>CM028136.1:694362500-695570000 GCA_016271365.2 Neoceratodus forsteri | reverse complement strand
AACTTACTTTGCTAAACCAGTAGGAGGAGAGAGAGAGCTTAATTGGGGGTGTTGCTTAGACACTATAAAAGCAGGTGACTCAAATTACAACTTCCTGTTGCTAGCCTTGCTTGTAGAGCAGAAAGCAGCTAACTAAAAGAAGCTACATTTTCTTATTAATTTAACACTTATATCTCATCAGGAGTCAATGTCTGTCGAGATTAAGCAAGACAGATACTTTATTAGAAGTAGAAGGGGTCTTATTTAGGGTTAAAAAAAGAAAGAAAAGAAAAGAAAGAAAGTCAGTGTGTATTCTGTGCTATGAAGGGTACTGTATCAACTTACTTTGCTAAACCAGTAGGAGGAGAGAGAGCTTAATTGGGGGTGTGGCTTAGACACTATAAAAGCAGGTGACTCAAATTACAACTTCCTGTTGCTAGCCTTGCTTGTAGAGCAGAAAGTAGCTAACTAAAAGAAGCTACATTTTCTTATTAATTTAGCACTTATATCTCATCAGGAGTCAGTGTCTGTCGAGATTAAGCAAGACAGATACTTTATTAGAAGTAGAAGGGGTCTTATTTAGGGTTAAAAAAAGAAAGAAAAGAAGAGAAAGAAAGTCAGTGTGTGTTCTGTGCTATGAAGGGTATTGTATCAACTTACTTTGCTAAACCAGTAGGAGGAGAGAGAGAGCTTAATTGGGTGTGTGGCTTAGACACTATAAAAGTAGGTGACTCAAATTACAACTTCCTGTTGCTAGCCTTGTTTGTAGAGCAGAAAGTAGCTAACTAAAAGAAGCTACATTTTCTTATTAATTTGACACTTATATCTCAGCAGGAGTCAGTGTCTGTTGAGATTAAGCAGGACAGATACTTTATTAGAAGTAGAAGGGGTCTTATTTAGGGTTAAAAAAAGAAAGAAGAGAAAGAAAGTCAGTGTGTGTTCTGTGCTGTGAAGAGTACTGTATCAATTTACTTTGCTAAGCCAGTAGGAGGAGAGAGAGCTTAACTAGCCCTTTTCTTACTAATTGCCCTGTATCCCACCCCTCCACCCACACTCCCTAAGCCAATTCTACTTTTATAGCCACTGGATTTGACTGTCAATAGGAATTTCCTGTTTGGCAGTAGGAAGGGAAGGATCATAGAGAAACATTGGTTTCGTCAACCCTAAAGGAAAAAAGTAGCTCACTCCCCCCACCCCCAGCTGGTGGTGGTCTGACACTGAGCAAAGAAGAAGAGGCTACTGAAGAATATAGGAAGTTGTTGTCCCAGAACAGGAAGGGTGAGAGTTGTAAGGAGAGGAGAGAGTAAGCATACAGAGAAACAGGAGAGGGGACACAAAATTAAACATGATAGGAGTGGTGCAGTGCAATAGCTGTGGGGCAGCAGAGTTCCAGGAGACATTCTGGAGGCTGCAATGCTGCCCTATTTGCAGGCAACTCTCTGGTCTGAGGGAGGAGGTTGCCTGTCTCCAAGCTGACCTGGCTAGGATTTGTGAAACCTTCCCCCCCAACCAGGGACCACCAGGGCCAATGCCACTACCTCAGAGGTTGCCAAGAAAGAGGAGAGGCTTGACCAGGGTGGGCTCAGGGAGGGAGGGAGAGGGTGGTGGAACAGATTTGCATCCCTCCAGCTGTACCTCTCCACAATTCATTCACTCTTCTGGTGGATAGTGGTTCCTCTATGGAGGCACCTGCAGTGGAGACCAAGGAGGATGCTGGGAACCTTCACAAAGGAGACCCACAGAAGGGTGGCATGGGACCCCACGGGGGAAGGAAACAACTCCTGGTGGGGGACTAAATCATTACGAGTAGAAATGGGGGAAGAAGGGGAGAGGGAATTAAGATACCTGCCTGGCGCCACAGCTTGGAGGGACAGGAAGCGAATCCTCAGGATTGTGGGAGCAGCTGCATGAGGGAGGGAGCTGGATGTCATTGTCCACCTAGGGACAAATGACCTGGCTAGTAATGGTATCAGAGCAGTGCAAGAGGAGTTTGTAGAGTTGGGGAGGGGCCTTAGACAAGTAGCGCATACGGTAACCTTCTCGGAGGTGTTGTCTGTCTATGGCAAGGGTGATGCTAGCGTACTCCTCACCAGGGAATTCAATAAATGATTGAAAAACTGGTGTGAAGCTCAGGGTTTTGGCTTCATTGGGGACTGGGGAGCCACCTGGAGGGATGCAGACCTATACTGGTGTGATGGTCTGCATCTGTCCAGGGGGAACCAGGATCCTAGGTGAGAGGTTTAAATGCTTCATTGGCAAGCATTTAAACTAGCCAAGGGGGGAGGCACTGAAAAGGAGCAGGGAAATCCCAGCCTCCCCCCACAAAACACAGTAATTAGTGAGGTAAACACCAAGGTAGAGAAGTCATTAGGGAGAAGGACAGAGGTAAATGTAAAAAGGCAAAGGCAGTAAGGACAGGAATGGGGCTAAAAGGGGCAAGGCCATCAAAAAGTGGAGGGTGATGAGTACCAATGCCCGTAGCCTGTGTAACAAGCTCCCTGAACAAGTGGCCTTGATGGAAGAGGGTTGCCTGGATATTGTGGCAGTCACAGAAACATGGTACACAGAGAACCATGACCGGGATGTCAACATACCAGGATACACAATCTACAGAAGGGACAGGGAGGGTAAAAGAGGAGGAATAGCTCTCTACCTCTACCCAGCCTCTTTCTGCTTTAATTGATAAAGTTATCTGTCCTGATCCTTCTGTGTTTCCTTATATTTCCTGAATGCTATCCTTTTCTCCTTAACCTTCCCTGCCACCTCTTTTGAGAACCATAGTATTTTTTTCCTTCGTTGTGTTTTGTTGATTTGCTTTACACAAAGGCTTGTTGCCTCTGTGATGGCTGTTTTGATTACTCCCCATTGTTCCTCCACACCTTTTTTACATTTACCTCTGTCCTTCTCCCTAATGACTTCTCTACCTTGGTGTTTACCTCACTAATTACTGTGTTTTGTGGGGGGAGGCCTCTTAGAGGCAGTATAGCGCAGTGGTCTAAGGCTCTGAGCTGCAAATATGGTGACATCCAGCAGACCAGACCAGACCTGGGTTTGAATCCCACAGCTTCCACTTGCATACTGTGTGACCCTGAGCAAGTCACTTAACCTCCTTGTGCTCCCAGGTTGCTCCTGTAAAAAAGTTTCCAGCTTAGTGTGCTATACCTGGTTAAACAACTAAATAAATAAAAATGTAAAGGAAGGGATGAAAGCAACAGAACTAAAGAGTAAACAGGGAGCAGATGAGTCACTCTGGGTCACCCTGGAGACAGGACGTGGCACCACAATCCACATGGGGGTTGCATACAGACCCCATCTCAGGGGGAGGGAATGGACAAGGAAATGATAGAAGGCTTCCTTAGAATGGCAGAAAAAGGGGAGATATTGTTGATGGGGGACCTGAATATGCCAGATGTTAACTGGAGCACCTTTACTGCAGGCACATCCAAGAGCATGGTCATTCTTGATGCTCTACAGGAGGTATGCCTCAGACAGCTAGTATTGGAACCCACTCAGGAGGGAGCAATCTTAGACCTGATACTCTCAAATGGGGATGGACAAAGAAATCTCAGATTTAGAAGTGGGTAGCCATCTGGGAACAAGTGACCACCAAACAGTGTGGTTCATGATAAACACAGCCATACAATCAAGCCATACAAAAGCAAGAGTATTAGACTTTAGGAGGGCTGACTTTGGGAAAATGAGAGATTGCCTCAGAAAAGCACTAGCAAACAGGCAAGAAAGAGGGGTGGAGGAACAATGGGGAGTAATCAAAACAGCCATCACAGAGGCAACAATCCTTTGTGTAAAGCAAATCAACAAAACACAACGAAGGAAAAAAATGCTATGGTTCTCAAAAGAGGTGGCAGGGAAGGTTAAGGAGAAAAGGATTGCATTCAGGAAATATAAGGAAACACAGAAGGATCAGGGCAGAGAACTTTACCAATTACAGCAGAAAGAGGCTGGGAAGGCAGTCAGAATAGCAAAGGCCCAAACCGAGGAAAGGATAGCCAACTCTGTTAAGAAGAGGGATAAGACCTTTTATAGGTACATTAGGGAGTGAAGAAAGACCAAAGGAGGGATACTGAGGCTTAATAAAGGGGAGGGATGTGGGTAGATGGTGACAGTGAAAAAGCAGGGATACCGAACAAATATTTCTGCTCAGTATTCACAAAGGAAGAGGAGGGGGAGGTACCTAAACCAAATAAGAGAAACACTCTGAAGACGGGGGTCTATACCAGTCCATTTACAGAAGAAAGAGTTCTGAAAGAACTAATAAAATTGAAGGTGGACAAAGCAATGGGGCCTGATGGGATTCACCCAAGAATTCTAAAGGAACTAAGGGTAGAACTAGTGACATCGCTGACTACTCTCTTTAACAAATCATGGGAGGATGGGGTGGTACCTGAGGACTGCAGAAGGGTGGATGTGATTCCTCTTCACAAAAGTGGGAGCAGGACAGAGGCAGGAAACTACGGACCAGTTAGTTTGACCTCAGTGGTAGGGAAAATGATGGAATCACTTCTAATGGAAAGAATTGTTGAGTACCTAGAGGCCAGTGGGGCATAGGACCCAAGGCAGCATGGATTCATGATAGAAAGGTCATGTCAGATGAATCTAATAGATTTCTTTGACTGGGTGACCAAAGTAGTAGACCAGGGAGGGGCTGTAGACATGGCCTACCTAGATTTTAGCAAGGCATTTGATACAGTCCCACACAAAAGATTAATACACAAGTTAGCCACCCTTGGATTGGGTCCCAAGGTGGTAGTCTGGATAAAAAATTGGCTAGACAACAGGACGCAAAGGATAGCAGTAAATGGAGTCCACAGTGAAGAAAGGAGGGTTACTAGCGGGGTACCGCAGGGTTCAGTACTAGGACCAGTCCTTTTTAATGTCTTTATAAGTGACATTGCAGAGGAACTGGAAGGAAAAGTATGTCTCTTTGCAGACAACACAAAGATCTGCAACAGGGTTGATACACAAGATGGAGTGGAAAGGATGAGAAGGGACTTGGCAAGGTTGGAGGAATGGTCAGATGTATGGCAGCTCAGATTCAATGAAGTGCAAGGTAATGCACCTGGGAAACAAAACCCAGGGAAGAGTACACAATGGGAGGTGAGATACTGACAACAGTAAAATGGAAAGGGACCTGGGGTAATTATATCAGATGACCTAAAGGTGGGCAAGCAATGTGAGAAGGCAGTAAGGAAGGCTGGGGTGATACTGGGATGCATAGGGAGAGGCATCAATAGTAGAAAACAGGAAATTGTTATCTTTCTGTACAGACAGTTGGTGAGACCCCATCTGGAGTACTGTGTGCAGTTCTAGAGACCCCATCTCCGCAAAGACATAGACAGAGTGGAGGCTGTCCAGAGGAGGGCAACCAAAATGGTGCAGGGTCTGCACCAGAAGACATACGAAGAAAGACTAAAGGCGCTTAATATGTATACCCTTGAGGAAAGAAGGGAGAGAGGGGACATGATAGAAACTTTCAAGTACCTCAAGGGAATCAACAAAGTCCAAGAGGGCAGCATCTTTCAGAAAAAGAGATGTGCAAGAACAAGGAGACACAATATGAAGATGGGGGGGCAGCTCAGAGGTAATGTGAGGAAGTATTTTTTTCACAGAGAGGGTTGTGGATGCATGGAACAGCCTCCCTGAGGAGATTGTGGAGTCAAGAACAGTGGGGGAATTCAAGAATGCATTGGACAGACATAAGCAGTCCTAGTGGATGGTAGGAGGAAGTAAGCTGTTGGTTAACTAGGATCTGCAGCTTATCTGTTAGGTAGGAAAATGGGCAGACTAGGTGGACCAAGCGGTCCTTCAAACAACATGAAGTCTTGCTGTATTCTGACTATTGCAGTGATCTCCAACCTTTGAACTGCCCTGGAGAACAAAGAGTTAACTTTCCATGCAAGGCATGGAACGTTGAACTCGAGCTCGGTTGAAGCCTCTGTCTGCTGTTGTTTGAACCCCAGCCACCATATTCTTTACTCTTCCTCACTGAACAGTCGCTCCAGAGATTTCTCCTTCACTCGGTTCAAAAAAAAGTCTGTTAAAGTGTCGTTTTTTTCTCTCAGTTTCAACCGAATTTCTGCTATCTAACCTGTTGGTTAAGTCTCTGTCTGTGGTACCGTGAGTACTAGATAGGTTTTCTATATTAAGTTTTCTGTGTGGAACTTGTAAACATTGGGGTTTGTGAAAAAGATTTCTGTTCTTATTAGAGTGTGGTAACTGGTCTGTATTGGTTCTAAAAAAAACGGATTTCATTACGTTTTTTTCCAAGACCCGTAACATGGTCAGGAACCGCTAGGGGTGTCTTGCCTGGTGGATTGCCGAAAAAAGGGTAAGTTTTGGTTAGGATTGGCCATGTCTGAGAAACCCAAGAAAAAAAACGGGCCCACTGGGTTTCAACACTTTAGTGTGTGTGGGGAAGCCTTTGCTAAGGCTGATCCCCACACCACCTGTGTTTATTGTCTTGGGTTTGACCACCTCAATTCAGACTTCCAAATTTGTAAAAGTTTTCCCAAAGCTACCCTGGATAAGAGAGTACATAGACTGAGGGAAAGGGAGGCCGAGAAGTCTGCTGACCCGGATGGCCAGCCTGGTTCAGTTCCGACCGAACCAGAAGGAGTGCGCTCTGACCAGGGCGAAACTTCTTCGGGCAAAAGGAGAACCGATTCTGAGGGGTCAGTTCTGGTTAAAAGAAAAAGAAGGAATAAATCATCCAGTTCAGATCCACAAGTTCTTTCTCCAACCACTGATGAAATAGCCAAAGCGATAAGGATAGTTCAATCGCTAACTTCGGTTCCGACCGAACTAGCACCATCGGTCAGAGGCTCGGTTCGGTCGGTTCCCCCAGTTCCGGATTATACCTTAGAAGAATTTTATGAACCGGAGGAGGAAGAGGGAGAGTATGAAGATAGTGATGGTGATTATGAAAGTCTGGATGTGCCCATTGACCCAGACATCTCCCCAGACAGACCTTCAGGTGTTTCTCCTCCTAGACTTTCTGAGTCCCCTTCGCACTTTATGTTTTACAAAAAAGTGGCTGAAACCCTCCAGCTTCCTATGCAAGAAGCAGTAGAGGATCAGGAGGAGCCTGATTTTGTTGAGATGATGGACAACCCAGAGTTCAGGAGATTGTCTATTCCCCCTCCATAAGTCTTTTGGGAAACAGACATTTAAAATTCTAAAAACTCCTAATTCCATACCTCCTGTGGACAGAAGAATGGACAAGAGGTATAATCTTTCAGGCTCAGATACAGAGTTCCTTTCCCAGCAATGCAGCCATGTTGGGGTAGTGCAGGCTGCTGCCTGTGATAAGGCAAATATTTCCTTGGCTTCACACCCCCCCCAGATAAGGACTCCAAGAGGACTGATGCCATGGCAAAGAAACAGTACATGGCAGCATCTTTGGGACTCAGGCAGGCTAATTATATGGCCTACACAGCTAGATACCAGAAGTCCAGGTGGGACACTGTGATGGCTCTAGCTAAACAGGCCCCTGACCAGCTTGCCAAGCAGCTGGAGCGGGTGGCTGCAGATGGGATTGAGGCATCCAAGGTGCAATTTCATGCTGCTGTGGACTCCAATGATGTTTCTTCTAGAGTCATGGCTACATCTGTGGCCCTTCGGAGGATGGCTTGGCTCAGATGTACTAGCCTGTCACAGGATACACAGGCTAAAGCCATGGATTTTCCTGTCATTGGTAATTCTCTGTTTGGGGAGCAGACAGAGAACTACATGAAGAAAATGGACGAGTACAGGACCACCTACAGGAGTGCTCAGGCCAAAGAAAGGCAAGTCACTCCTCAGAGGCAGCATTCCAGGGGCAAGGGCAGGCCCTTTCATAGGCCTTTTTACCAAGCCCAGGCCTCCTCTTCTGCCTTTGCTCAGAGGGGGTTCTTTAGAGGGAGAGGCAGACAGGGTATGAGCAGGCCTGCTTCCACCCCTCAGCCTAAAGCCCCTGCCAAGCAGACACCCTGATGGGTCTGCCCGGGCCGATTCTCCACTACCTGTAGGGGGCAGGCTGGCTTACTTTGTCCAGGACTGGAAGTCTTTAGCATCAGACAAGTGGGTCCAGGAAGTAGTAAGCCAGGGACTGGTTCTCAGCTTCCAAAAATTTCCCAAGATGAGAACCAGATCCTTTCCACCTACAAATCCTTCAGAGGCCCTTGCCCTAGAGGCAGAGGTTTCTTCCCTCTTGGCTCTCAGAACCATAGAAAGGGTTCCTGCCCTACACAGGGGCAAATGATTGTACTCCAGGTACTTCCTAACCCCAAAAAAGACAGGAGAATGGTGGCCCATCCTGGATCTGAGATATCTAAACAAGCATCTTTTAAAGCCAAAATTCAAAATGGTGACTCTGGGAATAATTCTGCCCTCTCTAAGGCCAGAGGACTGGCTAGCCTCCCTGGACCTCAAGGATGCCTATTTTCACATTCCCATCAGGTGCTCCCACAGAAAGTACCTCAGGTTTGAGTTGCCCTCAGGCCACTATTGATTCAGAGCAATGCCCTTTGGTCTAACATCAGCCCCAATGGTGTTCACAAAGTGCCTGGCAGTAGTGGTTGCTTTCCTAAGGAGAAAAAAGATCTCCATCTTTCCATACCTGGATGACTGGCTCATAGTGGGTCAGTCTCCAGACCAAGTCAAGTCGCATCTTCAAATAACTCAGCAACTGCTCACTTCCTTAGGATTCCTCCTAAATCTTCCAAAGTCAGTTCTGGAACCAGTGCAGCTCCTCACCTTTATAGGGGCAGAGCTGGATACAATAAAAGCAAAGGCCTTCCTTCCCCTGGACAGGGCAAGGACACTAGTAGAACTGGCCTCTTTTTTCACCCTTCAGGTGTCTCGACCAGCAAGGCACTTCTTGCAGCACCTGGACCACATGGCAGCCTCTATGGCAGTGGTCCAGGGGGCAAGGTTTCAGATGAGGGACATTCAGTTCCACTTGAGAACCTTCTGGTCCCAGAGAAAGGATTCCCTGATCAAACTTGTCCCAGTGACTTGAACCCTGATCCAGGCTTTGCAATGGTGGCAGGATCAGGACAATTTAAGGCAAAGAGTTCCTTTTGTCACTCAGTCTCATTCTCTAATCCTCACCACAGATGCCTCTCTCTTAGGCTGGGGAGCCCACTTGGGGGATCTGACCACCCAAGAGCTGTGGTCACCTCAAGAATCTCTGCTTCACATCAATCTCTTGGAACTCAGAGCAGTGTTTCTGGCACTACAAGTTTTTTCCAAGTCTGTTCAGAACAAAGTAGTCCAGATCAGAACAGACAATACCACCACAATGTGGTACATCAACAAGCAAGGAGGCACTCAGTCTATGGCCTTGTGCACAGAAGCCATGAAGTTGTGGTCTCTGGCCTATTCCCTGCAAACTTTTCTGACAGCAGTGCACCTCCCAGGGAAGGACAATTTCCTGGCAGATGCTCTCAGCAGGATATCTCAGGGCCACCACAAATGGTCCCTAGATCCCCTAATTTTGCAGGTGATTTTCTCCAGATGGGGCACTCCACAGATAGATCTTTTGGCAGCCCCAGACAATCACCAACTTCCTCTCTTTTGCTGCAAACCCCCAGTATTGGGCGCAGTCCCCCTGGATGCTCTGGTTCTCAATTGGTAAGGGAAGTTCCTGTATGCTTCCCCCCCTTCCCTCTCCTGTTCAAGGTACTAGTCAAGATCAGGTCTCAACCCTGCAAAGTGATTCTGATTGCTCCAGACTGGGCCAGGCAGGCCTGGTACCCACTGTTGCTGTCCTTAGCAGTCCACCTTCCCCTGTCTCTTCCCAGGAATTACAACCTGTTGACATCCTCTCAGGGGAGGCTTTGGTATCTGAATCTCAAATCTCTCAATCTGAAGGCCTGGCTCTTGTAGAGTTAGAGTTTGCTGATCTGCACCTCTCTCAAGGTGTTCTGGATATTCTAAAGGCTTCTCGAAAGCCTTCCACCAGAAAGACTTACAACTCCAAATGGAAAAGGTTCACTATTTGGTGCTCTAGTAAGCATATTTCTCCAGAATCTGCTGGGTTGCCTACAGTCCTGGACTATATGATTCATCTCAATGGCTTGGGACTCAGACCAGCTACATTCAAAGTACATTTAGCAGCTGTTTCTGCTTTTTTGTCAATAGGTAAGCCCTCTTCTCTTTCAGCTCATCCTGTATTTTGCAAATTCTTCAAGGGACTGTTGCACACCAATCCTCCCTTCAGGGACCCTGCTCCTGCTTGGGACCTTAATGTTTGCATTGCTCAGCTTATGCAACCCCCTTTTGAGCCTTTGTCCTCATCAGAACTTAAGTACTTGACTTGGAAAACTGTGTTTTTGGTAGCCATTACCTCTGCCAGGCGCATCAGTGAATTGCAAGCCCTGTCAGTGGAGCCTGATTTTATCTCTTTTCATAGAGATAAAGTGGTCCTAAGAACTAACAGGAAGTTTTTGCCTAAGGTGGTTTCAGATTTCCACCTTAACCAGTCTATGTCTCTTCCTGTTTTCTTCACTGACCATTCCTCCTCTGAGAGAGGAGCAGCACAGCCTGAGGTAAAAAGGCCCTTAGCTACTACATAGAGCACACCATGGTCACAGGTTTGACTCCTCCAATTGTTCCTCACTTATGGAGAGGTCAGTAAGGAAAACCTGCCACTAAAAGATCTATTGCCAGGTGGATTGTCTCTTGCATACAATTCTGCTAAAATTGGTAGAATCCCACCTCAGGCCTGAGGGCTCACTCTACTAGAGGTATAGATGCTTCCCTGGCTGCTGCCAGGATATTCTATCTCAGAGATTTGTCAGCAGCCACCTTGAAAACAGTCCATACTTTTACCAAGCATTACTCTCTGGATATCCAGGCTAGGAGTGATGCTCGGTTTGGCACAGCAGTACTTCAGAGCCTACTCCCAAAGTAGGTTCTGTCCCTCCTCCACAGAGGTACTGCTTGGTAGTCTGCAATAGTCAGAATACAGCAAGACTTCATGTTGTTTGAAGAAAAAATTACTCACCTTAGTAATGTTGTTTCTTCTAATGAATCTTGCTGTATTCTGACCTCCCCTTGCCTCCCCACTCAGAACCTGGTTTTTGGGATGTGGGTGGGCAGAAGCAGTGTTGGCACCTAGAGGTGCCCCCTTTTCTCACCCTTCTTTATTTTGTGTGTGTTGTGTTTTGTTTTTTGGGTTTCCTGACTTGAGTCTTTGCTTTGAAACCAAAAAAACCCTTTTTATTAAATTTAGTTGCCAGTTGGCTAGTGTGAGTTTGCAGTTTCCACACAGAATGCCCAGTGTGTGTATAGCTCTTAAAGATCTGGTGGTTGGGGTTCAAACAACAGCAGACAGAGGCTTCAACCAAGCTCGAGCTCAGCGTTCCATGCCTTGCATGGAAAGTTAACTCTTTGTTCTCCGGGGCAGTTCAAAGGTTGGCGATCACTGCAATAGTCAGAATACAGCAAGACTCCATTAGAAGAAACAGCATTACTTAGGTGAGTAATTTTTTCTTATCTGCCATCACATTCTATGTTTCTAAGGCATGCTGAGCAACAAGTTTCTCATCTCCTGGTGTGACCTGGGGGTAGGGAACAATGGGATAGAATAAAGAGAAATATTACAATGCTGGAATACAATTTGCTTACTTGCATACAATGAGAGCAGGAGGGATTACAGGTGGATGACACTGGCTAACAATGCAACAGTTAAGTATAATAGATATGAAGACACATATGCCAAATTGGCAACAGTTGGTGACAGTTGGTAACACAGGAACACATATAATAACTTGGCAACAGTATGTAGCACTAGATGGTAAAGTGACCCAATAGTAATTGGTAGCCATTAGTGTAACATAGATATTCAAGATTTATAGTGATCGGTGTAAAGAGAGGAAGAATGGAAGGAAGTACTGAAAAATTGCAGACGGTAGAAAGGAAGAAGGAAAGGAAATTTACAGAGAGACTCAGACAGAACATGATTTTTGAGGCAAAGAGAGAGATGAAAGGGTTGACTAAAGTGCATATAAGAGGGGTATAGGGGTAAGTTATAAGAGCTTAATTGAGTGTAGGGGTAGGCCAGTGTTAGGCTATGTTAACTGGAAAGGGGGTTAGGAGGAGAGGAGCAGTAGAGTTTGGCAGGTTGATGAGACAGAGGTATTGTAGGTGGTGGGTATCCAAGGGGAGAAAAGGGGGAGTTGAAATTCAACAGTGTCCTGTTATCCCTGTATGGGTAGGGTGGTGGACAGCCCTACTGGTAGAACACCGGTTATAGGTGATAAGAGTTATTTATATATAGTGATGTAAGACAGAGGGGTGTTGGGGGAGGGATGTTGTGGGAGGGGGTAGCAGAAGTCAACTATAGTGGGGGGGTAGTACCCCACCAGTGTGCTGGGTGACCCTGCCTACACAAGGCAGTGCTCTAGCAGTGACTGAGGGGGTGCAGTACAAGGAGAAATAGGGGGAAAGGGGATAAAGTTGTTGCCCAACATGCACTATGGATCCTGCCTGCACAAGGCAGTGATTAAGCTCACAGGAGGGAGATAGATTAATGGTAGAAAAAGGAAGGAGAGTAGGGGACAAGGAGGAACATGATCAGAGGGAAATTGGAGTGATGGGGAGCAGGCATATGGTAATACGGGCTTAGGGAAGATGGTGGGGGATTAGGGAGGGTCATGGAATGCATAGGAAGGGGCAAGGAAGTTCTTGAGGGCAGAGTTAATGGATTAGCAAGAGGATGAGTGGTGAATTTGAGGGGGAAGTGAATTTCAGATTTTTGGGAGACAATAAGAATAACCCGATTGGCCAATAATTTTATGACAGTGGAGATGGCTTCTCTCATCCTGAGTTTTATGACCATCTTCCTTTTGATCAGCTGACCAGTGAAATCCCCTTTGAAAATGTAAATTCAGCTTCCTGGCCAGCAAGCCTTTCTCAAATCACAGAGGAATGTCAAATATTTTGCAATACAGTCTCTACCCCTGTGACCCTTCAGTAACACTGGACATTTTCTTGTGTCATTTAACATACACAAAATCACATCAAAAAAATCTGACAGAAATATATCTGCGAACAATGATTGGCAGGTGGCTAGCTTGCATCATCCCTCCCTCCCATACTGAATTTCTGGGAGCATGTCCCCTACTACATGGTAAGGTTTTCACAGATTCTGTTACTGTACTAACTGGTGAGGTAGGCCATCAGCGTTGGCATTGGCCACTCTGGTACTGTGGGCAGTTGTCATGTTGAAGGCCTGTAGGGCAATACTCTGACTTAAGAGACGACCATTTGTTTTACCCATCAGATCTAGCCACACCAGGGGGTAATGATCAGTCTGTACCTCAAAGTGCCTCCCAAATAGACACGGCTCTGATTTCTTCAGGGCCAATACCAGCGCAAGGCACTCCTTTTCCACCGTGGAGTATGCCTTCTCCCGGGGAAGACATTTTTTGCTCAGGTACATGATTGGGTGGTCTATTCCCTGATTATATGTCTGACTGAGGACTGTACCAATCCCCACATCTGAGGCATCTGTCCGGATTACAAACTGCTTAGAGTAATCTGGACTGGCCAACACAGGGGCAGTGCACAGTGCCTCCTTTAGCCATATGAAAGCTCATTCACAGGCTGGCTCCCAGTCTACCTTTTTGGGCTTTCTTTTCTTTAGCAGGCCAGATAGGGGAGCTGCCAGGATACAGTAATTTGGTACAAACTTTCAATAGTACACTGCGGTCCCTAGGAAGCACCTAACCTGCTTCTGGGTTTCAGGCATTCGCCTCACCTCTATTGCCTCAATCTTTGCTTGATTAGAGCAATGCTGTCCCAGTCACACTACATGGCCTAGGTATGCCACCACCACCATAGCCACATGGCACCTTTCAGCCTAGACAGTAAGTCCTGCCCTCTGTATCCTGCTCAACACTTCCTTCAGGTGGGATAGGTGTTCCTTTCAGCTGGCAAGAAAGATGGTAATATCATCCAGATAAGCCACTGCATACTCTTCAGTACCATGTAACACCTGGTTGACCAATCTTTGGAAGGTGGCAGGGGCATTCTTCATTCCAAAGGGCATTACCCAGAACTCAAATAATCCTATTGGAGTGATAAAGGGCGACCATTCTCTAGCTCTGGCAGTTAACTCCAACTGCCAATACCCTTCATCATGTCAATGGTGGTAATATATGTCACTCCTCCCAACTTGCCCAGTAGTTCATTCGTCTTTTGCATTGGGTGGGTGCCAGACTTCATGACTGTGTTGAGTCCACGATATTGAACACAAAAGTGAATCGAGCCATCCGGCTCAGAAACGAGGACCACGGGTGAGGCCCATGGACTGTGGGATTTCTGGTTTACCGCTAAATCAGCATTTCCTCCACCTTTCTCCTAATGTCCTTTAGGGTGGCCTCGGAAACCCAGTAGGCTGTCCACCTTATGGGCGCTTGCATCCCTGTGTCTACATTGTGTGTTGCTAAGGGGGTTCATGCTGGCTTGGCCATAAATAAAGAGGCAAAGTTCTCTAAAACCTCCCTCACTTCCTGGGACTGTTCTGGGGTCAACTTGGTGACAGTTTGATTGTCTCCACAAAGGACTCTTGCTTACTTTCCTCTAGCAAGTCCAGTAAAGGGTCTTCCTTATCCGTCCCCTCCCCAGGCCTACACACTGCAAATACCATGTCAGTCCTAGCTGCATATGGCTTCATTATGTTGACATGGTACATCCTATGGGTATGTCTCCTATAAGGCAGTGGAGTTCACAATATAATTTACGTCATTGACCTGTCGGATTACCTTATATGGTCCCTCCCACTCGGCCTGCAGCGTGTCCTTCCAGACTGGAATTAGGACCATTACTTCCTGACCTGCACTGAATGAATGAGCACTGGCTCCATGGTTGTACCAGACTTTTTGTTTCAGTTGAGTAGCTATGCCACACCCATAAGCTCCTACAGCTTCTCCTTAAACTTCAGGACATACTACACTATGGGAGTTCCCTGGGTGGCATGCTCGCCTTCCCTGTCTTCCTGGATCAAGTCTAGGGGCCCATACACACTATGTCTATACAACAGTTTGAAGGGAGAGAACCCTGTCGACTCCTGGGGTACCTCCCTGTATGCAGACAGCAGGTGGGGAAGGTATTTCTCCTAGTCCCACCCATGCTGTTCAGAAAACTCTCGAAGCATCGGTTTTAGGGTACCATTAAACCTTTCCACAAGCCCATTGTCTTGTGGGCAATAAGGTGTCATGTGTCTCTGCACCACCTCACACTTCTCCCATTAATACTTCATCAGGTCCGACATGAAGGTACCCCCTTGATCAGTGATTACCTCCTGTGGAAATTTGACATGGAAGAAAATCTTTAGCAAGGCATCTGCCACTTTTTGTGTCCTAAGTGGGTATCGGGTGGCATAATTGACCATCAGCAGGATAAACTTTTTCCCGGAGGAGCTTGTGTTACTCAAAGGTCCCACAATACCATTCCTACCCTCTGGAATGGCTCCTCCACAATGGGCAAGGTAATTAGGGCAGCTTTAGTTTCACTAGCCTATTTCCCTATCTGTTGGCACCGGTGACTAGACCTGCAATATTCCTTTACCTGCTGGGTAAAGTTGGGCTAATAGAAATTCTGGGCCAATCGTTGCATGGTGCGCATGATGCCCAGATGCCCAGATGTGGGGATGTCATGAGCGACCTTGAGCAATCGCTCATGATACCCCTGGAGAACAACAAGCTGCCTGCCCATAAGCCCTCCCTCTGCCCTCACATCCTGGATATACAACAGTTCATTGTCGCAAAATACCATGTGTCTTATGTCACTGCCCAGTGTCCTGTCAGATTCTGCACAAGCACTCAGCCTCGCCAATCTAAGATCAGTCCTCTGAGCAGGTGCAAGATCTTCACATTTTCCCAAGGCCTGGGATATGTCCACTTCATTTCCTAAACTAAGGTCCATAGCTCTAGCATCAGGGCATTCAGGGTCCTTGCCATCCCTAACCTTCTGACCATTGGTTACCCCCTCCCTCCTCAGAGTAACCTTCTGTAGCTGTTTCATGAACTTCTACTAGGGGAAGTCCTACCCCCCTTTCACTACTCTCAATTTCAGGAGACACAGGCTGGGGAACCAGCCTCCTATTGTTTTTTCACAGGGGCTTCCATGTGGTTCAGGGAACTACAAGCATCCTTTGCCATCTGACTGCAGATAACCACACACACCACACCCTTCTAGAGACTGTTCCCTATAATCACATCCAGGGCAAAGTTGTCTGCCGCTACCACATTTGGCACCATCTCTCCTGTCTCACCCCAGTCCAAGAGAACACTAGCAAGTGACAGAGTTTTCTCCTCTCCAGTAAATCCCCTCACAGTGATAAACTGATTTGGTATAAGTTGCTCAGGCCCACCAAATCCCCTTTTCCTAAGGTAAGAGATGCCCCCTGTCCCTTAACCCATGGGTATGAACCCCATTTACAGTAACAGGGTGTATGCGCTCCCTCATGTTTACAGGCATGCTTTCAGAAATACACAGTACACCCAACTCTGTTCGAGCACCACTTTGTCCACTCTGTGCCTTTTTAGGACTCTGTCTAGCAAGATGCCCTGGTTGTTTACAAAACCAACAGTCTGCATTCTTTTTTCCAGGAAATCCCTTTTTGGTAACCTGGGGCTTACCCCTTTCTGCAAAGGCTATGATGGTTTTAGCTGCCCTGAAGGTGCACTTTTACCTTTCACCCTGCCACACCTGCCACACTTCCTTTCAGAGCAGGCCTGCTCCTGGCATAGCGGTTCGACAGCTCAGCAGCTTGCTGTGCTGTTTTTGGATCTCGGTCCTCTAGTCAGGTTTTCAATTCTCCTAGGTAAGCCAAAAGAACTGCTCTAAAAGTACAACCTCCTCAATTTTCACCACAGAGTTTGCTTCCACCTCCCCAGTGTTTTCAAACTGACATTACTTTGTAGAGTTCCTCAAAACTCATGTCAGGGCTTTTTCAGAGTTTACAGAAATTAACTCTGTAGGCCTCAGGAGTCTGTTCGTACTTTTTAAGCAAAGCAGCTTTAAGTTTCTCATAATTGCTACTGTCCTGACTGTCCATTTGGCCTAGCACCTCATGCTGTTTACTAGTAAGTAGCGGGGATAGCTGGAAACTCAAGGACTCCCTTGGTACCTTGGCCTGGATACACACCTTTTCAAATGAATTCAAAAATGCATCCATATCCTCTCCCTCTTTAAATTCAGCTATTAATTTTGAATTTAACTTATACCCCATCCCTAGAGTTTCAGGTTCACCCCTGCCATTTACCTTCTCTGGTACTGGTCATTGGAGTCTTAGCTTCTCCAGTTCAAACTCCCTCTGTCACTGTTTTTCTTCCCTCTCAGCCTCTCTCTGAAGCTGTTTTTGCTTTTCCTCAGCATCTCTCTGACAGTTTTTCCTGCAATTCCAGATAAAACTTTCTCTGCTCAAATTCCCTCTGCAACTACGCTTTAAACTTTCTCTAATCCAGCTCCAATTTCCTCAACTCCAGTGGCAGCCTGATCCCTTCTAGCCCCAGCTCTGTGGTGACCTTCCCCTGGTGCTTTGGCTCTGGGTCCCTCTGGTCTCTCCCTGGGACAAGACTCTTCGATGGACCCTGGCACCCCCCCATGCCCAGGCTCTGGTCCTTTTCAGTCACTTGCTGTGACTCAAGGTTCAGAACAACTGCTTGCTCATCAGCTGCCACAACAGCCTTCATGAGGTTCTTTTTGGTTTGTCCCTTACTGGACCCCACTTTCCTGATGCAACTGCCTTAGGTAGTCTGCAGTGTATTCACTGTAGTTGGAAGCCATCTTCTTCCCTAACTACTACTACACTAGCTTACCACTGAAATAAAAGGAAACAGGTAGGGAACATTATACTGTAACTAAATTATATTTTTTCAGATCTCTGCCTTAATTGTGTGTGGGTTGTTTTCAGTTTATCAATCTAATACACTGGCCTTGAATCCAACTGTTATGCCTGTGCCACTAATATCTGTCAAATTGCAACACTATGCTACCAGATCTCTCGGATCCCACCACTGTAAACCAGATCGGTCACAAACTCACTCCTGAGGGTCAGGTCCACTAAGCTCACAGTGTCCACCCCTAAATGCAATCCATGGCAGAGAGGGGAAAAACAGGGATACCCTCCATGTGTCATCTAGAATGGTCTCTGAGGTCACGACTGAACACACACCGCGAGGCCCCAGGGCCCCCTCTTTACTCTGGATAAGGGAACAAAACCAGTCTCAAGTCTTAAAGCCCAATGAGAACCCTTTCTTGGTTGTTTCACAAAGGGAGATGATTCAGGCATTACAATCTCTTCAGGGTAGCCTTGTAACCCTGATTTTGCCTTCTCCCACAGTCACGCAATAACCTGGTTCAAATCCCACAGACTCTTCCTTGAGACTTTTGAATTCTCTCTATCTTTACCCAGATTTCCTTGTACAGACCCTTGTTCAAGTGGTTGCTTATGGTGACACCCCTTAGCAATAACAGTTTTGTCACCGATTATTATTAAACATCCCACAACCACACACAGTATGAAAAATCTTGATCATGCAGGTTTTTAAAAACAAATGTTTTTACTAAAATAATAAATTATCATACAATTACAACTAAAATGTTTAGAAAATTTGGTCACAGAATAACACAAATGAAAGTGGACATGTACAAGAAAAACACACTATAACTTTTATCTAATCTCTACCTTAAGTTCATAGTGAATTGAAGTCCAGAAGAATAAGTGCAGTCTTTGGTTCTTAGTTTGCCCCTGTGTTGTGGCAGTCTTGCTTCTTGTGTGTTAGAGGAAGAGTGTCCAATAGAAAAGTGTGACAAAATGCTCTGTGGAGGGTCTTAAATACTTGTGGTCAAGGCAGTCTGAAAAAGTCCTGGTCTGGTCCTAACTTTTGGGCCAGTAGATGTCACTCCTGTGTTTTCCCAAATTTTTAATTTAAGTTCTCATATCACCATTTCCTGGCACTACTGAAAAATGTAATCAGACTGTGGCAACCTTGCTAACACCTCCTGTCTAAAACAGTTTCTCCTTTGATCTCAATTTTATGACAGAGGAGATGGCTTCTCTCATCCTGAGTTTTATGACCCTCTTCCTTTTGATTGGCTGACCAGGGAAATCCCCTTTGAAAATGTAAGTTTCAGCTTCCTGGCCAGTAAGCCTTTCTCAAATCACAGAGGAATGTCAAATAGTTTGCAATACATTCTCTCCTCCTGTGATCCTTTAGTAACACTGGGCATTTTCTTCTGTCAGTTAACATACACAAAATCACATAAAAAAATATGGCAGAATTATATCTGCAAACAATGACCTGCAGTTGACTAGCCCACCACTATATGCATTAATTTCTTACAGAACACATGCTATTGCCCTGATGAAGAGGATTGGTCCTAGAAATGTCAGCTCTCTTTTTAGCAGTGTGATATGCAATACTTTTGAGTTTTTGGGCAGCTGTACCAATAAAATTGAATGTATTAAATATTACAGTTCCAGTGAGTGGGCCGATTTGTCCTAAGCTAGATACTGGTATATATTTAGATTGTTAAATATTACAGTGTCACCCCTTGGTAGTGTGAAACCTTCCCACTGTGTTTAACAAAAATAGAGAAAGAGGTCCTAGGAGGCTAGAATTCCATATAGCCACAACAAGGCTGCAGTAAGGTACCAGAAGAAATGAAAGCATGCTGATATCTGAAACCTTCAATGCAGAAATGGGTTTATAGCATGGCAGATAACCTTTAACTTTTCTTTCTTATTTTAGCTGCAGCCTTTCTTTTATGCTATCCTTTCTAATATTCTTTCTTTTCCTCCTTGGTCTGAATACCTAGTGTAAACACACACGCACACACATGCACACATAAGCATCAATTGAAAGGGCTGCTGTAGCATAGTTAGGGTGAATGAAATGCTTGTAGGCTTTGGTGCCGTGTTACCTTGCACCATTAAGTTACCATTTGTAAAATACAGTACCTGTTGTAGAAGTTACATAAAAAAATGCTATGAATCTGTGTTTTTGACCCTAAATAAAATATAATAAAATAAAACACTGAAGATGAACTACTATAAACAATATTTAGTTACATGGAGAATAACTAAGGTATCAGGAAGCTTGAAGCTGTTCTTGGATAATAAAATGTATAAAACACGTTTTACAAACTGCCACATATATATTATTAATGCCTTTTGGTTCACATTTCTGGTTTGTACTGTGTATTGTATATTCAATGAAATGTTTCTTAGAGCAAAAACTGTACACATTGCTATATGTTTAGGTTGAAAAATTGCCTGATTCCATTTGCTTTTGGTTTGCCGGATTACATTTTTGTGGAGTCCTATAGACTGAGGCTTGCTGGAATCAGTCAGCTTTATAGAACCTGGCATAAGAGAGTCTGGGAACAAGAAAAGCGTGACTTCCTGCCAGGAAGTGCTCTTCTTTGTTTTTTGGGGGTTTTTTTGGGGGGTTGCCTTTTTTTACCTTATTTTGTGACTGTATAAAAGCAGATTTGTATTAAATTTTGTTTTTGTCATGTTTCTTTACTTTTCGGTATGAAATGACCATATATAAAATTGCTATAAACATTCAAGTAAAAGTTGAGAAATGACTGACTGGTCATATCTTCTCCAACAGTATAAAAGGGACTCAGTGATTACAGTTTGGCAGATAAGATCTGAACTGTGGAAGGAGCAGTACTCAGAAAGATTGAAATTGGTTGATGCAAAAGGGAAGCAGTCAGTGATAAGGTGGTCTCAGAAAGACTGACCAGTGACAGTGTCAGTCAAGGCTGGAAGGTTTTGAACCAGGGCTGGGTCAAGCAACAGGAGGGGTAATTGGCCTACCTGAAGTATGGGCTGCAGAGGTGCAAGTAAGGCCACCCTCAAGTACTGGTCTTGTCCCCATGAGCCTACTGGCTGAACAGGAGCTGACAGCTCTTTTAAGATCATTCTCAAATGTGTTGAATTTTGTGTTTAGCCAAGCATTCATTTTTATTAGTTATTTTAGCTTCTGTTTGAAAATGCTGTTGTATCATAGCCTAATATTTCTGCCAGAACTAGCACCTGGTAGTGCCGAGACCAAATGTTGCCATTGGTGGTTTTATCAATAAAAAGCATGTGCGAGTGTACGTTCGCACCACCTGCCGGTTGTTACCTCGGTACCATTTACTACAGAAATGCTCTTTGACTGCTAACATTATCACTGTTATATGGAACTGTTCTCTTCTGTGACTGTGCACAAATGTGTATCTACCATAAAACTGACATTCTGTGACTAATGTATTTGTGTTCTTGAGATATAAATGTGTATTTTCTACTAACACTCATTTATTATAGTCATCTATTACAGTTTCATTACTGCTGCAATACAGCAGGTTACAGTTTCATTAGGTGTGATAGGTCCACCTCAAAATGGGGTGGGGAACAATGATCCACTTTAAATCTCATCTCAGCTTAACACACCCAGACTCCTCGTCCGCCACTCATAGTCCACCCCTCGAGTTTTGCCATTGTATACTAACCTTAAGAAATTCTAAAAAAAACTGCACATTTTCTGCATCTATCTGCCACCAGTCACCAACATCAAAGGTCTCTCTTCTCTCTTAGAAGAAGTCAGTCTCTGTGTGAATAATAGCTAATATTTAATTCTCGGGGACTGTAACATAAACTGGCTGGATGGAAATACATCAGCTGCAGAGCTAATCCTAAACCAGAGACTCCTCACACAAATAATCTCCCAACCCACAAGGACCTCTAACAATGGTCTTACTACTACTCTGATAGACTGGATACTTGTAACTGAAGTTGACAAGATCAACTGCTCTGGTGTCCTCCCAGATTCCATAAGCAACCACTCTCCTGTTTACTATGTCTGGCAAACTAAAGTTCCCAATGCTCCACATCATATAATACACTTCTGTGACTTCTCCCACATAGATTTATCAAAATTCAAAGCAGAGCTAGCTAACCTAGGTTGGTCATTCCTATGGGACACCACTGATGATGATCTTCAGGGTTCGACCTTAACATACATTTACCAACCTTCAGAACCATCAGAAATAGGTGTAAACAGGAAATCCAACAAAACAAGAGCAAATGCTATGTCAGCCTCCTTTTGCAATAATCCACACCTATATTGGTCTCACCTCAAACAGCCACTCAGACTTCACAATCCCTCCACTCCTTTTGACTTCGAGATAGATGAGGCTAATTGTAACAGTTCTAGTACAATATCCAATGACTTCAATCACTTTTTCTCTGACCTCTCTGAAGTTACCGCATCCCTCAACAATCCTGCAGGCCATCCTGCCCCTCTTGCTCCAGATCCCCCAGGGCCGAACCCCTCTTTTCTCTTCCAACAAGTCAAAGTGGGTGAGGTTTTCAAGCTTCTCAAATGGGTCCCAGACTCCAAATCCACAGGCCCAGATGGCATCAAGCCAAAGCTACTTCAGCTTGGAGCTCTAGAACTGGAAGATCCTGTGACCAAGATTATAAATCTCTGCCTCTCCTTCAACATTGTCCTGTCCGCATGGAAAGTAGCAAATATTGTGTCAATATTCAAAAAAAGGAACAGTAAAATTATAGCCAACTATAGGCCAATAGTAATACTGCCAGTGTTGAGCAAAATATTAGAGAAAATTGTTGCTGCGCAACTTAAAACTTATCTAGATAAATATGACCTCCTAAGCCCTGTCCAGCATGGATTTCGTACAAGCCATTGCACAACCACAGCATTACTCTCACTAACCAACAGCATACTCTCCTCCCTTGAAAGGAGTGAATGCTCTGGAGCCATATTCATCGACCTAACAAAAGTTTTCAATACGGTCAACCATCCCATCCTCCTTAACAAACTAAGCACCCTTGGCATATCAGACTATGCCCGGCTCTGGTTCTCTAGCTACCTTTACAGTAGGCAACAGTGAGTCAGAATTGGCACAACCTTCTCAGATTATTTACCCTCTACTCTTGGAGTCCCCCAAGGATTGATACTTGATCTGTTATTATTCTCCTTCCATATTAACTCTATCCACCACTGTTTCGAATGCAGCTCCCCACTCCTAGATGCTGATGATCTGGTGTTCTTCACCAATGCCACAGATGTACTAGATATTAATAATGCCCTAACCTCTGACCTTAATGCTCTCCAATCCTGGCTCAAAGATAAGAAACTTCTAATGAACCATACCAAGTCTCAATCCATGCTTTTTGAAGCCCCCAACCACCTTCGGTACAACAAGGCCAAGTTAAGCAAGCAATAATATCCGACAGGGTTGGTGGTATTAGGCTATACCGGACTGCCCAGGGGCATAATGAGGCCCGACACCACAGGCAGAGGGCCTTATAGCCCCTGGAAGGTCTGGTATAGCCCATACCACCCACCTTGGAGGATATTATTGTGCTTAGAAAATGGGCCACTGATTTATATATGTTTGGTGAAAAAATAATTTTTATGGTTACATGTTAAAACTGGTTTGATTTCTTTTCTAATCAAATAGTTCCTCCACCTGCATTAAAATGCCTGTTTTTTTAACCTAGGACTTCTGTCCTAATGCAGCCTCTGTAGCTCCTACGTTGGAGGTGGTTGTCATGGTTACCCCCCCACACACACACACAGGCAGAGATCGTGAGTTTGCCTTGCTGTGAGAAACAGTTGCTTGTTTCCATCCTACCCAACACACAGAATGAATAAGCTGTATTCCCTTTTATTTTTTTGTTACTATGCTGGCATCGATCTGCCCCCCCCACCCCCCAACTGTGTTCAGTTGCGGTCGGTCAGACATGGGGTGTGGGTGGAATGAGGCTGCCAGTATGAGACAGACCAGTCTTCTGTAAATGGAGCTATTAGGAAGAAGGTACTGCCATCGGGGAAAAAGTGAAACAGTAATGCCGCTAGCGGGAAAGAGCGGACTGGTAGCGTGACATGGTTCTCAGAAATGGACGACCAGGGAACATCAAGTTCTTTGTATATTTTTTCAAATAAAAGAATGGTGCTGGACTTCTAGACAGGGTTTTCATTTCGTGTATGTGTGTGCATATTAAGTGACATGATTGGGAGAAGCCAGCAAAGGATTGTTGACAGGATGGGGGTGCGGACATGTACCATGGGCAGGCTGATTGGTGACAGTTGGTAATTATTTCCTCACTCTTCCCGACTGCAAAATCTGTGAGCTTTCTTTTTTTTTTTAATAACAAGCAAGCAGCTGGACTGAAGCAAGTAGTGTTGGAGGGGACCAGTAGCTCTCGATAAACGAGAGAAAAACATGGCGGGGATTTTAAATTTTATCAGATGCTTTCACCCAATGAGAAAGCAGGCTGGCACCAGTATATGGCACAAGGATTTAAAAATGAAATCAGGCAACAGAGACTGGGACTCTTTATTTCCTGGTCTCTATTGCCTTATACCAGACCGGGTGGATGCTTGTCTTGGCCAATCAACAATAAGCATTCTCCCTACCCATTTTCTAACAATTACTTGTGACAATGGCTCCTCATTAGAAACTGTCTCATCATTTGAGTTCTTTGTTGTCCAGTTTGATCCCTTTTTTGAATTTTCCCTCCACCTGACCAATGTTCATAAGGGTCTCAACTCCTATCTCAGTATGGCATACAGAGCCAGCCCCCATCTGTCCCTGTCTGCATGTATAACTAGTGCATGAGGTCTGCTACTGCCCAAACTTACCTACAGCCTGGCAGTATTCATTTATGCCTCCAGCACCTTGCAGCGTAAATGGGATGTGGCACACAATAATGTTTGTTGTTTCGTTCTGGGATGCAATCACCCTACCCACCACTGCAAGCTATATAATACTCTAGTCTGGCCATCCCCTGCAGCCTTAACTGACCTTAACTTAGGAAGACTTATCCACAGGACATTGCACAATCAACTTCCCCTGTCCTTAGCCTCCTACTCTATCTAGTACTGTATAAAACCTTATATTCCCTAAGATCCACAGATCACCAAAAACTGTCTGTCCCAAGATCCAGAACCAAATACAGTAACAGGGCTTTCTCTTCAGTTTCCCCAAAAATATGGAATAGTATTTTTCCAAAACCGTACCAGCATCAAGTCCCCACTCCTTCCACTGTCAACTCCACTCCTACCAGCAACTATGCTCCCAATGCACCTGCCCAAATCTCTATCAATGGTTCCTTCTCTACCACTGCTACTTTAAAACTAGGCTGATAGTTATGTTACTGCCTGCGACTTCACCTTATTGAATATATTAAACGTATTACCTAATGTTTTCTCCCCTGACATCACCTTATGGAATGTATTGAATGTCTTACCTCATTTATTGTACTTCTTTTATTGTATGTATTACCTACCTATTGAAACTCTGTACCTATCATCATATTTCTTTGCACTTATCTCTGTATGATGTATTGTCTCTCTGTAAACTGTACTACCTATCTCATATGTACTGTACTACTCATACCTTGTAAGCACCCAGATTGTGCCTGAAAATAGCCAAATGTATGACTAGCATACTCACCCAGTAAACAAAAATTAAATAAATAAATATTATTGGCACTTTTTATATATATATATATATATATGGAAACAGCTGCATTTCCTGTCATGAGCAAAGTGGGTTCCATCTGATGCACAGGTTTCTAGAAAGTTGAGCAAAACCTATATTTATAGTGTGCTTCTGGCATTTTTAATTTCGCTGCACATGCGTGCTGCAAACTTACTGCTATGAGTAGCATGTGCGAAAACTTCAAAAGAATAATCAGCTGATTCTGCGCATGCGCAGTAGCACCACTGCTTCTGCTCATGTGCAGAAATGAACAATGCAGGGATGCATTACATGGATTTTATTTGGTCAGTGTGCCTTTCCTGGTGAAACATTTCAAGAAATACATACACCAGCTGGCGTGGCTTTCCGCCCCCCCACACTCTCCAGAAGAAGCCCAGTCCTGTGTTGGCAGAATCCCCCCCCACACTGTGGCACAGTGGGAGCCCAAAACATTTCAAGAATACATCGCCAGCTGGCGTGGCTTTCCACCCTTCCCACTCTCCAGAAAAGCCCAGTCTCGTTGGTAGGTATTCCCCCCACATTGTGGCACAGTGGAAGCCCACCCCAGTGTGCCCAGACAATTTTCATAATTTTTCAGACACTGGGATGCCCACTTTCGGTGTTGAAGCCTCCATCCTCCAAGCTCAATTTATTTGCCGATGGGGGTGCCAAATTCCCACTGGCATCATGTTTCCCCTCCACCCAAGCTTACTTTCTTTGCTGATGGAGTGCCCAATTCCCGGTGGCATTATGTGTCCCCTCCCAAACTCATGTGGCACACTGGGAGCCTACCCCAGTGTGCCAAAAGCATTTTTTTTAACCTGTGAATAAAGAAAACGGTCCCTCAGAGTCTTTTTTTTTGTAACCTGCAAAAAAGAAAATGGTCCTTTATCATTTTGCCCATCCCTTTCCCCCATACCAACTCTCCCTATGCATTTCCACCTTCCTGCAACCCCCCCACCCATACTTACCTCCAGAGGTCAAGAGCAGTGATCTTCTGTGGACCGGGACACATCTGCACTCTTCAATGCCGAACTGCGAACTGAGGAATCGGGTAAGGCTGTATAATGGAACTCAATGAGGTGGTTCAACCTAGGTTGATATCTCAGCCATTTGTAGGACCTTTGGCACCAAATTTTCACCATGGGGTTCTTAGGACCCCACCCCATAAACACTGACACTGTCATTTCATTTCTCAGTCCGAAAAGGTGATTTCGTGGTCGCTGTGTGGAATCAACTTTTGGGACTGATTAATGAAATGACAGTGGCACTGTTCATGAGGAGAGGTCCCAAAAAGCCTGTGTTGCAAATCTGGTGAAAAAATTTCAAAAAATAACCATGTTACGAGCATGCATTGCACAGTTTCTACACATGCTCATAACTTCACCAATTTTTAATATTTTCACTCCAGATTTTCCATATTGCCATTTTTTCACACCTCCTTATGAACAGTACAGCAATCACTTTTCACATCCTGCCCAAAATGTGTTTTCTCACCTGTGGCACAGAGTGGCGCAGTCGCTGTTGGACACCAACTTTTGGGACAGATTAACAAAATCATAGTGCTGCTGTTCATGAGGAGAGGTCCAAAAATGTCCATGTAGAAAATCTGGTGAAAAAATTTCAAGAAATGATTGCGTTACAGGCGTGCATTGCACAGTTTCTATGCATGCTCGTAATTTCACCAATTTTTCATATTTTCACTCCAGATTTTCAACAGTGCCATTTTTTCACACCACCTCATGAAAAGTACAGCTGACATTTTTCACATCCTGCCCAAAATGTGTTTTCACACCTGTGGCACCAAATAGCACAGTCGCTGTGCAAAATCACCTTTTTGTATTGAGTAACAAAATGATAGTGCCACAGTTCATGAGGTGGGGTCACGAAAAGCCCATGTTGAAAATTTGGAGCAAAAATGCCAACAAACACCCAGGGCATTAGGGTTTCCAACCTTAACGCCCTACCCTATAGAGACTGACAGGCATTGGGGGTGTGACTTGGGATTGTTGTCCGTAATGCTCACACCATTCCACCCCCACCCTGCAGCCAGTGACAAGCATCAAGGTGTGCCTTGGGGTCTTCGGCCCCAACATTCACCCCATTCTCCAATACTGCACCCATCTCAGCATATTTCCTTATGGAATGGAGTGAGCATAAGGCCCAAAGACCCCAAGGTACACCATGACACCTGTCTGTATCTGCAGGGTAGGGTGAGGTGAAATGGCATGAGCGTTATGGCCAATGGCCCAAAGGCACACCCCCAACGCCTGTCAGTCTCTGTAGGGTGGGGTGGGGTTGGTGTCAGTTCAGTACTTCACTGCCATTCCTATTACGCATCTCTCTGACTCCTGCACTACCAACGCCAATGCCAGCAAGCAAACATTCAGCATTGACAAATGCTTGTTATACTTTCCAGTGACGATTTTGTCAAAGAAATGCAGTCACTTACCTAAGAAGGTCCTTGTTAGTTAAGCAACTGCCTTTCTTTGATAAAATCATCACTAGAAAGTATGAAAACAAGCTTTTACAAATTGCCGCCATTACACTCTATGGAGCGCATCCTCGTGCTGTTCCTTAAGTAATGCGGCAAACGTTCGCCATTGACAAATGCTTGTTTTAATATCCAAAATACATGTTCTGTGTCAAATGCCTATAAATACATACTGAATACAATCATTTGTTGTTTTGTTAATGGACATGTTCTCTAATATGCCTTTGCTGTTCTGAATGTAGTCGGCTCATTATATTTGTTATTCTGTATACAATTGTATCTATTATAATTGCTCTGTGTCTTATGCTTGTAATTATATACTAAATTGTTGTCCTTTCTGCAATTGTAGTGTAATTTATACAATAAGCAGAAGTTTTACGACTAACGCAACTACATTTGCACTGTTTAAAGAGGTAACACTCACACTGCTGAAAGGCTGTCTTGAGTTTGTGTCCATATGCTAACAGTCACCATGGAAACTGTATATGCACATCAGCATCTCCTTTGACATGCTGTGTGAACTGCTTGAATATGCAGCGTAGCAGTACTGAGAGTGTAAAACAAATGGTGTTTCTAAGATTCAGACCCTATATTACTTTGCAGTGTGAAAACAACTGTGCCTTCGACCGAAAATCTACTGCTGCTTGCAGTTACCTGTAACTTGCAAGAGACTGTATTAGGTCACAGTATATTCACATACATTACTGAAACATATTTGCTAATGATTTTTAAGCCAAGTTTTAATAGTAACCCATGATCATCCTGACTAGTCAACTGGTACAAGCAATTCAGAAGTTCCAGATTTGCACTGCTTGACTTGTTTATGCTATTGTCCCATGTGTTTAAGTAATTTAATAACGTGCATTGCCATATGGGACATATTGAAAAAACTTTTCTCACCTTCTGTATCTTCACTCCAAAACACCCAAATATAACTATACAAATGCTTGCATTATTTGTTATCCTGAGTCTGTCCTACAGAATAAATTTATTTTCCTGAAGTGACCTATATTCAGTGAGGAGAGATATACTTTTACATAACAATATATGATTCGTAGGCATAATTTCAACACCAGTTTGGGGACAATGGTTCTCCTTTAATTTTTTCTGACTGTTTGATATTAAACTAAGATGTCTGAAGTGCAAATATTTAGGATCACAGTGTTACAGACTTTAATATTCTGAATTCTGTGCTCTGGATTTTGTACAAAACAAAATAACTCAAGAAAGAGTTTTGATGTTAAACATACAGTACATAATTGTACAACCAACAGATCACACTAACAAAAATAATGTTCATATTTGCCTTTGAGCACAGCAACCAACATGTGAAGAAACTGCTTGCAAAAGGCAGTTTTAAAAAACTGCAACCAGTAGTCCTTCAACTGTTAATAGGAAGAAGGAGAGCTACAAGGTATTTGGCAGGCTGAGTAAAGGATCTAAGCCTTCATTCCTGAGGCAGTCATCAACTAGATTGAAATCTGTCTTCTTCCTCTTTCTCAAGTGGAGGTGGTATTTATCCATTGTCTGTTTCCCTGAAGGGTAGATACAGAGTAGGATATACATGCTCATCGTATTTATCAACACTTTCATCAAACAACTGAGAACTAAACTGATCTATGAAGATCAATTGAAGTGTGTTATGTTATGTCACTGTCTCAGATGACCTCAGTAATGATACACTTGAATGTTAGTTTCATGACTCAGATTTCAGCAGCGTACCAATTCTAACCTTTGCTTTGCCTACTAAATGACTTCAAAAAGGTCTGCTATCAAGATCATGATCAAATTCAGGGCTATTTTTGCACATGTCAGTATCTCAAATGTGTTCTGTGATGGGCACCTTAAAACATTTCATTTCTGAACATTTAAAATAATCTTCTCTGTCTGACAGGAAAGTAACTCTGGTTTAGCCCCCATTGCACCGTGGAAGAAGAGAAACATCCTCTTTCAATCGTCATTTCACTCTTTAAATATTGATGGGTGTCAGCACTCGGTCTAGTATACAGAAATATTCCAGGCCTAGAAAAAATAGCATTCAAAACACTTAAAAAGAAGCATCATGCTTCTGTGTTTCAAGTACATTTGTCACCTTATATAAACTCCAACCATGTAACTTCAAAAATTAAGAGATAAATACTCTTGCCTGCCAAAGTTATCAGGTGCACTGACCAGTCCAACAGTACAGTGGCAACATACTGTATTGCAGTGTTATGTGGGAGATCTATGTGCTGACTCAGGAATTTGAACATTTTAAATAATTAGTGGACTCAGTCCATATAAATTAAATTAATTTGTTATTACTAATTTGCTATGTCACCAAATTATTGGGCAAGTGGTGTCAACATTTCGTGGCCACCACCATTTCCTTAGGGTTAAAAAGTGGTCCTGTTTAAACAGAAAACAAAACAAACATTTTATATAGTTAACACAGCCACTTAATCCTACTAGTAACAAATATAGCTACATACTGGCTTATAGTCAGACAGGTCTCATCCCTGCGGTGCATATATTTCCCAGAATATGACTATAAACATTCAGTCATTCATCATGAATTGTGGCATACTTAATAAAAAAATGTATAATTAAATCTCGAGATAGTCCAGTATCCTTTTTATGTATAGACCCTTAATGTCCCAGATGGTCAAGAAGTGAAATAATTAGTTCTGGGTCAGTTTATTTTCAAAGATTTGTGCACCAACTCTTGAAAATGTAAAGAAGGATAACCAATGAGTGCCAGAAGTATACACATAGCTAGCATTTTATACAGTGTCACACTCAGGAATTTCTCACTTGTTGTACAATGCACACCTATCTTACAGTAATATTTTAGTACCTAATGTGCTGCTAGCAAAAGTCCACCTTGTACTGCAAATACTGTAACAAATGTCATATTTTGTTGTACATGTAAAAAATACTCCAGTGGTACAGTGGCAACATATTGCAGCATCATGTGGAAGACACTTGTGCTGAACCAGGACTTCCACAACAAGCTGACAAGATATCTTACGGGAAACTTTCGAAAGGATTAGACACATATGTAAATGCATGCTGCGCCTACATCTGCATCCATTCACTTGTGTCCAGGAAACACTACTGCTATTTTCAGAAGCTGCATCCCGTTTATAACAAATAGTCATCATTTGCAGCATCAAACTGACTCAGTTGTATTCAAATTGGATGCAACTCACAACTGCATCCATTTTGTGTGTGATTGTGTCCATTTTTGGAAGCAATCTTTGGACCCTGTTAGGCCATCTAATAGATAGCCTAGCAGGTTTGGACACATTACTGCTTTGAAAATAGGGTCAGACACATTTTGGGCAGATCTTTGTGAAAATCCTGTCTCTTGTGTCTCACAATATGACACACTCAGTCCATTAATTTTTGATTTGATTTAATGTGAAACAATTGTTACCCCCCCAAAAAAAAACATTTGAAGATTGAAATTCATACATCAGTGGTAAAATGATTACACAAAGACCCTCTAATATGACATATGGTTATAAATGTTACTTAGAAATAGCACAATGCAAAATATGTTTATATTTTTACAATTTGTTTGCAAAATAATTCCCCCTTATTGCACAAAGCCACTTGTAGGAAATTAAAAATATCCTACCAGCAAACAACACATGTCAAAGGCGAGTTTGTTACAGCGTTTACACATCAGTTTTCACTTTCATATTTTATAAACACAGATTTACTATATGTTTCTGTTCTTACATAAGTTGTTCTCCATCTTATCTGCCTACGTAATTCATGTTCACTTATTTCTCTAGGTGGTAATAAATTGTTCAGTTTATGGACTGAGTGAGGGTCACACATTTTCAAGAACATTAATCTGGTTACAAATTCTCTTCTGAAAGGTGCCAACAGAAAAAGACTTATAGTCCATCATGTCTACCAATTTTCCTACCTGAATTATTCCAGTCTATCACTGTATGTGCCTTGGCCAGTGCCTTAGTGGTACTTCAGCCCCTTCCCCCTAACCCCACTCCCTTTCCTGCCTTTTCTATCACCAACCCTTTACAGCTATGCCACACTCTCTAGAAACCCATCACCATCTCAGCATTTATCATTTATCTGGACAGGCTGTTCCATCTGTACTTTCCTTCCTCTGATGGTCACTCCCCCCTGCTGATGCACCCCAGAACTCTGACAGCCCTCTTGACAATGGCTGCTCACTTATATTGATACTTTTTGAATTTCAAACTGATCTCTGCTTATATGTTTTACTTTACAATGCCCCTTCTTTGCTAGCACCCCAAAAGGCCACTTGGTTTTCTTGTACCTAATACCACCTCTGTACATTCCTTCTCTGTGTGCTCCCTGCCATCCAAGATCTCATTTGTTTTTAAAAACTCAGTCTCTCACTACTGCATCCAGCCATCTTGGCCCCTTACCTCTATGAGCATCATCAGCAGTCACATCCCATTGGTGGTAACAGGCAACAAAAATCGAAGTGCACCATCAGGGCTGTAAAATGGAATAACCTGCCTGTTGGACTGCCAGGCCCACTAGTTGCAATCTTTGGGGAACCAGAGCATGAAGGTGAATCCAGTGACAGTCTCAGACAATGGCCAACTTGGCGGAAGGAGAGGCAGTTGCACCTAGGAAGGAAGCTGTATAGTAAACCCCCTAATGGAGGGGGTTAGAGTAGATTTTACTTGTACTGCTTTATGGGTTGCTCTGTTGCACACACCCACAACATTTGCTAAAATTATTTCTACATGCTCTTGCCTTACCTGTCTATTTATATCCCCCAGTTCTTGCATCTTTAGATACATTTAATAGCTTTGCCCAATCAAACAGTTATTTCTTTCAAGTTAAAGACTATTATAAAACAAAACTAGCAAATCCAGCCTTACTGGACCTATGTGAATATCAGGGCATATACATAGGGGCAATAGTGTTTTGTTTTAGCTTTAAATAATAACAAATTCTTCAAAAAGGCTGGACCCCATACCTTCTCAGTTCCTATCTTCTGCTCCACCTGTCCGCCATCACAGGAAGGGACCACTGAATTGACCATCTTGCTCCACCTACTCAGCAGCCCAGAAGCAAAGATTATAGCCACAGGGAAAACCAAGGGGCTGTGGGAACAAAAGGATGGTACCAGAGCACCTGCTCTGGATGGAAACAGGACAGAGCCAGGAGCACCAGAGTCATGGAAAAGACAGGACAGGACAGGAAGACCATCACCAGTGTCATGTTGGGGGGGGTGCAAAATGAAGGCAGTGCAAGACAAGATGAACTACAAAACTGTTACAACAGGGTCTGTGCCAGAGATAGAGAATAATAGCCAGAAGGTAAAATATTGTCTTTTAGTGATGCAGTAGGACCCCAATTATCCGAACTTCCCTAAGCTGAAAATCCAGATACTAATGAACTTGCTCTGTGTCTTCTGTCTTCACCTCTGAATTTTCTATTGCACTGTTCTCTATTCAGCCCTGTATGTAAACACTCAAATGGCAAACATCTGTTTGTCATCTACCTTTAAAAACAGTTGTAATCTGCACTGCACCACATCATATCGTCTGCTTGTGTTTGTATCAACATGTCAGCAAAATGGAAGTGCAACGTTCTGATTTTTTATTTTATTTATTTATTTATTAAGTTCTAGGATTACAAATACATTTGAGCTGAGAGCTCTTTTACAAAGGTTCCATGCTGATAAATGAATAAGTGAATACATTTTGTGTTGAGGACATAACATGGGTAAAAACTTTTAGCAGGAACATTGCACAATAGGTCAGGAGAGAACAATGATTACATAGCATACTCATACAAAATTAGGAAGGAAACATACAAAACAAGGATGCCATTAAGCAACACTATAAGAGAAGCACAGTAAACCTAGGTAGTTTAGTCCAAGGATGTAGACTAAAGGATCAGCCCAGCAGTCTTTGTCAGGGGTGATATAATGGGGGGAAGGGTTAAGGCAAAAAGATGAGAGGTGTTGGAAGGCATAGGTATTAGAGGATTTGAGGTAGAAAGATCAGAGGCAGACAGGCTAGCAGTTAAGTGCTGCAATGGGACAGAGAATTAGTTGTCTTGTACGGGCATTTGGGCAGTTCTACATGTACCTGCTAGGTGAGGCAGTTGCAGCCACAGAGAGCATAGAGGTGTTCCTGTAATTTATGTTTGAAAGGACCTAGCTTGGATTCAGACATGACATCACAGTGAAGGGAGTTGAGCTAGCTGGAGGCACAGTAGGCAAATGACATTTGCCCCTGCAAGTTTGCGGCAGAAGGGGACCTTGAACAGCTGACTGCTAGTTCCTCAGGTATGATGGAGGTTTGATGTGAGGCATAAGAGGTTTTGAACATGGGGGAGGTTAGGCCCAGGGATGTTTTTTAGCAAGCAGGCAGGTCTGGTACATCATCTTGCCTTTCAGATGAAGTCAACCTGACTGAGTATACTGATCACAGGTATGTGTGAGCCAATGGGCTCATGTTACTAACCTACAGGCTTTATTTAAGGCTATTGCAACCCTTCTGAAGGTAGTGTCTGTTGTAGCGCCATAGACTACCAAGCCATAATCTATTATGGCGGTAACTGAACTGTCAACTGCCATTCGTAGTGCCTCATTGGTCAGATAATGTTTATGTCTGTGAAGTAGATCTTTTCTTGTATTGAGGGCTTTGGCAACATGTGGTTAGCAAAGGACAGGGTGCTGTCTAGGGCAACCCCCAGGTATTTGAATGAGTGGACCAGATGAAGAGGAGTGCTAAGGCCATTTAGTATTGTGAGCTGGTATGCTCTGTGTTTGTTGTGGGGGTTAGCGAATGTCATTACTTTGGTCTTTTTATAATTCACAAGCAGCCTATGCTTCAAGAACCACTCCTCTACATTACCGAATTTCAGCTGAAGCTGTTTTTCCAGGAATACCGGGTCTGTGCTGCTGATATAGAATCACAGGATCATTTGCATATAGGAGCATTCTATCCAGGCAGACAAGAGGGAGATGGTTAAGGAATAGGCGGAAAAGTAGGGGACCTAAGATAGCTCCTTGGGGGACACCAGTGCACACATCCCGACTCTCTGAGAGGATTTCATTTATCTTTACTTGCTGAGATCTATTTACAACGTAGCTTCTGAACCAGCACACGATGCTTTTGGAAAGCCTGGAGATGGATAATTGGTCAAGCAGCAATGCATGGTTAACCATGTCGAAGGCCTTGGTGAGGTTGATGAAGGCAGACCCCACAATCAGGCCACAGTCTAGAGCATTATGTATATAGCTGGTGAACTCTATTACCACAGTGGTGGTACTGTGTGATTTTCAAAACCCACTCTGTTGGGGGCATTGAATCTGGTATTTATTGAGGTAATCAACTAGCTGATCTGACACAATAAGCTCTAATGCTTTGGAAGGGGGGGGCAGAATGGATATGGGGTGATAGTTGGTATGTGTGGTCCTGCCTCCGCTTTTATGGACTGGAGTTACTACAGCAGCTTTCCATCTCTGCAGGAATTTGGTAAATTGTAATGACAGTTTCTGGATATGCGTCAGCAGAGTGAGTATTTCATCGAGGGTAAGGGCAACAAGTTTGAGGTTGAGTGTGTCTCCACTAAACCTAGATTTACCTAGAGCAGACTTCAGGCACAATTTTGCATCCTTTCTGGTAATGATTTTAAAGTACAGGGAAGGGGCCTGTGGTTGGTTTACATTTACATCATTCTCATTGTTAACTACTGACTTGAAATAATGTTGTTGTTGCTCAACAACTTAAAATTCTTGAATGCATCAAGAGTAGTGAATGGGCTGTAGCATTTGTGGCCAAGTGTGGCATTGGCAAGTCTACTATCACAGACATTAAAGATGCCAGAGAAAAGATTTGGTCATTTGCTATGACCACAGAGGGAGCATTTGAAACAGAGCAGAGGAAGAACATGATGATCTCCCAGGAGGATAACAGAGTTGCTACAATTTACTTGTGCTTTACATAGGAGAAAGAGAGAAAAGGGCATCCCGATCTCTCATCCTGTTTAAAAGAAAAGGCAATAATCTCTTCTACCATGCTTGGATGTCAGTGTCAATTTATTGCTAGCAATGGATGGATAGATTATTTTAAATAGCAACACAGCATTCAGCAGCTGCTGCTGTGTGATGAGAAGCTCAATACAGCTGCTGCAGTGTTGCTCCATTCATTGACTAGCTTCTGCATGTCACTGAGGTACCGGGTCAATCTGCTGTACGTATACAGTGAACTCAAAACCGCGCACCACATACAGCACAGGGAACTACAGTGACAAGGTATAAAACCCCGCATGGCACAAATGTAGCAAGCACAGTTTTGTACTCTGTCAGGCATGGCTGATGTTGAAGAGTGACGCAGATGTCAAGACCTCTGCTGGGGAGGTGGTCCAGCAAGCAGCCACTATGGCTTAGAGGGATGAGCCACAGCAGTGCAGGACAGCTATGCAACTGTGGACCAGGGCTCAAATCCCAGTCCCAGACTTTTGCAAACAGCATTGTGCATTTTTTTTTGTCCCCCCACCAGTGTTTCTCCTCATCCCCATGTCAAACCCACTCCTTTGAGGTGATTATATTAATAGAGGGGGGTTCGAGGGCACAACCTCCCCTCACCAGTTTAGGCAATGTTCCATCATGGCTGTAACAGCCAATGAGAAAGAACTGGAACACGCACCACCAGAAGAAGGATGACGAGGACACTAAGGTAGACATTGCTCATATCAAGCCACACTGAAGCTGAAAAATGATTTGGCAAATGTCTATTGCAACTGGAAAATCAAGAAGAGTGCACTCTGATGCACAATGGAGGGGGTTAAGCATGCCACGGACAGGCACAAGGGAAGCCTGAGAGGGGAGGGAGTGATGAAAAGTCATTGATCACATAGGGTCAGTGGCCACATACCGTACAATGTATAGAGCCTACAGGCAGACTGGATGGGCCTAGTGGTCCTTATCTGCCAACAATTTCTATGCATCTATATTCATCTGCGCAGTCTTCGCTCTCAATCTGCACTGTCTCCAGTAGCCAGACAAAAGCAGAAAGCTATCACAGATCATTTTTAAATAAAATATGTAGTACAATTACATCAGTACTATAGCATAGTTGCACATAAGCATAATAAATACAGTACTGCACTGTATTACCCCTTGTACACATAAACAGCCCCTGTAAAACAATCACAAGCACACAAAGCACCTTTTTGCAATGCTATGAATAGGACTCCCTCAATAATGAACTCCCGATAGTCCAAACTGTGTTGATGTCTCCAAAGAGGTTTGGATAATTAGGGTTCTACTGTATTTGATGTTTCATATTATAGAATGGGTCATGAAAATCCTGTAACCTCACTAGTTAAAATATGTCACATAAGAATTGGTAAATCCTGCAACAGACAACTGGTAATGATCCAGTGGATCAAATGTTCAGTTTCTTTGAACCTAGTTCTTTCTTTTTACTTTTTTGTAGGGATCTATTTTATAATTGCAATAATGCACTTCATGGCATGTGCAGTAATGAGATTTATCCACTACTTGTCTGCTTAAAGTCATTCGACTGTGCCTAATGACATGCCACACAAGGCTTGGGTAAATCCACAACAGATGCCCTGTTATGCATTATTGCTGAAATAGCAGTCAATCATGCTGGGAAGTGGGTTACTATCTCAGTAATCATCCAGCCAGTGAATGGAACTCTGCTTTGTCACATGCCATGTCTCCTGAGATGGCATGTGCTCATCAAATGGTAACTCTCCTGCCTCGCTCTTCACAATTTCATGCCAAATTATATCATCTCTCAATCTTCTTTTTGCATTTGAAAACAACGTCATGTATTCTGTCTTCATAGTTTAAGAAATCTTTACCACCTACTATTTTGTTGTTCTCCTTTGAACTCTTTCTAGCATATTCATGTGTTTTCTATAGCATCATTACCAAAACTATACATTGTACACTAAGTTTTGACCAAACCAAGGACTTAACAATAGCATAATTTTATCTTGTAATTGTCTAGCAGCTCAGAGAGATAACACTCACACAGTAGAACAGCCTAATGTCCCCATTCCCAGGTCCAGCAAAATATATAATGATCCCCAAAGCAGCAGTACACACCTCATCCATAAAACAGTCTGGAAGGAACTCCTGCGGTGGACCTCTGCTGCAATAGTAGTATAAGTAATCTGTATTTTGCAGCACATTTGTGGTACACATGCTGTAATTTTTTAACAGTTTGCTGGGGGGCTCTGGCTGGGGATGTGAAGGGGTAGCAGGGCTTTTGTAAACAAATGAGTGAAGCTTTGTGTGGGGGTATGAAGGTTTAGAGCATTTGACTGCAAGCAGCCAAGAGGCCACTTGCTGTTAGTACTTATTTCTGGGTGAATCAGCTGATCCAAGAGTGTGCAATCTCCCAGAGCTTGAGAACCATAGAGAAGGATGATGGCATCTGCAGGGGCATCCACCAAGTAGGGAACAGGTAGCAGGCAGGGCAGGGAGTGGTACTAGATATCTATCTGGGGTAGGCCTGTATAGGGAGAGTAGGTAGCACTTGTAATGGTAAGTTACAAGGAAGGGTAATCCACCATTAGGCACTACAGCCTATTTGGAATAGGCCTACAAAGGAGTACACATAAGAAAAGGGGTAAGCTACCATTGGGCTCTATACCCTATCTGGATGGAGCAGGCAAAAAGTAGGAGGCAGACAGAAAAGGAGGAGGTAGTAGTGAGTAAGTAGGTAGTGAGGAAGTAAATAGGGCACTACACCCAATCAAGAGCAGGCTTATAATGCAGGAGAATGGGTGCTGATAATAGGAAAGATGGAGAACTGGCCAAGAGGAGGGTTAGCTAGCTATAGGGACTGTGGGGCAATCATCCCCTGGGCTACACTTAGTAGTATTGGTCCCACCCCCATGTGAAGGTGGTTCAATGAGCTTCATGTACAGTTGCAGGCAGCATAAGGAGAAATATTCATGCTGCACAGACAAATGAGTTGGGGTGCTGAACTGCTACCAACTCACCCCTTCCACAGAGGCCCACTGGCTAAGGGGATGGAGGCTGGTGGGATGGGGTTGGAAGGGAAGGAGATGGGGAGGGAAGCAAAATGAGGATGGTATGCAGGGTCTAGCAGTCATGACTACAAACTTTTTTGCACACCTAAGAGAGGCACAGTTACCTAACTTAGTCAGGCGTGGCTATGAACTAGTCACTACCAAGGACCAGGTAGGGGAGTGGGATGCCTGCCAGATATTAGGGTGCTAAGAAGGCAATGAGCAAGGTTGAAGAAGCAAGAGAAGGGATGAACAAGGTCTTTGAAGCCAGGGGTTCAATGATAAGGGGTGTGAAAGGACTGGAGAGAATTCTGAGACAAAAGACTTTTCAAGGGGGTTGTTCATCACCTTACCAGGGAGTGGCTAGTGCACTGGAACAGACATTAGACATCTACATGGGCAGTCTTTTAAACTGAAGATGGGGTAGCTGATGCAAGAATGTCTGTCTGAGTGGTAGGCGCAGGATGAACCCACCAGAGGCTCCACCAGAAAAGGAAATGAGGCAAGGGGAAGCCAGCAGTGATGGGGAGGAACATGTGAAATTAGTGAGGGAGAGACTGTGTAGCAAATCAATACATATGGGGGTAGGGGATAAGAAGGGGAGGGAAGGAGTGACCAGCATTAGGAGTGGACCAGACAAGAGGGGAGGGAGAAAGATGGGCACATGAAGGTTGGTTACCTATAAGCCAAAAGTCTAAACAGGAAGATCAGCAAACTGCATTAGTTTCTGGCAGAGGCTAAGATAGACATAGTGGTCATCAGTGAGACTGGAACAAGTGGTAACAATGATTGGGATCTAGCTGTTTCAGGGTACACCTTGCTTAGGAAAGACAGGGCAAGGATAGATGTGGATGGGTAGAGCTAATCATTAGGAAACATAGTGAGGCAATAGGGAATGGGACTATAAAAATGCAGGGTGAGGGTGAGGGGGAAGTGGAATCTGTATGGGTGCAGCTGGCAACTGCTGCTGGTAAGAGGGTTAGATTAAGGGTGGTCTACAGACCACTGGGGCAGAAAGAGGAGAACGACAGAGTGTTGGGGGAAGACATCAGAAGGGGAACCATAGAAGGGAATCTGGTGTTGGTGGGAGGCCTAAACCAGCAGGATATTGCTTGGGATATCCCAGTAACAAAGAGCACCAGGAGTCAAGCACTGCTTGATATGCTGCAGGACAGCTTATTTATGCTGCTGGTTGCTGCAGGACTGCTTATTCATGCTGTTGGTCAAGGATCCCACCTGACAGCATGACACATTCAATGTGGTACTCACTTATTCAGAGATGGTGGGGGAGGGTGACTGTCATGGAACTGTTGGCATCTGGTGACCACAATACTGGGTGGTTTGAACTGGCAAGGGGGAGCAATGGACCCCTCAAAGACAGTGGTTCTTGGCCTCAGCTGTGTGGATTTTGGGAAGATGCAGAAACTAGTCAGGGAAAGATTGGCAGGAGCAGATAAGATCAAAGGGGTGGAGGAACAGTGGGATTGGATTAAGAGGGCACTCCTGGAGGCAACCAACTCTTGCCCAAGGTGGGTTGCCGAAAAGAACAAATGCAAAAGGCTGACTGGATTCTTGAATGGAGTGAGGGAGACTGTGACAGGGAAAGGAAAGGCCTTCACTGAGTACAAGAGGAACAAAGAGGAGGAAGTATGGCAAGGCAAGAGAGGCAAGGGTGTGGGTCAGGAAGGCAAAGACAGACATGGGGCTGCAGATTGCTGAGGGAGTAAAAGGTGGGGAAAAGGGGTTATTTAGGCACATAAGGAAAATGCAGAGTAGTTCGGCTAGCTGAGGGAGGGAGGAAGGGTAGAGAAAGAGAATGAGCAAAAGGTAAATGTATCAAACAAGTACTTCTGCTCAGTATTCAAGGTGGAGGACAATGGCCCTCTGACAGACACTGATATGAAAGCTGCCAAATGGGGGTTCAGGAAATGGAAGGAGTACCAATCCATTTGGCAAAGTAAAAAAGGTCTAGAAGAACTCAAGGTAGGCAAGGCACCAGGCCTGGATGGCCTGCCCCCATGGGTACACAGAGAACTGACCACAGAACTGGCAATACCCTTAAGTGTATTAAACGCCTTGCTGAAGTACGGAGTGGTGCCAGCAGACTGAAGATCCATCAAAATAGTATAACTCCACAAGGTACAGCAGGGAGAATCCATGCAATTGCATGCCTGTGAGCCTTACCTCAGTTGTAGGTAAGCTGACAGAGACCACAGTCAAGGAAAACTTGGTGGCCTACTTAGAGGACAAGGGCCTGCTGGACAGCATGTGGCATGGATTTGTGTCAGGGAGATCATGCCATTCCAACCAGATATTGTTTTTTTGATTGGGTCACAAAGGTGATTAATGAGGAGGGGACAGGTGGTAGATTTGCTCTTCAACTTCAGCAACTGACAACTTCCAAACAGGAAAGAGATCTCGGGTAATCGTATTGGATGACCTAAAGGTGGCCAGACAGTGTGACAAGGCAGCTGGTGGGGCTAAAGGGATGCTGGGGCACATAGGAAGGGATATCACCAACAAAAAAAGGGAGGTGGTATAGCCCATGTATAGATCACTAGTTAGACTCAGCTTAAATACTGTGTCTAGTTCTGGAGACAGCATCTCCGGAAGGATACAGATATAGTGGTGACCGTCCAGAGGAGGGCTACCAAAATGGTGCAGGGTCTGCATCAAAAGCCCTTTGAGAAGCTAAAGGAGCTCAATATGTACACCCTGTAGGAGAGGATGGAGAGAGGGGATATGATAGAGACCTTTAAATACCTCACAGGGGTTAATAAGGTATAGGAGGGGAGTATTTTTCAGAAAAAAAGGTGCTCTAGACAAGAGGACATGCTATGAAACTGGAGAGGGCAGATTCAAGAGAGATGTAAGAAATTATTTCTTCACAGAAAAAGTGGTGGATTCCTATAACATCCTCCCAGATAAACCAGTGGGGGCAAAAACAGTGTTGGTTTTCACAAATGCCTGGGATTGGCAGAAGGGAATCATAGGGGTAAGGAAGGGGGGAAAAGACAACACCCTAGATCAAGTGGATCTACAGCAAAAATGAAAATAGAAAAATAAACAAATTGTGCAGACTGGGTGGGCCAAGCAGCCCTTATCTGCCGTCAGATTCTATGTTTCTATTGTGTGCATGGGTTCCATCTCAATAAGTGCATTACCTTACACTTCTTGACATCAAAACTCAACTGCCAGATCTTAGACCATATCTGCAGCTTCTCTAGGATCACTCTGTCCTTGTGATACACCCTCAAATTCTATTTCTATATTTCACTGACCTGTTCTTCTTTCTTCTTCTTTCTACCCCAGTGGTCTGTAGACCACCCCTAACCTACAATTCTTCCCAACAGCTTATGTCAGCTGCACATAGCTACACTTACAGAAGTTCCCCACCTTTCTTTTTGATGGTCCCATCTTCTGCCGACTTACTACCTTCTTTAATATATAGAGTTACTCCCCTCCTTTACCTTTGCTCCTGTATTTCATAAACAAGATGTACTCCAGAATTGCCAGATCCCAATCTTTGTTCCCACTAGCCCATTATTCCGTGATGACCACTAAGACTAATTAAGCCTCTGCCACTCTCGCCTGCATTTAACTGATCTTACTGTTCAAACATCTGGCATATAAGTAGTCCTCCATGCACCCACCTTACTCTTTCCCCCTTCACCAATCCACTTGTAATGTTGTCCACTTTCTTCCTAGCCCATCCATTAGCCCCTCCACTATCTCAAATATTGCAGCCTGCTCCCTCTTTCCCTTCTTTTACCTGTCCTTCACCAGTGAGTCAAAATAAATATCTGTCAGCCAGTCCCAAACATCCAGTTTTCTCCAAGGACAACTGATTTCATTTCTCTGCCTGTCTCTGGGATAGGCACCAAGTGAGAAATCATTAGCGAGCACTAGGATCCAGGAGATTCTGCAACCGGCAGGGTTGGGCTATGAACATCCCAACATGATGGTGTCACATGTTGACAGATGTCCTTTCAACCCAATGTCCCATGATTGACTCTTCTTTGCAGTCAGTAGTTTTGTCAAGCAACAGGAATGAAAACTGTGCTGCAGTAGGACTAGACAGTGCATGTGTTCCTTATCATCGTGCATGCACAGCTGCCTGTCTTCCTTTTGCTTTCTGCACTGCATACCTCATTTCCCTGTGTGCTGTACTTGCAGCAGTAGCCCAAGAGTAGCTTTTGTTCACATGTGACAGAGTTTTGGGGAAGCAAATTAAAAACCCTTTTCAGGACTGTCTAGTAACTAAGGGAAGCCTAAATAAGGCTAATTAAAAGTCATTGCAAGGGCTAGAAAAAAGTATTTGAAAGTCCTTTTCCGGGCAGACTATCAAGACAGAAAGAGGGGAGACTCAGCATTTACAGATTAGGAGAGGAACTTAAAGGGCTGAGACAAACACTTAAAACTCTCTGTCAGGGCAAGAAGGACTACAGAGACAAGTGATGGTGATGCTGGTTAAAAACCCTTATCTGGGTTATTAACTGGGGGAGACATTTATTGTCAGAGCTACACACAGGAGCAGAGAAAGCTAATCCACTTGTTAGGAGAGAGCAGAAGGCAGTTAATTAAGGGCCCTTGGCCGCTGTCTGAGCAGTGAACTGGATACACACTAGTTAAGTCCCTCTCAGGACCATGTAGCAGCCAGTGGGTAACATTTAGCAGCCTTTTTTAGGGCACTTTACAATGAGTACCATCAGTTATTAAGCTCTTTCCAGGGCACTGTAAGCCAGGGGGCACACTAGTTATCATTAGCTCATATTCGGAACAGAAATGTAATATTAGCAAACAAAAATTAATAGGACAGATACAAATTCTATGGGACAGTCAAATTAAATCTGTACCTATCTCCTGGACAGCCATCTACAAAAATAAATATTTCTAGCCCTGCCCTCAACCCTGCTGATTCCCCTGATCCTATTTCCATTTCTGGAGGAGCCTCTGCAATGGTCACCATACTCCTATTTCCTTCTAGCATGTTCTCAGCATCAGCCTTCCACATCCATCAGTTTAAACGACTGTCCACGTAGACATCACATTTGGGCCCCAGTGCACTAGTCCACTGTCTCATGAGATGACTGTCATCCCCCTTGAATAGCCTTCAGTCACAGAAATGTTGTCATTCACACACAAATCTATATCCCTCCTCCCGACAACATTCATTCAACCAGGCATTGCGTGCCTGTTTCCTCCTGCCTCACCCTTTGCCTTTCCCTGTCCCATAGAGGTAACACCACCAAAAAGGCCAACGTGGTTGTCTTACCCTTTAGCTCCCTCTCCAGCCTTTTGAAGTTGGACTTACTAAACTCCAGACCATGGTTTGCCATTCATTCATATCCAAGTGTACTATGACATGAGGCACCTCCCTAATCCCATCTAACATCCTCCCTATCCTGGACTCATCCCTCATGGCCAATGCTCCAGGCAGGCATCTGACTTGCCCCTCATAATCCCATCTGCGCACACCACCTTATCCATATCCTTCACCATCGAATACCAGACTATGAGTACCCTGCTTGGCACTTTTATTTACTCCCTTTACTGTTTGTGTCTTCCTCTTACCCTGAACTCAGAGTCTCACTCTTCTTTTACTTATTTTTTTAATCTGATTTTGCTCCCTTGGAGCCTGGCAGGCAGCTATGGCCCTCCCTTGGAGGGAGTCACGCTCTGGCCTGTACGTCCCCTGCTCAAATCAACCCCAGACAATTCCCCCGTGGCTTACCCCCCCATGGCGAGGCCAGGGATGAGAGTGATGGCTCCCCCCCCACCCGAGCATTATCCAGAAGCCAGGGGTGGCCAGGGATGCGAATGACCATCATGGAGCCTGCCAGCTCCCTTTTCCACATTTTCTCCTGTCCCCCACTCCCACTGATGTAAGGATGCCAGTACATGCCTCCTGACCAATACTGCCCTCCAGCCACTGCCAGAGGGCAGTCAACGAGCGGGACAACAGGACCGCTCTCCCGAGAGAGGACAGCAGTCCTCCAGATGCTCAATTCTCTCTCGCCCCTGCTGACTCCCTGCGGTCCAGGCTAGTTCTCTAACCCATGTCACCAGTGTGGCATGAGGTGTAGCAACCAGAGCAGCAACCTCCAGCACCACTGGGCCAGCTGAGTCTCACTCTTTACCTGTTTCTTTAAAGTGCATGGCTCACAGCCTCCCCCACATGAGTCAAGTATCTGTCTCATTCAGGGGTGCAACCTGGTTTGCAATCGAAACTAGAGGACCCTGTATCCCACCCATAATCTGCTTTCCTCCCTCCTACCCTCCCTCTTCCTCCTCTTCCCCCAGTGAGTGACTCACAGCCTCCCACAGATGAGTCAGGTATCTGCATCTCATTCAGGGGTGCAAAATGGTTTGCAATCACAGGTAGAGGACCCTGTATCACACCCACAATCTGCTTCCCTGTCACCCTCCTCCTCCTCTTATCCCTTTCCAATGCAGTTCATCCCCCTTGGCCAGTGGGCCTCTGTGGGAGGGGGGAGTGGGTAGCAGTTAGAAGCCTATCTCAGTTGTCTGCTTAGCGTGAGTTTTCTTTTCATGCCACCAGCAACTGCTCATGGAGCTCTTCGAACCTCCTGCATATTGGGCAGTGACCAATCATACCACCAGATCTCCACTGCATCATATCCTCAAAGTGATTTTCACCTACCCTGACCCCAATCTCAGTATACCAGAAACCCTCAAATCCCAGCATCATCAGAACATCTGCATGATCACAGGGAGCAAAACACCTCATTATTTCCAGGGCAGAACAACCCCTGATTTCCAGGGTAGCATAATAACACTCCCTGATCCTCAGGGCAGCAGAAGAACATCTCCAGATCTCAAGTGCAGAAAAAAATGTCCAGTCTGATTCCAAGTGCAACAAAACATCCTCTGAATCCCCAGGGCAGCAGAGCACCTGCCTGATCCCCAGGGTAGGAGAACATCCTTCAATCCCGAGGGTAGCAAAACACCACCAGATTTCAAGGGCAGAAGAACACCCACCTGATCCACAGGGCAGCAGAACACTTCCTAATCCCAAGTACAGCAGAACACCACAAGCCTGATCTCACATGCAGCAGAACATCTGCCCAGTCTTCAGGGCAGCAGAGCACCTGACTGTTCCCCAGGGTAGGAGAATACCCTTCAACCCCCAGGGCAGCAACCCCCACTTTTTAAAAATTACAACATTCAAAGATCAACATTTGATACATAACATAAAAAATGCAGCATATTCAAAATAATTAATGTTTATGATAGAACATATTATGTAAGTAATTTTTAAGTCAAGCACACAATTTTAGTGGAATCCAAGATTTAAAAAAAACTGGGCTTATTAAAGAAGTAATCAATTAACAACAAAGATTGTTGAGTACACTGTATGTCCACTTCAATAGTAAATTAGTTTATGGAAAAATAAATTCTCAACTATTGATTGAAGCCCCCCCCCAACATACAATCCCATGTGCAGTAGAACACCTGTCTGATCCCCAGAGCAGCAGAACACCTCTTGATCTCTAGTGCAGCTGAGAACATCCCCAGTCCCTAGGGTAGCAGAACATCTTTGAATCTCTGAATCTGAAGTGCAGCAGAACACACCCACTCTGATCACAAGTGCAGCAGAACAACCTCCAGTCCCCAGTGCAGCAGAACACCTGATCCCCAGTGCAATAGAACACCTCCTGATCCCCAGTGCAGCAGAACCCTTCTGATCCACAGTGCAGCAGAACATGCCCCCACCCCAGTGCAGCAGAATGAGCTTGAATCTCCAGGGCAGAAACACAGCTCCCTAATCCCCAGGGCAGCTGAACACCTCCTGATCCCCAGGGCAGCTGAACACCTTGTGATCCCAAGTCCAGCAGAACACTTCTTGATCCCAAGTGCAGCAGAACATGCCTCTCCATTACCAGTGCTGCAGAATATGCCTTCCCACCCCAACTGCAGCTAAACATTCTCCAGATCTTTAATGCAGCAGAACATCCTCCTAATCCCAATGGCGCAGAATACCCTCTAATCTCTAGGGCAGTAAAACACCTGCCTGATCCCCAGGGCAGCAGAATGCCTCCTGATCTCGGGGAAAGAAGAATGCCTTCTGATCTTTGGGGCAGCAGAATACCTCTTGATCTCTAGGGCAGCAGACTACCTCCTGATCTCAAGTGCAGCCGAATACCTCCTGATCTCTGGAGCAGCAGAATATCTCCTGATCCTTAGGGTAGTCAAATACCTTCTGATCCCCAGAGCAGCAGAATACCACCTGATCTCTATGGCAGCAGAATACCTCCTGATCTCTAGGGCTGCAGAATACCTCCTGGTCCCAAGGGCAGATGAATACCTCCTGATCTCCAGTGCAGCAGCATACCTCCTGATCTCCATAGCAGCAGAAAGCCTCCTGATCTCTAAGGCAACAGAATACCTCCTGATCTCAAGGCCAGCAGAATATTTTCTGATCTCTGGCTCAGCAGAATACCTCCTGATCTCCAGTGCAGCAGAATGTCCTCCTGATCTCTAGGGTAGCAGAATACCTCCTGATATCTGGGGCATCAGAACTCCTGATCTCCAGTGCAGCAGAATACCTCATGATTGCCAGTGCAGCTGAATATTTCCTGATCTCTGGGGCAGCAGAATACCTCCTGATCACCAGGGTAGCCGAATACCACCTGATCTATAGTGCAGCAGAACACCCCCGATCTCTGTGGCAGCAGAATACCTCCTGATCTCTAGGGCAGCAGAATACCTCCTGATCCCAAGGGCAGTCGAATACCTCATGATCTCCAGTGCAGCAGAATACCTGCTGATCTCTAGGGCAGCAGAATACCTCCTGATTTCGAGTGCAGCAGAATACCTCCTGATCTCTAGAGCAACAGAATACCTCCTGATCGCTGGGTCATCAGAATACCTCTTGATCTCCAGTGCAGCAGAATGCCTCCTGATCTCTGGGTCTGCAGAATACCTCGTGATCTCCAGTGCAGCAGAATGTCCTCCTGATCTCTAGGGCAGCAGAATACCTCCTGATTTCGAGTGCAGCAGAATACCTCCTGATATCTGGGACATCAGAACTTCTGATCTCCAGTGCAGCAGAATACCTCATGATTGCCAGTGCAGCCGAATATTTCCTGATCTCTGGGGCAGCAGAATACCTCCAGATCTCTAGGGCAACAGAATACCTCCTGATCACCAGGGCAGCCGAATACCACCTGATCTCCAGTGCAGCAGAATGCCTCCTGATCTCTAGGCAAGCAGAATACCTCCTGATCCTCAGGGCAATTGAATACCTCCTGATCTCCAGTGCAGCAGAATACCTCCTGATCTTCAGAGCAGCAGAATGCCTTCTAATCTCTTGGGCAGCAGAATACCTCCTGATCTCTAGAGCAACAGAATACCTCCTGATCTCTGGGTCAGCAGAATACCTCTTGATCTCCAGTGCAGCAGAATGCCTCCTGATCTCCGGGTCTGCAGAATACCTCGTGATCTCCAGGTGCAGCAGAATACCTCCTGATCTCCAGTGCAGCAGAATATTTCCTGATCTCGAGGGCAGCAAAATACCTCCTGATCTCTGGGGCAGCAGAATACCTCCTGATCTCCAGTGTAGCAGAATACCACCTGATCTCTGGGGCAGCAGACTACCTCCTCATCTACAGTGCAGCTGAATACCTCCTGATCTCAAGGTCAGCAGAATACCTCCGGATCTCTGGGGCAGCAGAATATCTCCAGATCTGTGGGACAGCAGAACACCTCCTCATTTCTGGAGCAGCAGAATACCTCGTGATCTCTGGGTCAACAGAATACCTTGTGATCTCCAGTGCAGCAGAACACCTTGTGACCTCCAGTACAGCAGAATACCTCCTGATCTCTAGGGCAGCAGAATATCTCTTGATCTCTGGGGCAGCAGAATACCTTCTGATCTCCAGTGCAGACAAAATACCTCAAGATCTCAAGGGCAGCAGAATACCTCCTGATCTCTGGGGCAGCAGAATACCTTCTAATCTCCAGTGCTGGGGCAGCAGAATACCTTCTGATCTCCAGTGCAGTCGAATACCTCCTGATCTCCAGTGTAGCAGAATACCTCCTGATCTCCAGTACAGCAGAACACCACCTGACCTCACGGGCAGCAGACTACCTCCAAATCTCCAGGCAGCTGAATACCTCCGGATCTCTGGGGCAGCAGAATACCTCCTGATCTCTAGGTCAGCAGAATACCTCCTGATCTCTAGACCAGCAGAATACTTCCCGATCTCTACTACATCAAAATGCCTCCTGATCTCTAGGGCAGCAGAATACCTCCTGATCTCCAGTGCAGCAGAATACCTCCTGATATTCAGTTCAGCCGAATACCTCCTGATCTCTAGGGTAGCAGAATACGTCCTGATCTCCAAGGCAGCAGAATGCCTCCTGATCTCTAAGGCAGCAGAATACCTCCGGATAAACAGGGTAGCCAAATACCTCCTGATCTCCAGTGCAGCACAATACCTCCTGATCTATAGTGCAGCAGAATGTCTCCTGATCTCTAGTGCAGCAGAATACCTCCTGATCTCTGTGACAGCCAAATACCTCCTGATCTCTAGGGCAGCAGAACACCTCCTGATCTCAAGGGCAGCAGACTACCTACTGATGTCCAGTGCAGCAGAATACCTAACGATCTCTGGGGCAGCAGAATACCTCCTGATCTCCAGTGCAGTAGAATACTTCCTGATCTCCAGTGCAGCCGAATACCTCCTAATCTCTGGGACAGCAGAATATCTCCTGATCTTCAAGGCAGTAGAATGCTTCCTGATCTCTAGGGCAGCAGAATGCCTCCTGATCTCTATGGCAGCAGAATACCTCCTGATCCACAGGGCAGCAGAATATCCCCTGATCTCTGTGGCAGCAGAATACCTCCTGATCTCTAGGCCAGCAGAATACCTCCTGATCCCAAGGGCAGCAGAATGCCTCCTAATCTCTTGGGCAGCAGCATGCCTCCTGATCTCTAGAGCAACAGAATACCTCCTGATCTCTGGGTCATCAGAATACCTCTTGATCTCCAGTGCAGAGGAATGCCTCCTGATCTCCGGGTCTGCAGAATACCTCATGATCTCCAGTGCAGCAGAATGTCCTCCTGATCTCAGGCAGCAGAATACCTCCTGACTTCAAGTGCAGCAGATACCTCCTGATATCTGGGGCATCAGAACTCCCGATCTCCAGTGCAGCAGAATACCTCATGATTGCCAGTGCAGCGAATGTTCCTGATCTCTGGGTCAGAATACCTCCTGATCTCTAGGGCAACAGAATACCTCCTGATCACCAGGGTAGCTGAATACCACCTGATCCCAAGTGCAGCAGAATGCCTCAAGATCAATAGTGCAGCAGAATACCCACTGATCTCTGTAGCAGCAGAATACCTCCTGATCTCTAGGCCAGCAGAATACCTCCTGATCCCAGGGCAGTTGAATACCTCCTGATCTCCAGTGCAGCAGAATACCTCCTGATCTTCAGAGCAGCAGAATGCCTTCTAATCTCTTGGGCAGCAGAACACCTCCTGATCTCTAGAGCAACAGAATACCTCCTGATCTCTGGGTCAGCAGAATACCTCTTGATCTCCAGTGCAACAGAATGCCTCCTGATCTCTGGGTCTGCAGAATACCTCATGCTCTCCAGGTGCAGCAGAATACCTCCTGATCTCCAGTGTAGCAGAATACCACCTTATCTCTGGGGCAGCAGACTACCTCCTCATCTACAGTGCAGCCAAAGACCTCCTGATCTTAAGGTCAGCAGAATACCTCCTGATCTCTGGGTCAGCAGAATACCTCCAGATCTGTGGGACAGCAGAACACCTCCTCATCTCTGGAGCAGCAGAATACCTTGTGATCTCTGGGTCAACAGAATACCTTGTGATCTCCAGTGCAGCAGAATACCTTGTGATCCCAGTACAGCAGAATGCCTCCTGGTCCTAGGGCGGCAGAACACCTCCTGACCTCTGCAGCAGAATACCTCCTGATCTCCAGAGCAACAGAACACTTCCTGACCTCCAGTGCAGCAGAATACCTCCTGAACTCTAGGGCAACAGGATACCTCCTGATCTCTGGGGCAGCAGAATACCTTCTAATCTCCAGTGCAGACAAGTACCTCAAGATCTCAAGGGCAGCAGAATACCTCCTGATCTCTGGGGCAGCAGAATACCTTCTAATCTCCAGTGCTGGGGCAGCAGAATACCTTCTGATCTCCAGTGCAGTCGAATACCTCCTGATCTCCAGTGTAGCAGAATACTTCCTGATCTCCAGTACAGCAGAACACCACCTGATCTCACGGGCAGCAGACTACCTCCAAATCTCCAGTGCAGCTGAATACCTCCGGATCTCTGGGGCAGCAGAATACCTCCTGATCTCTTGGTCAGCAGAATACCTCCCGATCTCTACTACATCAAAATGCCTCCTGATCTCTAGGGCAGCAGAATACCTCCTGATCTCCAGTGCAGCAGAATACCTCCTGATATTCAGTTCAGCCGAATACCTCCTGATCTCTATGGTAGCAGAATACGTCCTGATCTCCAAGGCAGCAGAATGCCTCCTGATCTCTAAGGCAGCAGAATACCTCCTGATAAACAGGGTAGCCAAATACCTCCTGATCTCCAGTGCAGCACAATACCTCCTGATCTATAGTGCAGCAGAATGTGTCCTGATCTCTAGTGCAGCAGAATACCTCCTGATCTCTGTGACAGCCAAATACCCTGACCTCTAGGGCAGCAGAACACCTCCTGATCTCAAGGGCAGCAGACTACCTACTGATGTCCAGTGCAGCAGAATACCTCCTGATTTCTGGGGCAGCAGAATATCTCCTGATCTCCAGTGCAGTAGAATACTTCCTAATCTCCAGTGCAGCCGAATACCTCCTAATCTCTGGGACAGCAGAATACCTCCTGATCTTCAAGGCAGCAGAATGCTTCCTGATCTCTAGGGCAGCAGAATGCCTCCTGATCTCTATGGCAGCAGAATAGCTCCTGATCCACAGGGCAGCAGAATACCCCCTGATCTCTGTGGCAGCAGAATACCTCCTGATCTCTAGGCCAGCAGAATACCTCCTGATCCCAAGGGCAGTCGAATACCTCCTGATCGCCAGTGCAGCAGAATACCTCCTGATCTTCAGAGCAGCAGAATGCCTCCTAATCTCTTGGGCAGCAGCATGCCTCCTGATCTCTAGAGCAACAGAATACCTCCTGATCTCTGGGTCATCAGAATACCTCTTGATCTCAGTGCAGCAGAATGCCTCCTGATCTCCGGTCTGCAGAATACCTCATGATCTCCAGTGCAGCAGAATGTCCTCCCTGATCTCTAGGGCAGCAGAATACCTCATAATTGCCAGTGCAGCCGAATATTTCCTGATCTCTGGGGCAGCAGAATACCTCCTGATCACCAGGGTAGCCGAATACCACCTGATCTATAGTGTAGCAGAACACCCCCGATCTCTGTGGCAGCAGAATACCTCCTGATCTCTAGGGCAGCAGAATACCTCCCTGATCCCAAGGGCAGTCGAATACCTCATGATCTCCAGTGCAGCAGAATACCTGCTGATCTCTAGGGCAACAGAATACCTCCCTGATTCGAGTGCAGCAGAATACCTCCTGATCTCTAGAGCAACAGAATACCTCCTGATGGCTGGGTCATCAGAATGCCTCTTGATCTCCAGTGCGAGCAGAATGCCTCCTGATCTCCGGGTCTGCAGAATACCTCGTGATCTCCAGTGCAGCAGAATGTCCTCCTGATCTCTAGGGCAGCAGAATACCTCCTGATTTCGAGTGCAGCAGAATACCTCCTGATATCTGGGACATCAGAACTTCTGATCTCCAGTGCAGCAGAATACCTCATGATTGCCAGTGCAGCCGAATATTTCCTGATCTCTGGGGCAGCAGAATACCTCCTGATCTCTAGGGCAACAGAATACCTCCTGATCACCAGGGCAGCCGAATACCACCTGATCTCCAGTGCAGCAGAATGCCTCCTGATCTCTAGGCAAGCAGAATACCTCCTGATCCTCAGGGCAATTGAACACCTCCTGATCTCCAGTGCAGCAGAATACCTCCTGATCTTCAGAGCAGCAGAATGCCTTCTAATCTCTTGGGCAGCAGAATACCTCCTGATCTCTAGAGCAACAGAATACCTCCTGATCTCTGGGTCAGCAGAATACCTCTTGATCTCCAGTGCAGCAGAATGCCTCCTAATCTCTGGGTCTGCAGAATACCTCGTGATCTCCAGGTGCAGCAGAATACCTCCTGATCTCCAGTGCAGCAGAATATTTCCTGATCTCGAGGGCAGCAAAATACCTCCTGATCTCTGGGGCAGCAGAATACCTCCTGATCTCAGTGTGGCAGAATACCACCTGATCTCTGGGGCAGCAGACTACCTCCTCATCTACAGTGCAGCTGAATACCTCCTGATCTCAAGGTCAGCAGAATACCTCCTGATCTCTGGGGCAGCAGAATATCTCCAGATCTGTGGGACAGCAGAACACCTCCTCATTTCTGGAGCAGCAGAATACCTCGTGATCTCTGGGTCAACAGAATACCTTGTGATCTCCAGTGCAGCAGAACACCTTGTGACCTCCAGTACAGCAGAATACCTCCTGATCCCTAGGGCAGCAGAGTACCTCCTGATCTCTAGGGCAGCAGAATATCTCTTGATCTCTGGGGCAGCAGAATACCTTCTGATCTCCAGTGCAGACAAAATACCTCAAGATCTCAAGGGCAGCAGAATACCTCCTGATCTCTGGGGCAGCAGAATACCTTCTAATCTCCAGTGCTGGGGCAGCAGAATACCTTCTGATCTCCAGTGCAGTCGAATACCTCCTGATCTCCAGTGCAGCAGAATACCACCTGATCTCACGGCAGCAGACTATCTCAAATCTCCAGTGCAGCTGAATACCTCCGGATCTCTGGGGCAGCAGAATATCTCCTGATCTCTAGGTCAGCAGAATACCTCCTGATCTCTAGACCAGCAGAATACTTCGATCTCTACTACATCAAAATGCCTCCTGATCTCTAGGGCAGCAGAATACCTCCTGATCTCCAGTGCAGCAGAATACCTCCTGATATTCAGTTCAGCCGAATACCTCCTGATCTCTAGGGTAGCAGAATCGTCCTGATCTCAAGGCAGCAGAATGCCTCCTGATCTCTAAGGCAGCAGAATACCTCCTGATAAACAGGGTAGCCAAATACCTCCTGATCTCCAGTGCAGCACAATACCTCCTGATCTATAGTGCAGCAGAATGTCTCCTGATCTCTAGTGCAGCAGAATACCTCCTGATCTCTGTGACAGCCAAATACCTCCTGATCTCTAGCGCAGCAGAACACCTCCTGATCTCAAGGGCAGCAGACTACCTACTGATGTCCAGTGCAGCAGAATACCTAACGATCTCTGGGGCAGCAGAATACCTCCTGATCTCCAGTGCAGTAGAATACTTCCTGATCTCCAGTGCAGCCGAATACCTCCTAATCTCTGGGACAGCAGAATATCTCCTGATCTTCAAGGCAGCAGAATGCTTCCTGATCTCTAGGGCAGCAGAATGCCTCCTGATCTCTATGGCAGCAGAATACCTCCTGATCCACAGGGCAGCAGAATATCCCTGATCTCTGTGGCAGCAGAATACCTCAGATCTCTAGGCCAGCAGAATATCTCCTGATCCCAAGGGCAGCAGAATGCCTCCTAATCTCTTGGGCAGCAGCATACCTCCTGATCTCTAGAGCAACAGAATACCTCCTGATCTCTGGGTCATCAGAATACCTCTTGATCTCCAGTGCAGAGGAATGCCTCCTGATCTCCGGGTCTGCAGAATACCTCCTGATTTCGAGTGCAGCAGAATACCTCCTGATATCTGGGGCATCAGAACTCCCGATCACCAGTGCAGCAGAATACCTCATGATTGCCAGTGCAGCCGAATATTTCCTGATCTCTGGGTCAGAATACCTCCTGATCTCTAGGGCAACAGAATACCTCCTGATCACCAGGGTAGCTGAATACCACCTGATCTCAGGTGCAGCAGAATGCCTCAAGATCAATAGTGCAGCAGAATACCCACTGATCTCTGTAGCAGCAGAATACCTCCTGATCTCTAGGCCAGCAGAATACCTCCTGATCCCCAGGGCAGTTGAATACCTCCTGATCTCCAGTGCAGCAGAATATCTCCTGATCTTCAGAGCAGCAGAATGCCTTCTAATCTCTTGGGCAGCAGAAAACCTCCTGATCTCTAGAGCAACAGAATACCTCCTGATCTCTGGGTCAGCAGAATACCTCTTGATCTCCAGTGCAGCAGAATGCCTCCTGATCTCTGGGTCTGCAGAATACCTCATGCTCTCCAGGTGCAGCAGAATACCTCCTGATCTCCAGTGTAGCAGAATACCACCTGATCTCTGGGGCAGCAGACTACCTCCTCATCTACAGTGCAGCCAAAGACCTCCTGATCTTAAGGTCAGCAGAATACCTCCTGATCTCTGGGTCAGCAGAATACCTCCAGATCTGTGGGACAGCAGAACACCTCCTCATCACTGGAGCAGCAGAATACCTCATGATCTCTGGGTCAACAGAATACCTTGTGATCTCCAGTGCAGCAGAATACCTTGTGATCCCCAGTACAGCAGAATACCTCCTGATCCCTAGGGCAGCAGAGTACCTCCTGACCTCTGCGACAGCAGAATACCTCCTGATCTCCAGAGCAACAGAACACTTCCTGATCTCCAGTGCAGCAGAATACCTCCTGAACTCTAGGGCAACAGGATACCTCCTGATCTCTGGGGCAGCAGAATACCTTCTAATCTCCAGTGCAGACAAGTACCTCAAGATCGCAAGAGACAGCAGAATACCTCCTGATCTCTGGGGCAGCAGAATACCTTCTAATCTCCAGTGCTGGGGCAGCAGAATACCTTCTGATCTCCAGTGCAGTCGAATACCTCTGATCTCCAGTGTAGCAGAATGCTCCTGATCTCCAGTACAGCAGAACACCACCTGATCTCACGGGCAGCAGACTACCTCCAAATCTCAGTGCAGCTGAATACCTCCGGATCTCTGGGGCGGCAGAATACCTCCTGATCTCTAGGTCAGCAGAATACCTCCTTATCTCTAGATCAGCAGAATACCTCTCGATCTCTACTACATCAAAATGCCTCCTGATCTCTAGGGCAGAATACCTCCTGATCTCCAGTGCAGCAGAATACCTCCTGATATTCAGTTCAGCCGAATACCTCCTGATCTCTAGGGTAGCAGAATACGTCCTGATCTCCAAGGCAGCAGAATGCCTCCTGATCTCTAAGGCAGCAGAATACCTCCTGATAAACAGGGTAGCCAAATACCTCCTGATCTCCAGTGCAGCACAATACCTCCTGATCTATAGTGCAGCAGAATGTGTCCTGATCTCTAGTGCAGCAGAATACCTCCTGATCTCTGTGACAGCCAAATACCCCCTGACCTCTAGGGCAGCAGAACACCTCCTGATCTCAAGGGCAGCAGACTACCTACTGATGTCCAGTGCAGCAGAATACCTCCTGATTTCTGGGGCAGCAGAATATCTCCTGATCTCCAGTGCAGTAGAATGCTTCTGATCTCCAGTGCAGCCAGAATACCTCCTAATCTCTGGGACAGCAGAATACCTCCTGATCTTCAAGGCAGCAGAATGCTTCCTGATCTCTAGAGCACAGAATGCCTCCTGATCTCTATGGCAGTAGAATAGCTCCTGATCCACAGGGCAGCAGAATACCCCCTGATCTCTGTGGCAGCAGAATACCTCCTGATCTCAAGGCCAGCAGGAATACCTCCTCAGTCCCAAGGGCAGTGAATACCTCCTGATCGCCAGTGCAGCAGAATACCTCCTGATCTTCAGAGCAGCAGAATGCCTCCTAATCTCTTGGGCAGCAGCATACCTCCTGATCTCTAGAGCAACAGAATGCCTCCTGATCTCCGGGTCTGCAGAATACCTCATGATCTCCAGTGCAGCAGAATGTCCTCCTGATCTCTAGGGCAGCAGAATACCTCCTGATTTCGAGTGCAGCAGAATACCTCCTGATATCTGGGGCATCAGAACTCCTGATCTCCAGTGCAGCAGAATACCTCATGATTGCCAGTGCAGCCGAATATTTCCTGATCTCTGGGTCAGAATACTTCCTGATCTCTAGGGCAACAGAATACCTCCTGATCACCAGGGTAGCTGAATACCACCTGATCTCAAGTGCAGCAGAATGCCTCCTGATCAATAGTGCAGCAGAATACCCCCTGATCTCTAGACCAGCAGAATACCTCCTGATCCCCAGGGCAGCAGAATACCTCCTGATCTTCAGAGCAGCAGAATGCCTTCTAATCTCTTGGGCAGCAGAATACCTCCTGATCTCTAGAGCAATAGAATACCTCCTGATCTCTGGGTCAGCAGAATACCTCTTGATCTCCAGTGCAGCAGAATGCCTCCTGATCTCTGGGTCTGCAGAATACCTCATGCTCTCCAGGTGCAGCAGAATACCTCCTGATCTCCAGTGCAGCAGAATATTTCCTGATGTGGGGGCAGCAGAATACCTCCTGATCTCTGGGGCAGCAGAATGCCTCCTGATCTCCAGTGTGCAGCAGAATACCACCTAATCTCTGGGGCAGCAGACTACCTCCTCATCTACAGTGCAGCTAAATACCTCCTGATCTCAAGGTCAGCAGAATACCTCCTGATCTCTGGGTCAGCAGAATACCTCAGACCTGTGGGACAGCAGAACACCTCCTCATCTCTGGAGCAGCAGAATACCTCGTGATCTCGGGTCAACAGAATACCTCGTGATCTCAGTGCAGCAGAATACCTTGTGATCCCCAGTACAGCAGAATACCTCCTGATCCCTAGGGCAGCAGAGTACCTCCTGACCTCTGCGACAGCAGAATACCTCCTGATCTCAGTGCAGTAGAATGCTTAGTGATCTCCAGTGCAGCGAATACCTCTAATCTCTGGGACAGCAGAATGACCTCCTGATCTTCAAGGCAGCAGAATGCTTCCTGATCTCCAGGGCAGCAGAATGCCACCTGATCTCTATGGCACAGAATACCTCCTGATCCACAGGGCAGCAGAATACCCCTGATCTCTGTGGCAGCAAATACCTCCTGATCTCTGGGGCAGCAGAATACCTCCTGATCCCAAGGCAGTCGAATACCTCCTGATCTCCAGTACAGCAGAATACCTCCTGATCCCTAGGGCAGCAGAGTACCTCCTGATCTCTAGGGCAGCAGAATATCTCTTGATCTCTGGGGCAGCAGAATACCTTCTGATCTCCAGTGCAGACAAAATACCTCAAGATCTCAAGGGCAGCAGAATACCTCCTGATCTCTGGGCAGCAGAATACCTTCTAATCTCCAGTGCTGGGGCAGCAGAATACCTTCTGATCTCCAGTGCAGTCGAATACCTCCTGATCTCCAGTGTAGCAGAATACCTCCTGATCTCCAGTACAGCAGAACACCACCTGACCTCACGGGCAGCAGACTATCTCAAATCTCCAGTGCAGCTGGATACCTCCGGATCTCTGGGGCAGCAGATATCTCCTGATCTCTAGGTCAGCAGAATACCTCCTGATCTCTAGACCAGCAGAATACTTGATCTCTACTACATCAAAATGCCTCCTGATCTCTAGGGCAGCAGAATACCTCCTGATCTCCAGTGCAGCAGAATACCTCCTGATATTCAGTTCAGCGAATACCTCCTGATCTCTAGGGTAGCAGAATCGTCCTGATCTCCAAGGCAGCAGAATGCCTCCTGATCTCTAAGGCAGCAGAATACCTCCTGATAAACAGGGTAGCCAAATACCTCCTGATCTCCAGTGCAGCACAATACCTCCTGATCTATAGTGCAGCAGAATGTCTCCTGATCTCTAGTGCAGCAGAATACCTCCCTGATCTCTGTGACAGCCAAATACCTCCTGATCTCTAGGGCAGCAGAACACCTCCTGATCTCAGGGCAGCAGACTACCTACTGATGTCCAGTGCAGCAGAATACCTAACGATCTCTGGGGCAGCAGAATACCTCCTGATCTCCAGTGCAGTAGAATACTCCTGATCTCCAGTGCAGCGAATACCTCCTAATCTCTGGGACAGCAGAATATCTCCTGATCTTCAAGGCAGCAGAATGCTTCCTGATCTCTAGGGGCAGCAGAATACCTCCTGATTTCAAGTGCAGCAGAATACCTCCTGATATCTGGGGCATCAGAACTCCCGATCTCCAGTGCAGCAGAATACCTCATGATTGCCAGTGCAGCCGAATATTTCCTGATCTCTGGGTCAGAATACCTCCTGATCTCTAGGGCAACAGAATACCTCCTGATCACCAGGGTAGCTGAATACCACCTGATCCCAAGTGCAGCAGAATGCCTCAAGATCAATAGTGCAGCAGAATACCCACTGATCTCTGTAGCAGCAGAATACCTCCTGATCTCTAGGCCAGCAGAATACCTCCTGATCCCCAGGGCAGTTGAATACCTCCTGATCTCCAGTGCAGCAGAATACCTCCTGATCTTCAGAGCAGCAGAATGCCTTCTAATCTCTTGGGCAGCAGAACACCTCCTGATCTCTAGAGCAACAGAATACCTCCTGATCTCTGGGTCAGCAGAATACCTCTTGATCTCCAGTGCAACAGAATGCCTCCTGATCTCTGGGTCTGCAGAATACCTCATGCTCTCCAGGTGCAGCAGAATACCTCCTGATCTCCAGTGTAGCAGAATACCCTTATCTCTGGGGCAGCAGACTACCTCCTCATCTACAGTGCAGCCAAAGACCTCCTGATCTTAAGGTCAGCAGAATACCTCCTGATCTCTGGGTCAGCAGAATACCTCCAGATCTGTGGGACAGCAGAACACCTCCTCATCTCTGGAGCAGCAGAATACCTTGTGATCTCTGGGTCAACAGAATACCTTGTGATCTCCAGTGCAGCAGAATACCTTGTGATCCCCAGTACAGCAGAATACCTCCTGATCCCTAGGGCAGCAGGTACCTCCTGACCTCTGCGACAGCAGAATACCTCCTGATCTCCAGAGCAACAGAACACTTCCTGACCTCCAGTGCAGCAGAATACCTCCTGAACTCTAGGGCAACAGGATACCTCCTGATCTCTGGGGCAGCAGAATACCTTCTAATCTCCAGTGCAGACAAGTACCTCAAGATCTCAAGGGCAGCAGAATACCTCCTGATCTCTGGGGCAGCAGAATACCTTCTAATCTCCAGTGCTGGGGCAGCAGAATACCTTCTGATCTCCAGTGCAGTCGAATACCTCCTGATCTCCAGTGTAGCAGAATACTTCCTGATCTCCAGTACAGCAGAACACCACCTGATCTCACGGGCAGCAGACTACCTCCAAATCTCCAGTGCAGCTGAATACCTCCGGATCTCTGGGGCAGCAGAATACCTCCTGATCTCTTGGTCAGCAGAATACCTCCCGATCTCTACTACATCAAAATGCCTCCTGATCTCTAGGGCAGCAGAATACCTCCTGATCTCCAGTGCAGCAGAATACCTCCTGATATTCAGTTCAGCCGAATACCTCCTGATCTCTATGGTGGCAGAATCGTCCTGATCTCCAAGGCAGCAGAATGCCTCCTGATCTCTAAGGCAGCAGAATACCTCCTGATAAACAGGGTGGCCAAATACCTCCTGATCTCAGTGCAGCACAATGCCTCCTGATCTATAGTGCAGCAGAATGTGTCCTGATCTCTAGTGCAGCAGAATACCTCCTGATCTCTGTGACAGCCAAATACCCCTGACCTCTAGGGCAGCAGAACACCTCCTGATCTCAGGGCAGCAGACTACCTACTGATGTCCAGTGCAGCAGAATACCTCCTGATTTCTGGGGCAGAATATCTCCTGATCTCCAGTGCAGTAGAATACTTCCTAATCTCAGTGCAGCCGAATACCTCCTAATCTCTGGGACAGCAGAATACCTCCTGATCTTCAAGGCAGCAGAATGCTTCCTGATCTCTAGGGCAGCAGAATGCCTCCTGGATCTCTATGGCAGCAGAATAGCTCCTGATCCACAGGGCAGCAGAATACCCCCTGATCTCTGTGGCAGCAGAATACCTCCTGATCTCTAGGCCAGCAGAATACCTCCTGATCCCAAGGGCAGTCGAATACCTCCTGATCGCCAGTGCAGCAGAATACCTCCTGATCTTCAGAGCAGCAGAATGCCTCCTAATCTCTTGGGCAGCAGCATACCTCCTGATCTCTAGAGCAACAGAATACCTCCTGATCTCTGGGTCATCAGAATACCTCTTGATCTCCAGTGCAGCAGAATGCCTCCTGATCTCCGGGTCTGCAGAATACCTCATGATCTCCAGTGCAGCAGAATGTCCTCCTGATCTCTAGGGCAGCAGAATACCTCATAATTGCCAGTGCAGCCGAATATTTCCTGATCTCTGGGGCAGCAGAATACCTCCTGATCACCAGGGTAGCCGAATACCACCTGATCTATAGTGTAGCAGAACACCCCCGATCTCTGTGGCAGCAGAATACCTCCTGATCTCTAGGGCAGCAGAATACCTCCTGATCCCAAGGGCAGTCGAATACCTCATGATCTCCAGTGCAGCAGAATACCTGCTGATCTCTAGGGCAGCAGAATACCTCCTGATTTCGAGTGCAGCAGAATACCTCCTGATCTCTAGAGCAACAGAATACCTCCTGATCGCTGGGTCATCAGAATACCTCTTGATCTCCAGTGCAGCAGAATGCCTCCTGATCTCCGGGTCTGCAGAATACCTCGTGATCTCCAGTGCAGCAGAATGTCCTCCTGATCTCTAGGGCAGCAGAATACCTCCTGATTTCGAGTGCAGCAGAATACCTCCTGATATCTGGGACATCAGAACCTGATCTCCAGTGCAGCAGAATACCTCATGATTGCCAGTGCAGCCAGATATTTCCTGATCTCTGGGGCAGCAGAATGACCTCCTGATCTCTGGGCAACAGAATACCTCCTGATCACCAGGGCGCCGAATACCACCTGATCTCCAGTGCAGCAGAATGCCTCCTGATCTCTAGGCAAGCAGAATGCCTCCTGATCCTCAGGGCAATTGAACACCTCCTGATCTCCAGTGCAGCAGAATACCTCCTGATCTTCAGAGCAGCAGAATGCCTTCTAATCTCTTGGGCAGCAGAATACCTCCTGATCTCTAGAGCAACAGAATACCTCCTGATCTCTGGGTCAGCAGAATACCTCTTGATCTCCAGTGCAGCAGAATGCCTCCTAATCTCTGGGTCTGCAGAATACCTCGTGATCTCCAGGTGCAGCAGAATACCTCCCTGATCTCCAGTGCAGCAGAATATTTCCTGATCTCGAGGGCAGCAAAATACCTCCTGATCTCTGGGGCAGCAGAATACCTCCTGATCTCCAGTGTAGCAGAATACCACCTGATCTCTGGGGCAGCAGACTACCTCCTCATCTACAGTGCAGCTGAATACCTCCTGATCTCAAGGTCAGCAGAATACCTCCTGATCTCTGGGGCAGCAGAATATCTCCAGATCTGTGGGACAGCAGAACACCTCCTCATTTCTGGAGCAGCAGAATACCTCGTGATCTCTGGGTCAACAGAATACCTTGTGATCTCCAGTGCAGCAGAACACCTTGTGACCTCCAGTACAGCAGAATACCTCCTGATCTCTAGGGCAGCAGAATATCTCTTGATCTCTGGGGCAGCAGAATACCTTCTGATCTCCAGTGCAGACAAAATACCTCAAGATCTCAAGGGCAGCAGAATACCTCCTGATCTCTGGGGCAGCAGAATACCTTCTAATCTCCAGTGCTGGGGCAGCAGAATACCTTCTGATCTCCAGTGCAGTCGAATACCTCCTGATCTCCAGTGTAGCAGAATACCTCCTGATCTCCAGTACAGCAGAACACCACCTGACCTCACGGGCAGCAGACTATCTCCAAATCTCCAGTGCAGCTGAATACCTCCGGATCTCTGGGGCAGCAGAATATCTCCTGATCTCTAGGTCAGCAGAATACCTCCTGATCTCTAGACCAGCAGAATACTTCCCGATCTCTACTACATCAAAATGCCTCCTGATCTCTAGGGCAGCAGAATACCTCCTGATCTCCAGTGCAGCAGAATACCTCCTGATATTCAGTTCAGCCGAATACCTCCTGATCTCTAGGGTAGCAGAATCGTCCTGATCTCCAAGGCAGCAGAATGCCTCCTGATCTCTAAGGCAGCAGAATACCTCCTGATAAACAGGGTGCAAATACCTCCTGATCTCAGTGCAGCACAATACCTCCTGATCTATAGTGCAGCAGAATGTCTCCTGATCTCTAGTGCAGCAGAATGCCTCCTGATCTCTGTGACAGCCAAATACCTCCTGATCTCTAGGCAGCAGAACACCTCCTGATCTCAAGGGCAGCAGACTACCTACTGATGTCCAGTGCAGCAGAATACCTAACATCTCTGGGGCAGCAGAATACCTCCTGATCTCCAGTGCAGTAGAATACTTCCTGATCTCCAGTGCAGCGAATACCTCCTAATCTCTGGGACAGCAGAATATCTCCTGATCTTCAAGGCAGCAGAATGCTTCCTGATCTCTAGGGCAGCAGAATGCCTCCTGATCTCTATGGCAGCAGAATACCTCCTGATCCACAGGGCAGCAGAATATCCCCTGATCTCTGTGGCAGCAGAATACCTCAGATCTCTAGGCCAGCAGAATGTCTCCTGATCCAAAGGGCAGCAGAATGCCTCCTAATCTCTTGGGCAGCAGCATGCCTCCTGATCTCAGAGCAACAGAATACCTCCTGATCTCTGGGTCATCAGAATACCTCTTGATCTCCAGTGCAGAGGAATGCCTCCTGATCTCGGGTCTGCAGAATACCTCCTGATTTCGAGTGCAGCAGAATACCTCCTGATATCTGGGCATCAGAACTCCCGATCACCAGTGCAGCAGAATACCTCATGATTGCCAGTGCAGCCGAATATTTCCTGATCTCTGGGTCAGAATACCTCCTGATCTCTAGGGCAACAGAATACCTCCTGATCACCAGGGTAGCTGAATACCACCTGATCTCAGGTGCAGCAGAATGCCTCAAGATCAATAGTGCAGCAGAATACCCACTGATCTCTGTAGCAGCAGAATACCTCCTGATCTCTAGGCCAGCAGAATACCTCCTGATCCCAGGGCAGTTGAATACCTCCTGATCTCCAGTGCAGCAGAATATCTCCTGATCTTCAGAGCAGCAGAATGCCTTCTAATCTCTTGGGCAGCAGAAAACCTCCTGATCTCTAGAGCAACAGAATACCTCCTGATCTCTGGGTCAGCAGAATACCTCTTGATCTCCAGTGCAGCAGAATGCCTCCTGATCTCTGGGTCTGCAGAATACCTCATGCTCTCCAGGTGCAGCAGAATACCTCCTGATCTCCAGTGTAGCAGAATACCACCTGATCTCTGGGGCAGCAGACTACCTCCTCATCTACAGTGCAGCCAAAAGACCTCCTGATCTTAAGGTCAGCAGAATACCTCCTGATCTCTGGGTCAGCAGAATACCTCCAGATCTGTGGGACAGCAGAACACCTCCTCATCTCTGGAGCAGCAGAATACCTTGTGATCTCTGGGTCAACAGAATACCTTGTGATCTCCAGTGCAGCAGAATACCTTGTGATCCCCAGTACAGCAGAATACCTCCTGATCCCTAGGGCAGCAGAGTACCTCCTGACCTCTGCGACAGCAGAATACCTCCTGATCTCCAGAGCAACAGAACACTTCCTGATCTCCAGTGCAGCAGAATACCTCCTGAACTCTAGGGCAACAGGATACCTCCTGATCTCTGGGGCAGCAGAATACCTTCTAATCTCCAGTGCAGACAAGTACCTCAAGATCGCAAGGGCAGCAGAATACCTCCTGATCTCTGGGGCAGCAGAATACCTTCTAATCTCAGTGCTGGGGCAGCAGAATACCTTCTGATCTCCAGTGCAGTCGAATACCTCCTGATCTCAGTGTAGCAGAATGCTTCCTGATCTCCAGTACAGCAGAACACCACCTGATCTCACGGGCAGCAGACTACCTCCAAATCTCCAGTGCAGCTGAATACCTCCGGATCTCTGGGGCAGCAGAATACCTCCTGATCTCTAGGTCAGCAGAATACCTCCTTATCTCTAGATCAGCAGAATACCTCTCGATCTCTACTACATCAAAATGCCTCCTGATCTCTAGGGCAGAATACCTCCTGATCTCCAGTGCAGCAGAATACCTCCTGATATTCAGTTCAGCCGAATACCTCCTGATCTCTATGGTAGCAGAATACGTCCTGATCTCCAAGGCAGCAGAATGCCTCCTGATCTCTAAGGCAGCAGAATACCTCCTGATAAACAGGGTAGCCAAATACCTCCTGATCTCCAGTGCAGCACAATACCTCCTGATCTATAGTGCAGCAGAATGTGTCCTGATCTCTAGTGCAGCAGAATACCTCCTGATCTCTGTGACAGCCAAATACCCCCCTGACCTCTAGGGCAGCAGAACACCTCCTGATCTCAAGGGCAGCAGACTACCTACTGATGTCCAGTGCAGCAGAATACCTCCTGATTTCTGGGGCAGCAGAATATCTCCTGATCTCCAGTGCAGTAGAATACTTCCTGATCTCCAGTGCAGCCGAATACCTCCTAATCTCTGGGACAGCAGAATACCTCCTGATCTTCAAGGCAGCAGAATGCTTCCTGATCTCTAGGGCAGCAGAATGCCTCCTGATCTCTATGGCAGTAGAATAGCTCCTGATCCACAGGGCAGCAGAATACCCCCTGATCTCTGTGGCAGCAGAATACCTCCTGATCTCAAGGCCAGCAGAATACCTCCTGATCCCAAGGGCAGTCGAATACCTCCTGATCGCCAGTGCAGCAGAATACCTCCTGATCTTCAGAGCAGCAGAATGCCTCCTAATCTCTTGGGCAGCAGCATACCTCCTGATCTCTAGAGCAACAGAATGCCTCCTGATCTCCGGGTCTGCAGAATACCTCATGATCTCCAGTGCAGCAGAATGTCCTCCTGATCTCTAGGGCAGCAGAATACCTCCTGATTTCGAGTGCAGCAGAATACCTCCTGATATCTGGGGCATCAGAACTCCTGATCTCAGTGCAGCAGAATACCTCATGATTGCCAGTGCAGCCGAATATTTCCTGATCTCTGGGTCAGAATACTTCCTGATCTCTAGGGCAACAGAATACCTCCTGATCACCAGGGTAGCTGAATACCACCTGATCTCAAGTGCAGCAGAATGCCTCCTGATCAATAGTGCAGCAGAATACCCCCTGATCTCTAGACCAGCAGAATACCTCCTGATCCCCAGGGCAGCAGAATACCTCCTGATCTTCAGAGCAGCAGAATGCCTTCTAATCTCTTGGGCAGCAGAATACCTCCTGATCTCTAGAGCAATAGAATACCTCCTGATCTCTGGGTCAGCAGAATACCTCTTGATCTCCAGTGCAGCAGAATGCCTCCTGATCTCTGGGTCTGCAGAATACCTCATGCTCTCCAGGTGCAGCAGAATACCTCCTGATCTCCAGTGCAGCAGAATATTTCCTGATGTCGAGGGCAGCAGAATACCTCCCTGATCTCTGGGGCAGCAGAATACCTCCTGATCTCCAGTGTAGCAGAATACCACCTAATCTCTGGGGCAGCAGACTACCTCCTCATCTACAGTGCAGCTAAATACCTCCTGATCTCAGGTCAGCAGAATACCTCCTGATCTCTGGGTCAGCAGAATACCTCAGACCTGTGGGACAGCAGAACACCTCCTCATCTCTGGAGCAGCAGAATACCTCGTGATCTAGGGTCAACAGAATACCTCGTGATCTCAGTGCAGCAGAATACCTTGTGATCCCCAGTACAGCAGAATACCTCCTGATCCCTAGGGCAGCAGAGTACCTCCTGACCTCTGCGACAGCAGAATACCTCCTGATCTCCAGTGCAGTAGAATACTTAGTGATCTCCAGTGCAGCGAATACCTCTAATCTCTGGGACAGCAGAATACCTCCTGATCTTCAAGGCAGCAGAATGCTTCCTGATCTCCAGGGCAGCAGAATGCCACCTGATCTCTATGGCAGCAGAATACCTCCTGATCCACAGGGCAGCAGAATACCCCCTGATCTCTGTGGCAGCAGAATACCTCCTGATCTCTAGGGCAGCAGAATACCTCCTGATCCCAAGGGCAGTCGAATACCTCCTGATCTCCAGTACAGCAGAATACCTCCTGATCCCTAGGGCAGCAGAGTACCTCCTGATCTCTAGGGCAGCAGAATATCTCTTGATCTCTGGGGCAGCAGAATACCTTCTGATCTCCAGTGCAGACAAAATACCTCAAGATCTCAAGGGCAGCAGAATACCTCCTGATCTCTGGGCAGCAGAATACCTTCTAATCTCCAGTGCTGGGGCAGCAGAATACCTTCTGATCTCCAGTGCAGTCGAATACCTCCTGATCTCCAGTGTAGCAGAATACCTCCTGATCTCCAGTACAGCAGAACACCACCTGACCTCACGGGCAGCAGACTATCTCCAAATCTCCAGTGCAGCTGAATACCTCCGGATCTCTGGGGCAGCAGAATATCTCCTGATCTCTAGGTCAGCAGAATACCTCCTGATCTCTAGACCAGCAGAATACTTCCCGATCTCTACTACATCAAAATGCCTCCTGATCTCTAGGGCAGCAGAATACCTCCTGATCTCCAGTGCAGCAGAATACCTCCTGATATTCAGTTCAGCCGAATACCTCCTGATCTCTAGGGTAGCAGAATACGTCCTGATCTCCAAGGCAGCAGAATGCCTCCTGATCTCTAAGGCAGCAGAATACCTCCTGATAAACAGGGTAGCCAAATACCTCCTGATCTCCAGTGCAGCACAATACCTCCTGATCTATAGTGCAGCAGAATGTCTCCTGATCTCTAGTGCAGCAGAATACCTCCTGATCTCTGTGACAGCCAAATACCTCCTGATCTCTAGCGCAGCAGAACACCTCCTGATCTCAAGGGCAGCAGACTACCTACTGATGTCCAGTGCAGCAGAATACCTAACGATCTCTGGGGCAGCAGAATACCTCCTGATCTCCAGTGCAGTAGAATACTTCCTGATCTCCAGTGCAGCCGAATACCTCCTAATCTCTGGGACAGCAGAATATCTCCTGATCTTCAAGGCAGCAGAATGCTTCCTGATCTCTAGGGCAGCAGAATGCCTCCTGATCTCTATGGCAGCAGAATACCTCCTGATCCACAGGGCAGCAGAATATCCCCTGATCTCTGTGGCAGCAGAATACCTCCTGATCTCTAGGCCAGCAGAATATCTCCTGATCCCAAGGGCAGCAGAATGCCTCCTAATCTCTTGGGCAGCAGCATACCTCCTGATCTCTAGAGCAACAGAATACCTCCTGATCTCTGGGTCATCAGAATACCTCTTGATCTCCAGTGCAGAGGAATGCCTCCTGATCTCCGGGTCTGCAGAATACCTCATGATCTCCAGTGCAGCAGAATGTCCTCCTGATCTCGAGGGCAGCAGAATACCTCCTGATTTCAAGTGCAGCAGAATACCTCCTGATATCTGGGGCATCAGAACTCCCGATCACCAGTGCAGCAGAATACCTCATGATTGCCAGTGCAGCCGAATAGTTCCTGATCTCTGGGTCAGAATACCTCCTGATCTCTAGGGCAACAGAATACCTCCTGATCACCAGGGTAGCTGAATACCACCTGATCTCAAGTGCAGCAGAATGCCTCAAGATCAATAGTGCAGCAGAATACCCACTGATCTCTGTAGCAGAAATACCTCCTGATCTCTAGGCCAGCAGAATACCTCCTGATCCCCAGGGCAGTTGAATACCTCCTGATCTCCAGTGCAGCAGAATATCTCCTGATCTTCAGAGCAGCAGAATGCCTTCTAATCTCTTGGGCAGCAGAAAACCTCCTGATCTCTAGAGCAACAGAATACCTCCTGATCTCTGGGTCAGCAGAATACCTCTTGATCTCCAGTGCAGCAGAATGCCTCCTGATCTCTGGGTCTGCAGAATACCTCATGCTCTCCAGGTGCAGCAGAATACCTCCTGATCTCCAGTGTAGCAGAATACCACCTGATCTCTGGGGCAGCAGACTACCTCCTCATCTACAGTGCAGCCAAAGACCTCCTGATCTTAAGGTCAGCAGAATACCTCCTGATCTCTGGGTCAGCAGAATACCTCCAGATCTGTGGGACAGCAGAACACCTCCTCATCACTGGAGCAGCAGAATACCTTGTGATCTCTGGGTCAACAGAATACCTTGTGATCTCAGTGCAGCAGAATACCTTGTGATCCCAGTACAGCAGAATGCCTCCTGATCCTAGGGCAGCAGTACCTCCTGACCTCTGCGACAGAGAAACCTCCTGATCTCCAGAGCAACAGAACACTTCCTGATCTCCAGTGCAGCAGAATACCTCCTGAACTCTAGGGCAGCAGGATACCTCCTGATCTCTGGGGCAGCAGAATACCTTCTAATCTCCAGTGCAGACAAGTACAAGATCTCAAGAGCAGCAGAATACCTCCTGATCTCTGGGGCAGCAGAATACCTTCTAATCTCCAGTGCTGGGGCAGCAGAATACCTTCTGATCTCCAGTGCAGTCGAATACCTCCTGATCTCCAGTGTAGCAGAATACTTCCTGATCTCCAGTACAGCAGAACACCACCTGATCTCACGGGCAGCAGACTACCTCCAAATCTCCAGTGCAGCTGAATACCTCCGGATCTCTGGGGCAGCAGAATACCTCCTGATCTCTAGGTCAGCAGAATACCTCCTTATCTCTAGATCAGCAGAATACCTCTCGATCTCTACTACATCAAAATGCCTCCTGATCTCTAGGGCAGAATACCTCCTGATCTCCAGTGCAACAGAATACCTCCTGATAAACAGGGTAGCCAAATACCTCCTGATCTCCAGTGCAGCACAATACCTCCTGATCTATAGTGCAGCAGAATGTGTCCTGATCTCTAGTGCAGCAGAATACCTCCTGATCTCTGTGACAGCCAAATACCCCCTGACCTCTAGGGCAGCAGAACACCTCCTGATCTCAAGGGCAGCAGACTACCTACTGATGTCCAGTGCAGCAGAATACCTCCTGATTTCTGGGGCAGCAGAATATCTCCTGATCTCCAGTGCAGTAGAATACTTCCTGATCTCCAGTGCAGCCGAATACCTCCTAATCTCTGGGACAGCAGAATACCTCCTGATCTTCAAGGCAGCAGAATGCTTCCTGATCTCTAGGGCAGCAGAATGCCTCCTGATCTCTATGGCAGTAGAATAGCTCCTGATCCACAGGGCAGCAGAATACCCCCTGATCTCTGTGGCAGCAGAATACCTCCTGATCTCAAGGCCAGCAGAATACCTCCTGATCCCAAGGGCAGTCGAATACCTCCTGATCGCCAGTGCAGCAGAATACCTCCTGATCTTCAGAGCAGCAGAATGCCTCCTAATCTCTTGGGCAGCAGCATACCTCCTGATCTCTAGAGCAACAGAATGCCTCCTGATCTCGGGTCTGCAGAATACCTCCATGATCTCCAGTGCAGCAGAATGTCCTCCTGATCTCTAGGGCAGCAGAATACCTCCTGATTTCGAGTGCAGCAGAATACCTCCTGATATCTGGGGCATCAGAACTCCTGATCTCCAGTGCAGCAGAATACCTCATGATTGCCAGTGCAATAGAATATTTCCTGATCTCTGGGTCAGAATGCTTCCTGATCTCTAGGGCAGCAGAATACCTCCTGATCACCAGGGTGGCTGAATACCACCTGATCTCAAGTGCAGCAGAATGCCTCCTGATCAATAGTGCAGCAGAATACCCCTGATCTCTAGACCAGCAGAATACCTCCTGATCAGGGCAGAAGAATACCTCCTGATCTTCAGAGCAGCAGAATGCCTTCTAATCTCTTGGGCAGCAGAATACCTCCTGATCTCTAGAGCAATAGAATACCTCCTGATCTCTGGGTCAGCAGAATACCTCTTGATCTCCAGTGCAGCAGAATGCCTCCTGATCTCTGGGTCTGCAGAATACCTCATGCTCTCCAGGTGCAGCAGAATACCTCCTGATCTCCAGTGCAGCAGAATATTTCCTGATGTCGAGGGCAGCAGAATACCTCCTGATCTCTGGGGCAGCAGAATACCTCCTGATCTCAGTGTAGCAGAATACCACCTAATCTCTGGGGCAGCAGACTGCCTCCTCATCTACAGTGCAGCTAAATACCTCCTGATCTCAAGGTCAGCAGAATACCTCCTGATCTCTGGGTCAGCAGAATACCTCCAGACCTGTGGGACAGCAGAACACCTCCTCATCTCTGGAGCAGCAGAATACCTCGTGATCTCGGGGTCAACAGAATACCTCGTGATCTCCAGTGCAGCAGAATACCTTGTGATCCCCAGTACAGCAGAATACCTCCTGATCCCTAGGGCAGCAGAGTACCTCCTGACCTCTGCGACAGCAGAATACCTCCTGATCTCCAGTGCAGTAGAATACTTAGTGATCTCCAGTGCAGCCGAATACCTCCTAATCTCTGGGACAGCAGAATACCTCCTGATCTTCAAGGCAGCAGAATGCTTCCTGATCTCCAGGGCAGCAGAATGCCACCTGATCTCTATGGCAGCAGAATACCTCCTGATCCACAGGGCAGCAGAATACCCCCTGATCTCTGTGGCAGCAGAATACCTCCTGATCTCTAGGGCAGCAGAATACCTCCTGATCCCAAGGGCAGTCGAATACCTCCTGATCTCCAGTGCAGGAGAATACCTCCTGATCTTCAGAGCAGCAGAATGCCTCCTAATCTCTTGGGCAGCAGCATACCTCCGATCTCTAGAGCAACAGAATACCTCCTGATCTCTGGGTCATCAGAATACCTCTTGATCTCCAGTGCAGCTGAATGCCTCTTGATCTCCGGGTCTGCAGAATACCTCTTGATCTCCAGTGCAGCAGAATGTCCTCCTGATCTCGGGGCAGCAGAATACCTCCTGATTTCAGGTGCAGCAGAATACCTCCTGATATCTGGGGCATCAGAACTCCCGATCTCAGTGCAGCAGAATACCTCATGATTGCCAGTGCAGCCGAATATTTCCTGATCTCTGGGTCAGAATACTTCCTGATCTCTAGGGCAACAGAATACCTCCTGATCACCAGGGTAGCTGAATACCACCTGATCTCAAGTGCAGCAGAATGCCTCCTGATTAATAGTGCAGCAGAATACCCCCTGATCTCTGTAGCAGCAGAATACCTCCTGATGCCCAGGGCAGTCGAATACCTCCTGATCTCCAGTGCAGCAGAATACCTCCTGATCTTCAGAGCAGCAGAATGCCTTCTAATCTCTTGGGCAGCAGAATACCTCCTGATCTCTAGAGCAACAGAATACCTCCTGATCTCTGGGTCAGCAGAATACCTCTTGATCTCCAGTGCAGCAGAATGCCTCCTGATCTCTGGGTCTGCAGAATACCTCATGCTCTCCAGGTGCAGCAGAATACCTCCTGATCTCCAGTGCAGCAGAATATTTCCTGATCTCGAGGGCAGCAGAATGCCTCCTGATCTCTGGGGCAGCAGAATACCTCCTGATCTCCAGTGTAGCAGAATACCACCTAATCTCTGGGGCAGCAGACTACCTCCTCATCTACAGTGCAGCTAAATACCTCCTGATCTCAAGGTCAGCAGAATACCTCCTGATCTCTGGGTCAGCAGAATACCTCCAGATCTGTGGGACAGCAGAACACCTCCTCATCTCTGGAGCAGCAGAATACCTCGGGATCTCGGGGTCAACAGAATACCTCGTGATCTCCAGTGCAGCAGAATACCTTGTGATCCCCAGTACAGCAGAATACCTCCTGATCCCTAGGGCAGCAGAGTACATCCTGACCTCGCGACAGCAGAATACCTCCTGATCTCCAGTGCAACAGAACACTTCCTGATCTCCAGTGCAGCAGAATACCTCCTGAACTCTAGGGCAACAGAATACCTCCTGATCTCTAGGGCAGCAGAATACCTCCTGATCTCTGGGGCAGCAGAATACCTTCTAATCTCCAGTGCAGACAAGTACCTCAAGATCGCAAGGGCAGCAGAATACCTCCTGATCTCTGGGGCAGCAGAATACCTTCTAATCTCCAGTGCTGGGGCAGCAGAATACCTTCTGATCTCATGTGCAGTCGAATACCTCCTGATCTCCAGTGTAGCAGAATACTTCCTGATCTCCAGTACAGCAGAACACCACCTGATCTCATGGGCAGCAGACTACCTCCAAATCTCCAGTGCAGCTGAATACCTCCGGATCTCTGGGGCAGCAGAATACCTCCTGATCTCTAGGTCAGCAGAATACCTCCTTATCTCTAGATCAGCAGAATACCTCTCGATCTCTACTACATCAAAATGCCTCCTGATCTCTAGGGCAGAATACCTCCTGATCTCCAGTGCAGCAGAATACCTCCTGATATTCAGTTCAGCCGAATACCTCCTGATCTCTAGGGTAGCAGAATACGTCCTGATCTCCAAGGCAGCAGAATGCCTCCTGATCTCTAAGGCAGCAGAATACCTCCTGATAAACAGGGTAGCCAAATACCTCCTGATCTCCAGTGCAGCACAATACCTCCTGATCTATAGTGCAGCAGAATGTGTCCTGATCTCTAGTGCAGCAGAATACCTCCTGATCTCTGTGACAGCCAAATACCCCTGACCTCTAGGGCAGCAGAACACCTCCTGATCTCAAGGGCGCAGACTACCTACTGATGTCCAGTGCAGCAGAATACCTCCTGATTTCTGGGGCAGCAGAATATCTCCTGATCTCAGTGCAGTAGAATACTTCCTGATCTCCAGTGCAGCCAGATACCTCCTAATCTCTGGGACAGCAGAATACCTCCTGATCTTCAAGGCAGCAGAATGCTTCCTGATCTCTAGGGCAACAGAATGCCTCCCGATCTCTATGGCAGTAGAATAGCTCCTGATCCACAGGGCAGCAGAATACCCCCTGATCTCTGTGGCAGCAGAATACCTCCTGATCTCAAGGCCAGCAGAATACCTCCTGATCCCAAGGGCAGTCGATACCTCCTGATCGCCAGTGCAGCAGAATACCTCCTGATCTTCAGAGCAGCAGAATGCCTCCTAATCTCTTGGGCAGCCATCCTGATCTCTAGAGCAACAGAATGCCTCCTGATCTCCGGGTCTGCAGAATACCTCATGATCTCCAGTGCAGCAGAATGTTCTCCTGATCTCTAGGGCAGCAGAATACCTCCTGATTTCGAGTGCAGCAGAATACCTCCTGATATCTGGGGCATCAGAACTCCTGATCTCCAGTGCAGCAGAATACCTCATGATTGCCAGTGCAGCCGAATATTTCCTGATCTCTGGGTCAGAATACTTCCTGATCTCTAGGGCAACAGAATACCTCCTGATCACCAGGGTAGCTGAATACCACCTGATCTCAAGTGCAGCAGAATGCCTCCTGATCAATAGTGCAGCAGAATACCCCCCTGATCTCTAGACCAGCAGAATACCTCCTGATCCCCAGGGCAGCAGAATACCTCCTGATCTTCAGAGCAGCAGAATGCCTTCTAATCTCTTGGGCAGCAGAATACCTCCTGATCTCCAGTGCAGCAGAATGCCTCCTGATCTCTGGGTCTGCAGAATACCTCATGCTCTCCAGGTGCAGCAGAATACCTCCTGATCTCCCAGTGCAGCAGAATATTTCCTGATGTCGAGGGCAGCAGAATACCTCCTGATCTCTGGGGCAGCAGAATACCTCCTGATCTCCAGTGCAGCAGAATACCACCTAATCTCTGGGGCAGCAGACTACCTCCTCATCTACAGTGCAGCTAAATACCTCCTGATCTCAAGGTCAGCAGAATACCTCCTGATCTCTGGGTCAGCAGAATACCTCCAGACCTGTGGGACAGCAGAACACCTCCTCATCTCTGGAGCAGCAGAATACCTCGTGATCTCAGGGTCAACAGAATACCTCGTGATCTCAGTGTAGAAATACCTTGTGATCCCCAGTACAGCAGAATACCTCCTGATCCCTAGGGCAGCAGAGTACCTCCTGACCTCTGCGACAGCAGAATACCTCCTGATCTCCAGTGCAGTAGAATGTTAGTGATCTCCAGTGCGGCCGAATACCTCCTAATCTCTGGGACAGCAGAATACCTCCTGATCTTCAAGGCAGCAGAATGCTTCCAGAGTCTCTAGGGCAGCAGAATGCCACCTGATCTCTATGGCAGCAGAATACCTCCTGATCCACAGGGCAGCAGAATACCCCTGATCTCTGTGGCAGCAGAATACCTCCTGATCTCTAGGGCAGCAGAATACCTCCTGATCCCAAGGGCAGTCGAATACCTCCTGATCTCCAGTGCAGGAGAATACCTCCTGATCTTCAAAGCAGCAGAATGCCTCCTAATCTCTTGGGCAGCAGCATACCTCCGATCTCTAGAGCAACAGAATACCTCCTGATCTCTGGGTCATCAGAATACCTCTTGATCTCCAGTGCAGCTGAATGCCTCTTGATCTCCGGGTCTGCAGAATACCTCTTGATCTCCAGTGCAGCAGAATGTCCTCCTGATCTCGAGGGCAGCAGAATACCTCCTGATTTCGAGTGCAGCAGAATACCTCCTGATATCTGGGGCATCAGAACTCCCGATCTCCAGTGCAGCAGAATACCTCATGATTGCCAGTGCAGCCGAATATTTCCTGATCTCTGGGTCAGAATACTTCCTGATCTCTAGGGCAACAGAATACCTCCTGATCACCAGGGTAGCTGAATGCCACCTGATCTCAAGTGCAGCAGAATGCCTCCTGATTAATAGTGCAGCAGAATACCCCCTGATCTCTGTAGCAGCAGAATACCTCCTGATCCCCAGGGCAGTCGAATACCTCCTGATCTCCAGTGCAGCAGAATACCTCCTGATCTTCAGAGCAGCAGAATGCCTTCTAATCTCTTGGGCAGCAGAATACCTCCTGATCTCTAGAGCAACAGAATACCTCCTGATCTCTGGGTCAGCAGAATACCTCTTGATCTCCAGTGCAGCAGAATGCCTCCTGATCTCTGGGTCTGCAGAATACCTCATGCTCTCCAGGTGGCAGAATACCTCCTGATCTCCAGTGCAGCAGAATATTTCCTGATCTCGAGGGCAGCAGAATACCTCCTGATCTCTGGGGCAGAATACCTCCTGATCTCCAGTGTAGCAGAATACCACCTGATCTCTGGGGCAGCAGACTACCTCCTCTTCTACAGTGCAGCTAAATACCTCCTGATCTCAAGGTCAGCAGAATACCTCCTGATCTCTGGGTCAGCAGAATACCTCCAGATCTGTGGGACAGCAGAACACCTCCTCATCTCTGGAGCAGCAGAATACCTCGTGATCTCAGGGTCAACAGAATACCTCGTGATCTCCAGTGCAGCAGAATACCTTGTGATCCCCAGTACAGCAGAATACCTCCTGATCCCTAGGGCAGCAGAGTACATCCTGACCTCACGACAGCAGAATACCTCCTGATCTCCAGTGCAACAGAACACTTCCTGATCTCCAGTGCAGCAGAATACCTCCTGAACTCTAGGGCAGCAGAATACCTCCTGATCTCTAGGGCAGCAGAATACCTCCTGATCTCTAGGGCAGCAGAATACCTCCTGATCTCATGGCAGCAGAATACCTCCTGATCTCAGTGCAGCAGAATACCTCCTGATCTCTGGGGCAGCAGAATACCTCCTGATCTCTAGGGCAGTAGAATACCTCCTGATCTCCAGTGCAGCAGAATGCCTCCTGATCTCTGGGGCAGCAGAATACCTCCTGATTCACAGAGCAACAGAATACCTCCTGATTCACAGAGCAGCAGAATACCTCCTGTTCTCAAGTGCAGCAACATACCTCCTGATCTCCATAGCAGCAGAAAGCCTCCTGATCTCTAAGGCAGCAGAATACCTCCTGATCTCTAGGGCAGCAGAATACCTCCTGGTCTTGAGGGCAGCAGAGTACCTCCTGATCTTTGGGGCATCAGAATACCACCTGATCTCCAGTGCAGCAGAATACCTCCTGATCTCTGGGGCAGCAGAATACCTCCTGATCTCCAGAGCAGAATGCCTCCTGATCTCAGGGCAGCAGAATACCTCCTGATCTCTAGGGCAGCAGAATACCTCCTGGTCTTGAGGGCAGCAGAATACCTCCTGATCTTTGGGGCATCAGAATACCACCTGATCTCAGTGCAGCAGAATACCTCCTGATCTCTGGGGCAGCAGAATACCTTCTGATTTCCAGGGCAGTAGATGCCTCCTGATCTCTAGGTAGCAGAATACCTCCTGATCTCCAGGGCAGCAGAATGCCTCCTGATCTCTGGTGCAGCAGAATGCCTCCTGATCTCTAGTGCAGCAGAATACCTCCTGATCTATAGTGCAGCAGAATACCTCCTGATCTCTGTGGCTGCAGAATACCTCCTGATCTCTAGGGCAGAGAATACCTCCTGATCTCCAGGGCAGCCAAATACCTCCTGATGTCCAGTGCATCAGAATACCTCCTGATCTCTAGAGCAGCAGAATACCTCATGATCTGTGGGTCAGCAGAATACTTTGTCATCTCCAGTGTAGCAAAATGCCTCCTGATCTCTGAGTCTGCAGAATACTTCATGATCTCCAGTGCAGCAGATTACCTCCTGATCTCTGGGGCAGCAGAATACCTCCTGATCTCTCAAGCATCAGAATACCTCATGATCTCCAGTACAGCAGAATACCTCCTGATCTCCAGTGCAGCCGAATACCTCTTGATCTCTGGGGCAGCAGACTACCTCCTGATCTCTGGGGCATCAGAATACCTCCTGCTCTCCAGTGCAGCAGAATACCTCCTGATCTCTGGGGCAGCAGAATACCTCCTGATCTCTAGGGCAGCAGAATACCTCCTGATCTCCAGGGCAGCAGAATACCTCCTGATCTCTGGGGCAGCAGACTACCTCCTGATCTCTAGGGCAGCAGAATAACTCCTGATCTCTAGAGCAGCAGAATACATCCTGATCTCTGGGTCAGCAGAATACCTCATGATCTCCAGTGCTGCAAAATGCCTCATGATTTCTAGGGCAGCAGAATACCTCCTGATCTTTAGAGCAGCAGAATACCTCCTGATCTCTGAGTCTGCAGAATAGCTCATGATCTCCAGTGCAGCAAAATACCTCCTGATTTCTGGGGCAGCAGAATACCTCCTGATCTCCAGTGCAGCAGAATACCTCCTGATCTCTGGGGCATCAGAATACCTCCTGATCTCCAGTGCAGCATAACACCACCTGATCTCTTGGCTAGCAGACTACCTCCTGATTTCTAGGGCAGCAGAGTACCTCCTGATCTCTGTATATATCCAATGCAGCAGAATACCTCCTGATCTCTGCGGCAGCTGAATACCTCCTGATCTCAGTACAGTAGAATACTTCCTGATCTCTGGGGCAGCAGAATACCTCCTGATCTCAGGGCAGCAGAATACCTCCTGATCTTCAGGGCAGCAGAATGCCTCCTGATCTATAGGGTAGCAGAATACCTCCTGATTCACAGGGCAGCAGAATACCTCCTGTTCTCAAGTGCAGCAACATACCTCCGGATCTCCATAGCAGCAGAAAGCCTCCTGATCTTGAAGGCAGCAGAGTACCTCCTGATCTCCAGTGCATCAGAATACTGCCTGATCTCCAGTGCAGCAGAATACCTCCTGATCTTGAGGGCAGCAGAGTACCTCCTGATCTCCAGTGCATCAGAATACTGCCTGATCTCCAGTGCAGCAGAATACCTCCTGATCTCTGGGAAGCAGAATACCTTCTGATTTCCAGGGCAGTAGAATACCTCCTGATCTCTAGGGTAGCAGAATACCTCCTGATCCCAGGGTAGCTGAATGCCTCCTGATTAATAGTACAGCAGAATACCTCCTCATTTATAGTGTAGCAGAATACATCCTGATCTCTGTGGCAGCAAAATACCTCCTGATCTCTAGAGCAGCAGAATACCTCCTGATCCCCAGGCAGCGAATACCTCCTGATCTCCAGTGCATCAGAATACCTCCTGATCTCTAGAGCAGCAGAATGCCTCATGATCTGTGGGTCAGCAGAATACTTTGTGATCTCCAGTGCAGCAAAATGCCTCCTGATCTCTGAGTCTGCAGAATACTTCATGATCTCCAGTGCAGCAGAATACCTCCTGATCTCTGTGGCAGCAGAATACCTCCTGATCTCTCAAGCATCAGAATACCTCATGATCTCCAGTACAGCAGAATACCTCCTGATCTCAGTGCAGCAGAATACCTCCTGATCTCTGGGCAGCAGACTACCTCCTGATCTCAGGGGCATCAGAATACCTCCTGCTCTCAGTGCAGCAGAACACCACCCTGATCTCTGGGGCAGCAGACTACCTCCCTGATCTCTAGGGCAGCAGAGTACCTCCTGATCTCTAGGGCAGCAGAATACCTTCTGATCTCTGGGACAGCAGAATACCTCGTGATCTCCAGTGCAGCAGAATGTCCTCCTGACCTCTAGGGCAGCAGAATACCTCCTGATTTCGAGTGCAGCAGAATACCTCCTGATATCTGGGGCATCAGAACTCCTGATCTCCAGTGCAGCAGAATACCTGATGATTGCCAGTGCAGCCGAATATTTCCTGATCTCTGGGTCAGAATACTTCCTGATCTCTAGGGCAACAGAATACCTCCTGATCACCAGGGTAGCTGAATACCACCTGATCTCAAGTGCAGCAGAATGCCTCCTGATCAGTAGTGCAGCAGAATACCCTGATCTCTGTAGCAGAATACCTCCTGATCTCTAGACCAGCAGAATACCTCCTGATCCCCAGGGCAGCAGAATACCTCCTGATCTTCAGAGCAGCAGAATGCATTCTAATTTCTTGGGCAGCAGAATACCTCCTGATCTCTAGAGCAATAGAATACCTCCTGATCTCTGGGTCAGCAGAATACCTCTTGATCTCCAGTGCAGCAGAATGCCTCCTGATCTCTGGGTCTGCAGAATACCTCATGCTCTCCAGGTGCAGCAGAATACCTCTTGATCTCCAGTGCAGCAGAATATTTCCTGATCTCGAGGGCAGCAAAATACCTCCTGATCTCTGGGGCAGCAGAATACCTCCTGATCTCCAGTGTAGCAGAATACCACCTGATCTCTGGGGCAGCAGACTACCTCCTCATCTACAGTGCAGCTAAATACCTCCTGATCTCAAGGTCAGCAGAATACCTCCTCATCTCTGGGTCAGCAGAATACCTCCAGATCTGTGGGACAGCAGAACACATCCTCATCTCTGGAGCAGCAGAATACCTCGTGATCTCGGGGTCAGCAGAATACCTCGTGATCTCCAGTGCAGCAGAATACCTTGTGATCCCCAGTACAGCAGAATACCTCCTGATCCCTAGGGCAGCAGAGTACCTCCTGACCTCTGCGACAGCAGAATACCTCCTGATCTCCAGTGCAGTAGAATACTTCCTGATCTCCAGTGCAGCCGAATACCTCCTAATCTCTGGGACAGCAGAATACCTCCTGATCTTCAAGGCAGCAGAATGCTTCCTGATCTCTAGGGCAGCAGAATGCCTCCTGATCTCTATGGCAGCAGAATACCTCCTGATCCACAGGGCAGCAGAATACCCCCTGATCTCTGTGGCAGCAGAATACCTCCTGATCTTCAGAGCAGCAGAATGCCTCCTAATCTCTTGGGCAGCAGAATACCTCCGATCTCTAGAGCAACAGAATACCTCCTGATCTCTGGGACATCAGAATACCTCTTGATCTCCAGTGCAGCTGAATGCCTCTTGATCTCCGGGTCTGCAGAATACCTCGTGATCTCCAGTGCAGCAGAATGTCCTCCTGATCTCTAGGGCAGCAGAATACCTCCTGATTTGAGTGCAGCAGAATACCTCCCTGATATCTGGGGCATCAGAACTCCCGATCTCCAGTGCAGCAGAATACCTCATGATTGCCAGTGCACGAATATTTCCTGATCTCTGGGTCAGAATACTTCCTGATCTCTAGGGCAACAGAATACCTCCTGATCACCAGGGTAGCTGAATACCACCTGATCTCAAGTGCAGCAGAATGCCTCCTGATCAATAGTGCAGCAGAATACCCCCTGATCTCTAGCAGCAGAATACCTCCTGATCCCCAGGGCAGTCGAATACCTCCTGATCTCCAGTGCAGCAGAATACCTACTGATCTTCAGAGCAGCAGAATGCCTTCTAATCTCTTGGGCAGCAGAATACCTCCTGATCCCTAGGGCAGCAGAGTACATCCTGACCTCGCGACAGCAGAATACCTCCTGATCTCCAGTGCAACAGAACACTTCCTGATCTCCAGTGCAGCAGAATACCTCCTGAACTCTAGGGCAACAGAATACCTCCTGATCTCTAGGGCAGCAGAATACCTTCTGATCTCCAGTGCAGCCGAATACCTCCTGCTCTCCAGTGTAGCAGAATACCTCCTGATCTCTGGGGCAGCAGACTATCTCCTGATCTCCAGTGCAGCAGAACACCACCTGATCTCACGGGCAGCAGACTACCTCCAAATCTCCAGTGCAGCTGAATACCTCCTGATCTCTGGGGCAGCAGAATACCTCCTGATCTCTAGGTCAGCAGAATACCTCCTGATATTCAGTTCAGCCAAATACCTCCTGATCTCTAATACATCAAAATGCCTCATGATCTCTAGGGCAGCAGAATACCTCCTGATTTCCAGTACAGTAGAATACCTCCTGATATTCAGCTGCAGATACCTCCCTGATCTCTAGGGTAGCAGAATATGTCCTGATCTCCAAGGCAGCTGAATACTCCTGATCTCTAGGGCAACAGAATACCTCTTGATAAACAGGGTAGCCAAATACCTCCTGATCTCCAGTGCAGCACCATACCTCCTGATCTCTAGTGCAGCAGAATGCCTCCTGGTCTCTAAAGCAGCAGAATACATCCTGATCTCTGTGGCAGTAAATACCTCCTGATCTCCAGAGCTGCAGTATGTCTCATGATCTATAGGCAGCAGAATGCCTCATGATTTCTAGGGCAGCAGAACACCTCCTGATCTCTAGGCGCAGAATACCTCCTGATGTCCAGTGCAGCAGAATACCGCCTGATCTCTGGGGCAGAATACCTCCTGATCTCCAGTGCAGTAGAATACTTCCTGATCTCCGGTGCAGCCGAATACCTCCTGATCTCTGGGGCAGTAGAATACCTCCTGATCTTCAGGGCAGCAGAATTCCTCCTGATCTATAGGGCAGCAGAATACCTCCTGATTCACAGAGCAGCAGAATACCTCCTGTTCTCAAGTGCAGCAACATACCTCCTGATCTCCATAGCAGCAGAAAGCCTCCTGATCTCTAAGGCAGCAGAATACATCCTGATCTCTAGGGCAGCAGAATACCTCCTGGTCTTGAGGGCAGCAGAGTACCTCCTGATCTTTGGGGCATCAGAATACCACCTGATCTCCAGTGCAGCAGAATACCTCCTGATCTCTGGGGCAGCAGAATACCTTCTGATTTCGGGCAGTAGAACGCCTCCTGATCTCTAGGGTAGCAGAATACCTCCTGATCCCCAGGGTAGCTGAATGCCTCCTGATCTTTGGTGCAGCAGAATGCCTCCTGATTTATAGTATGGCAGAATACCTCCTGATTTATAGTGCAGCAGAATACCTCCTGATCTCTGTGGCTGCAGAATACCTCCTGATCTCTAGGGCAGCAGGATACCTCCTGATCCCCAGGGCAGCCAAATACCTCCTGGTGTCCAGTGCATCAGAATACCTCCTGATCTCTAGAGCAGCAGAATACCTCATGATCTGTGGGTCAGCAGAATACTTTGTCATCTCCAGTGCAGCAAAATGCCTCCTGATCTCTGAGTCTGCAGAATGCTTCATGATCTCCAGTGCAGCAGATTACCTCCTGATCTCTGGGGCAGCAGAATACCTCCTGATCTCAAGCATCAGAATACCTCAAGATCTCCAGTACAGCAGAATACCTCCTGATCTCCAGTGCAGCCGAATACCTCTTGATCTCTGGGGCAGCAGACTACCTCCTGATCTCTGGGGCATCAGAATACCTCCTGATCTCAAGCATCAGAATACCTCATGATCTCCAGTACAGCTGAATACCTCCTGATCTCCAGTGCAGCAGAACACCACCTGATCTCTGGGGCAGCAGACTACCTCCTAATCTGTTGGGCAGCAGAGTACCTCCTGATCTCTAGGGCAGCAGAACACCACCTGATCTCTGGGGCAGCAGACTACCTCCTGATCTCTAGGGCAGCAGAATAACTCCTGATCTCGAGAGCAGCAGAATACATCCTGATCTCTGGGTCAGCAGAATACCTCATGATCTCCAGTGCAGCAAAATGCCTCATGATTTCTAGGGCAGCAGAATACCTCCTGATCTTTAGAGCAGCAGAATACCTCCTGATCTCTGAGTCTGCAGAATAGCTCATGATCTCCAGTGCAGCAAAATACCTCCTGATCTCTGGGGCAGCAGAATACCTCCTGATCTCCGGGCATCAGAATACCTCATGCTCTCCAGTGCAGCAGAATACCTCCTGATCTCAGTGCAGCAGAATACCTCCCTGATCTCTGGGGCATCAGAATACCTCCTGATCTCCAGTGCAGCATAGCACCACCTGATCTCTTGGCTAGCAGACTACCTCCTGATTTCAAGGGCAGCAGAGTACCTCCTGATCTCTGTATATCCAATGCAGCAGAATACCTCCTGATCTCTCGGCAGCTGAATACCTCCTGATCTCCAGTGCAGTAGAATACTTCTCTGATCTCCAGTGCAGCCAGATACCTCCTGATCTCTGGGGCAGTAGAATACCTCCTGATCTTCAGGGCAGCAGAATGCCTCCTGATCTATAGGGTAGCAGAATACCTCCTGATTCACAGGGCAGCAGAATACCTCCTGTTCTCAAGTGCAGCAACATACCCCCGGATCTCCATAGCAGCAGAAAGCCTTCTGATCTCTAAGGCAGCAGAATACCTCCTGATCTCTAGGGCAGCAGAATACCTTCTGATCTCTGGGTCAGCAGAATACCTCCTGATCGCTAATGCAGCACAATGCCTCCTGATCTCTAGGGCAGCAGAATACCTCCTGATCTTGGGGGCAGCAGAGTACCTCCTGATCTTTGGGGCATCAGAATACTGCCTGATCTCCAGTGCAGCAGAATACCTCCTGATCTCTGGGGAAGCAGAATACCTTCTGATTTCCAGAGCAGTAGAATACCTCCTGATCTCTAGGGTAGCAGAATACCTCCTGATCCCCAGGGTAGCTGAATGCCTCCTGATCTTTGGTGCAGCAGAATGCCTCCTGATTTATAGTACAGCAGAATACCTCCTCATTTATAGTGTAGCAGAATACCTCCTGATCTCTGTGGCAGCAGAATACTGCCTGATCTCTAGGGCAGCAGAATACCTCCTGATCCCCAGGGCAGCCGAATACCTCCTGATCTCCAGTGCATCAGAATACCTCCTGATCTCTAGAGCAGCAGAATACCTCATGATCTGTGGGTCAGCAGAATACTTTGTGATCTCCAGTGCAGCAAAATGCCTCCTGATCTCTGAGTCTGCAGAATACTTCATGATCTCCAGTGCAGCAGAATACCTCCTGATCTCTGGGGCAGCAGAATACCTCCTGATCTCTCAAGCATCAGAATACCTCATGATCTCCAGTACAGCAGAATACCTCCTGATCTCCAGTGCAGCAGAATACCTCCTGATCTCTGGGGCAGCAGACTACCTCCTGATCTCTGGGGCATCAGAATACCTCCTGCTCTCCAGTGCAGCAGAACACCACCTGATCTCTGGGGCAGCAGACTACCTCCTGATCTCTAAAGCAGCAGAGTACCTCCTGATCTCTAGGGCAGCAGAATACCTTCTGATCTCTGGGACAGCAGAATACCTCCTGATCTCTACGGCAGCAGAATACCTCCTGATCCCCGGGGCACCCAAATACCTCCTGATTTTCAGAGCAGCAGAATGCCTCCTGATCTCTAGGGCACCAGAATAACTCCTGATCTCACAGCAGCAGAATATATCCTGATCTCTGGGTCAGCAGAATACCTTATGATCTCCAGTGCAGCAAAATGCCTCCTGATTTCTAGGGCAGCAGAATACCTCCTGATCTTTAGAGCAGCACAATACCTCCTGATCTCTGAGTCTGCAGCATAGCTCATGATCTCCAGTGCAGCAGAATACCTCCTGATCCTGGGGCAGCAGAATACCTCCTGATCTCTTGGGCATCAGAATACCTCATGCTTTCCAGTGCAGCAGAATACCTCCTGATCTCAAGTACAGCAGAATACCTCCTGATCTCTGGGCATCAGAATACCTCCTGATCTCCAGTGCAGCATACACCACCTGATCTCTGGGTAGCAGACTGCCTCCTGATTTCTAGGGCAGCAGAATACCTCCTGATCTTTAGAGCAGCAGAATACCGCCTGATCTCTGAGTCTGCAGAATAGCTCATGATCTCCAGTGCAGCAGGATACCTCCTGATCTCTGGGGCAGCAGAATACCTCCTGATCTCTCGGGCATCAGAATACCTCATGCTCTCCAGTGCAGCAGAATACCTCCTGATCTCCAGTGCAGCAGAATACCTCCTGATCTCTGGGGCAGCAGAATACCTCCTGATCTCTGGGGCATCAGAATACCTCCTGATCTCCAGTGCAGCATAACACCACCTGATCTCTTGGCTAGCAGACTACCTCCTGATGTCTAGGGCAGCAGAGTATCTCCTGATCTCTGTATATCCAATGCAGCAGAATACCTCCTGATCTCTGGGGCAGCAGAATACCTCCTGATCTCCAGTGCAGTAGAATACTTCCTGACCTCCAATGCAGCCGAATACCTCCTGATCTCTGGGGCAGTAGAAGACCTCCTGATCTTCAGGGCAGCAGAATGCCTCCTGATCTATAGGGTAGCAGAATGCCTCCTGATTCACAGGGCAGCAGAATACCTAATGTTCTCAAGTGCAGCAACATACCTCCTGATCTCCTAGCAGCAGAAAGCCTCCTGATCTCTAAGCGCAGAATACCTCCTGATCTCTAGGGCAGCAGAATACCTTCTGATCTCTGGGTCAGCAGAATACCTCCTGATCTTGAGGGGCAGCAGAGTACCTCCTGATCTTTGGGGCATTAGAATACTGCCTGATCTCCAGTGCAGCAGAATTCCTCTTGATCTCTGGGGAAGCAGACTACCTCCTCATTTCTAGGGCAGCAGAATACCTTCTGATCTTTAGAGCAGTAGAATACCTCCTGATCTCTGAGTCTGCAGAATAGCTCATGATCTCCAGTGCAGCAGAATACCTCCTGATCTCTGGGGCAGCAGAATACCTCCTGATCTCTGGGGCATCAGAATACCTCCTGATCTCCAGTGCAGCATAACACCACCTGATCGCTTGGCTAGCAGACTACCTCCTGATTTCTAGGGCAGCAGAGTACCTCCTGATCTCTGTATATCCAATGCAGCTCAATACCTCCTGATCTCCAGTGCAGTAGAATACTTCCTGATCTCCAGTGCAGCCGAATACCTCCTGATCTCTGGGGCAGTAGAATACCTCCTGATCTTCAGGGCAGCAGAATGCTTCCTGATCTATAGGGTAGCAGAATACCTCCTGATTCACAGGGCAGCAGAATACCTCCTGTTCTCAAGTGCAGCAACATACCTCCTGATCTCCATAGCAGCAGAAAGCCTCCTGATCTCTAAGGCAGCAGAATACCTCCTGATCTCTAGGGCAGCAGAATACCTTCTGATCTCTGGGACAGCAGAATACCTCCTGATCGCTACTGCAGCAGAATGCCTCCTGATCTTGAGGGCAGCAGAATACCTCCTGATCTTGAGGGCATCAGAATACTGCCTGATCTCCAGTGCAGCAGAATACCTCCTGATCTCTGGGGAAGCAGAATACCTTCTGATTTCCAGGGCAGTAGAATGCCTCCTGATCTCTAGGGTAGCAGAATACCTCCTGATCCCCAGAGTAGCTGAATGCCTCCTGATCTTTGGTGCAGCAGAATGCCTCCTGATTTGTAGTACAGCAGAATACCTCCAGATTTATAGTGCAGCAGAATACCTCCTGATCTCTGTGGCTGCAGAATACCTCCTGATCCCCAGGGCAGCCGAATATCTCCTGATCTCCATTGCATCAGAATACCTCCTGATCTCTAGAGCAGCAGAATACCTCATGATCTGTGGGTCAGCAGAATACGTTGTGATCTCCAGTGCAGCAAAATGCCTCCTGATCTCTGAGTCTGCAGAATACTTCATGATCTCCAGTGCAGCAGAATACCTCCTGATCTCTGGGGCAGCAGAATACCTCCTGATCTCAAGCATCAGAATACCTCATGCTCTCCAGTACAGCAGAATACCTCCTGCTCTCCAGTGCAGCAGAACACCACCTGATCTCTGGGGCAGCAGACTACCTCCTGATCTCTAGGGCAGAGTACCTCCTGATCTCTAGGGCAGCAGAATACCTTCTGATCTCTGGGACAGCAGAATACCTCTGATCTCTACGGCAGCAGAATACTCCTGATCCTCGGGCACAGGAATGCCTCCTGATCTCTAGGCAGCAGAATAACTCCTGATCTCTAGAGCAGCAGAATATATCCTGATCTCTGGGTCAGCAGAATACCTCATGATCTCCAGTGCAGCAAAATGCCTCCTGATTTCTAGGGCAGCAGAATACCTCCTGATCTTTAGAGCAGCAGAATACCTCCTGATCTCTGAGTCTGCAGAATAGCTCATGATCTCCAGCGTAGCAGAATACCTCATGATCTCTGGGGCAGCAGAATACCTCCTGATCTCTGGGGCATCAGAATACCTCCTGATCTCCAGTGCAGCATAACACCACATGATCTCTTGGGCAGCAGACTACCTCCTGATTTCTAGGGCAGCAGAGTACCTCCTGATCTCTGTATATCCAATGCAGCAGAATACCTCCTGATCTCTGGGGCAGCAGAATACCTCCTGATCTCCAGTGCAGTAGAATACTTCCTGATCTCCGGTGCAGCCGAATACCTCCTGATCTCTGGGGCAGTAGAATACCTCCTGATCTTCAGGGCAGCAGAATGCCTCCTGATCTATAGGGTAGCAGAATACCTCCTGATTCACAGGGCAACAGAATACCTCCTGTTCTCAAGTGCAGCAACATACCTCCTGATCTCCATAGCAGCAGAAAGCCTCCTGATCTCTAAGGCAGCAGAATACCTCCTGACCACTAGGGCAGCAGAATACCTTCTGATCTCTGGGTCAACAGAATACCTCCTGATCGCTAATGCAGCAGAATGCCTCCTGATCTCTAGGGCAGCAGAATACCTCCTGATCTTGAGGGCAGCAGGTACCTACTGATCTTTGGGGCATCAGAATGCTGCCTGATCTCCAGTGCAGCAGAATACCTCCTGATCTCTGGGAAGCAGACTACCTCATTTCTAGGGCAGCAGAATACCTTCTGATCTTTAGAGCAGCAGAATACCTCCTGATCTCTGAGTCTGCAGAATAGCTCATGATCTCCAGTGCAGCAGAATACCTCCTGATCTCTGGGGCAGCAGAATACCTCCTGATCTCTGGGGCATCAGAATACCTCCTGATCTCCAGTGCAGCATAACACCACCTGATCTCTTGGCTAGCAGACTACCTCCTGATTTCTAGGGCAGCAGAGTACCTCCTGATCTCTGTATATCCAATGCAGCAGAATACCTCCTGATCTCTGGGGCAGCAGAATACCTCCTGATCTCAAGTGCAGCAACATACCTCCTGATCTCCATAGCAGCAGAAAGCCTCCTGATCTCTAAGGCAGCAGAATACCTCCTGATCTCTAGGGCAGCAGAATACCTTCTGATCTCTGGGTCAGCAGAATACCTCCTGATCGCTACTGCAGCAGAATGCCTCCTGATCTCCAGTGCAGCAGAATACCTCCTGATCTCTGGGAAGCAGAATGCCTTCTGATTCCAGGGCAGTAGAATGCCTCCTGATCTCTAGGGTAGCAGAATGCCTCCTGATCCCCAGAGTAGCTGAATGCCTCCTGATCTCTGGTGCAGCAGAATGCCTCCTGATTTATAGTGCAGCAGAATACCTCCTGATTTCTAGTGCAGCAGAATACCTCTGATCTTCATTGCATCAGAATACCTCCTGATCTCTAGAGCAGCAGAATACCTCATGATCTGTGGGTCAGCAGAATACGTTGTGATCTCCAGTGCAGCAAAATGCCTCCTGATCTCTGAGTCTGCAGAATACTTCATGATCTCCAGTGCAGCAGAATACCTCCTGATCTCCAGTGCAGCAGAATACCTCCTGATCTCTGGGGCAGCAGACTACCTCCTGATCTCTGGGGCATCAGAATACCTCCTGCTCTCCAGTGCAGCAGAACACCACCTGATCTCTGGGGCAGCAGACTACCTCCTGATCTCTAGGGCAGCAGAGTACCTCCTGATCTCTAGGGCAGCAGAATACCTTCTGATCTCTGGGACAGCAGAATACCTCCTGATCTCTGGGGCAGCAGACTACCTCCTGATCTCTGGGGCATCAGAATACCTCCTGCTCTCCAGTGCCGCAGAACACCACCTGATCTCTGGGGCAGCAGACTACCTCCTGATCTCTAGGGCAGCAGAGTACCTCCTGATCTCTAGGGCAGCAGAATACCTTCTGATCTCTGGGACAGCAGAATACCTCCTGATCTCTACGGCAGCAGAATACCTCCTGATCCCCGGGGCACCCAAATACCTCCTGATTTTCAGAGCAGCAGAATGCCTCCTGATCTCTAGGGCAGCAGAATAACTCCTGATCTCTAGAGCAGCAGAATATATCCTGATCTCTGGGTCAGCAGAATACCTCATGATCTCCAGTGCAGCAAAATGCCTCCTGATTTCTAGGGCAGCAGAATACCTCCTGATCTTTAGAGCAGCAGAATACCTCCTGATCTCTGAGTCTGCAGAATAGCTCATGATCTCTGAGTCTGCAGAATACCTCCTGATCTCTGGGGCAGCAGAATACCTACTGATCTCTGGGGCAGCAGAATACCTCCTGATTTCTGGGGCATCAGAATACCTCCTGATCTCCAGTGCAGCATAACACCACATGATCTCTTGGGCAGCAGACTACCTCCTGATTTCTAGGGCAGCAGAGTACCTCCTGATCTCTGTATATCCAATGCAGCAGAATACCTCCTGATCTCTGGGGCAGCAGAATACCTCCTGATCCCCAGTGCAGTAGAATACTTCCTGATCTCCGGTGCAGCCGAATACCTCCTGATCTCTGGGGCAGTAGAATACCTCCTGATCTTCAGGGCAGCAGAATACCTCCTGTTCTCAAGTGCAGCAACATACCTCCTGATCTCCATAGCAGCAGAAAGCCTCCTGATCTCTAAGGCAGCAGAATACCTCCTGATCACTAGGGCAGCAGAATACCTTCTGATCTCTGGGTCAGCAGAATACCTCCTGATCGCTAATGCAGCAGAATGCCTCCTGATCTCTAGGGCAGCAGAATACCTCCTGATCTTGAGGGCAGCAGAGTACCTCCTGATCTTTGGGGCATTAGAATACTGCCTGATCTCCAGTGCAGCAGAATACCTCCTGATCTCTGGGGAAGCAGAATACCTTCTGATTTCCAGGGCAGTAGAATGCTTCCTGATCTCTAGGGTAGCAGAATACCTCCTGATCCCCAGAGTAGCTGAATGCCTCCTGATCTTTGGTGCAGCAGAATGCCTCCTGATTTATAGTACAGCAGAATACCTCCTGATTTATAGTGCAGCAGAATACCTCCTGATCTCTGTGGCAGCAGAATACCTCCTGATCTCTAGGGCAGCGAATACCTCCTGATCTCCAGTGCATCAGAATACCTCCTGATCTCTAGAGCAGCAGAATACCTCATGATCTGTGGGTCAGCAGAATACTTTGTGATCTCCAGTGCAGCAAAATGCCTCCTGATCTCTGAGTCTGCAGAATACTTCATGATCTCCAGTGCAGCAGAATACCTCCTGATCTCTCGAGCATCAGAATACCTCATGATCTCCAGTACAGCAGAATACCTCCTGATCTCCAGTGCAGCCGAATACCTCCTGATCTCTGGGGCAGCAGACTACCTCCTGATCTCTGTATATCCAATGCAGCAGAATACCTCCTGATCTCTGCGGCAGCTGAATACCTCCTGATCTCCAGTGCAGTAGAATACTTCCTGATCTCCAGTGCAGCCGAATACCTCCTGATCTCCAGTGCAGCAGAATACCTCCTGATCTCTGGGGCAGCAGAATACCTCCTGATCTCTGGGGCATCAGAATACCTCCTGATCTCCAGTGCAGCATAGCACCACCTGATCTTTTGGGCAACAGACTACCTCCTGATTTCTAGGGCAGCAGAGTACCTCCTGATCTCTGTATATCCAATGCAGCAGAATACCTCCTGAATTCTAGGGCAGCAGAATATCACCTGATCTATATGGCAGCAGAATACCTCTGGATCGCCAGTGTAGCCCAATACCTCCTGATCTCCAGTGCAGCTGAATACCTCCTGACCTCCGGGACAGCAGAATTCCTCCTGATCTCTGGATCAGCAGAATACCTCGTTTTCTCCAGTGCAGCAGAATACCTCGTGATCTTCAGTGCAGCAGAATACCTCCTGATCTCTAGGGCATCAGAATACCTCCTGATCTCCAGTGCAGCAGAACACCACCTGATCTCTCAGGCTGCAGACTACCTCCTGACCTCTAGGGCAGCAGAATACCTCCTGATCTCTGGGGCAGCGGAATATCTCCTGTTCTCTGGGACAGCAGAATCACCTCCTGATCTCCAGTGCAGCATAACACCACCCTGATCTCTTGGGCAGCAGACTATCTCCTGATTTCTAGGGCAGCAGAGTACCTCCTGATCTCTGTATCTCCAGTGCAACAGAATACCTCCTAAACTCTAGGGCAGCAGAATACCACCTGATCTCTAGGGCAGCAGAATACCTCCAGATCTCCAGTGTAGCCCAATACCTCCTGATCTCCAGTGCAGCTGAATACCTCCTGACCTCTGGGACAGCAGAATTCCTCCTGATCTATGGATCAGCAGAATACCTCATTATCTCCAGTGCAGCAGAATACCTCCTGATCTCTAGGGCAGTAGAATACCTCCTGATCTCTAGGGCAGCAGAGTACCTCCTGATCTCTAGGGCAGCAGAATACCTCCTGATGTCTAGGGCAGCAGAATACTTCCTGATCTCCAGTGCAGCCAAATACCTCCTTATCTCGAGGGCAGCAGAATACCTCCTGATCTTTGGGGTAGCAGAATACCTTATGATCTCCAGTGCAACAGAATATCTCCTGATCTCTGGGGCAGCAGAATACCTCCTGTTCTCCAGAGCAACAGAATATCTCCTGATCTCTAGGGAGAACAGCATACCTCCTGATCTCCAGGGCAGCAGAATACCTCCTGATCTCAGTGCAGCAGAATACCTCCTGATCTCTGGGACAGCAGAATACCTCCTGATCTCTAGGGCAGCAGATCCCACCACCCATCCATCCACCCCTGATCCTAAGTGCAGCAGAACAGCCTCCCAGTGACCAGGGTACCAGAAAACCTCCAGATCTCCAGTGCAGTAGAATACCTCCTGATCTCAAGTGTAGCAGAACAGCCCCCTATCCCCAGTGCAGCCAAAGATTCTTCCAATACCCCAGTGTATAATTCCCTCCTAATACCAAATACTGTAGAACACCTTTACCTAATCCCCAATGCTCTAGACCACCCACTTATCCCTAGTGCAGCAGAAAACCCATCCTCTACCCCAACTACTGAAGAGAATCCCCCAAGCTAAAGTGATGGATATCCCTCACTCACTGGTAATGGCCACTCACTCCAGTCACTTGTGCCTAGTGATAGTGAAAATGGCATAACACATGCCCTTGGCTGTCTTTATAGCAACTTCGCGTATTAATAGCACAAAGAGCGGCAGGCCATACCAATATGTACATGCAAGGCATGCAAATTACATCTTTATACTGCATCACTATGACTGATAAGCACTTGGCCATGCTATAATAGATGCCCCAAGGCTGTTACACACCACTTATGAATGCCAGACAACATGGGTTCAAGAGTGCTAAGGTATGTAACCGCAACTGGACGAGAAGCCCTTTAGCTGATGCAAGGCCGATGAATATGGGACCCAATGCTTTTTAACAAGCCAGTACTTTGGCTCCTCACACTTCATCTTTGGCCAACAGCTTTTAGTTAGAAAGCCAGCTTCACCTACATGTCTTTGCCTTGAGTTCCTGACAAGGTTAAAGAGCAGCAGCAGCATACAAAGTAGGCCATGAATACCTAAAATTACATCATTGTGGTTCAAGCAACCTGGCAAGATTTGAGATTAAATTCATAAGCATGCATAGGTGAAAGAAAATCACAGCTAACACTGTAAAGGGACTGTTCACAAGGGAAAAAACACTGTACAAGTTGTGTCACAACACCACTTTTAGGGCAGAATTATGCACTAAACACATCCTTCTAAATCATTCCTTTAGGCAATACAGCGAAGGTTGCTATCATCCATTGTATCTCAGCACACCAGCCTCCAGCAGCTCTCCATGCACATTATCTATTCAATATAAAAGAGGGAAATAAACACTTGAAAGGCAATGGAGGGGCACTACAAAAATAGAGACATTCTTTTTATTAACAGATGAACCATTAAGACAAAGCTACCATAGTTTGAAATAAAAGCATGTATGTAAGAAAGAAACAATTAACCATTTCAGTAATCTTAGAAAGTGTAAATACAAATACAGCAAAATCTTCATAACTTTGCATAAGATGGTTATAAATGAGATAGGACCCTACTACATTGTTCTCCTCTGGATCTTTTCTCTGCTACTGCAGGATTTAAGCTTATAACAGCAAATGCAAAGCTGCCAGCCTCAGTGCATCAAAATGACTGACATTTCAATTCATATAAGTGAGATTTTTAAATGTCCCATGGAAATGCATTGTAAATCTCTTTTTCTTTAAGAGTGTTACTGCCAACAACTGAGCCAACAGATTCTGAAAATGAATGACACTGGAAATGAATGGAAGTTGGTAGGTCTGCCAGCCTATGAATGGAATCATCAGGACTTGGGCTGATGTCAATAACTGATATGCACTGCATAGAAAGATTGCAGGATGACAATATGCATTTGGAACAGAAGCAGAGCTAGCGGGGGCAGTGGTAGCACCTGCCCCTCCAGTGCATCCCCATCAAAGCTGGAGATGATGGTCATTTTTTGTGGTGTGCTATGTTTGCATCGCCTCATTTCAACATGCATACTCTTCTGAGAAGCTTTTAAAGATTAGAGTTATGTCTAGTGTACAAGTCTGCTGTGGTGAGGTCTGTGTAATGCCATGTCAAAGAGAATTTGGTAGCAGTTAAATCATTTCCTTGTGCATTTACCCCCCCCCCCACACACACACACACACAGACTTGCATACCTATGATACTTTGTGCTGAGTTTGAGGCTTTTTTTTTAACTTTCATTTTTCTTTACCCTGGGTCACAGCAACAGCATCATTTAGCCTTGGTGACCTTCCAGCCCTACCCAATCCATCTCCGGAGCATGCCCACTCCCCCTTATTCCCAGCTTACCTCTCCAGGGTGGGGTCCATGGGAAGTGACCCCAAACTCTCCAAAGGGAGGCCACATCTCCAGTAGGTGGTGATAGTCAGATTGTTGAGCCCGAGAGTTCCAGCATCATCCTGCATGCCTTCAACATTTTGCCACTTTTCTTCCCTGGTCGTGGGATGCCAACATTGAGGGCTCAGTGGAGCTTAATCATGTGAACACCTGTCAGCATGTATAAAACCCATTGGCATCACTTTTCTTGTGGTCACCCACATAGCAGACTAATAATGGAGTCTGGAAATCTCCTTCCTGAGGAAAAGCATGTCTTCCTCCTCCTCCTCAGCCAGCCCTCTGACAATTCTGGTTTGTTCTTGAATCTAGGTTATCAGGGTCATGAGTGGAGCCACTATTGCTGTGTGGATGGGCCGGCACCAGGTTTGAGACTTGATTGTATGTGTGTTTACAGAAACCACACCAACAGGAGAGTATCTGCCTTCTTATATCATATGTGCATCTTAAATATTGTTCTTTTTTTCTGATTAGCATTTATATTACTTTATCTCTTTCCACTTCCTATAATAACAAGACTTCAAGTCTATGGGCTCCCAGAAAGCTAAAACAACAGTAGCTGACCATAATTATAGGATTCAATTTAAAATCCTGACTCTGGAATCCCAGGTGTTGGCTGCACTTAGAGGAGGCTTTTACTATTTCCAGATGTCTCCTCTTTCATGAAGCTGTAGATGTGGTGGTGCAGCCCTATGTCATGTCAAGGAGTGGAGTGTACTTTACCAAGTCAGACACTTGCAGCTGGTGCAAACTGGTGCAACTTGTCACTTCATGCTGGCTCTCTGCATCTTATATGTATGGATTTTATTAGAAAAAAAAATTCATATATTTCCTTGGCCACTACTACCCCCTTCCCTCATGCACACATACATTTGGATTTGCATACCCATGATGCTTTGGGTTGGGTTTGAAGTGATCATAGGTGTTTACAGAAACCACAAGAATTGGAAAGTACTGCCTTCTTGTACCATTTATGCATCCTACATATAAGGAATAATATATGAGTTGGCCATACGTAACAAGTCTGTGTTTCCATTGATGGGTTTAGATAACAGTATATGGACCTCAAGACAGAAGTTCAAGAGGTCCATGCTGTTATCTAAACCCTGAGATGGAAACACAAGATGAGTTGTGTACGATCACCCATATTTTATTTTTTATAGTATATGGCTTTTAAAAAATATAACAATAAAGAGAAGACAAGTACCTGTACTGAGTTTATAATGAGTTTACCCAATGAAATTGTGGTAAAGACATTACAACAGGTTACATTTTCAGCTGATAGCATAAGAAACTGTCTGCTATTCTGTTAAACATCATAACTTGCAAAACTTATTCTTTTAATAATTAATTCTGTCCCTTTGACTGTCCTTTAATAACTCAGATGTACTTCACCCACTCACAGCGAAATCAGCTGTTCAGTTGCGCTTCACCCACTTGTGGTAGAGTTAACTTACTGTGATCGCAACAGCACAGTTTGCTGTTCACAGAGTGAGGCATGGTCATGGTTTAAATCAAACTGCATGTTTTAAAAAAAAGTTTCAGATGACAGAGATCACCGGTACCAGAAGCTATAAAACTGGCTGAGGAGGGGCTGCAGTAAGAAGCTATGAATAACTGTGTGGTGGCCATGTTGACAGTGAGAGCCAAAAATAGCAACTAAATCTGGTGGGAGATGGTGCAAGGAAGAGTAGAGCTGAACAGGTAATTATAGAAAGTGCACAATAACTTTTAGAATATGCACAACTTTTCGAATATGCACAATAACTCTTAAACTGTGCACAACTTTTGAAGTGCGATCAATTTCCATGCATAATAAGCCTTAACCATATACTATATTGTTTTTCTTCTTCTTTCTGTTCAGCATTTTAATACATTTGCTTCTTTCCACTCATTACAACAACAAAAATGCCTCAAGTGTATGAGGTCCCAAGAAGTTAAAGCAACAGAAGCTGCCCTTCCTTATGAGATGCAACTTATCATGCAGATTCTGGAATCCAGGTGTTGTCTGTAATTAGCCTCTGTTTTTACCATTGCCAGATTTAACCCTTTTTCTGAAGCAAAAGACGCAGGGATACTGGTGCAGCTCTACAGTATGTTGTTTCAAATAATGTAGCATAGTTGGTCATGACAGAGATCTGCAGCAGATTCAGCTTGTCTCTACACTCTGGCACCTTGTGTTTGATGCTTTTGATTATGTAATAATAATAATAATAACAATAATAATAGTATTTATGAGAAATGGACACACCATTGAGTCAATGAGTCATTTGCATATGGCTTGCAGCTGTAGCAAGATCTGGTTACAGCTTGGAGAAGGTACAATGTATATATTATAGTTTGAGAACAAACATATTTTCACCAAAATTACAAATGTATTTAATAATTCACTTATTCCTAACATGTGGAGAGGCAATTACCACCCACCTGTTAGACTGCAAAAGATTATAGTTACCTTCCACACATTTCACATGGATAAAAACGTCTCATCATATAAAATGAGGAACATTCATGAACTGTGCCATCTGTCACAAACCCACTCAGCAGATCAGCCCTCTACTCCCCAAAGTGCCAACCTCTGAGTATAGAATTGTGAACAGTTAACAGAACAAGGTAACCCTCTTGTCTGTTTTGTGGGTTCGAGTCACCTTAGTCCCAAGTTCTGGAGGGATTCAAACTGATAACCTCTTATTAGCGTACCCAATTGTCAGGCTCAGATAATTCTGTTTTCAGGGGGCCAGATATCTTTGCTTATGGGCACATAACCAGGTAGTACAAAATGAACCCTTAGTACTCTATGCAAGACCTAGAGAACTCTTATTTGTTTCCCAGTTTGGTACCACAATAAGCTCATGCACAGTGTCAACTATAACCATCTAAGCTTCACTTATATAAAAAGTTTCAAGGCACACCAGGCAGCTTCTGTTTTGAAAATATATGTCTTTACTTTAAAACAGGTAAATTAGGAAAACAGTAAAATACAGAACAAGATATCCCCACACATACAGTCTTAAAAACAAAACAGGTTTAAAGTTGCAAATTCCTATAATCCATACACTCATACTGGTCTTAGCTAATTGTATTCTTACTTTCTTAATCTTTCAGTGCTTTGATGTTCCTCTCTCTCTCTCTCTCTCTCTCTCTCTCAGTCAGAAAACAAATGTGTCTGTGTAAGGTCTGTTCAGTATATTTAAAAGCAGTTTTGAGCCGGCCTTCTTTCTGGGGTCACCTAACTCTGCCTTGGTATATTAAAATTTATATTTTATAACACAGGATGTCCTACTAAAATATTTAAAAAAATAATAGGTGACATAAATGAATCTCCTCTCTTCATGTGACTTGCCAAAACCAGTCTGTGATCTGCTTCACACAGACATCAAAGTCTCTTTGATGTAATTCTAGCTTCCTTAGATGACACCCCAACACATGCATATTCTCCTTCCTTCATGACACCTAGTGCAAATCAAAGGATTTCCCTGAGGACATCATGAATGGATATTTTATTTCCTGGGCTTCAAAGAAAACTTAACAAAGTAATTGCATTTCAGATATCTGCAGTTTAAGCTACCTCCTGTCTTTTGAACTTATTCCTGGGGGGTTTTGATGTGTCAATTTCAGCAAGACAGCATTTTCTCCTGACAGACGCTCCCTTACACATTTTATATTGCAGAAAAATATCATATTGAAATCAGAACCAGCTGCCCATGTCCACAATCCTCCCGCCTAGACTGAATTTGGGAGTCTATTCCCTACATGGGATGAGCTTCCCAAATCAGTCCACTCCTCATACATGAGACAGCCCATCTGAGTTCTGATTGGTTGCTCCAACCCTATGTAGAATGGTCATGTCATATCCTTGAAAAGCAACACTCCATCTTAGCAATCGACCATTGTTTTTCCCCATCTGCGTCAACCAAACCAGGGGGTTGTGGTCAGTCTGCACCACAAAATGCTGCCCATACAGGTATGGTTCTAATTTCTTTAGGGCCCACACTATGGCAAGACACTCCTTTTCCACCGTGGCATATGCTTGCTCCCTGGGAAGTAACTTTTTACTCAGGTAGGATATTGGGTGATCCCTCCCTTGGCTGAATGTCTGACTCAGTACTGCCCCAATACCCACGTCTGAGGTGTCAGTCTGAACTATAAAAGGTTTGCTATAGTCAGGTCTTGTCAAAACAGGAGTACTGCACAGTGCATCCTTTAGTTTGGAAAAGGCTGCCTCACAGGCTGGGCCCCAGGTAATTTTCTTGGGCATCCTTTTCTTTGTCGGGTCAGATAGGGGAGCAGCCAGGGCACTGTAATTGGGTACAGATTTTCTATAGTACCCTGCTGTCCTGAGAAAACTCCTGACCTGCTTCTGAGTTTCTGGTCTGGGCCATGCCTGGATTACCTCTATTTTCATTTGGTTAGGATGGAGCTGTCGCTGGCCTACCACATGCCCAAGGTATGCCACTTCTCCCATGGTCACCTGGCACTTCTCGGCTTTGACAGTGAGCCCGGCCCTCTGTATCCTGCCCAGCACTTCCCTAAGGTGGGATAGGTGTTCCTCTCAGCTGGTACTAAAGATGGCAATGTCATCCAGGTACACCACGGCGTACTCCTCAGCACCATTTAACACCTGGTTCACCAACCTTTGGAAAGTGGCCAGGGCATTCTTCATTCGAAGGCATTACTTTAAACTCAAATAAGCCTATCAGAGTGATGAAGGCTGACCTCTCCTAGCTCTGCCCATCAACTTTACCTGCCAATACCTTTTTCAAGTCAATGGTCGTAAGGTAGGTCGCCCCTTCCAATTTGTCAGGAGTTCGTCCATCCAGGGCATCGGATGGGTGTCTGACTTCGTGACTACATTCAGTCCATAATAGTCTACACAGAAATGAGTTGAGCCATCTGGCTTGGGTACAAGGACTATGGGTGAGGCCCAGGGACTGTGGGGTCTCTGGATTACCCCTAAATCCAGCATCTCCTCCACTTCCCTCCTAATGTCCTTTTGGACAGCCTCTGACACCCGATATGCTGTCTGCTGTATGGGCGTCTGTGTCCCTGTCTCCACATCGTGTGTCGCTATGGGGAAGGTCCAGGCTTGGTGCTAAACAAGGGGCAAAGTCTGCTAAAACCTCCCTTACTTTCTGGATCTGGCCAGGGTCAGCTGGGGAGACAATTTTACTGCTTCCACAGAGGACTCCTTCCAGTAAGTCCAGAAGGGGTCTCCTTCGTCCATCCCTCCCCATGACTACACACTGCAAACACCACGTCAGCCCTATTTGCATATGGCATCATCATGTTGACATGGTACATCCTTTATGTCTGTTCACGGTCAGGTAACTCCACAAATGTAGTTCACGTCATTTACCTTTCTAACCACTTTGTACAGTTCTGCCCACTCAGCCTGCAGCTTGTCTTTCTGGACCAGAATAAGGACCATGACTTCCTGACCCACCATGTGCAGAGCAAGCTCTGGCTCTGCGGTCGTACCACACTTTTTGTTTCTGTTGGACAGCTGCCAGATTGCTCTGGGCTGTTCCCATAAGCTCCTTCAGCCTTTCCCTAAACCTAAGGATGTAATCCACAGTAGCAGTTCCCTGGGTGGCGTACTCACCTTCCCAGTCTTCTCGGATCAAGTCCAGGGGCCCATGTACCCGGCGTCCATACAAGAGTTCGAAGGAGGAAAATCCTGTCGACTCTTGGGGCACCTCCCTGTATGAAAACAACAGGTGGGGAAGGTATTTCTCCCAGTCCCTCCCATGCTGTTCAGCAAAGGCCCGGAGCATTGACCTTAGGGTACCATTGAATCGTTCCACAAGCCCATTGGCTTGAGGGTGATACGGTGTTTTGCATCTCTGCACCACCACACTTCTCCCATAAACATTTCATCAGGTCCGACATAAAGGAACCCCCTCGATTGGTGATTACCTCCTGCAGAAACCTAACACAGGAGAAAATCCCAAGTAAGGCATCTGCCACTTTGTCTGTCCTCAGAGAGGATAGGGCGACTGCCTCTGGGTACCATGTGGCATAATCCACCACAGTCAGGATGAATCTCTTCCCTGAGGAGCTGGGTGTATTTAAAGGCCCCACAATATCCATTCCCACCCTCTGGAATGGCTCCTGCACTATGGGCAATGGAATCAGGGCAGCTTGGGTTTTCTTGCCTGCCTTCCCTATTTCTTGGCACCAGTGACAAGACCTGCAATACTCCTTCACCTGCTGGGTGAAGTTAGACCAGTAGAAATTCTGGGCCAACTGCTGCATAGTATACATGATTCCCAGATGACCAGACAAGGGAATATCATGTGCAATTTTGAGCAACTGCTCATGGTACCCCTGGGGAATGACAAGCTCCTGCCTAGCATCCCTCCCTCTGCCTGTACTGCCTGAGTATACATAAATCCATTTTCCCAATAAACCTTATGTCTGCCATCACCTCCTTGTGCTCTGTCAGAGTCTGCCCAAGCCCTCAGCTTCTCTAAACTAGGGTCACTCCTCTGAGCAGCTGCAAACCCCTCACACAGTCCCAAGGCATGGGACAGGTCCCCTTCAGTTGCTAAACTATTGTCCCTAGCACTAGCATCAGGGCCCTCAGGATCCCAACCCTCTGACAAGGGGTCACCCATCCCTCTTCAGAGTAACCCTCAGTGGCTGTGTGGTTACTTGCTACTAGGGAAATTTCTACCCCCTTTTTATCAGTCTCCCCATCTGGAGACACAGGCTGGGGAACCAGCCTCTCAGTGGTTTCCACACTGGTTTCTGTGGGGTTCAGGGAGCTACAATTTTCCCTTACCGCTTGGCTATGGGTAACTGCACATGCCATCCCCTGCTGGAGATTGTTATCCAGGATCACATCCACTGCTAATGTTTTGGCTACAGCCACCTGTTTCACAGTTCCCCTTGTTTCACCCCAGTCTAGGAGAACACTAGGGAAGGGCAATGTTTTCTACCCGCCCGCAAAGTCCTGTACAGTGACGTATTTATTGGGTATAAGTTGACCAGGCTGTATCAGATCCCCCTTTATCAAGGTCAGGGATGCCCCTGTGTACCTTAACCCCTGTGTCTGTACACCATTCACCATGACTGGGTGCATGTGTTCCCTCATGTTCACTGGCATGCTTCCAGGGACACACAAACAACCCACTTCTTTTCTAGCACCTGATTGTGTATTATGGCTCACCTTTTTGGGACACTGTCTGGCAATATGCCCAGTTTCTTTACACAACCAGCATTCTTTTCTTCTCTCAGAGAAATCTTTCCTCTGAAACCTGGGGCTAACTTGTTTCGGTGGAGGCAGTGAAGGTTTTAGATGCCCTGAAGGCATGCTTTTCCTTTTGTGCTGCCACCCACTCATTTGCTCTCAGAGCAGGTCTGCTTCTTGGCATAATGATCCAAGAGTTCCACAGTCTCTTGCACTGTTTTGGGATCTCGTCCTCTAGCCAGGTTTTTAGCTCTGCTGGCATGCCCAATAAAACTGTTCTAATAAAATCACATTTTCAATTTTATCAACAGAGTTTTTCCTCAATTCCTTCCCACCAATGTTTTAAAACTGACATTGTTTCATGCCTAGCTCCTCATAGCTCATATCAGGGCTTCTCCTGAGCTTACGAATTTAGCTCTGTATGATTCAGCAGTTAATTCAAACTTTTTAACAGTGCAGCTTTAAGTTTGCTGTAATTGTCACTGTCCTCATTGTCCATTTGACCCAATGCATCCCGAGCTTCCGGTAAGTTGAGTGGGTAGCTGGAGCTCCTGGACTCTCTAAAATTTTAGCCTGAATACAAATTTTTCAAAATTATTTAAAAGGCATCCATATTCTCCCTCTTTAAATATGGCTATTAATTTGGAATTCAATTTGTAACCCAACCGTAGTCCCAGTTAAACCCAAGCCATTTACCTGCTCTGGTGCCGCTGGTCAGAGTCGTATCTTCTCCAGTTCATGTTGCCTCTGGTGCTCCTCTCTCTTCTCCTCTGCAGCTCTCTGGCACTCATGCTCTTCATGGTCTGCTTCCCTCTGTTCTCACTCTGCCTCTTGGCATTCTCACTCTGCCTTCTCTTCTGCAGCTTGCTGGCGCTCACACTCCTCACGGTCTGCCTCTTGTCTCTCTCGCTCCCTCTTCTCCATGAACTTCAGCTCCATCCTGTGCAACTCAGTTTGCAGCCTGAGTACTTCCAGATTCAGGATACTGGTGACCATCCCTTGCTGCTGTGGCCCTTCACTGACAGTGGCCCTGCTGTCCTCCTCACTGGACCTGGACACAGCACTGGCCGCTAGCCCTGCCACACTCAAAGTTTGGTCCTTTTCAGTCACGGTCGGTGACTCACTGCTCTGGGTATCTGCTTCCATCAGGGCCTCTATGAGGGTCTGCCTTTTGGCTGTCAACTTGAACGGGACTCCTTTGTCCCCGCACAACAGCTTTAAGTATTCTACGGTGTGCCTGCTGTAGTTGGAAGCCATCTTTCCTGACTACTGCTACTCTGATTCCATACACTCAGACTGGTCTTAGCTAATTGTATTCTTACTTTCTTAATCTTTCAGTGCTTCGATGTTCCTCTCTCTCAGTCAGAAAATTATTGTGTCTGTGTAAGGTCTGTTCAGTATATTTAAAAGCAGTCTTGAGCCGGCCTTCTCTCTGAGGTCACCTAACTCCACCTTGGTGTATTAAAATTTATATTTTTATAACACAGGATGTCCTACTAAGATATTTAAAAAAATAATAGGTGACATAAATGAATCTCCTCTCTTCATGTGACTTGCCAAAACCAGTCTGTAATCTGCTTCACACAGACATCAAAGTCTCTTTGATGTAATTCTGGCTTCCTTAGATGACTCCCCAACACATGCATATTCTCCTTCCTTTATGACTCCCAGTGCAAATCAAAGGATTTCCCTGAGGATGTCATGAATGGATATTGTATTTCCTGGGCTTCAAAGAAAACTTAACAAGGTAATAGCATTTCAGATATCTGCAGTTTAAGCTACCTCCTGTCCTTTGAATTTATCCCTGGGGGTTTTGATGCATCAATTTCAGCAAGACAGCATTTCCTCCTGGCAGACACTCTTACATATTTTATATTGCAGAAAAATATCATACTGAAATCAGAACCAGCTATTCACGTGCCATACCCACCATAGCCGAAAAACCATGAAAAGCTCCCAAACAGCTGCAGTTACACCTGGCACTCAGCTTAACCATAGCTGGCAGTAGTCCAGAGACACAGATGATCAGGTCAGCCTCACATTGATACCACAGTGCCACTTGTCCCGAACCCCATAATGTCACTGATGATCAAGATCTGTCCAGCAACAATGTGGTTACCCAGCTTGGTTATCATAGACATCACAAGGCTCCAAAAAAAAGTGGCAATGCAGCACCAACATGGTGCAGACACAACCATTGATATCTCTGGACTGCTGCCAGACAATGCCTTATCCAATAGAGCCTTCTGTGGGCTCCCAAACTATGATGCACACTACCCAAGAAGCTCTATTTTAAAGGAGAACTCTCAGCTCCTCAGGAGTAATGCTATGGGACCCAGACTTCACGCATGTTGGTTTACTTTTTTAAGTTACTTTTTTGTTTGTAATAATATCTTGTATCTGTTTGATCCTGTGACCCACCCACCAACTATGACTGCCAACTTCTCTTCCTAATGTTCCTATGTGTTTACAGATCTGTGTAAAACTTAAATTGTGAAACAGTGGATTAGCGCATTTGTGCTGCCTGTACTAATCAGCTGAGCAAAGTGTGATACTCAACTAATTGGTAACATCAGCATAAGTGCTATAATGTGCTGTATCACAATGCTAGTTTTACACAGAGCTATAAGGAACATAGGTGTCCACCGTGACTTTGCCTATTGTGCACATCGTCAGAGGACTGTAAATGTAGGTAACTTAAAAAATTAAATTAACATGAGGTTTTCTTAATTGAAACCTCTCGGTCCCACAGCATTACTCCTGGGGAGCTGAAACTTTCTTTTTATGCATACGACATAGGTCAGTATGGGATGTAGCCAACCATACCATGAATATTTTCAGAAACCATGCATACTGAAAGTATTTGCCCTCTTGTATCACTTATGCATCCTATCTATTGTTCATCTTTCAGATCAGCATTTAAATTGCTGTACTTGTTTCCTATCATTATGGCAATAAAAAGACTTCAAATAGATCTGCTCCCATCTTACAGGCAAATTAATTACACAGTGTTGCTTAGCTAAGATGTCCTGTCTCATTTGCAGTGGGGTCCTGTTTCTGCTTATGACAGCTTAATCTTTCTCAGTATCATTGGTCATTTGATTTGATTGTACATGGAGAGGAGAGAATGTTGCTGCCATTGGCCGGGGGAGAGTGAAATGGTTTTATAAAGTGCCTTATTTACAGAGCATAGGCCACAGTGCTTTAAGGTTTGCCCTCTGTCAATTATTTTACCTGATAATCCAGTTTTTATGGTCCCTATCTAGTTATCTGCTCAGAGATGGTCAGGTTGGTAGTCTGGAAAGGCATACTGAGCCGAGGCTCATTTCCAGGTGCAACCACGGGAAGGGAGTAGAGGAGGAATGAAAGGTCACAGTCTTACTTAACAAATACAGGCACAATTCCAGAGGTAGCAGTAATGAAGTGGCAACATATAATAACAGCATAGGTACTACAATGAAAGTGGGCAATCATGAGAGAAAGCAAAGTGCAAAGTACAAGTTGGGGTATGCTAAACAGCCTCAAAAGAATGAGGGAGGCTCAGGAGAGGGTTTATGGGGAGGAGAGGAGACTAGGAAAGGGGTAGGCAGCAACAGAAATGCACAGGAAGATTCCTTATATGATGTATAAAGGCAGAAAGAGAGGGGCAGAGGTGGAGGGGACACAGAAGCATGTTCCAAAGGGAAGGGAGGCAGTAGCAGAAAGCAGCCTAGCCGGCAGAGAAGCAAGGGTGGGGAATGGAGAAGGTGCGGGAACCCCTAGAGCAGAGTGAGTAGGAAGAGAAGAGAGCAGGGGAGATGAAAGAGGATAGGTGGGGGGGGAAGAGACTCAAACTAATATCTGGAAATAAAAGCGGCACAGTGAGACTGGGGACGTGATGGAAGAGGGAAGATGGAGAGGGAGGAATAGAGGAAGCAGTGATAAGTGCAGTGAAGAGAGTTTGTGGGGAAATAGCAGAAGATATTACAGAGGGTATCCAGTCTGGCAAGGGATGAGGGAGAGGCAGTGCCATAGACCACATCAGCATAGTCAAAGACAAGAATAATCATTTTGGTTACCAGCTTCTGGCAGACTGGGAAGGAGAGGCAGTCCTTATTGCAGTACAAAACACTGAGTTTTGGGTGGAGTTTGGCATGCTTGGCATCAATGTGAACAGAGAAGTTGAGCTTCCTGTCTAACCGCACTCCAAAGTACTTGAAGAAAGGGATATTCTCCAGAGGAGTGCCATCTAGTGTGGAGAAAGCAAGAGGAAGTGGAGTCAAACTATTGTCTGGTTGGTTCCAAAGGTCATAGACAGTCTTCTTTGTGTTGACCCTGACTTGGTTGGCATGGAACCAGTGCAGGGCACTACCAGAGCCAGAGGTGCAAATGACTGTGTCATCCACATACATGTGGATATGTCAGGATACACAGGCGAGGGGGCAGGTTTTTAGAAAAACAGATTCTGTCATATCATAAGCCGTGTTTACACGGCAGTAGCACTTTCAATTCCAACCACAACAGTGTGGTCCCGACCATCCGTGACTCGATGATCTGCCTGCCTACACAGCCCCTCTCTGAATCACTCCATTCTGTGCTGGTGAGGGGCCATGCATCGGGGGGGGGGCTGGACAGCAACTCAAGGAATCATGAGCCGCTGAACATGTTGCAGCGGTCCACACAGTCCACACGGCAATGTAAGTCGATGTATGCTATTCGCTATGCTTGGTGTTCCCAGCTTGCTAGGGAATCCAGGAATGTGTTAGTGAGTGTCTTACCACAATCAAGTGTCTGTCTACATGGTGACATTTGCACTGGAGCAACCCGAGTGCTTGTGTTACTCCAGTGCAAATGTGATCGTGTAAACAGGACTATTCATTGTCTCAGCTGCATGCCCAGGTTACAGACAAGTTTGGTTGTCAATATTGTCCTTTCTTTGTAAAAGCAGTTAACATGGTAGGTGTAAAGTATGGCCAGTAACACCATTAGCCATTACTCAGCCTAATCGTTTCCACTCTACGTCTTAATGTAGTACAGCAAACCTGGACAAAACATCTGACCCCACTTTTAGTAACAATAAAAAATTCATTTATCATCTACCTTCATTTGCTAGTAAACTTTTCCATCTCTTCCAGAATTTTAGCATTTTTAAGTGTTTTAAATTAGTTTTTTTCCTCAAGGAGAAAAGAATGGTCACTTGTTTTGGCTTTGAAATAGTCATGTGGACTTGAAAATAAATAGGATCAAGAAAACAAATAAAATATACAGGACATATTATTGGATGCAAAAATGTGTTATATATCCTTGTATAATATTTAAAGTCCCCCCACCCCCGATTACATCTGTAAATGACATTTCATTAATCTATGTATATCTACCTGGTAAAACAATCTAATTAAATAAATAAATGCATGAATGAATGAATAAACAGGAAGAGCCTAGAAAAGTACATTTAATGAGTACAGTCAGTTAACATTTTTGTTGAACTGCTGCTTTGTATTGTCTGTAACTGTTCCATCAAAGTCTTCACTGGCATAACAAATGACTTTGGAGGAGGAGCAATGCACTATCAGTCATGAAATAGAAACATAGAAACATAGACTTTGACGGCAGATAAGGACCGCTTGGCCCACCTAGTCTGCCCATTTCCCTACCTAGAGCATAAGCTGCAGATCCTATTTAACCAACAGCCTATTTCTTCCTACCCCCTACAAAAATTGCTTTATGTCTGTCCCATGCATTCTTGAATTCTTCCACAGTTTTAGACCCCACAACCTCCTCAGGAAGGCTGTTCCATGCATCCACCACCCTCTTCTGCAAAAAATACTTCCTCACATTGCCCTGAGCTGTCCCATCCTCAAATTGTGTCCCCTTGTTCTTGCACATCTCTTTTTCTGAAAGATGCTACCCTCTTGGACTTTGTTGATTCCACTGAGGTATTTAAACGTTTCTATCATGTCCCCCCTCTCCCTCCTTTCCTCAAGGGTATACATATTAAGCTCCTTTAACGTCTCCTTGCATGGCTTCTCTTGAAGACCCTGCACCATTTTAGTTGCCCTCCTCTGAACTGCCTCCATCCTGTATATGTCCTTGCAGAGATGGGGTCTCCAGAACTGGACGAGTACTCCAGATGGGTCTCACCAACTGTCTGTACAGGGGATAACAACTTCCTGTTTTCTGCTGGTGATGCCTCTTCCTATACATCCCAGTATCCCCCAGCCCTCCCTCCACCTTCTCACATTGCTTGCCAACCTTAAGGTCATCTGATATGATTACCCCAGGTCCCTTTCCTTTTTATTGTTGTTACTACCTCTCCCCCATTGTGTAATCTTCCCTGGTTTTTGTTTCAGGTGCATTACTTTGCACTTGTGCATTGAATTCAAGCTGCCATACTTCTGACCATTCCTCCAACCTTGCCAAGTCCCTACTCATCCTTTCTACGCCTCCTTGTGTATCAACCTTGTTGCAGATCTTTGTGTCATCTGCAAAGAGGCATACTTTTCCTTCCAGTCCCTCTGCAATGTCACTTATAAAGACATTAAAAAGGACTGGACCCAGTACTGAACCCTGCGGTACCCCATCAGTAACCCCTCTTTCTTCAGCGTGGACTCCATTTACAATTACCTTCTGTGTCCTGTTGTTCAGCCAATGTTTTACCCAGGCTACCACCCTGGAACCCACTCCAAGGCTCGTTAACTTGACTACTAATCTTTTGTGTGGGACTGTGTCAAATGCCTTGCTAAAGTCCAGGTAGGCCATGTCCACAGCCCCTCCCTGGTCTACTACTTTGATCACCCAGTCAAAGAAATCAATTAGATTCATCTGACATGACCTTCCGCTGAACCCATGCTACCTTATGTCCAGCCCCACTGGCCTCTAGGTACTCAACAATTCTTTCCTTCAGAAGAGATTCCATCACTTTCCCTACCACAGAGGTCAAACTGACAGGTCTGTAGTTTCCTGCCTCTGTCTTGCTCCCACTTTTGTGAAGGGGAAATTACATCGGCCTTCTTCCAGTCCTCAGGTACCACACCATCCTCCCCTGATTTGTTATAAAGGGTAGTCAGTGGTGTCACTAGTTCTCTGCTTAATTCTTTTAGAATTCTGGAGTGAATTCCATCTGGCCCCATTGCTTTGTCCACCTTCAGTTTTAGGAGTTCTTTCAGAACCCTTTCTTCTGTGAAAGGACTGGGATCACCCCCGAGTGCTTCTGTTAATTGGATTAGGTACCTCCTCTACTTCCCTTTTGTGAATACTGAACAGAAGAATTCATTCAGTATCCCTGCTTTGTCACTGCTCACTCTGCCCACCCACCATCCATTCTATTCAGGCTCACTATCCCTCCCTTTGTCTTTCTATGCTCCCTGATATACCTATAAAAGGTTTTATCCCCCTTCTTAACCGAGTTGGCTATCTTTTCCTCTGTTTGTGCCTTTGCTATTCTGACTACCCTCCCTGCTTCCTTCTGCCTTAACTGGTACAGTTCTCTGTCCTGCTCCTTCTGTGTTTCCTTATATTTCCTAAATGCTATCTTTTTCTCCCTAACCTTCACCGCCACTTCTTTTGAGAACCATAGTGGCTTTTCTTTCATTTTGATTTGTTTATTTGTTTACACAAAGGGGTTTGCATCTGTGATGGCAGTTTGATATTTCCCCATTGTTGCTCCACCCCTCCTTCTAGCCTGTTTGCTAGTGCTTTTCTAAGGCACTCTCCCACCTTGCCAAAGTCAGCCCTCCTGAAGTCCAGAACCCTCACTTTTGTATGGCTTGACTCTGTAGCTGAATTTATCGTGAACCACACTGTTTGGTGGTCACTTGTTCCCAAATGGCTACCCACTTCTAGATCTGAGATCCTCTCACTGTCCCCATTTCAGAGTATAAGGTCTAAGATTGCTCCCTCACGAGTAGGTTCCAAAACTAGCTGTCTGAGGCATGCCACCTGAAGGGCATCAAGAATGGCCCTGCTTTTGGATGTGGCTGCAGCAAAGGTGCTCCAGTTGACATCTGGCATATTAAGGTCCCCCATCAACAGTATCTCCCCTTTCTCTGCCATCCTAAGTATGCCTTCTATCATATCCTTGTCCATTCCCTCCCCCTGATGTGGGGGTCTGTATACAACCCCTGTGCAGATTGTGGTGCCATTTCCAGTCTCTAAGGTGACCCACAGTGCCTCCTCTCCTTCCTGTTTACTCTTTTGTTCAGTTGCTTTTATCCCTTCCCTTACTTAGAGAGCTACCCCCTTTTCTGCTCTCCCTGTCTCTCCTGTAGGTTGTGTACCCTGGTATGTTAACATCCCAGTCATGGTTCTCTGTGTACCATGTTTCTGTGACTGCTACGATATCCAGGCATCCCTCTTCCATCAAGACCACCAGTTCAGGGAACTTGTTGCCCAGACTATGGGCATTGGTACTCATTACCCTCCATTTCTTGATGGCCTTACCCCTTTTGCCCCATCTCTGTCCTTATTGCATTTGTCACTTTCTCCATTTACCCTGCACTTCTCCCTATTGACATCTCTATGTTGGTGTCTACCTCCACGTGAGTACCCTGATTTTGGGGAGCTTAGGATTTCCCCTGCTCCTTTCCAGTGTCTCCCCTGGCTAGTTTAAATGCTTCACAATTAAGTATTTAAACTTATCACCTAGGATCCTGGTTCTCTCCTGGACAGATGCAGACTATCATGCCAGTATAAGCCTGCATCCATCCAGGTGGACCCCAGTCCCCAATGAAGCCAAACCCTGAGCTCTGCACCAGTTTTTCAACCACTGATTTAATCCCATGGTGTGCAGCACCTAGCCTCATCTGTGCCATAGACTGTCAGCACCTCCGAGAAGGTTACCATATGTGCTATTTGTCTAAGGCCCCTCCCCATCTCCACAAATGCTTCTTGCACTGCTGTGATCCCTTTCTTAGCCAGGTCATTTGTCCCTAGGTGGACAATGACATCCAGCTCCCTTCCCTGTGCAGCTGCTGCTGTGATCCTGAGAATCGCCTCCTATCCTCCAAGCCATGGCGCCAGGCAGGCACCTTACCTCTCCCTTCCTCCCCAGTTCTACCTTTTCCAAACAATGGAGTCCCCACCAGGAGTTGTTTCTTCCCTGTGGGGTCCCATGCCACCCTCCTGTGGGTCTCCTTGTGGAGGTTCCCAGCATCCTCCTTGGTCTCCACTGTGGGTGCCTCCACAGAGGAACCACACTTTTCCAGAATGGCATAGAAATTGTGGAGAGGTACAACTGGAGGGATGCGCCTCTGTTCCACCACCCTCACCCTCCCTGAGCCCACTGTGGTCCAACCGCTCCTCTTTCTTGGCAACCTCTGAGGCAACGGCAGTGACCCTGGTGGTCCCTGGGTGGGAGAGGAGGTCCCACAAATCCTGGCCAACTCAGCCTGGAGATGAGCAACCTCCTCCCTCAGCCCAGAGAGGTGCCCGCAGATGGAACAACACTGCATCCTCCAGAACGTCTCCTGGAAGATTGCTGCTCCACAGCCACTGCACTGCACCACTCCCATCGTGTCTTTTTTCTGGCCCCCTAACTGTTGTTTGGAATACTTACTCTTTCCTCTGTTTGTTTATTTTCTTTTTTTTCTTTTTTTCTTCCCCTACTTACTCACTGCCTCTGTGCCCTTTTAGCTCCTGATCTTCCTGTTCTAAGACAAGAAGTTCCTATATTTCTCAGTAGTCTCCTTACTTGCTCAGAGTCAGACCTCCAGCAGCTGGGGGGGATGGAGAGCTACTCTTGCCCTTCTAGGATGGTGAGTCTTTGGTGGCTGTGAGATCACTCACTTCCTGATTCCAAACAGGAAGTTCCTGTTGTCAGTTAAATCCTGTGCCTATAAAAGTAGAACTGGTTTAGGGTGGGGGGTGGAGAGGAGGGAAGGAGGGCAATATAGTCCCAGTAGAGAAGTTTTAGTTATACCAGTAGCTCCTTCCTCCTGGTGTTCTGTCTGTTCTCTGGCAGAAGCTATCTAGGGCAGTGCTTAAATCTGGTTTTAACCTGGCTCCTTCTAGCTAAGCCACTCCCCCTACTTTGCAAATCTTTCTACACTTAGTTAATTTCACAGATAATAATAGAAATAGGATGGAGCTGGGGGCAGAGAAAAGGGTGTGGTTTAGTATCTGGTTTTTGCCTCATCCAAAGGTAGCAACACTAAGTGCTTTTCAATTAAGGATATCTAGTAGAGAAAATGTTTCTACCTGGAGCAGGAAGGGACTGTAAACTAGCTTTATATGGTGCATTCCACAGTGCAGTTCAATCCAAGACAAGGAGGGGTGAGCGTGCAGCTGCCTGGTGCAGGGGGAAGGGTGCCTGGAAAATGGTTTTACATAGTGCTGTATAGCAGGTATTATTAGCGGCTGATATATTTAGCGCATCAGCTATACCATGACATTTTCGCGACCAATATATTTAGCGCTTTCTATGCCGGCAGTTACAACAGTTCCCGCTCTTCTCCTGAAGCCTAATCGATTTACTAATTATCAGTAGTTATTCACACAATGATAAGTACACCCTTCCTTACACATCGCCTCTTACTCAGGTGTCAGTATCTGTAACTGCCTTTACAGAGAATGTCGCTGTTAAAGTGGATGCAATCCTCGCTAGTAAAAAGAAAATACCCAATTCAACTCCCTGCTGTGTCCGGTGCAGAGTTGGCAGAGTGTACCGGCATTGACTGAAGTGTGGCAACGGCGGTCGCCAGAGAGCTTTCTTCTGTTTCTCCTCCTCCTGCAAAAAGAAGCCGCTCATCTTATGCGTCCTATACACCAGAGACCCAATTTAAACTTGGTCAGTACGCTGTCGAGCATGGGGTGATGGCCACAGTATGGCACTACCTCGTCACAACTGGTAAAACAATAAACGAAAGCTCTCTCAGGAACTTTAAGTCAGAGTATATGCAGCAACTGCAAAAAACCCTAGACCCCACTAATATGCCAAATGTTCTGTCTCCTAAGCCGCGTGGTCATCCAACACATCTGGAGGGAGAGTTAGAAGTGCAGCTAAAGAACATCATCAAGACACTGTGCACTGAAGGGGCTGTGGTCAGTGCTGGTGTGATACAAGCTATTGCAGTGGGTATAGTCAAGGCTAACGCACCCCATTTGTTAACTGAGAATGAAGGGCATTTAACACTAACAAGCAAGTGGGCATGGGGGTTCTTGCATCGCATGGGTTACAGTAAGCTTAAGGGAATCAAAGCTGGGAGAAAACACCAAGTGATTTCTCAACTTTGAAAGCCGCTTTTTCTTTCTCTTATTGCAAGAGCAAGCGCACAAGAGCTTATTCCACCACAGCTAGTCATTAACTTGGATGAGACAGGGATCAATATGATTCCTGTCTCTGAATGGACCATGGAAGCAACGGGGGCTAAGCAAGTGTCCATTACTGGCTTAGGAGACAAGACACAGATTTCGGTCATTCTTGCCTGCTCCCTGTCTGGTGATATGCTGCCTCCGCAACTGATATACAAGGGACGAACCGAAATGTGCCATCCAAAACATAAATTCCCTTGTGAGTGGGATGTCACTCACTCAGATAATCACTGGGCGAATGCTGAGACCACAATCCATTTCATAGACCGCATTATCACCCCCTACATAAACGCACATATCCAAAATATGGAGTTGCCTAAAGAACAGAAGTCACTACTTGTTATCGATCTTTACCGAGCACACACCACAGAGGGAGTTCTCAAACATCTGGAGGACAATCAAATCCTACCAGTATATGTTCCAGCGTCATGTACTGACCTCCTGCAGCCGCTTGATATTTCTGTGAATAAGATTTTCAAGGACTTTTTAAAGAAGGAATTTACGAGTTGGTACGCGGGTTTAATCTCAGATCGTCTTGCTGCAGGGGGTGCTGACAACCTAGCAGCTGATCTAAGACTCCTTAACCTTAAAGAACATCAATCTCGATGACTGGAGAACAGCTTCAACAACCTGAAACAACGCCAAGAGGATATCAGAAGTAGGATTTGAGCAAGCCAGCATCCAGGAAGCACTACGAAAACTGCTTGACCAATGTAAGTACAATCACCACCAAAATAAAGTAATACAGTTCTGTAGTTAGGCTACTACTGTAATTGGGGATCTAGCCTGAGTATATATATATATTGTTTTTACAGAGTACCGCTGATTGAAGATGTACCAGCTGAATGAAGCAGAGCTAAGCATAACTTAGAACATGAACAATGCACAAAAAGAGCTGCCACTTTGTTTTTCTTGGGGGTTACATTTGTTTTAAGTTACATACAATGAATTAATAAAATGAATATAACAAATAAATACAGAATTACAGAAACTCACTTTACTACTGTATTTCTTTTGAGCTTATGTGAAGTGTTGTTCCGCGGATAATATTAGCGGGCATTTAAATTTAGCGGGTTTTTCTTTCCCGCTAATAGCGCTAAAATTTTCCGAACGCTAATAATACCTACTATACAGTATATCTCATATAATTTCATGGTGCTTTTCAATCCTGGATATGGAGGGGAGAGATTGTCACTGCCAGTGGCCAATGCGTGGGGAGGGTGGACTGGAAATGGTTTTATATAACAACTTGCATAAAAAGTGTAGATTTGGTGCATTTCAGTTCAAGACTCGGAGGGGACAGAATGCTGTTGCTGAGTTGGAAGGGGACTGAATAATTGTTTTATTTGGTGCATCCCATAGTAATTATGTTGCTGTCAGTGGCCTGGGTAGGAGTAGGAAAGAGAAACTGCCTTCATACCATGCTTTGCACACAAGTATATTCCATAGCACAGCAGAAAGCGAAGAAAAGAGGGTGATGTACTGTTGAGGTACTGTTCTTCAGATTAGACATTAAACTGAGGTCCTTACCTGCCCACATTAGGTGGCTGCTTAGGTGGAAGTTAAAGACCCCATGGCACTTCTCATAGGAAATGGGGAATTTCCCCAAGTGTCCTCACCAATGTTCTGGCCAACATTCCCTCAGTCAACAAAACAGGTCCATGTATGCCCTTCTCCCACCCACTCACTTTAGAACACACCTGGAAACAAGCTGTCACAGCCCTGTGTACTTTTCCCAGTCCAACATTACCCATATGTAAAACAATATATACAAAAACTCTAGCTGACCAAAGCACTAATTATGCAGCAGATCACATCACAAGTTTGAATTGGTACCTAGGAGCCTCTGACTGATTGACTTGCAGCCCCTCACCCCCCAGGCTTGCTAACCTGACTCTTCCACTGATTTAGAATGGAAATATATGTATAAGAGGAGAGGTAAACCAGTCAGCTCCCTAATCTAATGTTGCCTTTAGTATGCAGTACACAGTATTTAGTAGATATTTATAATAGTAAGGGTGGAAACAGAAATGGATTTCAAGGCATTGGTGTCATATTATGTGAACTACAGCAGCCGATGTTGAATTGAAATTAGTTGCCCTCCTTAAAAATAAATGACAACAAGAAAGACATATTATAGAGGTGTTCCATCTGCTTTTTATAGATTCCAATGTTTCAAAACAAAAGCTACTTCAGCGTAATTTATTGCTCAAACATTCAACAAGTGCTCCCACTTAGATGCCCCAAGTCCAATGTTAATCCATTCCTAAAAGCAACAGTACAATTTACAGTTGGCAGTTAGAAAAAAAATCCTTATTTCATTCCCGAAGCAAGGGAGCTATTTTGAGATATTGGAAAGCTTCTGTTCCCCTGTCAACCCCTCTATCATAGAGACACATATAGAATTTGTCTGCAGAAAAAGATTGCTTGCCCACCCTGTCTGCTCAAATATTCCCTACCTGTTCCACCTCTGCAGATCCTAGTTGATCTATGGAGACTCTCTCCCCTGCCTCTTTTCTATGATACTCCTATGTTTATCTCATGCTCATGTACGGTGTAGGGGGCAGGTGGGTGATGGATGCTGAGTGGGTGGGAGTTAAAATTCTACAATTGGGATTGGGAGAAAGATGACACATCCACATTATGAATGCAACCTGCACAGTTGAAACTGAGTGTGGGAAGAAATGGCTTATAACTGACAGAGGTCAATATCTTTATTATAGAGCTATACTACTACAATTATTATTAACAAAACAATGATATGAGAATGTTAGGGTTCAGCATCAAATGCAAGAATTCCGGAATCAAGTTAAAAACCCTAATGCTGGCTATTCTGTCAAATCTTGCAGGCAGGATTACTTTACCAAACTATATGCTGCCCAACTAACTATGTAATAAATAAGACATGACAGGGTGGGATTACTGACCCTGATATGGGTGGCTCAAATTGAGCGTCTCAGTTTGAGTGCATGAAACAACAGCAAGTTATAAAGAATGGCGAGGGTGTTACTTCTAATGAATATTAAAAAGACTAAAGTACTACATTTTGGAGCAAGGAAAAATTCTGAGTTGACTATATATACTATAAACAAAACAAAGTTAGAACAAGTGACAGAATATCGTTACCTAGGATGCCGAGTTAAATTTTACCCAACACATTACAAACATACTTAAAAACATGAATGGGAAGTTAGGAATACTTAGGCGTACTTCTAGGTGTTTAGATCTAAAAACTAGAAAGACCTTCATTGAACAAATGGTTTTACCTGCAATGGAATATGGTAGTAATATATATAGGGTAGAGAATAAACGCATGCTATTAAAGTTAGATAAAGTCCAGTATAGACTAGCTAGACTTATTCTAGGATGTAGCTTCCATACACATCACTGTGACATGTTAAGTGAATTGGGGTGGTATAAGATAGACATAAGAAATAATATGGTCTGGTTAAAGCTACTTCATGAGTCTTTTGTAAAACTCCCCCTACATTACATGTCATTTACAGCTTTGGGTAGGAGAGAAACATCAACTCGAGTATTAACTAGGACAGTACATATAAACAAGATATCCACTACCTTGTGTAGGACTAAGTATGGTACCAAAACACTGAGATATCAGGCTTCAGCTCTATGGAACAAGTTACCCCATTCCATGTGCACTACTACTTCATATGTTGTGTTTAATTCTATGCTAAAATCCACTGTTTTCTATGGTATGCAAATGTTAGTATATGTTATGTACCTTTGTTAACATATTTGTCTTTTGTATAGTTTGTGATGTGTATTTATGTATTTATCTTTTATGCATTGATGAACATCTAAACATGACTGTCTTGTAAACAGGGTATTCACCCTTACGACATGTATTTATCCTGTATAAAAATAAACATGTTATCTATCTTAAAGTTGCGTGGAGGAAAAAGAGTGAAGAATATGGAGGTAGGGAAAGAGTGAGGGGAAGGATGACAAGCAACATTTAATACAGCAGCTGTGGTCTGCAAACTGTGCTGCCAGCTTAGCATGGTGGTTAGAGTCACCACTGTTAAGTAGCTGGGTTGTGCAGCAGAGCTGGGTTTGTCTCCCATCTGGTACTTTTTCTGTTTTGTTGTTTATTTTAGTTGCTTCCCCCGGGGAACATCTCCCCTCCCGAGTTTCTCCCACTCCCAGAATTGCTCCCCCCCTGAGATGGTTATTTTAGTTAGAGGGGTGGGGATGAAACCCCCTGCAAGGCGTGGTGCAGGGTGGCAGAGCCCCCTGCAAAAATAAAGTAAAGGACTTTGCTGTTGTTACAGTAGCTGTAGTGCTGGTCGCTGTAGTTGTGATCATTATTTTGTATTCGCCGTATTCTGACGGTGCCATTATTCATTTGCTGTTATTACATGGCACCGTGAGATTTATGATGAAATTACCACATACCCAGGGGCATACTGACTCACCACTGCCCGGGTGAAAGGCCTTAAAGCTCCAGGAAATGCAGTAATAGTAATCTCACCATAAAGCCATCACTGGAGTGTCCCATTGTGATTATAAAATGAGGGTTGTCACACTATTAAAAAATTAATGGAAACATGTTTAAAATGTTTATAATTTTTTTTTTTACTTTTCTACTTATGCCCCATTCTGCACTGACAGAACCCCCTACTGTAAGACTCTTTCCCTAGTACTTACTCCTTGCCTCCTCTGTCCCCCATTGCTTCCCCCATGGTGTGGTTCTAGGTCCTCAGGCCTGTCTCAGGGCTTATCGTGATATCTAAAGCCAGATCCCCAAGGTGGGTAGCACCATCGATGATGCGGAGCCTGCAGAGGGAGTCTCCCTTCTTCCTGCTTGGCAGGGGTGATTTTCCTGGTTACTCTTGCCCCCATAAGATGATATGCAAAGGGCTCATAGGGTCTGAAGCACACTCACAATTGTGTGGTATTCTCAATCCAGACAGGCACCCACCCACTGATGCTGCCTCTGTGGGAACTAAAGTACGCTCACAATGGTATGGTATCCTCAATCCTGATCAGCATACACCTACTCATGCTGCCTCTGTGGGGACTGAAGTACACTCACAATGGTGTGGTATCCTCAGTCCTGACTGGCATCCATCCACTAGTTCTGCCTTTTTTACATTTTCATCCATGATCACCTTGGTGGTAGCAGTGATGGCAGTGACCCTTCCCACTTGGAGAAGGAGCGCATAATCTGGGACACTCAATCCTCCTCCCTTTCCCCTCCCTGCCAGTCCTCGACAACCTAGGCTCATTCTTGAACCTATGCTGACGGTATCTTGAGTGGTAGCCCTATCACTGCACTGACGGGCTGATGTGTTTTTCATCTAAATAGTTCTTCCACTAGAAGACTGTTGCTAGAGAGCAGTACATGAACATTTTCTGCTGCCTGAGTTGTGGGGTACCGTTGTTGGTTCTAAAATGGGTTTCTTTTCCTTTTCCTTACATAGAAGATGCACAGAGAGCAGGCAGGACACAGCAGGCTAAGTTGCTATTTTATGCATATAGGAATGCTGTATTTGTTTATTTCGACTGTGATCAGGGGTGGGGTTGGGGATTCCAAAGGCACAGGGACCTGTTTGATCATAAGGCAGGCATGCACTAATACTTTTTTCAGGGAGATCTTTGCTGAGATTAGGGTATTGGTGACAGATTGCCTTAGTCAATCGGCATGTATGATTTAACCTATGGTACACATTTTATCAGAAACCTTATTACCTTGCTTATAGAGAACAGACACAGTTATGGTATGGTTATCAACCTCAGAAACCTAACTCTGAATTTCAAGACTTTTTGCATTTTTGATCATTAACCCTAATTTTATCTTAAGGTTTTTTTGTTTTTTTTACAATTTATTTTACTAAATGTTATAAAGCCTCACTCCCCCACCCACCCAAAGTGATCAGTCCACCACAGGATGCACATCCCCAGTACCAGCAGACAGCATTTTCCACCTACAGCAGTAAGTCTTTCAACTAATGCTAACCCTAGTGCAATTTACAGGTCCCCACCCCACAAATTAGTTTAGCACTGGGAGCTCTGTCCTGGTGTCAGCATCCCCCTCCCATTAGTCTGGCACTAGGGCCCAACCTCAGTGATGATTTAGAAGGCCCTCTCTTGATGTACAAAAGCTCCTCCATAAACAAAATAAAACCAAAACATATACTAAGCAGACGAGACCACACAGTAAACAAACTCTGGCCAGAGCCGACAGGGATGCAGCTGAGGAATCTGGGGTAAAAATATAGAAAATGTGTTTTATTTATTTATTTATTAATTCATTGTCTTGGATAACAACCTCTGAGCTTGGAGCTCTTTCACAAAGGTTTCACATCAGTAACAAAGAAACATGCATTAAGGCAAAAGATAAAAGTGCTATATACAGAAGGAAATTCAAATTGGCTAGTAGCTTAAACACATGATTATTAACAGAGCATTTATGGGAGACCATAAGTAAGCAATAACCCAAAACAGGGTGAGTGGGTATTGGGGATTAATCAACACCCTGTGTGTGTTGTGAGGCATGAGGGCACAGCCTGAGTGCCCTCACAGCACCTGGCGTGTTGATTAATCCCCAATACCCGCACACCCTGGAGTGGACTATTATGCTTATAACATGGGGTATGTTTAAACAACAACAAAACATCAAGAAATGTGTTTTTTTCATGTTTAAATGGCAAGAAACGGGCAGTATCCTGCCACCCTGTAAAATAGTCCCTAAGAAAATGCATTACTTTTATGAGTACAGAAATTGCACAGACGCTAAAATGATAAACAATTGTGTGCTGCATGTGCATGTTCTGTGGCCTCACTACAGGATCCCCATGAGACACAGACAAAAGGGTATCTTGCATTACACCAGAACTGACTGTGGGTAACAGGAAAGCCTCTTCTGCTCACTCTCTCCTCTCACTCTTGCACTGTCATGATCACAGCAGGAGAGAGACACTAAGCACCGCATCATGCTGGAAGACAGAACCAAGGTGTAGTAGCACTTCTGACTGTGGGAACAGGGAATGGAACAGCCCGTGCTACTTACTTTCTCCTGTCACTGTGTTCTCTCTCTCTCTCTCTCTCTCTCTGTCAGCGACAGCAAGGTACAGCAGCACTTCTGACTGCAGTGACCGAGACAGCCTCATTGTCTCGCTCATCTAATCCTTGGCTGCACTGTCAGGATCACTCACCAGACCAGCTCCAGCATTGTTCCCTGTCCCTCTCTCATGGAACTCCACACAGCTGCTCTTTACATTCCTCACAGCCAGACATGATCATGACCCCCATATCTCTCTCCTACTCTGTTGTTCCTCTCGGTACTTGTAGCCCACAGCCCGACATTGCAGACAACAGCACCAGTGCCATTCCCTGTACCTCTCTGTCGCACATGCAGGGGGAGCAGGGCAGCCGCACATAATTCATTATCTCCCCACTACTGAAAAGACACATGGGAAGTGGACACCCTTTTCTGTGTGTGTGTGTGGCAGGGGGAGGGTTCGGTTGCTCCTGCTGTACTGCTATTGTAAGGGAGCACAGGCTGCTTGGACTTTGACTTGCCTGATACCGGTAGATCCGCACAGTGGGTGGGTGGGTGGGTAGGTCCTGCTACGGGGATGTTTTGCTAAGCGCAGGGATCTACATGATCCATCGGGTGGCTAGCTGGGTTTCACAACTGACACACGACTGGTCACTGCATGGGACAGGGATTAAGCTATCCCGGTAGTCTTTCAGAGGCACATCAGTCCTCAGCAATGCATGCTTGTGAGGGTGGGTTGGACAGGCATACATCCTGTTATAGCAGCACTAGCGGAAGTTGAAAAACAAATGGCTGCTTTTTACGTTTGGTCCATCGGAGCAATAGAAGCAGATCCAGCTTAGCCCACTGACCTCTCCTGGCACCTCCTCACATCACCTGTAAGTATATTGTACATTAATACACGGCCAGGTGCCAGGACACACCAATCACTATCACTTCTTTACCTCTCCCATGTTATAAGAAACAATCTGGAACATACAGAATGGAATAAGGAAGGGTAGCAAGAAGACAATGAGTGGAAGGGTGGAATGCAGCCAGGTTATGGCTTTGTTAGAAGGAAGTGGTCTGGGCAGGGAGACAGTAAAGGGGAAGCAGGAAAGCAATGAGGGAAGGGTGGTATGCAGCCAGGATATGGCTTTGTTTGAAGGAACTGGTGGGGCAGGTGACAGTGGAGGGTACACTGAGAAGGGGAGGAGGAAGAGTAATTTTTTTGTACATGCAATGTTGTGGGGTAAGGTAAATGGGAGAGAGAGATGGAGATGAATTAGCTTTGTCAGAGAGCAGTGGTGCAAGGGCAGGGGATAGTGAGACAGTAGGGTAAGTGAGGGGAAAGAGATGGAAGAGAGGAAGGGGAAGAGTAGAGTAGTAGGAGATATTATTCAGGTAGAAAGCTGTGTAGGGAAGTAGATGCAGGAAGGTAGTGTTAGATGGGTTTCTTGTCAGGATAGGAGGGTGAGACAGTTATCAGAGAAAGGTAGGTAGTGGGAGTGGGAGCTAATGGAGAGGAACGTTAGGTGGGGTTTTAGTAAGGAGAGGCTGGTGAGAAAGTTAGGAGATGGGGGAGTGGTTGGTCATGAAGTAGAGATGTCGAGCTGAGGGAAGGGAGAGATGGGAAGAGAAATGCGAAGGTTTAGAGGAGGGGTATAAAAGGAGTTAATCCAAGCAGTCGACCTACATTGAGCATAAAGGTTTTGTTTAAGTTCTTTTAAATGGCCCAAGCCTTGTGTTGTTGGTAATGCTTGTAGGAGCTCATTGAGCCAAAGTGGAGCCTTACAGGAAAATTACCTTTTTAATATTTTTACACCAAATTTTCAACATGGCTTTGTTATGACCCTGCCTCACGAAGAAGGGCAGAGAAAATGTTCAACTCCTGGCCTAAAGGTGATTTTTTTTTCAGTGCAGTAGCTGCTCATTGCTGCTTTTATTGCTTCTTATACTGTTTATTTCTTTTAGTAGCAGGTTGATTTTTTGACTTCTTATAAGGGGTTAACAGGGAATTGTTTTGGGGCTGTTGAAAATTTGAAACCTATTTTGGTGTGATTTATTTATTTATTTAGATGTTTTACAAGGAGGCCACACTTGGCAGAGTACTGCTTGATTCCAGGTGCGTCCTGGGGGGAGGAGAACTTAGGGAAAACAATAATTTAACACATGAGGGCCCAGATTTTCAAACTGCACCACAAAAGTGCACAACAGCAGGAGCAAGCGCAAGTCCACTGCGCCCATGCGCAACACGTGTAATATTCAAATACTGCGCAGGTCAAGATGCGCCTGCGGCATATGACTGAATATCGCACCAACTGTGCCATAGCGCAACCAGGGATGTGCAGTGGCGCAGGTCAGATGCGTAATAGCAAAACCAGGGACGCCTAGTGGAGAAGGGCAGCAGTGCAACAGCACAACCAGGGATGCACAGGGACAGGATGCAGGGGTCTACCACTCATGGTAGGGATGGGCAGAGGAGCACACAGCAGAACAGACATCGCCCCCCACACCCCAAGCACCACACAACTGGAGGAGAGCAGGAAGAACCAATGGCCCAGGGACACCAGCAAGAAACCCATCACCATGGCACAGTGCACCAGCACACCCCCTTGCAAGCTGGGACCATCACACATGGATGCCCGTCCACCCTGTGCCACACCAACCCACCAATGCAGAGCACGCCCTGCACCACGATCCCCATACACCCTGCCCAGGAGTAGCGCCCAGCAGTGCAAGACACCCCAAGCATGCCACCACCCCCACTGTGACAATACAACCCTGTGCACCACAGAACCATGCAAGGCAGCCCCACCATGAGCACCCAACAGCGGGCAGCAGCAGACAGCAAAGCAATGGCTGCAGACACAGTGCCACAATGCATGTCCCCCCCCCAGGTAAAGCTGTGAGGCCGACCATGCATCGGCACACGAGGTACCACACACGTGACAGGGCATGCCCCGGAACCCACCACCAGTGTCACAGCACCCTGCACACCCTCCCAAGGACACACCCCATCCCAGCACTGTCCACAACAGCCAGTGCAGACACCCACAGTGTTGCATGGAAGCATGCGCCACACAGGATGCAACACAGTGCACAGACAAACAACCACCCATACCTAAGGGCACACCAACACAGGGACACAGAAGCGGTCAACTAAGCCCCCAGCTGTGACCACGGCAGCCATGTACACGCCAGAACCCTCCATGGCACAGGTGTGCCAGCAACCCCGCGCAGGCACCACGATGATGTACACCATCAGCATGTGGCTGGAGCACAAGTGACAGACAGTGGAGCACATCCCCTTCAACAGGCACAGGTGACAGCAACGAGGTGGGACAACAACAGTGGAGGCAACAGTGCCACCTGAGGCAGACGTGCACCACACTAGTGACAGGAGGCAACCCAGCATCGCACTGGGTACAGTGGCAGTCCAGCATGGGCAGCCACCACTGACATGCCAGAGGACTGTGCAGGTCACAGACACACAAAGGTGGCAGCTGCACAGACCATGGACAGTCTGACAGGTGCGCCATGGACACAGCGCATGCACTGTGTACCACTGCACACAGTCATCCATTGCACAGGGAACAACGCACAAACCACAAACAGTGACTGAGAGCTACGCCCACACCACACTTGCCTCCCCTATGGACACACACATACACCCATGATAGCACCACCCCCGATACCATGCACACCACTGCAGCTGGACACCATTATCCCACTGCAAATCAGAGACCACAACAGTAGGCATAAAATATATACAGTTGAAAGGGGTGAGGGCCACAAACTGGGTGGAAGTGGGTAAGGGGCAGGGGTGAACAAATGGGAGAGGGAAGAAGGGGTGTGAGGGTGGGTCCAGGGGGCTTTTCCGAGGTCAAAGTGTGGCCCATCTTCAGTGGGAGCCCCGCTCCCCACTTCTATTGTGCCTCCTGCCATGTCGACGCCTCACACCATGGTGATCCATCCTTTTGAGGATGGCCAGAGAGGCCCTGGCCACCTGTAGCAGCTCCTGCAGTACCCGCTCCACATGGACTATCCTCCATCCACCTAGGACGAGGGAGCAGAGTCAATAGGCGTGAATGCACAGCCCCCTGCAGCCCACCCATTGTGCATGGCATACAGCCATGGGACACACCCCTGTGATGGTGTGCGACCACCCACAGTGATCATGTCCACAAGACCTGCCTACCCAGGTGCACACAGCCATGCGGACTGCTGCACACACCCACTGCCCAAGTCCCGAACAGCACCACCGTCGCTGTACAGTGACATGGCTTTGCGGTGCGAAGGCAGTGGCACAGCCATGTACCCGGTGCACGCATGGACCACCAGTGATGCACTCCCAGACATGCAGTGCCACTGGACAGTACTGACTGTACTATGTTGTGTGCATGGCAGTGGTGTCAATGGATGCTGGCCATGCCCTGCCGCCAACCCTACAACACAGTATGCAGAGAAAATCCTGGATGTAAGGCACTCACCATCATCAGGCTGGTCCCGCACTGGGCTGGTATGGTCCTCCGCATCTGGATGTGCCTCACGCCACTGCCGCTCCTCCCTGGCACACTGGCGCTCCTCAGGGCCTAGGGTGCAAACATGGAGAGAGGAACATCAGTATAATCCAGTAGCAAAGGCCCCCACCCGGTGTGTGCAATCCCACACAGCCAAACCCTTCTGCCCCCACCCCTATACCACCACCACCACCACCACGGCCCACACTGGACGGACCACCCTCACTGTGTGGTGGACACATGCCCACCACGATACCCATACGGACGTAACCAGTGTATAGATGGGGACCTCACCTGGCCATGGAACCGTGCCTCCTGGTGCATGCCCGCAGGCGGCAAGCCTGTCTGGGTCCCTCTGCTGGAGGTCCCCTATACCGTGCCTGCACTGTTCTGCTGTGCGCTGGATACCTGTCGCCCCTCCAGGGCCACCGCCACCTCCTCCCACATGGCACTCCTGGCCCTGTCCAGGGGTGCCTCCCCAAAGAGAGCACCAGCATGGGGCTCAACTAGGGACACGAGGTTAGCCAGTTCAACCTGGCTCCAGATTGGTGCCCGTCTCTGTGCCATCTTTCCACTATTAAGAATCAAAATGGTGCTCCCTAGCGCACGTCTGCCATGTGCGGATGCTACGTGGTACTGCGCTGCCATTCCCCATTGCACTGTCACCAAACAGCACGACAGAGCTGCACCCATGTGGACGCATGGTGCCTAGGAGGCAAAGTTCAGCACAGGGTCAGGGGTCCCTCACGCAGAGACCGCCACAGCACGATTGGTACTCATCGCATGTAGGGCGGTAGGGTGCCTGTGTGGCACTTCCTGTAGCAGCCTACCGTGCTGTGGCACCACGGTGCCCACAGCGCCTCAGTGCAAGAGCGCTAAACATGTGAGCAGTGCACTAGCACCACTGGCACAGTGGTGGACGTGCCCTGCACTGCCTCCCATGCTCAGCACATCAGCAGTGCGGCAGACGTCGGCATCAGCACCCCGGGCATGCACCATTCGGTGTCTACCGCACACGTCACAGAGCTGCGCCCCTGCCTGAGCACGTTCAACACAATTGCGCAAGGTGCAACAGCGTGATATTCAGCCAGCATATGCAAATCAGCTCATCAGCAATTCAATGGCACAACTACTGTATTAGCATCCACTTAAAATTGAGCCTCGCCTCATTTGCATGCATTGCACTATATAAATGTGACATGGAGCTGCAGAGGCCATAGTCTGGTATTGCAGCCTATTGTGGTGAGTTGCATTCTGTTTGCCAGTGTGGACTGTGGTGTGTGGGAGATGCATGGGACTGCACATTCAGAGGTAACACCTGTCATTCCCACAGGATCAATGATGACCGAACATTAGGTGGAGGAGGAGGAGGAGGAACAGAGACGTGGGAGACAGAGGAGGCTCAACTTCACAAAGGCAGAATCAGATGCCCTATTTGAGGCCTACCTTGACCAGGAACCGCTGCTCAGTGGACAGTGGGGAACACCACAAGCCCGTGCTGTGGCATGGGGTGAGGTGACACATGTCGTCAACCAGCATGGCAGCCACCAGCAGTCCATTCAGGAGTGCAAGAAGAAGGTGGGCACAGACAGGAGGAGGATTAAAGATAAGGTGGCTGCCATCAGGGCAGCACAGGCTGCGACTGGTGGTGGACAGCCGGCCATGCCACGCCTGATGCCACAGGAAGAGCAGGTTGCTGGCAGCATGTGGTGTTGTGCCCTCGAGGGTGTTCCAGGTGGTGGCTTCCAGACGGGTGGTAGCCCGACACTGCATGGTAGGTCCTGATCTGTCACTGTGTGGGGGCTGGGGGGAATGTCACATGGTAGGGCAGAGACATTAATGCTACTGTGTTCCCTTACAGCTCCTGAGCATCTACAGAGGGTCAGCGGTGGTGGGCTCATCCACTGAGAGTGATACCCTGGACACAGAGGAGCATGCATCCACCTCCACAGGTGTCCGAGGGTCAGGACAACAGTGGGCCCACCTGGCTGTCTGGACTGAAGTTGGTGGAGCTGGTGCAGAGGAGGCCCTGCCTGTGTCCCAGCTTGACAGCTTCCATGGATGCCAGCATGCTGAGACTCTGACTGGTGCCGGATCCATCACCGATGATGATGGAGCTCACATCATGGACAGTGATACGTGAGGGCCACAGGATGGCCCCACAGCAGGTAACAGCACGGGTATAGCCGTGGGTGGTGCCACCGTGGAGGCTTGCATGACATCACAGTCCCAGCCTGTGCCTATCTACACCAGTGGGGTAGCACTGGTGTGCGTCCAGGACAGTGGGGCTGTTGTGGCGTTGCGGCGGCACCGTTGAGCCCTGGCGGCGTGGCCAGAGGGACAGTGTCAGTTGGCCAATGGTGACAGGGGACAGGTGTTGGGGTGGCATCAGTGCACCGCCTGTGACATGCCCATGCATGGCCCTGGTGTAGTACCCAACCTCAAGGGTGCTAACCAGCATGGCCGCGAACACCATGAGGGACAGCATGCCGATCAGGCGGATGACCTCTTAGATGAGCACACCCGCATACTCCATGAATGAGTGGATCAGCAGTTGCGGCTTGGACGGCGGTGGATGCACTCAGTGCGGTCCTATGCCAGGCAGAGGAGCAGCACAGCAGGGACACCGGTCTGCTCCTGGCAGGGATGGACCAGCTGCGGGAGGATGTGACTGCCACCATTGACAGGCAGACACAGGCATTCACAGCTGCCATGGCCACAATGGGCACACAGTATTTGCCCATGCGCCGCAGACACCACACAGTGACATGTCCACCCCCCATTCCTGGCATTGTGTGACACCTTCCATGTCGACACCGGGTTCAGCTGTGGGCATCCTGAGCACGTCTGGTGCAGGCATGTTCGGTGAGCTGCAGACCCCTGCTCGAGAACGGTCGTGTTCCCACAGCGGCATCCCTGGGGGACCATCGGTGCCAAACCATGAGGCCAATGGTCAGCCTGTCATGGCTGGCAGGTCTTGGCAGGGCCGCTCATGCATCTGTGGTGGCTGTGGCACTGTGCCATGTGACTGACCTGTCTCCCACCATGGCTACTGTCTGACACTGCCCTGTGTGCAGTGTGTTGTTCAGTGTGCAATGCACGGGTGGGGTACACAGCCCTGCACACACACACGGTCCAGGTGCACACCCTCAAGCTGCTGGCCGCTGTGGCGTGTGCATGATGATGCCTGCGTTGTGCTTTCCACCACTCTGCAATGGTGCCCAGTGTCTGAGACAAGCACAATGACAGGCAGTGGGCATGGTGGTCTGTGGGCGTGTGTGTGGCTAGGGGTGGTGGTCATGGGTCGGCGTGCCTCCTACCCTTTGTGCATGTCTTGTGGGGGGTGTGTGTGTGTGCGTGACTTCGTGCCGTGTTAGGCCTTGCCCATCCCTGAAAGTGTGTGCGGTTCCACGCTCAGCCAATTCCCTTTCCACCATGCGCCCCTGGGGTTTGTCCATGTGTGTTTGTGGGTTGTGCCCTTTCCATTGATGGTTGCACATGGCCCCATGACTTACCTGGGTTGGTTGAAGTGCTCCTCTGTGATGGTGTCCCGGTGCAGCTGTGATATCCGGATCAGTCGGGGGCCCCTTCGACCAAGGTGGGGCTGCCCATCACCATCTGCACCAGAGTCCTCATCTTCCCCATCGCTGTCCCCCTCTTCGACCTCTACAGCTATCCCACAGTCGTTGGCCATGTTGTGCATTATGCAACAGGCCAGAAACAGCCCTCAGGCCTTTGAGGGGCTGTACTGTAGGGCACCACCAGACGTGTCCAGGCAACGGAAACGTGCCTTCAGCATCCCGAACACCCGCTCTATGACACTGCATGTGGTTGCATGTGCCTCATTGCACCGTTGCTGCGATGGGGTCGCAGGCCACCGGTATGGTGTGAGCAGCCAGGGACGGAGTGGATAGCCACTGTCACCTGTGTGTAGAGGGTGGACATTAGTTTGGTGATCAGCGTTGCCCTGCCATGAGCCATCTAGGCCAGTACCCTTGGCACCTCTGACTATGCCCCTCCCAAGATCCATGCCATCCTGCGTGATTTGCATACTTACCCACTAGGTGGCCAGTGGGGATGTCCCCACTCTCAAACCTGTGGCACAGTGCAGACTGGTGCCAGATGAAGGCATCATGTGCTCCCCCAGGGTGCATGGCATGGACATTGGTTATGCGCCCCCTAGCATTGAACACCACCTGGCAGTTGATGCTGGCATAGCCCTCCCGGTTGATGTACACAGCACCTTCCGGGCCAGGTGGCGTGCGGATGGCCACATGGGTGGAGTCAATGGCCCTGGGCATGCCAAGTGTATGTGCTACCCTGTGGAACTCTTGTATGTGTGCTGTGCGCTCCGCCGGTGTGCTGGGGAAATGGATGTACTCAGCAGCATGTGGCAGCAGTGCGCTGAGGAATCGTGTGAGTAGGCATGAAGTGGCTGATTGGGTTATGCCTGTTGAGTCCCTTGTTGGTCTCTGAAGGTGCCTGTGATGAGCGGGCACATGACAGCTAGTTACCTTGTCTCCACTGACAGAGCATGGCTCCGCCATGTGGGTGCCTGCATCTCATCACTGCACAGCTCACAGAGCCACCTCAGGATCGCCCAGTTCAGGTGGTACCAGCCCACAATCTCGTGTCACTGTGGTGTTTCGCTGGTGCGGGCTCGGTTCCGCCTGTTGGGGGCATACCGCCAACGAGCCCTTCCACGGCTGTGCCCCCCTGCTGCCTGCCTTCTCACACCCCTCATTACTGCCTCCATCTGAATGGTGGCACTGGCCATGTCCCTGGCTTGTGTTCCCCCCGGCAGCTGTGATCCCGTTCCACCCGCCGTCCTTTGTGCTACTCCCCTTGCACCAAGAGCACCTCCGAGCTTTGGCTGTCCTGCCCACTGCCACTGCCCTCAGTCCACTGTGGCACAGGCTCCCCACTCCTGTTCTGTTGCCCTATGTTCCCAGGTGTGCCCTGTCCTGCTCCTTTCCAGTCCCACTCACTGCTTCCCTCTCTTCTGTTGCTGTCACCTTGCTACCACCTCTGGCTTCCCTATAGCATTCTTGTGCCTCTCTCTTGTTCCATTTTATTTTGGATCATTTCCATCGCGTAACTTCCACTTGCTCCCCTATTGCACATGGCGCATGCTGTTGAATATCGCACTGCGCCATTTATTCATGGTTCCTTCCCCTTCAGTTGCGCATGCATTCATTACCACTGCGCTCTTGTGCATTGCGATTTGGGGAGCACAGCTGCCTCCTGCTGAATATCGCAGAATGGTGTATTTTCGGACTTGCGCTGGTGCATCTCTGTTGCGCATGGCGCAATCCTTTTGGACATCTGGGCCAAGGTGTACAGTAATTCAGCATGACCTACAGACGTATGAGTTAAAAGCATGACACATAACAAGAAATCATCACAACATGTGCGGTACCGTGTTGAGGCAATGAACAAGCCATCAGGACAGGGACAAAATAAAGAATGCAGAATGCAGAAGTGAGGCTGTTATTTCTTTGAATTAGAAACCTATTTCTTCTAATTTCAAACCTATTTTTTGTGCTTTTAGTGGGGTTGTGTTATTTTGTGGCTGTTTTTACTTGCTGTTGACATTTGAAAAATATTTTGGTGTGATTTAAGTGGGGCTGTTATTTCCTTGCTGTTTTTACTTGCTGTTGAAAATGTGAAACTATTTTGGTGTGATTTAAGTGGGGCTGTTATTTCCTTGTTATTTTTACTTGATGCAAATTTTTGTTCACCCTCCCACCCCTGCCCCTGCTGTTAATTAAATGCCTTGTTAAATTTGATTGAAAGGAGCTAAGCACAGGGAAAAGCAGGGGCTGTGGAGTAGGAGGGACATAAGGGGGAGTAAGAAAAAATTACTCACCTTAGTAATGTTGTTTCTTCTAATGGAGTCTTGCTATATTATGACATATGCAGTGAGTCCCAACCTTCGAACTGCTCCGGAGGTGAAAGAGCTAACTTTCCATGCCAGGCATGGAAGGCTGAGCTCGAGCTCGGTTGAAACTCTGTCTGTTGTTCTTCAAACTCAAAATGTCAGATCTTTATGAGCTAAACTCACTGAGGTCCTGTGTGGAAGCTGAAACCTACACTAGCCAACTGGCTAGTAAACATAAGAACACATTTTTGGTCCCAAAACAAAGACTCAAGTCAGGAGACCCAAAATGAAAACACAACACCAAGTCACCCCAAGAAAGGAGGGTGAAAAACAACAAGGTGGGCACCTACTAGTGCTGATACTGCACTGCCCACCCACATCCCAAAAACAGAGGTTCTGAGAGGGGCAGGAGGGGAGGTCATAATATAGCAAGACTCCATTAGAAGAAACAACATTACTAAGGTGAGTAATTTTTCTTCAAACAACATGAAGTCTTGCTATATTATGACATATGCAGACTACAAAGCAGTGCCTCCATGGAGGAGGGACAGAACCTACTTAGGGAATAGGCTCTGAAGCACAGCTGTACTTGACCGAGCATCACTCTAGCCTGGATGTCCAGGGGTAATGCTTGGTAAAAGTGTGAACTGTTTTCAGGTAGCTGCTTGACATATCTCTAGGATAGGGATGTCTCTGGCAGCAGCCAGAGATGCAGCTGTACCTCTGGTAGAGTGAGCCCTCAGGCCTGAGGAGGAACCTTACCCAGTTTTCATAGCAAAATTGGATACAAGAGACAACCCACCTGGCAATGGATCTTTTAGTGGCAGGTTTCCCTTTACCAACCTCACTGTAAGTGAGGAACAGTTGGAGGGATTCAAACCTGTGACCCTTGGTACGCTCCATGTAGTAACTAAGAGCTCTCTTCACATCTAAGCTGTGCAGCCTCCTCTCGCCAGAGGAGGAATGGTCAGTGAAGTACACTGGAAGAGATATAGATTGATTAAGGTGGAAATCTGAAACCACCTTAGGCAAGAACTTCCTGTTATTCCTGAGGACCACCGTATCCCTATGAAAGGAGATGAAAGCAGGCTCCACTGACAAAGCTTGGAATTCACTTATGCGTCTGGCAGAAGTGATGGCTACCAGAAACACAGTCTTCCAAGTCAAGTACTTAAGCTTTGCTGAAGACAAAGGCTCAAAGGGGGGTTGCATAAGCTGAGCAATGCAAACATTAAGATCCCAGGCAGGGGCAGGGTCCCTGAATGGAGGGTTGGTGTGAAGCAATCCCTTGAAAAACTTGGAGAATACAGGATGAGCTGAAAGAGAAGAGGGCTTACCTGCTGAAATAAAAGCAGACACAGCTGCCAGATGCACTTTTAGGGTAGCTGGTCTTAGCCCCAAGGTATTTAAGTGGACCATATAATCCAGGACTGTGGGTAAATCAGCAGATTCTGGGGAAATATGCTTTCCAGAGCACCAGATGGAAAACCTCTTCCATTTGGAATTATAAGTAGCCCTGATGGAAGGTTTCCTAGAAGCCTTCAGGATATCCATTACACCTTGGGAGAGGTGTAGATCAGCAAACTCTAACTCTTCAAGAGCCAGGCCTTGAGATTGAGAGATTTGAGGTTCGGGTACCAAACCCTCCCCTGAGCACAGGTTAACAGATTGTGATTCCTGGGAAGACACAGGGGAAGATGGACTGCTAAGGACAGTAGGAGTAGATACCAGGGTTGTCTGGCCCAATCTGGAGCAATCAGGATCATCTTGCAGGGTTGAGATCTGATTTTGACTAGCACTTTGAACAGGAGAGGGAAGGGAGAAAGCATAGAGAAACTTCCCTTCCCAATTGAGAACTAAGGCATCCAGAGGGACTGAGCCCAACACTGGGGGCCTGCAGCAGAAAAGGGGAAGTTGGTGATTGTCTGGGGCTGCAAAAAGATCTATCTGCGGGGTGCCCCATCTGGTAAATATCACCTCCAAGACCAGGGGGTCCAGTGACCATTCGTGATGGCCCTGGGAAATCCTGCTGAGAGCATCTGCCGGGACATTGTCCTTGCCTGGGAGGTGAACTGCCGTGAGGGAGGTGTTCAGGGAGTAAGCCAGAGACCACAACTTCATTGCTTCAGTGCACAAGGCTGTAGACTGAGTGCCCCCTTGCTTGTTGATGTACCACATTGTGGTGGTGTTGTCTGTTCTGACCTGTACAACTTTGTTCTGAACATATTTGGAAAAAGCTTGAAGTGCTAAAAAATGCTCTGAGTTCCAACAGATTGATGTGGAGCAGAGATTCCTGAGGGACCACAACCCCTGGTGGTGAGGTCACCCATGTGAGCTCCCACCCCAAGAGGATGCATCTGTAGTAAGGATTAGGGGTGAGACTGAGTGACAAAGGAACCCCTGTCTCAGATTGCTCTGATCCTGCCACCACTGTAGGAGCCTGGATCAGGGTTAGTCACTGGGATCAATTTGGTTGAGGGTCTTTCCTTTGAGACAAAAAGCTCTCAAATGGAACTGGATGTCCCTCATCTGAAATCTTGCTCCTGCACTACTGCTGTGAAGCAGCCATGTGCCTCAGGAGCTGTAGAAAATGCCTTGCTGGTCGAGAGACCTGCAGGGTGAATGAGGAGCCAGAGGGACCAGGGTCCTTGCCCTGTCCAAAGGAAGGAAGGCTCTGGCTTTCTCTGTGTTCAGCTCTGCGCCTATGAAGGTGAGGAGCTGGACAGGCTCTAGAACTGACTTTGAAAGATTCAGAAGGAAACCTAGAGAGGTGAGCAGTTGCTGAGTTATCTGTAGGTGTAACTTGACTTGTCTGGGAACTGGCCTATGAGCCAGTCGTCCAGGTAAGAGAAGATGGCAATTTTGCCTTCTTAAGGAAGCAACTGCTACTGCCAGGCATTTTGTGAATACCCTTGGAGCAGAGGTGAGGCCAAAGGGCATTGCTCTGAACTGGTAATGGCCTGAGGGCAGCTCGAACCTGAGGTACTTTCGATGGGAGCTTCTGATGAGAATATGGAAGTAGGCATCCTTGAGGTCCAGGGATGCTAGCCAGTCCCCTGGCCTTAGAGAGGGTAGAATAATTCCCAGAGTCACCATTTTGAATTTTGTTTTTAAAAGGTGCTTGTTTAAGTATCTGAGATCCAGGATGGGACGCCATTCTCCTGTCTTTTTTGGGGTAAGGAAGTACCTGGAGTACAACCCTTTGCCCTGGTGTAGGGGTGGAACCCTTTCCACAGCTCTGAGAGCCAGGAGGGAAGAGACCTCTGCCTCTAGGGCAAGTGCCTCTGGTGGATTTGCAGGTGGAAAGGATCTGGTTCTTATCTTTGGAAACTTTTTGAAGCTGAGAACCAGTCCCTGGCTTACTACTTCCAGGACCCACTTGTCTGATGTCAGAGACTCCCAGTCCTGGACAAAGTAAGCCAGCCTGCCCCCTACAGGTAGCTGAGAATCGGCCCTGGCAACCCCATCAGGGTGCCTGCTTGGCAGGGGCTGAGTGGTGGAAGCAGGCCTGCTTGTACCCCGTCTGCCTCCTCTCTAAAGAACCCCTCTGGGCATAAGCAGAAGAGGAGGCCTGGCTTGGTAAAAGGCCTATGAAAGGCCTGCCCCTGCCCCTGGGAAGCTGCCTTTGAGGAATGACCTACCTTTCCTTGGTCTGTGCACCCTATAGGTGGTCCTATACTCATCCATTTTCTTCATGTAATTCTCTGTCTGCTCCCCAAACAGAGAATTAACCACAACAGAAAAATCCATGGCCTTAGTCTGGGTATTCTGTGACAGGCTAGTACATCTGAGCCAAGCCATTCTGCGAAGTGCCACAGATGTAGCCATGACTCTTGATTACACATCATTTGAGTCCACTGCAGCATGGAATTGCACCTTGGATGCCTCAATACCATCAGCAGCCACTTGCTCCAGCTCCTTGGCAAGCTGGCCAGGGACCTGTTTTGCTAGAGCCATAACAGTATCCCATCTGGATTTCTGATATCTAGCAACATAAGCCATATAATTTGCCTGTCTGAGTCCCAAGGATGCTGCCATGTACTGTTTCTTTGCCATGGCATCAATCCTCCTGGAGTCCTTGTCCGGGGGTGTGTGAAGCCAAGGGAATATTTGCCTTGTCACAGGCTGCAGCCTGCACTACCCCAACACGGCTGCACTGTTGTGTAGAACTCCATATCAGAGCCTGACAATGTGTACCTCTTGTCCATTCTCTTATCCACAGGAGTATAGTGTGAGGAGTTTTAGAATTTTAAATCTCTGTTTCCAAAAGATTTATGCAAGGAATAGACAGTCTCCTAGACTCTGGGATATCCATCATTTCCACATAGTCAGGCTCCTCTTGATCATCCACAGCTTCCTCCACAGGGAGCTGGAGGTTTCAGCCACTTTTTATAAAACATAAAATGAGAAGGGACTCAGAAAGCCTAGGAGGAGACACTCCTGAAGGTCTGTCTGGGGAGATGTCCGGGTCAATGGGCATCCAGACTTTCAAATCCACATTCACTCTCCTCCACTCCTCTTCCCTCCTCCAGTTCATAATATTCCTCTAAATCATACTCTTGAACCGGTAGAACCGGCCGAACCGGGCGCTTACCTGATGGTGCCGGTTCGGTCGGAACCGGGGAAAGCGACTGGACAATTTTAATCGCTTTGGCTATTTCTTCAGTGGTTGGAGATGAAAGTTTTGCCCACACCAGCTGATTTCCTAGTCCTTTTGTTGGAACTGACTCCTCAGAGTCGGCTCTCCTTTGCCAAGAAGTCTCACCTGGCCAGAGGCACTCCCTCTGGTTCGGTTGGAACTGAACCGGCTGGCCATCCAGTTCAGTGGACTTTTTGGCCTCCCTTTCCTGAGCCTACCAACTCTCTTTTCCAGGGTAGCTGCAGGAAAATTTTTACAAATCTGGCAGTCTGCATTGAAGTGGTCAAACCCCAGACAATAAACACAGGTGGTGTGGGGGTCAGCCTTGGCAAAGACTTCCCCACACACACTACAGTGTTGAAACCCAGTGGGCCCGGTTTTTCTTTTGGGTTTCTCAGACATAGTGCCAGTCCTAACCAAACTTACCTGTTTATGGCAATCCACCAGGTAAGACCCTCTTATCGGTTCCCAACCGTGTCACGGGTCGTGGAAAAAAACGTAATAAAATCCGTTTTTTTTAGAACTGATAAGAACTGGTAACCACACTCTAAATCACAGATTAAGATATTTTAAACAACCTGATCGGTTCAAACTGAACTGATAAACCGTTTACAAGTTCCACACAGAAGAAAATTAATGTAAAACCTATCTAGTACTCACAAATACCACAGACAGAGCCTGAACCGACCGGTTGCGGTTTAAATTCAGTCGAAAACTGAGAAAAATAATACTTTAACCGACAAAATGAACCGAGCAGAAAGAGAAATCTCCGGAGCGACTGTTCAGTGAGGCGGAATAAAGAATCTGACAGTTTGAGTTTGAAGAACAACAGACAGAGTTTCAACCGAGCTCGAGCTCAGCGTTCCATGCCTGGCATGGAAAGTTAACTCTTTCACCTCCAGAGCAGTTCGAAGGTTGGGACTCACTGCATGGTCATAATAGCAAAACTTCATGTTGTTTGAAGCCACCCTCAGCGCAACAAGTTGCAGTGACATAGAAGTGCAGTCAACTCAGGGACTACCGTGAGTGTAAATTACACACACAAAAAAACTGACATCAAGTAAATACTTCCAAAAAAACAAACACAGGGACCTAGAAGGAGAGCTACACATCAAGGGGAACTTGAAGGAGGGCTTCAGAAACAGACAACTAGTGTTATTGCTAACAGACAAATAGTGTAATTACATAAATAGTGTAATAGTTGTATAAGTGCGGAATAATGTGGGAGTGGTGTAATACAGTGGATAAGGGCAGCCATATTCAGGCAGACCTTCTGGATGCGGAGGTGCTGCCCTATCTGCAGGCATCTCTCTGGACTGTGGGACAAGGTAGCCAGACTCAGAGAGGAGGTAAACTGGGTTAGGGGTACCTTTGCCCCCATCCAGAGACCACCCAGTCCAACACTGCTGCCTCAAAGAATACCAAGAACAAGGAGCACTTGGACAACAGTGGGCTCAGTGAGGGTTAGGATGGTCAGGCAGAGGCACATCCCAAATTCTATTCTACTCCTGAACTCATATGCTGCACTGGCAAACAGGGACAACCAGACAGAAGCACCTGGAGAAGCAGGAGGGAAGGATATGAAGGTCAACTGAGGAGGTGACCTCAAGGGAGCAGTGAACACCAAAGGAAGAGGAGGAGGAGGAGGAGGCAAATCATGGTGGAGGACTCTATCATACGGGGGATTGAGCTAGGAACATGCAAGGGGGGGACAGGGAGGTGAGGTGCCTACCAGGTGCCACAGTATGGAGGGATGGGAGGAAGATCCTGGGGATCACCAAGAAGGCAAGACAGAAGGGAGAGCTGGATGTCATTATCCACCTAGGAACTAATGTCCTGGCAAATGGGGAGCCTAAGGAAGAGTTCAGAAAATTGGAGCTGGGTCTCCAGCAAGTAGCTACATCCATCACATTCTCAGAATTACTACCTGTGAGAGGAATGGGAGAGCGTAGGGGTGCATGCACCAGGAACTTTAAAACATGGATGAAGAACTGGTGCTGTGAGGAAGGGTTCAGATTCATTGGTGACTGGGGACCCACTTGGAGGGATGGAGGCTTGTTCAAGCCTGACAGCCTGCATCCATCCTGGAGGGGCATCCAAGCACTCAATGAAAAGTTTAAATGCTACATGGACAAGCACTTAAACTAGCCGGGGAGATCAGCAAGGACAGTACCACATCAACAGGAGGAGGAGATATCACTACAAATCAGTGTGCAAAAGATGGAGATAGGCACCCAAGGGGTAGTTAAGCATAAAAAGGACAAACTACAATGGAAGGGCAGACAGCAGGGAGAACCAGGGATAAAGGACAACCAGGGAGGGGACTGGAGTAGAACAGCAAAACAGACCAGGGAGGACACATCCTGGAAAGCTATGCGTGCCAATGCCAGGAGCCTTATCAACAAGATGGAGGATCTGGAGGCTGCCATGGCACAGTTGGACTTGGACATTGTGGCCATCACAGAGACCTGGTGTAATGATAACCACTACTGGGAGATGGCTATACCCAGCTACAACATATTCAGAAGAGACAGGCAGGCAGGAAGAGAGGAGGAGTGGCACTTTATGTGAAAGATGGCATAAATGCCACAGTGATCCAGGAGGAACACAATGGGGGAGATACTGTGGGTTAGCTAGAAAGAGAACAGGGTCAGCCATCCACACAGGGGTGATCTACAGACACCAGCCCAGGAGAAAGAGACAGAGAGGGAGTTAATGCTAGCCATCCAAAGGATGGTGGACAAGGGGGAGGTGGTGCTGGTTGGAGACTTCAATATTCCAGATGTGGACTGCAGCATCCCAGCAGCAGCATCAACTAGGAGCAGATTTATCCTGGACTCCCTTCAGGGTGCCTTCCTTAAGCAACTGGTCATGGAACTAACTCAGCAGAAGGCAATACTGGACCTCGTGCTCACAAACGGGGACAGTGTGATGGGGGTAACAGTGGGGGTGCCCCTGGGGAACAGTGACCACCAGTCACTGTGGTTTGAAATCACAGAAGAAGCAGAACCAAACCGCACAAAAACATGTTTCCTGGGTTTTAGGAGGGCAGATTTTGGGAAAATGGGGACATGCTTGAAAAAGGCACTAATAGGAATGGGGTGGATGAACAGTGGGCAATATTTAAAACAGGGATTACAAAAGCAACACAATTATGCATTAAGTGGGTTAGCAAGGAGAAAAAGAAGAGGAGGCCATTATGATTTTCCAAGGAAGTAGTGGAGAAAGTGAAAGCCAAAAAGATTGCATTCGGGCAATACAAAAAGACACAGGTAGAAGGTGATAGGAAGAAGTACCAGGAGAAGTACCAGGAGAAGCAAAGGGAGGCAGGGAGGTCAGTAAGGGAAGCCAAAGCTTTGACAGAAGAGCACATCACAAAATCAGTGGTTAGAGGGGACAAAACCTTTTACAGGTACACAAGTGAAAAAAGAAGGCAAAGGGGGGGATAGTGAGACTGAAGAGGAGAATTGGGGCAGCATGGAGAATGACAACCGTAAAGCTGAAATAATGAACAGATATTTCTGCTCGATCTTTACTGAGGAAGGGGAGGGTAATGGGCCTGAAAGGAGTACAAGGGGTGGGAAGGGCACTGAAATGGACATAAGTCCCTTTACACAGGAAAGGGTCCTAAAGGAATTGGAAGGAATAAGAGTCGATAAAGCAATGGGGCTGCATGGGGTGCAACCCAGGGTCCTAAAGGAACTAAGACAGGTGGTGGCTGAACCTCTGGCAATCCTTTTTAGCCAATCACTGGAAACAAGGGAGATACCCAAAGACTTGAGGACAGCAGATGTAGTCCCCTTATGCAAAAGCAAGAGAAAAGAGAAAGCGGGGAACTACAGACCAGTCAACCTGACCTCAGTAGTGGGCAAGATCATGGAGGCACTACTGAAGGAGAGATCAGTGGAACATCTGGTTGCCAACAGACTACAGGACCCAAGGCAGCATGGTTTCACTGGGGGAGGTCATGCCAGACCAACTTCATTGAATTTTTCAACTGGGTGAGAAGGGAGGTGGATCAGGGGAGGGCAGTGGATGTGGCCTATCTGGACTTCAGCAAGGCCTTTGACACTGTGCTGCATAGTAGGCTGTTAAACAAACTGGGGAATATGGGAGTGGGTAGGACAGTAGTGTGGTGGGTGGGTAATTGGCTGGGTGGCAGGACACAGAGTGTGGTGGTAAATGGCCGTCACTCCACAGAGGGAAGAGTGACCAGTGGGGTGCTGCAGGGATCAGTGTTGGGACTGGTCCTATTCAATATCTTCATTGGTGACATTGTGCAGGACATAGAAGGCAGAATTTCCCTGTTCACTTATGACACAAAGCTCTGTAACAGAGTGGACATGCCAGAGGGTGTAGACAGAATGAGGAGGGACCTGCAAAGCTTGAAGAATGGTCAAGAGTTTGGCAGTTGAAATGTAACACAAAAAAGTGCAAAATAATGCATATGGGGAACAAAAACCCTGGAACAACATATCAGTTGGGGGAGGAGGGTGAAGATATAGCATACACCAAGCAGGAAAGGGACCTTGGGGTTATCATCTCTGATGACTTCAAGTTAAGGAAACAGTGTAACAAGGTGGGTGGTAGATAAAGCAAATAGGATGCTGGAATGCATAGCCTAATGCATAGGGCATCACCAGCAGGAAAAGGGAGGTCATAATTCTACCATACAAGATATTTGTGAGGTCCCCACCTGGAGTTCAGTGTCCAGTTCTGAAGACCTTACCTACATAAGGACATAGGGTGGAGAAGGTTCAGAGGAGGGTAACAAAGATGGTACAGGGATTGCATCACAAGTCCTATGATGACAGGCTGAAGGACTTGAATATGTACTCCCTGGAGGACAGAAAGGAGAGGGGATATGATAGAGACATACAAGTACCTTATGGGAAGGAATAGGGTGCAGGAAAACACTATTTTCCAGCAAAAAAGATGTTTCAGGACTAGAGGACACGGGATGAAGTTGGAGGGAGGGTGATTCAGAGGAAATGTGAGGGAGAATTTCTTCACAGAAAGGGTGGTGGACAAGTGGAACACCCTGCACGAGGAAGTGGTGGGGGCTAAAACAATCACGGGATTTAAGAATGCATGGGATAGACATAGTGGAATCCTGGAGGTCAGAGGTAAGGGGCAACAGACTTCTAGAAAAACTTTAAGTGATCTTACAAGCTCAAAAGGGCAGACTAGGTTGGCCATAGGCCCTTATCTGCAGACAGTATCTATGTATCTATGGGACATTGAAATCAACTTTCAGGATGCAGAAACATATTTTGGGCAGGAGTTGAATAATGACAGCTGTCACATTCATGAGGTGCTGTAAAGAAATGGCTATGTTGAAAAGTTGGGGTAAAAATATTGAATATTACCAAAGTTACGAGCCTGCATTTTGCAAAGTTCAACATAGTCTCATAACTTTTTTTATATATATATATTTTTTTACACCAAATGAAAACACAGCTTTCTTATGACCCTGCCTCATGAATAAGGTCAGCGAACATTTTAAACTTGTAGCTTGGACCACCACTAAAAGGCCTAATCTCCTCGCAAATTCTGAATCCTGTCTTAAGCCTACTCTCCCCAACTCTCTGTGTTCCCTCCCCGGATACAACTTGTTCTGGGTTGATCAGCCCACATCAAAAACAGGTGGCAGTCTGGCACTATTTCACAAGTCTCATCTAAACCTAGCCTTACTATCATGCCCCTCGCTTGTGTCCTGTGAGGTACTTCATGCACTGCTTCTGCTGGGTGACTCAAAAAAACTGCACATTGTTTGCACCTACATGCCTCCAGTTTCCTGCAAACATAAGCTTAAAGAGTTCCTGGCTTTTCTCCCCCGGGCCACCAAAAACAATGAAGTGATTTGTCTAGGTGACTTCATTCAGAATTGGCTCGGCCCAAACCTCCCTGTCCTTGACTCTAATGTAAGCAAAGCCAACCCAAATCAGCTTGTCTCAGTGCCTACATGACATTTCAGCAATGGTAATACTCACACCTTCCTTAACTGGGTACTTACCAACAGGCCAGACAGAATCTCCTCCATGACCATGCTACTGGACTCCATTAGTGACCATTCACCTGTCACCTGTGTCTGGGATGCCACCCCCTCCACCCACCCACCCAAAATCATCTCCATGTCTGACTTCTCTTCCTTGACACTTCAGCTTTTCTAAGGGATCTTCAGCATGTTGACTGGTCCCCCATATTCATGACAAATAACTTTGACTTGGCTGTAGAATACTTTACCAATTCTTTGCACTCCTTGCAGTCCAAGCACATTCCTTCCATCAGGTTGCAGGTGGGGCCTGCCTACCAAATGGTTAATTAGCCCTCTTCTATGTATGCTTAAAGCATGGGACAAACTCTGGACCAGATGGAAAACCTCTTCCCTGCTCTCTGACTTCTCATATCGCTCTCTTCGTAACTCTTGTAAAGAAAGCCCTATGGACTGCCAAAAAGCAATTACTATAGAGGCCTTCTTCACACCACCTCTAAAAACCCAAAAAGGTACCAGGCACAAATAAACCACGTAATGGGATGCTCCATGTCCCACACCCCCCATGGCTTTCTAATAAATAACGTCGCCTGTAACACCCCTAATACCATAGCTAATGCTTTCAGCTCACTCTTTACCACCCTCCCTAGTTTTGATGCTGATGGTCCCTCCCTCGCCACACCTCTCCCTCGACCTCCCCCCATCCCATCTTTCCCTGATTCTCCACCGGTCTCTAGGCTGGATGTCCTATGAGCTCTTAACACAATGTTTTCCATGGCAGCACAGGCCCTGATGGACTGGAACCCAGAATTCTCAAATTAGGCGTGTCTCTTCTTGCCACCCATCATGCAATTATTCAACCTCTCCATTAGCTCAGGTACTGTGCCCTCTCCTGGAAAAATGCCAGGATCATCCCAGTATTCAAAAGGGTGATCCAAAAACCTAACAAACTAATGTCCTATTGCCGCCTGCCAACCCTCAGTAAACTCCTGGAGAAGCTTATCCATCGTCAGGTGTCTAACTTCATTGCCAACTTTAACCTACAATCTCCTGCACGAGGCCCTAGTGCAATTCACCAGTGACATCAAATCTGCTATGGACCAAGGCTAGCTTACTGGGACTGTTTTTTGACATGTCAAGGCATTTGACTCTGTTAACCACAACCTTCTCCTGCAACAACTAGGCTCTACTGGCGCCTCCCAATCCACACTTTCCTGGTTTGCCAGCTATCTGTGGAGTCGCTCCCAGTCTGTCTCCTGTCATAAAGTTCTCTCTGCCTCTGCCTTGCTTTGTTCAAGCATCCCACAAGGTGCCATACTTGGGCCCCTGCTCTTTTCTTTGTTCGTCAATAACCTACATTCTGTGCCCTCTCACAGTCTCTCCTTAATCTATGCCAATGACTTGGTTCTCTATGTCTCCTCCAGCTCTATTCATGAAATTAACTCCCACCTCTTCTCTCATCTTCATCGTATCCAAACTTGGCTTACGTCCCACCGCCTAGTGCTAAATGCTGCCAAGACCCAGGCTATGCTCTTTGGGTCACAAAGAAAATCTGTTGCTTCAACTCCGTCTCTCCACTTTTCTTGTCTTGATGGCTCCCTTGTGGAAGTAACTCAGTCCTTCAAATACCTAGGGGTCATGCTGGATCCATCTCTTAACTTCTCTCTGTATGTCAAAGCTGTCTGCAAATCAGTCAATGCTAAAACTGGACTGGCTTACTGAGTCCATCAGTTTCTGACCCCTGCCACCAGGATCTCTGTTGCCCAAGGCCTTCTTCTCCCTGTACTCTGCTACACTCTGCCTGTCTTCGCTGTGGCACAGGCAAGCATCTTGCAAATGTGGGATGTTGCCTACAATAATGTCTGTAGATTTGCGCTCTCTGCTCCTTGTCTTAAGCACCACTGTACTCTCTACTCTGATCTCCAATGGTTGTCTCCTTCCTCAAGTCGGGCTTATTTATTAGGTTTTCTGACTGACAACATTATTCGTTCTTCTATCCCCTCTACATTTGCTGCTATGCTCACCTCTATGGACTGCCCTTGTTCCCTCCATTCCATGTCTTTAGCTCTGTTATTGGTCCCAAAATGCTCTACCAGGATGGGTGAACTTGCCTTCTACTTTTATGCCCTAAAGTTTGGAACTGTCTCCCACTTGATCTTAGGCACTCCAAATCCCACCCACTTTCAAGAAAGGCCTCCAATTCCTCGCCTCCTTGACATTTGCAAATGTCCCTAGCTTCATGAGTCATGCAACATCTACCATTGTCTGGCACTTAAATTTCTTTGACCGCTTGATTCCTCCCATCCCCACTCTTCCTCAGCTGCAGCTACGCACTTTGTTCCCTGTCTCTGCCTGGGAATTGTCTCCTTGCTGACTTACCAACAGCACTGTCCTGTTTTGTACATTATTAACTGTAAATTGTGCCTTTTTGTCTATTGTGATCCTATTATACTGTGTGATATGTACCTCCTCTATGTACTACGTAACTTGCACCTCTGTATAACTGTTTGGAATCTCCTATTGTACAACACTGTATATGTATTTGTTTTTACCTGTTCCTTGATTTGTACTCTCCTGGGTCATGCCTGAAAATAGGCAGTTCTGTCTAGTGCACTTACCCGGTTACGAAAAGCAAATAAATAAATAAACTTCTGTCCGAAAGGTGATTTCATGCAGGGACCACAAAATCACCTTACGGGATGTAAAAAAAACATTTTGGCCAGGATTTCAAAAAATGACAACTGTCACATTCATGGGGTGCTGCAAAGATATGGCTATGTTGTAAATCTATGGTAAAATTAAAAATTACCAAAGTTACAAGCTTGCATTTCAATATTCAGTGTAGGCTCATAACTTTGTTTTTTAATATTTTTATACCATATTTTCAACATAGCCTTCTTATGACCCCACCTCATGAACAAGGGCAGAGTACATTTGCAACTCCTGCCCAAAAGGTGATTTCACGCAGTGACCACAAAATCACCTTTTGGGATGTAAAAAAACATTTTTACCAGGATCTCAAGAATGACAGCTGTTGCATTCATGAGGTGCTGTAAAGATATGGCTAAGTTTAAAATGTAGGGTAAAAATATTGAAAATTACCAAAGTTCACCTTTCAGGATGTAAAAAACATTTTAGCCAGGATCTGAAAAGTGACAGCTGTCACATTCATGAGGTGCTGTAAAGATATGGCTATGTTGTAAAGGTGGGGTAAAAATATTGAAAAATGCCAAAGTTACAAGCCTGCATTTGCAAAATTCAACGTACACTGTCTTTTTAATATTTTTACACCAAATTTTCAACATAGCCTTTTTAAGACACCACCTCATGAACAAGGGCAGAGAAAATTTTCGTCTCCTGCTCAAAAGGTGCTTTCACATAGGGACCGCAAAATCACCTTTCCGGACAGATCTGCCTAATGACGGTTCAATTGTTCATGAGGTAGGGTCCCAAAGAAGGCATGTGGAAAATCTGGGCCAAAAATATGCAAAAATCCCCAAGTTATATCAATAAGTTCAAAACTCCATTGAAATACTGTACACTGAAGCACATACCTGTTTCTTCAGATCACGGTCCGATTTTGAAGGGTGAAGACGTGTCTGTAGTCCAGAAAGGATTACAGCGTTGGACCCACAATGGGTAAGTAAGGACTTGAGATGGTACGGATGGTGGGTGCTGAGTGGTAGTGTCAGGTGGGGAGCAGTTATGGCTGCAAAAGAATTTATGCATGTTTTTCTTTTTGCAGGTTTTTAAAACAAAAAAAAAAGTCACAGAGGATTTCTCCTCAGGACACTGGGGATTGGGCACCCACAGTGTCACTCTTATGTTTCTGGGGGGTAGGTGCTGAGTGGGAGGGTCATGTGGGGGATATATATATATATATATTTTTTTAAGAAGAAGAACTAACCAAGCATGCAAGTTAGTAGGGGGCACTCAAAAAACAAAAAATGAGGATTCCACATCGGACACTGGGACTGGGCACCCCAGTGTCACTCTGATGTTTGTGGGGAGGTGGGGTGCTGAGAGGGATGGTTGGGTGGGGGTATATATATATTTTTTAATAGAAGAAATAATCGTTATGCAGTGGTAGTGGGGGCTGCTTAAAAAAAATTGAGGTTTCCACATCAGGAAACTGGGAGATTGGGCGTCCCCAGTGTCACTCTCATGTTTTCAGGTGGGGGTGGGGTACTAAGAGGAAGGGTCGAGTGGGGGATAACTCTAATTTGAAAGAAGAAAACAAATGGCTGCCACAGCACAACACAGCACATTCCACCGTGTGCAAGATGGCTGCCATTTGTTTTTTTCCTTAAAATTAGAGTTATTCCCCACCTGACCCTCCCTCTCAGCACCCACACATGCTCCAAACATCAGAGTGTCACTGAGGGTGCCCAATCCCCCAGTGTCACGATCAGGGTGCCCCTGTTGTTGTTTTTTTTTTAATGTGCAAAATAGTGCAGTGCAAGCGCTCCACAGATGTAGCGGGAACTATGGTGTCATGTTAACATGTTGTTCATTCACAAAGAATGCAAGGAATGCTGGAGTCCTTTTTTGACAGCAAGAGGGCTGCAGGGCTTATCCCACTGCAGTCCTAAAAACAGTGATGCAGCAAACCATTTATTTCAAAAGTACGGGTGAAACACAAAAATGAAAAAAAAATTGCACTTACACCTCAGTAGTAGTGACAACAGCAAGAAACCACCAGGTGGCCAGCAAAACCCACCCCAGTGTTTTGCCTCAGAATGTGAGGCTTTCATAGGGGACCAATAAACAAAAGCATGTTGGCACTGAGTGCCCATGCCTGTTGCTAGTATACAAGCCTTCAAAGTTCCCTCACCCACAAAACAATTAGTCCAGTATTGAGAGCCAACTGGATTGCTGATATTAAAGTCCCCAGTGCTGAGAAGAAAAAGAAGGAAAGAAATGTGATTTTATATAGCTCCTTTCATACAACCGCAACCAAAACAGCTTTAAAATCCAAAAGATAGCAAGGACAGCATGTTGCTGCCATTATAGGCACACAGAAAAATTCAGACATCACCAGATGCAATGTTAAGCACAAGCAACACTAGCTGATGCAGCAAGGATGCTTTTAAGCAGAAAGTAGAACAGAACTTAGCTTGAAAAAAAATGTGAAAAAAAGGTTTATATAAAAACAAAACTAATGATGCAACATTGTGTTCAGAGTATTCTTACAACTTCTTGGATGTGGGATGGGCAAAAGGAAAGGGGGAGGGCAGTCAGAGGAGTGAATGGGGCAATAAATGTTTGCTTGTGGCACCTTTACATCTAAAACTAACTGTGAACAGAACAGGAGAGAGATCACAGGGAGATTAATTGACTTGATAAGAGTCACACAGTGAGTGCCATTGATGGATTCAAACCATAGTTCCCAGGTTCATAGTCTGACATATTCACGGGGGCTGGAATAACACTACCACAATGTACTCTGGGATCAACATCATGGTTGTGCAATACCTGGCTCAATCTCTGCAGACATCCAATTTGAAACTGTGGAGAACGGAGCCTGGTTATCATTTACCTTACTGGTCATAGAGCATGAAGACTGGTGCATTGTAATGGATGGCACTCCTAATAATCTGGTTAGTGAGGGGGGCTTTAGCACAGGTGAGACTGCACAGTGGGAGGCTCACTGGCACCGAGGATGGGCTCCCAGTATTGGCCCAGTATATAAAGGGGTGGTTATCCTGTTCCAGGACCAGGGTGGGCCCCAGGTGCCAGACAAATTATGGAGTTGGGGGCTTGTGAAATGGCACCATGGATGGGCATCCAGAGGCAGATTTTTTTTCTGAGGGGGGGAGCTAGTACATCAGCAGCTGGGATGGATTTCCAGTGCTGTACCACATCTTTGTAAGAAGGATTACTGCAGGCATGAGGGATGGACTCCCCACTGTCTGATTAATCTTTTGGGAAGTATGGATTACCAGAACTGATGTCTAGCTGCCAGTGCCACACTGATCTTGGGGGAGGGGGCTGTATATTTAGCAAATATTCTCAGAAAATACAGCATTAAAAGAATCCTGACAGATACACAATAACATGCATGGCAGCAGGTCAGAGCAGCAGTTTGCAAGAAGAGTGGTACATAGGATTCATAATGGATGCTAGGAGAGATTACATTTCCAAATTGTTTGGTTTTTGCATGTCTTTCTCAGTCACATACGTACACTCTAAGGCCTCAAACCCAGTGCAAAGCATCATGGGGATGCAAATACTTGAAAGAGGCAGACTGACAAGATTTATGTGAAACAAAATTACCTGAAAACTGACTTTTCAGTTTGTTCCTGTTTAGACTGAGAAAAACAAATGACAGACACATTCCCCTGTTGGGACTCCTCAATGTAGTGCCATTACTATCTCAGCTAATAACCAAGTCAGTGCATTTTCAGGTAACATTTGTTCTAGTGAGGTCGTGTCAACCTGCCACAGGCAAGGAGTTTGCACATACCCATGAGTGCATGTGTATGGTTTGGAGAGATGCACGGAAACCAAACAAACTGGACATTTGCCCTTTTCTTGCATCCAATTATGGCTCCTACCCATCTTCTCCTTGCAAACTGCCTCTCCTGCAATTTATTACATTTCCTGTTATGTTCCCTCATGTGTTTCTGTATTTTATACGGGAATATTTCTACCCTTCTTAAGCAATAGCCAAAATGTTCCCATCAAACTACCTTCATTAGTTGAACTTATTTCTTTGCAAGATTGAGTAATTGTTGGTTGAAATTAGAGAGTTCTTCTTCATAATTAAAAGTTTGGATTATCCAAGGCATGTTTCACTGAGTCCTCCATGGATAGCTCTGTCCTTTATAGGGAAGACACTGTTCTATTTTTTTTTTCTTTCTGATGTAATTTGTAGTAATATATTTGTGAATTAGGAGTTTGCACCTTCTTCTCATTGCACCTTTTTGCACCTTAATCACTGTAGCGTTTTAATAATTAGCTTCTTTTTTTCATTTAAAATGTTTTTTGAAGTTGCACTTCTCTCAGGGGTACTTACAGAACATTTACTTTGCAGAGGGGGCTTAACTATTGGTCAGAAGTCTAGGGGTGCTCATTAACACTTTACAGGGCAAAGGTAGCGAACGTCAGTGGGACTTCGACCTTGCGGCCCCCCCACAGTAGTCCACATTCATGAATCCTCTTCACTATTCTATTCTGTTCATTAAGTATTTAGACAATATCAGTTAATGTACCCAAAAACAAGAATACTTAAAGCTGAATTTTGTACTGTGAATCAATTTTTAAATATACGTACTGCATCTTTAAGGTTGGGATTTAAGTTCAACCATAGGCCCAGCTGCAGCACATCATGCTACCGTGCAACCAACCTGAGTTTGGAAGCAAACTCAGAATGTTCTTGCTGTCAACCAGGCTTGGGGCATACTGCTGCAGATGGCAGTGTTTATAGCCTGGGGGGCACTTGGTTGCAGCACAGTGTCTCCAGTGGTTAAATAGTGAGCTTATCCCTTCAGGAATATGCTATATAATCCATGACCATCTCTGCATTTTATTAAGGGTCACTAGCTCCTTATAGTGGGTGGAAGGGTGGGATAGTAGGAGGAACTGGAGGGGTGCAAAAACCCATTATTGCCAGGATAATGGTCACTGGTATCCATTGGAAATGCAATCCCTTGAGAAAGGTTAAGTTTGATGTGAAACATTGGGGGAGTTACGACATGCAGGCTGTATGTAGCATTACTTGTTTTACTCTCTGTGATACAGCTGTATTAACTGATGCAGCGTACTTGAATTAATGTCTGCAGTTTGCTGGAAGATAATCATCATGGACTGTGAATAGCTGGTTTATACAGTTGTTCTCTTAGGTGTGTTTTGTGAGCATGCTGCCACAAAAACTGATAAAATATTTTTTTAAAAAAGGCTGAATAATTGAACAATATCTAGCAGATTTAATATCAGGTATGCATGGCTGCCAAGAAAAATCTACGATGACTTTTTCTGCTGCCTAACTACACAGTTAGTAGGTAATTAAAAGGGCTGTAAAACTATGTGCAGTAACCATTTATCATGTCTGAACAAAATGTCAGCACAAATTGTACATACTGTACCTCCACTATAATACTGAGTTTTATTGCCACGAAAAGTGGCTTTTGTGATGTGACAGCACATTAGGGGCAAAGTCATTTTCTATTGTAGAAATTGTAATGAACTGAAGAAACAGTACCTGATACTGTGACAACATAAGTAACAAGTACATGTATATGAGCTGCAGACTGTTTCCAAAAGGTCAAACTGTGGCTTACATGAAAGTCTCATCTCAGAGCAGTTAATATTTTCAGATTCTCTGGATAACTCCACAGGAGTGCTTTCTCATGAGCACACAGAAGCCAAAGAAAAAGCACAGCACTTCAAAGGCTTTATTTCAAGGCAAGCACTTCAGGCACTTTACAACATGAAGGTACCACTAGACAAGCACAGCAGACAGTACTCTGCTGCTTAGCGCTTGGGGAATTGATGGATTCTGGTGAGGCTGAAGAGATCCAAAGGTGTATAACCCACCACTGCATTTCCCCACACACTAGGCTCCAGCTCAGTTACTTCAAGAAACAAGTTCCTCTCGCACAGGCTTCTTTCCAAAAACTCCCCTGACCTTGCATTAAGGGTGTCTCCTTACAGATGACAAGTCAGAAACTCCTCCCAGCTAGTTATAAGCAGCTGACCTGATGGCAAAAATGTTTTTCTTGCAACTCCTGTTCAAACCTTGCAATCACATTACCAGCCACTGTAGAATTTTTAACAGTTGCCACAAATAAAGGACAACTATGGTAGGGGTGTAGCCAAGGATTTCAGATCTGCACACCAAGTGGACTCACTTCTCCCCCCCCCTTGTTAGGGTTAGCTACCCCCCCCAACCGGGTGTAGCCAGACAATATACAAATGTACACCAGGACCGTGTTTGTTGCCTCATTTGGCACAATAAATACAACTTTTGTATCTCATGACAGTGGTTGTTGCCATGCATGGGTAAATACAAATGCCATGCATTGTTTTCTAAGACACCCACATACCAGCACAACGCCTGTAAAGTTGTATTGTCCTTGGGATGCAAAGAGAGTATTAGTGACCAGTCCTTCTAATTTTGACTCCTATGAATAAAATTACAGAAAGGTTCAGTATTTTCTTTTAGTTTTCATGGAAAAAGGAAGCTGTTCAGAGCCTATTTGCTACCCCCCCTTAAATAAAATTGCACACCATGGAGTGCTTGGAGTATGCCTGCCTACACCCATGAACTATGGTTCCGACTCATAGAATACTCCTTGCCAGCATGAAGCAGGGATTGGAAAAAGCCACTGCACAGTAGAACAGGGCCATATCTAAAACATTAGCCAAACAACAGGAAATTATGTTTGCATACTATTTTGGGTAACGGACTCACACAGCAGTGGAAACAAACAGACCTGTGCTGCTAAACAGCATAGTTAAGCGGCTTGCTGTGGATATGGATTATACCTCTGACAGTACAACACCACAAAAATCATTTTTCTTCTTTCAATTACAGGCTGTCTCATACATGATAGTGTTCATCTATAGCCTCTATATTTAGTAGCATCCACAAACCCACTGTTATGCTAACAATAGTACTCCACTGCTAGGCAGTGATAATTAGACAAACAGCATGCCATGTTCAGGCAGTGCTGTCCGTCTGAGTTAAAGGCTGTGATAAGGATTACATAATGCATATGCATGTCACTAACCCAGCCCACTGCTGGCAACAGGCTGCCAGGAATAAGCACAGACAGTGCATCCCAAATGAGACAGCAGCAACACTCCTGGGAGCCATATTCAGCAGCTGGCATGCTAATAACACCATATGGCATGCACGGTGCTAAAGGGCCATTTGCATGACATTATGTGACGATTAGCAACTCTTCACAATGCTTCCATACACAAATGTATGGAGGCATTGTGCAGAGCCTCAACCATCCCCCCCACACACACTGATACCCTACCTTTGCCATCCCTGGCAGTCTAGTGGCCCCCCTCAACACCCAATTCCTGATGGTAATGGGGATAACATTTCACAATTCCATCTCTGGCATTCTCGTGGTATCCCATCTCCACCCAAACGCTATCAAAGTCCCATCCCAGGAGCACCCACTGAATGTCCATCTCCTCACCTTCAGTTGGCCCCCCAGCTCACTGTTCCCTCTATAATAGAGCCTCCATCAGGTCCTCAGATGGTGACTGCCACAGACCCTCTGCGCACCACCTTGGCTGACTGCAATCTGACTGGCAGAGAGTGTGACAGCATACATATACTGTAGAAAGAGCTGTTTCTACAATATGCATTCACTCACTCCCTGTCAACAGGACAACAGATGGCCAAGTCGGTGAGCTGACGTTCTGTGCTGGTCTTCATCTGAGGACCTGGCAGTGACTGTATTATTGAGGGATGCGTGAGTCAGGAGCCAATGGGGGGGTGCTATTAGGGATGGCATTGTGAAGTGGCATCACCATTACAAAATGGGATCAGGTGGGGAAGTCCACTAGACTGCCAGGGATTAACTTTGTACATTTACAACCATTATTGATGGGGATAGGGTGGGGAAGGGGTCCATTAGACTACCAGGGATTTGCACATTTAAAACAATTACCAGTGGGGATTGGGTGGTGAAGAGGGGTCATTAGATTGCCAGGGATGGAATTTGAGGATTTAATGATATTACCAATGGGAATCGGGTGGATGGCTGCTGGAGTCGCTGGCACCAGTGCTGGTTGGTGGGGCACGGTTACACGCGCCACTGTGCACATTGATAAAAAAAGGATTCTGTAGGTGTTATCCAGAACTGCCTCAGCAGCCTGTTAGTGTACATAACATGTTGAATATGAAGCTGCTCCCTGTATGCTAGGGGCCACCCTCATTGACATGGGCACTGTTGTGTATTCTGCATGTCAATGCTAGCCACTGTGCATGGCACCTTGGGACCCTTTGAATATTGTTCCGCCTGTCCGTAAGCTAATATTTTTGGTTAGCATGGTGCAATGTCTTGTTAGTGTAGTGCTAACCTGAATATAGTGGCCTTAGCCTGATATTCCATCTAAACATTCTTTTAAATGATACAAGCTATTATTTCTAACTGGTGGAAATTATGTGGAAGGCACTTAAAAGCAATGGATGTAACCTAGATTTATTCAAAATAGTCTAATCAACAGGACCTCAAAAGCGTGCATGTTTCCCTGCATACTTCGGACAGCCATCAGAAATTTGATTCAGAAAACAGAATTATATGTATTATTTTCTTAATCTGCTTACCATTCAAAGCTGGATTTCATAGCATGGGGTGGGGGTCAGAGTACTAGGACAGCTAATCATCCAGAATCCAAGGCTTTCTTTCGAATATCAACAACAGTACACTGTACAACAAAATAGGTGTGAACAGAGAAAAACTGTTCCATTCTTTAAAATTTTGCATTAGCAATCATCTTAATATTATAGGTATTTCTAGAGATAGGTAACTCTGTTAACATTAAAATCCTTTATTTTACACTTTCACTTCTCAGTCATGCTCACCCTTGTACAATGCATTGTAGCTCAGTCAGTACAAACTGCACACTGCACTATGTCTGCTATTCTCCGATCCCATGCCATCCTTCCTTACTTCAGATATCTAAATGTAATAATATGTGGAACATTGCTTTTACTTTATTAAAACAGAGTGAGGCTGTGGTAAAGGTATACACTACAACTGTATGCAAAATCTCTACACTGTGTCATGCTAATAAATAATGTACTTTGACAGACCTGAGCAATCAGTCAGCTTTTGGTCTAACCCATTGAATGTAATAAAGCTGCTTATGTTCTAAACTTAAGTGTCCCTGAATTCATAATTGAAAGATAAGTTTATTATATTACAGCGGGACTCTCCATTTATTATTTCAGCATGGTAGCCCCCCCCCCCCCACATATAATTTTACCAATACTCTATATTTTTGTACTACTTTATATCATTTTCCCAGCTCTCTTCATTACAAAACTACATATTTTTAACACTACTGCTGTATTACTCACTTTTGCACATATACTATGCAGATATGAGTTGTTCGCAATTGTGTGTGTGTGTGTGTGCCTGCCTCACAGAAACCACCACCACGTTATATTTCTAGGCAATAAGGAACACTGACTGTTTCTACTGCATCTAAAAGACAACATGAGGATTAAGTTGAAATAAATCATTTGCTTGCACAAAAATATGAACAATAAGATACTGTACACTTTAAAGAATCATGCATCATAGTATTTTAAATTTTTAATACATAAACTTTTCATAAAATGAGATATTGCTATGCCTCAGATGTATTGCGAGTAGTAGAGAAAGAACACAAACCAGAAATGAAAATGTCCTACTTACCATAATTCTTGATCTTCTAGGAATATCTTCACCATTTACTCACACTAATGGGTCTGTTCCAGAGGTGCTAGGACCCCGTGAGAGCCAGAACCTTTTTAAGAGGGCTGGCGCTGAGGCAAGCTGTGCACATGCACGGCACTGAGAGAGTGGCTTGTGGTGCCAGGCTTACCTTGGCACCAGCCCCTAAATGCCTCAGTTCCTTTTTTACTGAGGAGGTGCAGAATATGCTAACTAGTAGTCATGCACTTCCTCAAAGGGCATGATATGCCCTGGTGACCTGTGTAAGCATGGTCAGTGTATGGGCAGACAGTATCTTTACAGCTCAAGCCTGGAACAAGGGAGAGAGCAAAGACACAACAAAGTGAGCTCGGGGTATGGTGGGTGGGCATATGAATAAATGGTAAAGATATTCCTAGAATATCAAGAATTACGGTAAGTAAATAACTTTCATATCTTTCAAGAATGTATCTTCACCATTTATTCACACTAATAGGTCAGAGTATCAGGCTGAGAAAGACCTCCTGGGGTAGGGTGGTAGGAGTGAAAGCTCACTCAGAACTGAAGTCCATTCAGGACAGCCCTGTCAAAGTGGCACACTGTCTGACAGTAACATGCAGGGCATAGTGCATAGGAAATGTGCACTGTGATCCCAGTTACAGCTTTGCAATGTATCAGTGACAGGCACAGAGCAAACCCCTGCTAGGGACAAGACAGCTGCAGTGGTGGAGTTGGCGGGTACATGACCTTACAGCATGACCTATGCCATGGCATAGCAGAGGTGAAAACAGCTTGCCACCCAGGCAGAAATGTGCTCGACTGTAGGAGGTTGACTCTTCATCTGGAAGCAAGGGACCAAAAACTGTTTGGATTGCTTGAAATCCTGGCTCTGTCCAGGTGAGAAGTAAGGACTGCCTCAACATTCAGAGAACAGTGAGAGAGAGAGAGAGAGACAGAGCTCTCTCCATCATTGTGGAAGCTGGCAAAGTAGGTAGGCAGTATAGTGGCAGACTCAGAGAGAAAACTCAATGCCAGTTAAGAAGGAATTCATCAGTTGCAGAGCACTACCATGTCCCTGTGGAAAACAGCATAGGGGGATCTGCGATCAATAGATGGCTTTCAGACACTCTGCAAGCAGAAGGGATGGCCACCAGAAAGCTGCTTTCCAAGTAAAAACTTTGCTCACAAGTCACAAAAGGCTCAAAGGACCTGTGGGTGAACATGTTCAGCACAAGGTTGATATGCAGGCAACTACCAGCTTCCGGATGAGGGGCCTTGTGTGTAAAAATTCTGTAAAGAACCTCCTAAACAGGTCATTGAGCCAGGTAGAGGGTACCAATGGGCTCATGGCATGCAGTTATAACACACAAGTGGATCTTGACTGTGGAATACTGCAAACCAGCATCAGAAGGTCCAGCAAGAACCCCAGAACCTACTGTAGTAAGCTGGACTCCAAAAGGGGTCCATGTGAGTTTTGGAGCACCGGATGGAAACCCTTTCTACTTGGTTGTGCAGGGCTTCCTCGTGGAAGGTTAGGGGCAGGAAAATGTATTGCAGGAACCCTCTGAATTACTTTTTTCCTAGTTATCTCCATCTTTCTAGGAGCCAGGTCTGAAGGTGAAGGAGCGCAGGTTGGGATGGAGTAGAAGATGCTGAAACATGTCCAACCTGAGAGAAAGGACCCTCTGTTGGCTGACTGATAGCCTATTTAACAGAAAAAATATATCTGCCGAGACCAACAGTGTGCAACCAGAGCAATTTTGGCCCCTTGCATGTCCAGTTTGAGCAATACTCCCAGCACTAGGGGGCTTGTAGGAAATGCATACAGGAGAGATTTTGCCATAGCAATCTAATGTATCCTAGCAGTAAATGCCATGTTTTGGTCTTCTGGAAAATACTTGAGGCAGTTCAAGCAAAAGAGTCTACACCTGTAGTGCCCCACTCACTGAACAGTGGTCTCACAAAACCCATTGAAAAGATGGGCCCCTGTTGGGCCAAGGTCACCTGCCAGTGTGTACTAGACTCCTGGCAGATAACTGGCATGGAGTAGGATCCCCCTGCTTCAGTCCCTCTCTCCATACTCTCATAGCTTCTCAGCAAACAAGGTAAGGGAGTGCTCATCATTGTTTGTTTATGGAATACAGGGCAGAGTGTCACCTGTCTGAAAAAAGACTGTTTTGTAGCTGTTGAGATCCACTAGGGCTGACAGGCCATACAAGGACAGTTCGCATGTGCAACCCACTGAAATGGAGATGAGACTCTGACGGGTTCCAGACACCTTACAGTTAGAACACTCACAGTGGGCTACCTAACAAAGAAGCATCCAAAGAATGAGTTGCCTGGGGATCTGGATGAGAGAATGGAAACTGTTGAGGAGATTGTTTCCCACTGACTGGCAAGCGAGTGATCAAACCAGGAGCTTGATCAGCTACTATAAGACCCAGCATGGGTTCCATGGAGAGGGCTTAAAGAGATTGCTGTCCACAATGTAGCACACGACCTGCAGGATTATCTGTATAGTGCCCTAAAGGGAAGACTAGGCCATGATCATATCCAGGAGAACTCCTAGGAGCAGCAGTTACTGCAAGGAATGGAGCTGAGACTTCTAGACTCAACAGAACTCCAAGAATGGAGGAAGCTAGAGGCCGTGGCCAGACCTTTGTGGCTAAATAAAGGGGCCATCCACCAACTGTCTGAGAAAGGGAAACTTGGAGTCCTAATATCTCAGGTGCACTGAAAGAGCGCAGGGGTCAGGACCTAGAAGCTTGCATATCCAGGAAGCTAACCAATCCTGGAGAAATAAAAGAACGTGTGACTACCTGGATAAAATCCTGTATATGGCAGTCAGCAGAATTTCCCCTTTAAAAAAAAACTGTGCCAGGGGATGGGAAGCTCCAAAGGAATAGACACAAAGGGAAAATATTCATGGAACTAGCAACCACAGAAGCATGCCCTGAGGCACACAGAGAAGTACCTGGGTCTGAAGAATCCAGTCTAAGAAGTCATTATTGCTACACTCAGAAGAGATGAGGTGAGAATAAGATGTATCTTGCTCGATATCCCCACTGGGGGGAGAGGAGTAGAGAAGTTCCTCTAACTGAGAACCTCTGGCATCGGTTGGGTGCTAGACAGGACACCTGAGAGGACACCAGAGGTGGCACCAGGGAGAGTGTAGCTTCAGTTCCAGACCTGGCCCAGATCCGGTGCTGGGCACTGATGCCAGACACAGTGCCTGACCCACCGCTTGACATGATGCCAGACACAGTGCCACACATGGTGTCGAACCCGACACTTGACCCAATACCAGACACAACGCTGGACATGATGTCGAACATGACAGACACAGCATCAGGCACTAGACACATGGTGCCGGGAACACAGTGCCAACTGAATAAGAGACACAGCGTCATGGGTCAGCACAGTAAGAGGCAGCACCAAGAGGACTGGATGCAGTGGCAGGAGATCCCCGCACTGATGTGGCATCAAATGACACCATAACCAGAAGAGTCAGAAGGGACAACGGCAGGAGGAGCCAAACCTTCACCGGGAGATACCTGGTACCGGTGCCCCCCTGAGCCAGCCTGGCACCGACAAGTAACAACCTAGCACCTGGAATACTGTAACTGCCACCCACCCAGGCAGCAAGGGCCGGGGGGGGCACAGAACAACACCAAGAGATCCTGCTGACCTAATGCCAGCATGAAGCCCACATGACGCTGAAGAGGGGTTGACCCGATATTGGGACCAGCACTAGAAGTGGCACCAAGGACCACAACGATGTGGACAGTGCCAAAAAGGCCATGGTCCCAGAAACCAAGGGTGTCGTGGAAGACTTCCCAGAAGATGACATTGAGTGATACCATTTCTTTTTCTCTCTTTCTAAGAGGTGAGAGGAAGAACTCGAGGCCAAGTGGCATCTAGAACCTGACCAGAATCAGCAACTGGACCACTTTTCCATGCTACAGAGGACTGCTCTTCCTCCGAGCACAGGACTACCTGTGGTCAAAACCCTTCCCTCACAGGAAAGTGGACTGGACTTGGTCCTGCTGCCTGAGCAACCTGCACAAAGGTTCCCTACCATAATCCTGAAGAGATGTCATGACATCAGCATGGTAGGGCTGAGAGAACTGTTACAAAAATAACAAACTCCAGCTTTCAACAACTAAAAACTGAGAGAACTGAAAGCAGCTGTTGTGTAAACGTGAAGTTCTGATTCCTGAAGGGCAAGCCATGTTGTCACTGTACACTCAACACTGGGAGAAAAGGAACTGAGGCAGTTAGGGGCAGGTGCTGAGGTAAGCCTGGTGTAGCGAGCCACTCCCACAGCGACATGCATGCGCACAGCTTACCTCGGTGCCAACTCTCCTGAAAAGTTCTGGCTCCCATGGGATTCTAGTGCCTCCAGCACAGACCCATTAGTGAGAATAAATGGTGAAGATAGCTTTCTAGAAGATCATGCTCACAGAGATTCAATGTCTGGTGCTGTTGCTATTCAAAATGAACCCTCTACCACAAAAAAAGATACATTTAAACTGTAAAATAACTCTGTAAGTCAAACTTTATTAATAAATGCAGCAGTGTGGGTAAACAAGGACCCAAACACTTTGGGTCTTCCTTGGTTAAACAGGGTGCCTTTTGAGTAGTACCAAATGTAATTCTTTTGCAGATGCAAAAATGTCATGTGCAGAATTTTCTGGATTTTTTAAACAGTTCATGGAATTTCACACTGCATAAAGTATTTTATTTGTGGAGGGAAAAAAAACAATTTGCAGTAAGTTTTTATTATTGCTCACAGAAAAAAAAAATAACTTTTGTTGCCAAACACAAAGTCCTCAAGTCAAGGAAAACACACTTGTCTTTTTAGCAGCTTCTCAAAATATGAAATTTGTGAAATTGTTCTGAATTTGTGAACTTAGGTAAAAATTAAATTTGAATTTTATACACCACTGTAGTTGTGTGGTACAAGGTGGAACCACATGACTTTTGCTGCCTGAGTGGCCATTTGTTTTTTCCTTGCAAGAAACAGGCAGATAGGTGGGGTAATAGCGATGCTGCCAGGGTAGGGCCCTATTTATAGTCTCAAAGGGTGGTGGTACAAAACTGCAGTCATTCTGTCAACCATTTGTGCCTTCCCCCTTTTGTGTTATACATAAAGCTTGCCTGGACTCACAAAGGGGAGGTGTCCCCACCTCATCTCCTCTGTTGTAATGCAAATGACTGTTCCAGGTGTTACCAAGCACAAGCAGGGTTTCTGTCCTCTAACAACATGATTATTGACATGCATAAAGTCACAGAAAGGCACTGCACCACTTGCATTGTGCTCTGCCAGGCTGCAAATTGGTGGAGAATGGAAAGACTGTTATTGAGTTGGGTAGCAGTAGAAAGGAATATGTCAGCAGGAGGGTGGAAGCTATTACAAAAATCTTTTCTTTTTGCTTTTGCCTGATTGAAACTGAAGTTTGTGTGATTTTGTTTTATTTTTGTAAGGGCTGTATAGGGGTGGGAACCCAAATGCTTGGGTGTAGAAGAAAAGGCCTCATGTGAAGTAGATGTAGTGCATGGATCTCAGGTAAATGTAAAGCCCATTGTCAGAGCCATCTCGGTGCAGCAGCAGGGCTACTGCTCATGACACCAGAGACCCAGGTTTGGAATGAGTTCCGGTCATTGAGGCTGGCCACGGGAGGGAGGCTTGCAAGTCCCAGGGACAGCTCTTCTCCCCTTGGGTGGAAGGATGCAGCATCTCACTGCTCGACTACTGCCTACAAGTGAGTGCACACCAAAGGGAAGGGCCTGCCATTGAACACCATGCATGCCAGTGCCAAGCATCCTTGTGCTTAGCTGCACAACAGTGCCTTGGGGAGAAAACCAAAGGAAGAGGCAATCCTGATCCAAACATGCAGGCTCCCACATGATCAACAAGGCAGGCCACCTACCACCACATAGAAACATAGAAACATAGAATTTGATGGCAGATAAGGACCACTTGGCCCACCCAGACTGCCCATTTCCCTACCTACTGGATAAGCTGCAGATCCTAGTTAACCAGCAGCCTACTTCTTCCTACCCCCACCCCCTAGAATGGCCTTATGACTGTCCCATGCATGCTTGAATTCCACCACTGTTTTTGACTCCACAACCTCCTCCGGAAGGCTGTTCCATGCATCCACAACCCTCTTTGTTAAAAAATACTTCCTTAAATTACCTCTGAGCCGCCCCCATCTTCAAACAGGCCCCTGTTCCTGCACACCCTTTTTTGAAAGATGCTACCTCTTGGACTTTGTTGATTCCTTGAGGTACTTGAAAGTTTCTATCATGTCCCCCTCTCCCACCTTTCCTCGAGGCTATACATATTAAGCTCCTTAAGTCTCTCTTCATATGTCTTCTGGTGCAGACCCTGCACCATTTTAGTTGCCCTCCTCTGGACAGCTTCCATCCTGTCTATGTCTTTGCGGAGATTGGGTCTCCAGAACTGCACACAGTACTCCAGATGGGGTCTGACCAGCTGTCTGTACAGAGGGATAATAACTTCCTGTTTTCTACTGGTGATGCCTCTCCCTATGCATCCCAGTATCCACCCAGCCCTCCTTGCTGCCCTCTCACATTGCTTGCCCACCTTTAGGTCATCTGATATGACTACCCCCAGGTCCCTTTCCATTTTTGTTGTTGTTAGTATCTCACCCCCCATTGTGTACTCTTCCCCTGGGTTTTTGTTTCCCAGGTGCATTACCTTGCACTTCTTAGCATTGAATCTAAGCTGCCATACATTTGACCATTCCTCTAACCTTGCCAAGTCCCTTATCATCCTTTCCACCCCACCTTGTGCATCAACTCTGTTGCAGATCTTTGTGTCATCCGCAAAGAGACATACTTTTCCTTCCAGTCCCTCTGCAATGTCACTTATAAAGACATTGAAGAGGACCGGTCCTAATACTGAACCCTGCGGTACCCCACTAGTAACCCCCCTTTCTTCAGAGTGGACTCCATTTACTATTACTCTCTGTGTCCTATTCTCCAGCAAATTCTTTACCCAGGCTGTCATCTTGGGACCCACTCCCAGGCTGGCTAACTTGTATATTAATCTTTTGTGTGGGACTGTGTCAAATGCCTTGCTAAAGTCTAGGTAGGCCATGTCCACAGCCCCTCCCTGATCTACTACTTTGGTCACCCAGTCAAAGAGGTCTATCAGATTCGTCTGGCATGACCTTCCCGCTGTGAATCCATGCTGCCTTGGGTCCTGTGCCCCTCTGGCCTCTAGATACTCGACAATTCTTTCCTTTAGAAGTGATTCCATCATTTTCCCTATCACTGAGGTTAAACTAACCGGTCTGTAGTTTCCTGCTTCTGCCTTGCTCCCACTTTTGTGAAGGGGAAACACATCTGCCCTCCTCCAGTCCTCGGGTACCACCCCTTCCTCCCATGATTTGTTAAAGAGGGTAGTCAGTGGTGTCACTAGTTCTACCTTAGTTCTTTAGAATTCTGGGATGAATCCCATCAGGCCCCATTGCTTTGTCCACCTTCAGTTTTAAGAGTTCTTTCATAACCCTTTCTTCTGTAAATGGGCTGGTATCAACTTCTGTATCCAGAGTGCTTCTACTGTTTGTTTTAGATACCTCCCTCTTCATTTGTAAATACTGAGCAAAAATATTTGTTTAGTATCTCTGCCTTTTCACAGACTCCCTCTGCCCACCCTCCCTCTCCTTTATTAAGCCTCATTATCCCTCCCTTGGTCTTCCTTCACTCCCTGATGTACCTATAAAAGGTTTTATCCCCCTTCTTAACTGAGTTGGCTATCTTTTCCTCGGTTTGGGCGTTTGCTGTTCTGACTGCCTTCCCAGCTCTTTTGCTTTAACTGTTACAGTTCTCAGTCCTGCTCCTTCTGTGATTCCTTGTACTTCCCATCTTTCTTTTCTCTTGAACCTTCCTGCCACTTCCTTTGAGAACCATAGTGGTTTCTTACATTGTTTTGTTTTGTTTATTTGCTTCACACAAAAGCTCGTTACCTCTGTGATGGCAGTTTTTATTATTCCCCATTGTTCTTCTACCCCTCCTTCCTGCCCATTTGCTAGTGCATTCCTTAGGCACTCACCCATTTTGGCAAAGGCACCCCTCCTAAAGTCCAGTACTTTTGCCTTTATATGGCTTGACTCTATTGATGTGTTTATTGTGAACCATACTATTCGATGGTCGCTAGTTCCCAGATGGCTACCCACTTTTCATCTGTGATCTTCTCTCCATCTCATTTGAGAGAACCAGGTCTAAGATTGTTCCCTCGAGTGGGCTCCAATACTAGTTGTTCAAGGCATGCCCCTGTAGGGCATCTAGAATAACCCCACTCTTCGAAGTGGCTGCTGCAACTGCACTCCAGTTAACATCTGGCATATTCAGATCACCCATCAGCAATATCTCCCCTTTTTCTGCCATTCTAAGTATACTTTCTATCATTTCCTTGTCCATTTCCTCCCCCTGAGAAGGGGGGTCTGTATACAACCCCTGTGCGGATTGTGGTGCCATTGCCTGTCTCCAAATTACCCACAGTGCTTCTTCTCCTCCCTGTTTACCCTTTTGTTCTGTTGTTTTGATCCTTCCCTTATGTAAAGAGCTACTCCTCCTCCTCTTTTACCCTCCCTGTCCCTCCTGTAGATAGTGTATCCTGGTATATTTACGTCCCAGTCATGGTTTTGTGTATACCATGTTTCTGTGACTGCCACGATATCCAGATGTTCCTTCTCCATCAAGGCCACTAATTCAGGAAGCTTGTTACCCAGATTACAGGCATTGGTACTCATTGCTCTCCATTTTTTGATGGCTTTACCTTCTGTTGCAGCATCCCCCACTGACCTTTCTACCTCAGTCTTTTTCTCATTTAGTACCCTGTTTTGTAGGGAGAGGCTGGGATGTGGTCCTAAGTAAGTGAAGGATAACTGGTATGTCCATGAGAAGGTTGGTGACTGGGCTGAGAGGTACCACAGGACCAGTGGTCAGAGGTGCAGAAATACAAGGTGGGAAAAAAGAAAAGGCAACTGGAAGGAACAACTTTCTAAGTGTGAGCTGCAGCAAGCTGTCATCATGGATTAGTTTTCTTGATGTTTGGTATTCAAACAGTGTCAGTGACTCTGCAGGTTGCACACTCGCCTCTGAGGCCAGAAGATTAGAAGACTGTAGGTTCTATCCCCACTCCAGGCACTTGAGTTAAATCCTAATACTGACACTGTAGTGCAGCATGAGGGGGGTGCTGCACTCCTGAGGTGCCATCTTTTGGATGAGATGTTAAACCGAGGTCCCATCTGCCTGATCAGGTGGATGTTAAAGATCCCATGGCACTTCTCGAAAAGAGTAGGGGAATTTTTATTATGCATAAAGTAAATACAAGCTGGTACATAATACCTTAAATTTCCCTGTACAATATCTCTTATTGCAATATAGTTTAACATCCCTTTGCACCAGTAGTCAATACACAATGTATACTTAAAAAAAATACTTTTCAAACTAAGCAATTTTCCTTTTAACTACTAGGAATTTGTCCTTGTCTTTCCATAACGACCTAAATGCCCACATTTCAGGTTGTTATAATTACAGGTATACCCTTCCATCTTTTCTTTCATTATTTCCAGGAGAGTTTTGCTTTATCATATAGTACTTGTGTCCTTATTTCTTTCTCAATTAACATTACAACTGTCATAGGTAGAATTTCTTTTTGTTGCAAGACTTATTTATTGCACCTGCCACATTGTGAATTTAATACATGTAAATATTAACCTCCAAGTCCCCTCCTCCATCCCCTTTATTTGGTTTGTCTAGCCTAGCATTATTTATTTATTTATTTATTATTAGGATTACAAATACCTTTGAACCAAGGTTTTTTTTTTTTACAAAGGTTCCGCATCACCAATGGGTGTAAGCAAAACAATGGTAAGATACAATACAAGGTCAGGAGGTTAACATAGAAGTAAGCAGAGGCAAGATACAATACAGGTCAGGAGATTAACTTAGTAGCAAAAGACAGTAAATGTGTATAGAGTAGCAAACAGTCAGTGGCAAATAACAATGCACAATTAACAATATGGGTGTTTATATAGCAAGACACAGATACAAATGAAACCATCCTGGGGGTGACATAAGTGGAGCAAGGTGGGGGATAAGAGGGGTGGGGAAAAGGGGGTAGGCAGTCAAGGATTTGACATTGTTGTAAGTGCAAGAACAGAAAGATAAGTCCTAGGTAGTCTGGGGTGGTGCAACAAGAGACAGGGTGATAGGGAGGGGGAGGCAGGAGGAGAGGAGCGGGAGAGGAGGTGGAATGGGAGGTGAGAGGGGGTAGAATGGTAGGTGGGCGGTGGGGAGAGGGATGGAGAGTAGCAGGGGATGGAGGGGTGGAGAGAAGTGGGGAGAGTAGCAAGGGAGAAGAGAAGAGGAGGGAGAGATGAAACAAAGCTGCAAGCCTAGGCAGAGCAGTCACAACTGCTGAGGTCAGTGAGGTGCTGGTGGAGTTTATGTTTGAATGGGACAAGCTTGTTTTCAGCTGCAATTTCATTTCAGGGGAAGGTTGTTTAGCAGCAGGGGGGCCCTGGTGTGGAAAGCATGTTGAACCTGGTTGGTATGGCAGAATGAAATGATAAACGTTGGTTTGAGGGAACTGTGAGTAAAATGTGCAGTGACTGCGGGCAACATTAAGGCATGAGTTGCCAGTAGCTGGTAGGCAGGTCTACTATTTAGATTGAGCCAGTTGGATTGCTTGTAGAGATCACAGGTATGCATAAGCTTCCCTGCACCAGTGAGAAGTCTGCAGCATTTGTTAGGGGCTGTCTTGACCCATTTTAGGGTGGTATCAACAGCAGCCCTGTAGAAGACATGCCCGTAATCAATGACAGGTAGAACTGAGACAGTTATGGCTGCGCACATAGCTTATTTGGTAAGACAGCGATGGTGGTGGTAGAGGACCCCAATTCTTGAGCTGACTGATTCTGAGATGTGTTGAACATGTGAGCTGAAAGACATTGTGCAATCAAGGGTAATACCAAGGTATTTAAACTCCTGCACTTACTCAAGTGGCTGTTCAAGTTCATTATGTATGGTGAAGTTTATGGATCTGTATTTGCTGTGAGAGCTATGGAACAGCATGGACTTTGTTTTTTTGTAATTCATCAACAGCTTATGTTGGAGAAGCCAGGTTTCAACTAGGCTGAAGTTCATCTGTAGCACCTTGGAGAGCGAGACGGGGTCAGTATGGGATGAAAAGAGGACTGCATCATCGGCATACAGTGTTAAGTTATTATTACAAGCTGCAGAAAGAGTATTGAAGAAAAGGTTGACAAGTAGGGGGCCAAGGATGGAACCCTAGGGTACACCAGAGTGAACAGGAAGGGTACTTGAGAGAGAGAGAGTCAACAATTTTGACTTTTTGGCTCCTTGCCAAGAGGTAGCTTTCAAACCATTTGGTTACATCATTAGATAGTCCAAGGGAGGAGAGTGAGTGAAGCAGGAGCTGGTGGTTCACATTGTCAAATGCCTTGGTCAAATCAATGAACACCGCACCCAGTAGGTGGCCAGTGTCAATCACCTTATGAATATGGCTGGTGAAGTCAAGCAGGGCAGTGGTAGTACTATGGGCTTTTCTAAAGCCATGTTGCTACGGGCAGAGTAAGTTATATTTGTTGAGGTGTTCAGACAACTGGTCAGCTACAATTTGTTCCAACGCCTTGGAGAGTGGTGGGAGGATAGAGATAGGGCCGTAGTTAGACAGAAGAGACCTGTCACCACTTTTATGAATGGGTGTGAGCACTGCTTATTTCCAGAGCTGGGGGAATTATTTATGAGAGTGAGAGATTCAGAAGTTTAATGAGAGGAATTTGAGGTCAAGGGTATCACTGCTGAAACTGGCTTTGCTTAGCACTTTGTTGAGGTATGTTTTAGCTTCAGACATGGATACCCTCTTAAAGTAGAATGGGGGGGGGTATTACTGTGGAGATTGATTTTATTATTGAGGCAGTGCCAGGCAAAGTTGTCAAAGAAGTTGGGGGGAAGGACACTGCTAAGATCAGTGAATACGAGATTAAAGGAGTCCACTATTTCTTTGGGGTCCTATAAAATGGAGCTGTTAACCTCAATCATAGTGGGAGAGGATTTGCTTGGTTTACCCGTGAGGCTGTTTATGTTCTTCCAGAAGGGTTTGTTATTTCTCCAGGAGTTGGTAAGTTCCTGGTTGTAGAAGACTTGCTTGGCTCTGTGTATAGCTATTTTTCACTGGTTCCTAGCCACCTTATAGAGCTGCATATCATGTGGTTTCCCTGAGTCTATGGCCCGGTGCCAGAGGTTATCTTGGTTTCGCATCATGGAAATGAGTTCGGAGTTAATCCAGTGATTAGTGGTAGACTGAGTTTTGCATTTACATAGGGGGGCAAAACTGTTACAAACTTTGTTAAACTAGGCAATGAAGAAGTCAAGTGCTTGGTCGACATTGCTCAAGTAGTCAAGGGGTGTCCAGTCAACCATTGACAGGGCAGTGAGGAATTGTGGCAGCTTTCCTTTTGTTAAGATTCTTTTATAGGAGAAAGCGGACTTAGGTTTAGGTGCCTTGTTTGACCAGTGGCAAATAACTGGAGAGTGATCACTGAGGGCATCTGGGAGAACTTCCATGTTAGTGATTCTGCTGGGTTGGGAGATGAGGATCAGGTCAAGTAAGGAGCTACTACCAGACTTATAATTAAACCTAGTGGGAGAGGTGATCATTTGAGTAATGTCCAGAGCAGCAATGGCATCCTTACATGGGTTGGCTTCTGGAGCTAGCCAGTTAACATTTAGGTCACCCATTACAATTGTCTCATCACAGGAGGTGCTGTCATCCATGGAAGCCTGTAACATGTTCACACAGTGGGATGTATATGGATGCAACTGTGAGGGATTTTCCCTGCTGGCCCAGGATTACTTTAACTGCTAGGATTTGAGAGTTGTTTGCAGAGGGAGGTAATGAGATGACTATCCCTTTAAGAGTGTCCCTCAAATAAATGGTGCAGCCACCCCCTCTCTTGGCAATTCTGTCGAGTCGGAACAGGGCATAGCCTGGAATGAACACAGCACTGTCTGGCACCTTAGGGGAGAGTCAAGTTTCGTTGAGGGCTATAATGTCCGGCCTATGTTGTAACACCCAGACCTGGAGTGCATCGAGCTTAGCTGGCAGGATGCAGATGTTAAGATTCACCAGCTTGATGGAGCCTTGTTTCTTGTGTTGTTTGTATGCCAAGGTGGGCAGACCAGGGTTTGGGTGTACGTTTCCAGCTAGGAGCAGGAGAAGAAGTGCAATCCTAGCAAGATAGTGAGCAAGGAGCTCGTGAGCCGAACACTATCTACTTCTGACGGATTTTTTAGCAGGTGTGTTACTGCAGGGAGTTAGTAATTGATGGAGAAGGGAGTACTCAGGGATGGGGAGGAGATTATAGAAACATAGAAACATAGAATTTGATGGCAGATAAGGACCGCTTGGCCCACCCAGTCTGCCCATTTCCCTACCTACTGGATAAGCTGCAGATCCTAGTTAACCAGCAGCCTACTTCTTCCTACCCCACCCCCAGAACTGCCTTATGACTATCCCATGCATGCTTGAATTCCACCACTGATTTTGACTCCACAACCTCCTCCGGAAGGCCGTTCCATGCATCCACAACCCTCTGTGAAAAAATACTTCCTTAAATTACCTCTGAGCCGCCCCCCTCTATCTTCAAATTGTGCCCTCTTGTTCTTGCACACCTCTTTTTTTGAAAGATGCTACCCTCTTGGACTTTGTTGATTCCCTTGAGGTACTTGAAAGTTTCTATCATGTCCCCCCTCTCCCTCCTTTCCTCAAGGCTATACATATTAAGCTCCTTAAGTCTCTCTTCATATGTCTTCCGGTGCAGACCCTGCACCATTTTAGTTGCCCTCCTCTGGACAGCTTCCATCCTGTCTATGTCTTTGCAGAGACTGGGTCTCCAGAACTGCACACAGTACTCCAGATGGGGTCTCACCAGCTGTCTGTACAGAGGGATAATAACTTCCTGTTTTCTACTGGTGATGCTCTCCCTATGCATCCAGTATCCCCCACCCTCCTTGCTGCCCTCTCACATTGCTTGCCCGCCTTAGGTCATCTGATATGACTACCCCAGGTCCCTTTCCATTTTTGTTGTTGTTAGTATCTCACCCCCATTGTGTACTCTTCCCCTGGGTTTTTGTTTCCCAGGTGCATTACCTTGCACTTCTTAGCATTGAATCTAAGCTGCCATACATTTGACCATTCCTCTAACCTTGCCAAGTCCCTTCTCATCCTTCCACCCCACCCTGTGCATCAACTCTGTTGCAGATCTTAGTGTCATCCCAAAGAGACATACTTTTCCTTCAGTCCTTCTGCAATGTCGCTTATAAAGACATTGAAGAGGACCGTCCTAATACTGAACCTCATGGCAATCAACTAGTAACCCTCCTTTCTTCTGAGTGGACCCATTTACTATTACTCTCTGTGTCCTATTCTCCAGCCAATTCTTTACCCAGGCTGTCATCTTGGGACCCACTCCCAGGCTGGCTAACTTGTATATTAATCTTTGTGTGGGACTGTGTCAAATGCCTTGCTAAAGTCTAGGTAGGCCATGTCCACAGCCCTCCCTGATCTACTACTTTGGTCACCCAGTCAAAGAAATCTATCAGATTCGTCTGGCATGACCTTCCCGCTGTGAATCCATGCTGCCTAGGGTCCTGTGCCCCTCTGGCCTCTAGATACTCGACAATTCTTTCCTTTAGAAGTGATTCCATCATTTTCCCTATCACTGAGGTTAAACTAACAGGTCTATAGTTTCCTGCTTCTGCCTTGCTCCCACTTTTGTGAAGGGGAATCACATCTGCCCTCCTCCAGTCCTCGGGTACCACCCCATCCTCACATGATTTGTTAAAAAGGGTAGTCAGTGGTGTCACTAGTTCTACCCTTAGTTCTTTTAGAATTCTGGGATGAATCCCATCAGGCCCCATTGCTTTGTCCACCTTCAGTTTTAAGAGTTCTTTCAGAACCCTTTCTTCTGTAAATGGGCCAGTATCAACTTCTGTATCCAGAGTGTTACTACTGTTTGTTTTATGTACCTCCCCTCTTCCTTTGTAAATACTGAGCAAAAATATTTGTTTAGTATCTCTGCCTTTTCACAGTCTCCCTCTGCCACCCTCCCTCCCCTTTATTAAGCCTCACAATCCCTCCCTTGGTCTTCCTTCGCTCCCTGATGTACCTATAAAAGGTTTTATCCCCCTTCTTAACTGAGTTGGCTATCTTTTCCTCGGTTTCTATCTAGGTTATTATCTAGGTTATTATTGAGGGAGGCTAGCATTGGAGCATAGTACTGTGTTTTGGATGGTGGTAGGGTACACCAAGGGATATATCCCAACATTGAGTGGTGATGCTGGTAAATGAGGGGGGTACCAGCACTAGTGGAGTTGAGGACTATGAAAAACAGAAGTAGATGCAGCTTTAGAAAGGTGTTTATGGACATAGTGAAAAGAGGTACAGGTGTCCAAAGCAGAGGGTAAGGAGAAAGTGCAGAGCTTATGAAGTTAGGTCGGTGGAGAGGAGTAGAACAGGGCTTAGTGTTAGGCAACAGGGGGTGATCCTAAAAGCACAGGCCTTGACAGGAGTAGAAGAGGGAGGGGGCAAAGGCTGATGAATAGTGACAGACTGACCACACAATAAGTGAAATGAGACAGGATTTGTATAGTATTGGGTAAGTGTGCTTATAACTGGGCCGTCTAGTGGCTAAAAGATATAATCTACTAAAGGAAAAAAAAAATTTAGGCAGCAGAGAGATGAGCTCCAGGGGACGGTGCCAGGCAGTTCAAATCTCCAGGAGCTGAAGCCAGTCACGGAGAGACGGAGTGCTGAATCTGCTTATAGTAGACCCCATTTCAGGTACTATCCACCAACTGAGTTCATGGCTAACAAGCTGGACTGGAGCTGCTTCCCTGAAGCATACCTGGAATCTTGCTCTTGAAGGTAGGCTGGGGAGCACCCTGTGGACAGCTGTGTTCAGCACCAGACCACCAGTGCAGAAGATGGAATCCCCCTCAGGGAATCCTGAAGAGACTATAGTCTTGTAGGTCACTTTTTCCCATTGTGTATTCTCCCATCTTCTGCTTATTTACTTTCACACCTCTCTGGCATACTCACACTGTATAAAAAAATGTTCAAGAGTTTCTTCTATCTGTCCACATTGCATTCTTGGACAATATCTCTCCGTAATTCTTTTATGCTTAGCATTCCCTTTCACCCCAAGCCTTCCATGGGCTCTTAACCAAATGACATCCCACATGCATGGTGGTGTTTTTTTGTCTATGAAATACTCTCCTAATCTGTGATGTTCTCTTGGTCTTATACCTTTATATTCAGTTGGAGTCACGTATTCTTGGTCCTGTATAGTTTGGTTCACAAGTTTCCTACTGGGTACTGTCATCTAGGCTAGGGCAATTTTCCATTTTCTTATGTTCCCAATCATGGGGAGTGCATAATGTGGTAGTTGTTTTTGTTTTTTTAAAGCTAAAGGGAATTGTGACCATGTTGCTATCAAAGGTGTAATCCAATAGGCTGCTCCTTGTTTCCATTCTGCTTTCCCTGGTGACACAAAGACCATAATATTATTATACAAGAAACTACTGAAAAAGTAGCTAATAGGGTTTAGTAGGTCTAACCCTCCGTATTTATAGGGCCTGTATAATGTTTCTCTTTTTATGGGATTACGTCTACTTCCCCAAATTATCTGGAAACTCTGATTTAGGATTGTTGCATCTAAGCACCCGGGGGGGTGGAACATTGGGAGCAAAAATATTTTAATTATAGTTACTTTTTTCTTTTTACTTTGTTGCCAATTTTTCCAGATATGAACTTTTTCTGTACTATAATCCAGTTTTTCTTTCCAATTTTCCAAAGCTTTATTTTCGGTTCCGAAGGTTATACCTAGGATTTTTATTGAAGTGTCTGATATTTTAATGTTCTGTATTTCTTGCATTTTTGTACTGCTTTTGCTCAGGATATATCCTGCACATTTTTCTGTGTTTATTCTGGCCCCTGTCATTGTTGAATATTTCTTTTATTTTATTTAAAGCCACCTCTATTGATTTTACATCAGGTAGTATTAGGCAGTGATCATCTGCATAAGCTGCAGTTTTAGCTATGCTTTCTCCTGAAGGAAGGCATATTTCTCCAATCCTCTGGTCTTGCTGTATCAGTTTCAATAGCGGATCAAGACAAGACATATAGAATGAGGCTCATGGGGCAGCCCTGTCTGACCCCTCTGTTTATTTTAACCATATTTCCCATGTGTCCATTGATCAGCAGTACTGTTGATGCTATCCTATATAATTTCATTATCCATTTAATACAATTTTTTGGTATTCCATATTTTTTTTAATACTACCTGCAAGTATATATGCAATACCTTGTCAAAGGCCTGTTCTCGGTCTAGGCTCAGTATGTATCCATTTAGTTTGTTTTGGGTTCCCATTTCTACTATCTCTCTCATCAACAGCAAGTTTTCTTGTATTTTTCTACCTTGAATTGTACATATTTGACTAGATCCAATTAAGTATGGTGCAGCCAGGGCAAGTCTGCTTGTTAATATTTTCATTAGAATTTTGATATCTGTATTCATTAAGCTTAATGGCCTCCAATTTTTTATATTTTATCTTTCATTTTTCATGGATAAATAGTTGAATGGATAGGCCTAGTTGAGGTGCTATATAGTCATTATCTAATATAATATTATACACTACTGCTAATATCTGAACTAATTCCATGCTGAATGTTTTATAGAATTCAGATATCAATCCATCAGGACCTGGGGTTGTGTTATTCTTTAAGGTTTTAATTGTGGTCTCTGTTTCTATTGAGGTGATTGGTACTATTAGTTTATTAGCTATATTGGGGGGTAAGGTGGGTACTGTGCATTTCTTCAGTGTTTCCTGTATTTTATCTTCTGTTATTCCTGGATCTGTGTATATATCTTCCACATACTGAACTACTGTTTCAAATATCTTTTTATTTGTTTCAACTATATTCCCTTCTTTATCTTGTATCTTATCCATAGTTCTCTGCTGTACTTTATTATTGCAGTTTTCAAAGATATCTCCAGTAGTAGTTTTACCTGAGGTACCTATCCTATGTTCATAAAGAAGACATGTTGCCCTGGTATATTGTAACTTTTCCATTTCCGTTTGTATGTTTTTAACCTGTTCAAAAAATGCCCCATATCCTTCGTTCACTAGGGAAATAATTTTACAATACTGTGCTCTCAGAGTAAGATATTTCTTATATTGTTCAGTATTCCTTTGATTTGCTTGTTGCTGGAAAAGTTTTTTTATTTCATTTTTGGTAGTGACCCACCATCTACTTAGGTCTGTTTCCAGACATGCCACGGATTTTCTGGCATTTAGTAATTCTCTTACTTGGGTTTTTATGTCTGGAATAATCAGTAGGTTATTATTTAATTTCTAAAACCCCTTACCAGTTGAGAATGTGTCCAGAATGTTTATGTGGGATAATACCATTAGGTGGACTGTATTTTTTACAGGGATAACATGAGCTCTCTGGGTTTTTAAAGATGAAGAAGAAAATATATAAGCTATCCAAGTGGCTAGTGTGCTTTTGTAAAATGTGTATCCTCCACTAGAATGTATAGTGTGATATGTGTCTAAGAGCCCTGCTTGTTCCACTATTTTTTTAAAGTATTTGAATCACAAAATTGTTTATTCATCTTGGCTCCTCTGTCCTCTCTGTTTAACACACAGTTGAAATCAACTGCCCAGATAATGTGTCTAGAAGTGAATAAGTAGGGTTTTATCAAGTTCAACAGTATCTTGTGAGAAGGGTGACTGCTATGGAGCGCTTACAAAAAGGGTGACTCAATAGCGGCACCCATTCTCAGGGCTACTGGACAGGGGGGTGATTACAGGTATAGAGACATCCTGTTGCTATATGTACATGCATGCTGGGGGGAAGTGAGTGAGCATGCTCTGCAACAGGTGGAAGGGATTGTGAGGGGTAGTGTGGTGGTCGGTTGCTGAGCTGGCTATGTGTCATGGTGGGTGGGTGGCTAGTTATGGCTCCGAGGGTGCTGGGTTCAGTTCCCGGCACACATTCATTTTGTTGGACGCCCAGCTAAATATCTGAGTTCGAAGTTGAGAATCCTTTAGTAGGGGGGTGTGGGGGCACAGCCCCCCCTCATAAACAAAATAAAAGCTCTGGAACAGTCTCCCATCATCAACTCGCTCATCACCCTCCCACTTGTCTTTCAAAACAAACTCGAAGGACTGACTTTTTACTGAGTCTATGTGCAACTGCTCCTCTGAAAACCCTCGAGCACTACATCCACCCTAGCTTCCATAACAAACAGAAATTAATGTTTTGCTATTTCTTTTTTTCTGAACTGTATTATCACTCTATACTAGTCAGCCAACTATGTGTTAGACAGTGTATTGCATGTTGGGCATCCTGCACTCCTGTAACAATTATCGACTGTATTATCTATATTTGATTATGGAACATACTGTCTCGAGGTCCTGACTCACATGGCATAGTGATGCTCTTTCATGTATTCTCATGTATTTCTAAAGCTGTCCTATTGCAACTATATTGTATCATATCCATGTTATGTATTTTGTTGACTCTTGTTACCACACTGTGGTCTGGGTCATGGCTGAAAATGGTCCAATGGATCAGTTCACTTACCTGGTTATCGAAAACATACATAAATAAATAAATAAATAAAAGCAAGTCCCCAGCACCGTTTTACTGTGTGCCAGGAATGTACATCATCGAAACTTGATTTTCACCAATGTGCGTTCGACCTAACAGCGATCGCCATTATTACATAAATCCAAGTTCAACATATCTACGCTCTCTTTCTTTGAGGTTCATACAAATTTAAAATTCTCCATGTACAATTGTTATGAATGTAATCTAGCATCATCACTCTTCCTGGGCATATATCCACTATTTTAGAGACAGTGTAATCATATCCAAAGAATAACATTCTCACTCCCCCACATCTTTCCAGGCCTTTAGAAAAAAAGGAAGGTCCCCAACACCATAATTGTTTTGCTGCTTCTATTTTATTTGCAGAATGAAGTCTAGTATCCTGCAAAAAAGTTATGTCAATCCCTTGATCTTTTATTATGGAAAAAGTCACCATTCTTCTTCTGCTATTTTTCAAGCTGTTGGCATTTAAAGTAGCTATTTTATAGCAGTAGGGGGAAGACATGGAGGGTTAAGGTGGAGTGAATAATTCTAAGTTTGTTTTCCTAATCTACTACTTCTCCTGAGCTGTATCCCTGGCTGTTTGTGTCTTGTTCGCACTTCTTAGACCTTAGCTTCTAGCTGGCCATCATCTGACTCTGAGGTCATCCCTTGTTGTAGGGATATGGTTGATGATGTTTCGGAATCTTCATCTAGGTCTAAATCCTGAGGCTGTAGGGCTGTATATTTATTTGACAGTGTAAGAGGTTTTTGTGCTTTTGCCATTTTCTGCAGTTTTGTTTTAGGATTTATTTTTTTTCAATGTGCATTTTTTTGACAGAACTGTTGTCGTCTCTGGTGGTGGCATGACTATTGCATTCTGTTCATGTTAATTTTGTACTTGTGCACTATTTTCTTCTGGTCTCTGTGTATCCATGTCTTTGAGGTCACTTTCCAAGGCTCCTTTCTCAGTTTGGCTTTCTTCTCCCTCTTTTTCTGCCCTTTTATCTGTTGCTTTTTCTTGGGGGAAGGGGTCTGTTCTTGATGTGGAGGATAGGGATGGGGATTGTTGATTTGTTTGTTGGTTTTGTTGCTTTCTCTCTTGTTCAGCTTCTCTGTTACTCCTTTGCTTCTCAATGCTGTTTTTTTTTTGTGTGCATTGTCAAGAATTTTCTCCTGGTTTGGGTGATCAGTTCTATTGTGAGATGCCCATTCACAAATTATGTACACATGTCCTGTCTGCTCACAAAGATTACATCTCATCTCATTGTTACAGTTCATACTATTATGTCCATATTCCAGGCATAAGTTACATCTGATTCTATCACATGTGTTACTTAAGTGCATGCATGACCAACACTTGAAACAAGTTTTGGTTGCCCAGGGTAAAAACAGTGGCCTCTTTCTTTCCCCAAAAAAATGCACTTTGGAGATGTCTGGGGCCTTGGGCTCCCATTTGCAGCTGCACTCTGAATTCCCATCCCCTCATCCATATATGCTCCTCATCTAATATAGGAGTAGGTTCACCCTGTAACTCACTTCTTTGCTGCAGCCAATGTTTAATGTCATGTACATTTACTCCTTCATTCCGGAAGAGAATTGTGACTTGTTTAGTTGCTGGTTTGGTAAGAGGTATGGCTCTGAATGGAAGCAACAAGGCAGTATACCACAATTTTTCATGTGTAGATCAAAATCTATCCAATCCCCCCAGTGTCTTGAAGCTCACATCAAATAATGTATCTACTGTGGCATGGATGAGGGCTTAAATCTTGTTTGAGAAAAAATGAAGGGATTCTTTAATTAGGGTTCTTCCCACAAAAATTCTATCTGGTAGATGGGGTAGGCCACCCTGATACTGTATGTGTACTGCATTTTTTCCTTTGTGCTGGTACACTGTTTTGAAAAATCTGCTTTCTCTGTTTAAAGTTTGCCCACAATTGGGGAGCTTGGGAAGCTACTGTATGGTTATTATTCTGTCTATTTGTTTGTTCTACTCTTTCTCCCCAGTTTGAGTTCTCATCTTGTACAGTGTCTTCTGTAAAGGTGGGTGCTGCTTTGCCTGTGAAGTTTGAGGTGGGGGTTCAGATCCCGGTGAATGTGCCTGCATGGGGTTGAGATCCTCAGCATGCAGATCTAAATCAAAATCATCTGCAAAAGCTATGTTATTATCATTATTTGGCTCTTTTCTGAGTGTCTCTTTCAATGTATCTGATATAGGGAGAGCTTCATCAGGTATCCATTCCCCAGAGGTGGTTTATTTCCACCCTGCTACTGACAAAACCTTCCCCACAGTCCTTGGAGTTTTTTCACTCCCAACTGTTTGTTCCATGGCTTCGACCCTTCTTCCTTGCCTAAGGCCCAGACCTTCTGTACTTTTTTTTCCTTCCTGTAATGTATTTTGTGCTAGTATTTCACTTTCCCCCACATTTATATTTGTAGCAGCACTTACTTCAGTCAGGTCAGACTCTGCTCCATTTCATTCTGTTTCTGTCTCCATCTGCAGTGCCTCGTCAACAGATTGCTGAGCATTGTCAATGTTCGGGGCCTTGGCTGTTTAATATGTGGCTCCTTTGATGTTCCTGCATCATGGTGTATGGTGTTGAAGAAACTGTCAGGCCTCACGTCAGTGCTTGTTTGCTCCTGTGTCGGATTTTGCCGAAAATGCTCTCGCTGGTTCTCCTCAGCTGCTTTCAGCATTTTCAATAGGTGCATCTGTTGTTTCGGACTCAATTTTTTCAAAAACTTCTCGTCCATTTGTCTCTCTGTTAGAGCCTTACTTGTTCATCTCCTTTCCTCTCTATTTTCTATTTCCATAGTGCTTTCATCAATATCCACATTTGCATTTGCGATCTCCTGGGTTGGACCTGTGGGGAAGGAGATCTGCTCACCTGCAGGTACACCAGCATACTGGACCTTCTCTGGATCATCAGCCATGGAACAACAGATTCCCCCAATCAAAGAATAGAGAAATTTCCCTGGTGTCCTGGCCAGATTTCCCCCATTGACCAAAAGTACTACCAACATCTTAAAATCTGGTTCAATTTCAGTTGGCATCCATCTGTATATCCCGGAACGAGGCTAAAAATAGGTAAAAGATTGTCTAGTCCTCCTTCCCGGTCAACAAAAACGAAATACAATTTCAGAAGTGGGCAATAACAAATAACAGGGTGTGTGTTTGTTGGGAGATATAAGCAACAGAGATGTTTGCAAAGTTTTCCTTTGCCAGCAAAGATGTGGAAAAGTCACAGACTTCAAACTTTACAAAGCCCTTGCAAAATGACCCCACTTTCTTTGCCAAATTTGGGATGTAGTGCACTTCAGGAAGTAATGTAAGGTGTTTCACTGGCTAAGCCATTGCTGCTTCACAAAGCATGAAAAGCTGGCTGGTGACATGGTGTGCAAGAGACTCCTCAGATGGTTGCACTGCAGCAGGAAGTACAGAGATGCAACCATATGACCATGTGTAACCCAATGCTATTAGAGAAAGGAGTATGGTGTGTCTCCATTGTGATGCAGAGAAATCAGACAAAAACAGGAACACTGCTTGATTTAAAGCAGCTATTTTTGACCGATTGTGTATGGAGTGCTCCTTGGTGTAACTGGAAGTGAGATTTTGATTCTAAGTTATAATTTATTTACCCAGGCTAGTCCAGCAGAAATGAGAGATCTCATTTCCATTTAGGTCCTTCTGCTATCCATTTCTGCAGATCGGTGGACTGGAAAAGTGGGAGGCTATGTGACTTACCCAAGGCCATGCAGTGAATATTTGGTTCAAGCGGGGTTTGAACCTGCAGTTTCTTGGTTCCCATGCTGGTGGTTATGAGTGCTTGCTCAGCTTGAGACCAAAAGTAGATAGCTTTGAACTAAGTAATATGACTTACCATAAGGAAACCCTTTTTTAGGTCAAAGATGTGGCAGTGACAGAGAGTGCAAGAACTCCAGGAGGGCAGTAGTTATATTCTGTTTTACATGGCGGCAAAAATATCTGTAGTTTAGTGGGATGTGCTCATTATGGAACATCAGGACTTGCTGATGTACCACTATCTCAAGGATTTTAGACAGATAGTGTAGTATGGCAATTGATGGTAGTTGTTTACATCATTTGCGGCACTAGACATGTATAATAGAAGCACTAGACTCACATAATAGAAACATAGGGACAATGGAATTCGATGGCAGATGAGAACCGCTTGGCCTTTCCAGTATACCCATTTTTCCTGCCTATATTATCACTGCAGACCCTACTTGAGCTCTGGCTGCCTCCCCTCCCCCCGCTATTGTCTAAGATGGGATTATTCATGGTATTGTAACCTTTCTAGAGTCTCATTTAAATACATCCAACCCTATTACCATTGCCAATTAAGAGTTTTAAGGTGTATTTAATTATAAACACTCAGAAATGCTTGTACATAGAGAATAAACTACCTTTTTTTCTAGATAGTATCTCCTGCTAAATTTCAGCATCAGGTATGGTAGCAAATGAATAATGTAGTGTGCTATCTGAATGGTACTCTGATTTCAAGAGCTCTTAAGAGAAATGCCTACTGCAGCGAGACACCATCCTACAGAGTCTGCAAACATTTACCATGAGGTTGCAGTGAATTATGGGTGCATTCTTTCAAGATTGGGAGGCTGGCTAATTAAGAATACTGAATGGAGGCAGAAGAGATCATCCCACAACAGTGAAGATGGGCAGAATTGCACAAGTCCAACCACTTGAAAATGCACCACAGCCTAGGTCCTTTTCAACCTTACAGTATTACTGCAGTATAAGAACTAGTTACAAATTCATCTTCTATAATCAATCTGGTGGCAGAACTGCATCCGAAAGATACGCTGTGTAATTGGCCGCAGCAATATCAGGCTGTGTTCAGTTTAGCCAAACAGCAATCAATGTCACTCAAACGACTGGTGGCAATTGACCTCACTTTTCCTACTTATGGAGAGTCTGATGCACTACCTAATTGAATGGAAAGTGAAATTTCTCATATACTATCTAGTGGGGTTGATCTGACAGTATTTGTGTCATAATCTTTCCTAGACGAAGAAAATGAAAGTCAAATTTGAGAAATAAACAGTTGCTGTTACTGTATTGGGGTTATACAATTCCACCAATATATTTACTGGAATAAAATGTTGGTTACATCCCAAAAGCCTTTGATTAAGATTCAATTTGCAGGTCATAAAGTGAATAAAGTGTAGCTGCTTGGATGCAGTGCTGAGCTATTTGCATTCAGCTTATCGTTATGGAATTAAAGGGACACATTTATACAGTGGCCATCGTATTTTGAAAGCACATGCAAAGCTCTTTCAAACAAGATACTGGGCTCATGTGTAGTTGGAAGCACTCCAGAGACATAGATGACTGAGTCTGTTCCACATGAATACTACACTGCAATCATTTTGATAACACTGTGATGTCATCAAGGAACAAGTTATGCCTAACTATATTGGGTCAAGCACAGCTTGTTACTTGATGACATCACAAAATACTACAACTTTTGGCATACAGCATGCTGTCTAAATGGTACGTGTCATGGAAGAGAGTAGAACTAATATAAGACACCCCTTCTTGACCATAGAGGTGTCTTACTGCATGGCTCCCCTCATCAAGGGCCACAAGAAGTAGCCATTTAGCAGAAGGAACCACCCTTCCTACCCAGTACAGGAGGGACCTGATACACAGTCACTAGAACTGTCCCTTAATTGTTGCACAGTCACCTAGCCATAGTTGTGACTCTGCAACTACAAACATATGCACAACAGGAAACAGTATTTTGTTTGTGAAAAAGAGTAAGGGGTTAGCACTAATCTATTTTCAAGTAATGAAAGAAACAATGCTTTTACCAACCCGATGATTCATTCATTTTATTAAGTGCTTAAAGAGCAACTGACACCTCCTTGAGAACTTTGAAAAACATAATATTTAGAGGAAAAGCATCTAATATTTCTCATGAGCTTTGTATTTCTTTTTGCCATTATTTATGACAGAGGGAAAATGCATGAAAACTGGATCTCTGTTCCTTGAGGGTTCAGCAGCTCCTACTGCTTATTCCCAACCTGATGTCATAATACTCTACTTGTGACATTAGTTATTCCCATGGACACCAGTTGTAATGTCACAACACAGCATTATGAGTTCAAGTAAGGAATAAGCTGTAGTGGCATATGAACTCTAAGGGATTAAAATCCTGTTTTTATGGGAACTTCCTCAGTAATAAATAAAAGAGGGAAGAAACCTATAGAAGGCAAATTAAATACAAGCTGAATTGTGTCTAAATATGTTTTCCAAAGTTTTCCAAGAGGTGACAGCAGCTCTTTAGGTATCCTTCTTTTTAGTCAAATATCAAGTTGATAGGATTACTCCTCTTAAACCTCTCATGGCGTATAGAACTGGACATAGCCAAATCAATTCAAGCAGGTAAAAAAAGTTTCTTCAGCTATTGCATATGTTCCCGACTTATAAGTACAGGAAAACTTGTATGTGCTGAAAATATGTACAACAGGGGTTAAAGCCCTTCTTTGTGTGGTCAGTAAACATGCTGCAACAGTAGGAGGCAGGGACAGATGTTGTCATGCAAATGGCTCGCAGGGCTTTTCACAAAGCATGGTGGCCCACCTCTGTCCCTGTTGCAGACTTATAACAAATCCCTGCTTTTAGAACTGAAACAGGCAGGCAATACAGCTGTCAGACGGCTGTGATTGGGTGGAAGAGGGCTGACAACTGAAGGAAGTACACTACTGAAGATCATATTAAGGGACTGGGACTACAGAACAGCTTCCAATGTATGTGGGGGAGAGCATGGATATTGCAGAGTGGTGGGAGGGCAGAGCACCATTAGTGATGTGGCCAGTGATCTATAAAAAATGTAATTTTACTGGCTAACAAGCAAGCCCAAAGGAGAGAGAGAGAGTGAAGGAGTGAGTTGGATACTTCCAGAGCACCAACGGTCACCAAGGACTCACAGCATGGCATAGCATCATGGAACTGTGGCCATGCCATGCCACAACTCATGGGAGTTAATAACTAGCAAATTATTTGATATAAACCTTGTCTGCAACAACTGAAATCTGGCTAACTGAGTTGTATTATGCCAATGCAGGCAAGTAGAAATGGCAGGTACTGACCTATAAGGCCCTACACGGACAGGGTCCGAGCTATCTGCAAGAGCTTCTTCATCACTATTGCCCCTTCTGACCACTCCACTCCGCTGACGAGGGATTGCTAGAGATTCCTAGGGTTTGCTTGAAGTCATCTGGCGCTCGAGCATTTGAATTCGTGGCCCCTACTCTGTGGAATTCTCTACCTCGTCATGTAAGACAGTGCCTGACGGTGGAGAGTTTTAAATCTCCATTGAAAACATATCTGTTTAGTCTTTTTCTGATGTGATATAAATGTGTTTATGGACGTCTACTGTGATTATGGAATTTTTAGCTGGGATTTTATTACTTACTGTATTGGCACTATGATCCTTCAGGGAATAACACTATTTTATAAATAAATTTGATTTGATTTGATGGTAACACTCCCCCTGTACTTCTGAAATGTAAATAATTGTCCCTTTCTACAAAGGTTTGAATAAATATAATACTACAAGTTATGTCTCCATGGATGTTGTAAATACCACAATAATGTTGTGTGATATATATATTTTCGTACTTGAACCTTTGGAATGTATACTTTTTGTGCCTACCATTGTTTGTAATCATTGTTTGTATCGCTTTGTTCATTTTGTATTCTGTACCTTTAGTCTGTGTATGTATAACTGTCCTTGAGAACAGCAGGTCCACCTTGTAAATGAGCTTGCTCAATGGTGATCGCCTGGATAAATAAAGATTTGATTGATTGATTGATTGATTTTGTGTATCTGTCAAAAAGAGTAATAACACAACAAAGTGATCTTTTAATCCCGGCTTTGCACTATCACCCTTTGAGACAATGAATGGTACTGAAGCAGTCCGCATTGGACATAATTCCCACCCTAGCAGGTCAGCTACTAGAGTTTCAGACTTGGGACATGCACCTAGATCACCAACATGGCCAAACAGCTGATGTGCTGCCGGCCGGTTCTACTTTAAAATTCAGATAAGGCAAGCAGCGCTCACCATCACATATGGATGCAGTTCTGGGGAAAAAATGCCACAACAGGAGATTACATTTTCAAAAGTTGCCATTTAATTATTTTGTGCAAAGCCACTGTGCAAACTCTCAGGCTGAGCAGCGCCTCCACTAGGCCTCCTAACATTTCGAAGCAGCTGATTCAATGCCAAAGGATGCTGCACCCACCATTACACATCCTTGATATGTCTCTACTAGAGTGGCACAGCCAGCTCCAGTCACTTACTTGAACCTGTGCTTTCAAAGATAGGGAAATCATTTTTTGTCCTTTACAAACATGGCACAATTATCATATGACAAGAGGATCATTATTAATATGAGTCAACAATAGGCTACTAATAATGTCTTATGGAGTAAGGGGGAAGGCAACCTAGTCTTTTACATTAAGTGCATATGAAGTGTAAAGTGAATATATAGGTGGCTTGAAACCTTAGGAGGCCTACTGGAGTCACTGCTCAGCCTGAGTGTTTGCCCAGCATTTTTGAATTGCTGTTTTGCACAAAATAAAGAATAGCCACTTTGAAAATAGAATCTCCTGTTCTGGCTTCTTTGTTCTGTAATCCTCTATGGGGTGTTGAGTGCTGAACTGTTTGTCTTTCTTTGTCTGGCAGCAAATCTGAGCATCACTTTGCCATGGCAGGGGCCTGTCAGTGTTTATTTGAAATGTAGATGGTGTATTATCTTTGTACTGTAAATACTATGCAATGTCTATCTTCTTTTGAAAATCCAGACCCTGATGTCAGTTGACGTGAAACTGATGGCGAACTGGTGTTAAACTTTTAATTTATAGTCTGTTTGCCTAGAAATGCCAATTAAACTGTTATGTTAACATAGGTGAGAGACTTCTTAGAAAGCACCTCTTTACCAGTAGAATAGTGGACTATGGCACAGACTGCATTTGGATTTAGATTGAAAACAACAGAAAAACAAATGTTCTTAGTTACCACAGGTGTATAAATATTCATTAACTGAAGGGAAAGTCTTCCAGTATTTTCTTATTTTTTTTTTTTTTAAGAAAAACTTCTGGATACAATTTGGGATCCAAAATCAATTTATTTTTCATTTTTAGTAGCGTTTCCTGTGTTATATTAAAAGCAGTTCTTGGAGTACTCTGATGGCCTAATGGTTAACCATTCAGAGGACTGAAGGCTTAGTTCCTGAGGCTTTGTTCCCAGCCAGAAGTGGCAGAAAGGAAGAATAGCTATCCTTCTCCCCTTTCCGGGGTGGTTCTTCCAGTCTTCTCACAAAACAGCTGCCTCTGAGTGACCCATGGGAGATGGGAAGCCATTCCTCAAGAAACAAGGCTTAGTTCCACCCGCACTGATTGATGCCAGCTGAAGAGATGCCCCAGTGATTGGAGGACATGCCAGTACTAACACCTTGCCTCTGCTCAGAAATCAGGAAAGGGCATAATGACTCAGGCAGCAAGGACACAACAGTGCAGGTTACCCCCACATTGACCAAGGGAGCATCCCCTCACCCTGGTCTTCATCATGTAATGCAGGCAAGTGGAAATAGTGCCTGTGATGAAAGACTGGCCATTATGTTGAGAGCAGATGGTTGGGGACTTGATCCTAATGCAAATCCAAGTAGTGCTCAACTCCCCTCCCCCAACACACACACTGGATGGAGTATCTTAGATCTTGGCAGAACCCCAATGCAGTAGGGGAGGATTGCTGGAGGAGGGATGGTCTAAGGGAGGTTAAAGGAAAAACAATAAAGATAATGAAACAAAAAAGCATTTCTGCATTAGACAACATTCAAACTGAAAATTAACATTCAAGTGCTGGTGTTACTTCAGTTAAAGGCTTACCCTAGGAAACTCTATCTCCAGGGAACATCCTATTTGGGTGACCCTAACTTATTTTCTTATGTACTCTGGAAATACCTATCTGGGTAACCCTGTTTTTGAAGATTAAACTGTTACTGGCTGGTAGTTATCAGGAGTCCTCTCTTGGTACCCGTTGTCGTTGATGTTACATATGTTGATAATTGCACTGCTGGTGCTGCGTTATTTAAAGATTAATCGTAGGTAACTCTGTGTACTCTGGACACATCCTATCAGGCTGACCCTGATATTGCCTCTGTCAAATTCCTCTGCTTGGTGGTTTCCAGCCTTCTTTGTTTATCTTGCCATCTGCTCTACTGCATACTGACTTAGCAAGCAATGTGGCCCTTATCATAAATGACTACACCCTCATTAATCCTCTGGTATTGGTCATCTTCCCTGATACTTGGTTCTTACAAAGCTTAAATGAAGTGTAAAGGAATTGTTGGGGCACTGCTGTGCTTTTGCCTTTTATCTTGGATGGACACCCATATGGTCACTATGAATTACCCACTGGCCTCAGTCTGCCCTGCCCCAACCCCCAGTTTATCCTGGGCCCCGTATCTGCTACTCCCCACAATTACTGGCTCAATATGGCCAATTTCACAGAGGTCATTTCTATATCATTTCCTATCACTTGCTATGGCTATTGGTAGTAAATACCCCCTAGTTAGTAACTGTTTATACAGAGTAGTACTGGAATCTGTACTTCTCATTGCAGGAGATATTGAAACCAATCTAGACCTCCCCGCCCCCTTTACTCTTTCTCTTTGATTCCATGTGGACTAGCTGCAGAGGATAAAAAGTTACCCACATGAGCATTGAGAGTCTTAAGAAAAAGCTTCTGGACCTGGAAGGCTGGTGTATACTTTAGAGACCTGATATCCTAGCAGTCATGGAAATATGGCTAAAACCCTCAGATCCCTACCCATGAAGTGACCATCTTTGGATACACCACACTCAGAAAGGATTGAGTAAAAAGAAAGGGGGGGTTCTTGTATATGTAAAGGTCCCATACAGTGCAAGTGAAATCCCCGTGTCCTCTCAAAACCACTCTTCTTGCGAGAGCTTATTCTCAAAGGTTCTTCTGGGAGGCATCAAGCCCCTTATAATTGGCTGTATCTACAATCCACCCTCTGTGGCACAGGCAGCACTTGAATAATTTGTTGTCTGTTTTCCTCAGATTCAAAAATGAGAAGTGATCATCCTAGGGGATTTTAATCCAAACTGGTAAGATGATAACAAAGGCAGACTTACGAGACTAAGTGCTTTACTAAAGATGCCAGGTAAATCAGCTGTGGTGAAGGTTCCCTTTAGTCAGATTATCTTTAATCCTACTCACCTCAATGTAAAATAAGGGAATCACTCTCGGCTACACTGGATACTAGTTAGTAGGAGTGATAGGGTCAAGGGAGCCAGCACTCTGGCTGATGCACTCAGTGACCACTCACCTACCTACAGTGTTTGGAGAAATTGTTTTGTGAGAACCCCCCATGGTCTATCCTGATAGGAGATTATTCACGGCTTAATTGTGATGCCTTCTTTAATGACCTGGCTTCACTGTAATGGGACAACCTGAGTAGATGTGGTAATGTAAATGTGGGCATTAGAATTTCTTGTCAATAACTTCCTGAGTGTGCTTAAGTATCATGTACCCCTGGTTCACAGGTGTGTTGAGGGGCTTTTTTATGTGGCTTACCTCTGCCCTGTGTCAGCTGATGAAGCAAAGGGAGCAAGCTTGGGGCAGGTATAGAGCCTCTGGTCAGGTACAGGACTGGCAGGAATATCATACTTTGAGAAACACCTCCAAAGGGAGCCTCAAAAGTGCCAGGGTGAAATATATCAGAGGCCCGCAGTCTTACAGCCTGCATGATCTGAAGATGTTCTGGCTACAAGTCAAGTGCCTCCTCAAGAGGAGAACTGGGCCCCACTCAGGAACCATCCTTGCCACAGGCAAAACCCTCAGTGACCCTACTCTGGCTGCTGAGGGCTTCAACAAGTTCTTCCTGGACATGGATAGCTTTAGGTCCACCCTCATCACCCTCTTCCAGTGGTTACGTCCCAGTTCCTCTATCCCCCACTCAGCCGCCCTGAGTTTCTCTTCAACTTGGTCACAAAGAAGGTATTAGCTGTTTTACAAGGTATAACAGTTAGTAGTTCAATTGGACATGATAACCTGGAACCCAGGTTCTTTAGACTTATTGCCCCACTCCTTGCCAGACACACAACAGCTCTTTACAGTATAACCGTCCTCCTAGGTGACATAGCTAGTATGTAGAAAAAGGCACATGTTGTTCCACTGCATAAACATATGAGACTTACAGGTGACAAGGTGGAGTAGCTAAACCCATAAATCCTCACTAAATTGAAGCACAGAGATAAAACCTGGAACAAACACAGACTGGAGATTCTCAGGATTTGTTAGAGTATAAAACCGTTAGGAGCAAGTGTAAAACCCTAGTTAGAAATGCCAAATCCACATATTTCCAGGTACAGCAGGAAAAAAAATGTGCCCGTTCTTAAAATGTCTGGCAGATTTTTAAAGAACTAACATGGGCTAATCATTTTCATGAGTCCATAACACTTGCGATTGACAGCACCATGGTAAGTGACCCAAGTGAAATAGCTAGTCACTTTATTAAACAATTAGGTGACCTTTCCAAATTCAGGACCTCTCAACATACAGTCCCCTCCAACTTGATGAGCCTAGATGCTCCCCAGTCTGGTTCACCTCCTTAATTTTATTTTAGAATCCTGTCCAGAAATGAGTTGCCGAGCCACTCACAGGTCCCAGTGTCCTTGATTATTGTTTAATAAAACTAGGTAGGGAAGTTTTAGCAGAACAAATCACGAAGCTCTTCAATTTCCATCTTAGATATGACATTTTTTCCAGATATTTGAAAGCAGGCAGTCATCAGATCCATCTACAGATTTGGCCACAAGACCATGTCAGCAAACTATCGACCAATCTCACTACTCAATCCCCTCTCCAGACTGTTGGAATGCATAGTATTTGACCAAACACTTTAATTCCTAACACATTACAACCTCCTCACACCTGCACAACATGGATTCCACAACTTACAAAACATAGAAACAGCCAGAATGAGGTTCACAAGTCACATATATAAAGCTCTAGATGCTGGAAACTACCTTGGATGCATATTGGTGGACCTCACCAAGGCGTTTGACTTGGTGGCCCATACGCTCCTGCAGGGAACATTAACATATTTTAACTTTTCTCCCGAGACTGCAGCCTGGTTCCAAATTTACTTAAGTAACAGGGTACAGAAAACCAAAATCCACAACACCCTGTCCTACCCAGTAACAACTGCCTGTGGGGTGCCCCAAGGATCAATCCTTGGGCCTCTCGTATTCTTAATCTTCGTCAACTCAGTCCAAGCTGTGTGCCCCCTCTCCAACATGGTCTTTTACATGGACAATGCCTTCATCTTCTATGAGGGTACTGATATAAACCACATAAACTGAATGCTTTAGTCAGACTTCTCTTCCTTGGAAACATGGTTCAATCAACAAAAACTGGTCTTCAATACAAAAAAAAAAACAAAAACAAAGGTCATGCTATTCATCGGTCCCTGCAAACCACTCCATCACTCATTAAATTTGTCCGACTCCCTTGGCAAGCAAATCAGAATAGTTAACAAATTCCATTACACGGTGTCATATGTGACAACTCCCTTTCCTTTGAACCCCATGTGACATGTGTCATGAAAAAACTCCATCAAAGAATGGGAGTACAGTTGAAGCCTCTTAAAGGGGATGCCTCCATGGATGGGCCTTCGTCCCCTTTAAGTGGTCGTCTCTAATAACAGAAGACCAAAAACACAATGTACAGAGACAAACAGAGCAAATGAACATCAGGAACAAACACAGACATATATTAACATTAAAAGAGCATGTGCTGATTTCAGCTCATTTGTGATTTTGTGCTGTATGTCTCAAGTTAGATAATGATTATTTTATTGAGAAAAAATGTTAAAAAGTGCTTAAGAACAGTACAGAGTTTAGCAACCTTGGACACTGATGCACTCGGCTGCTGCAGCACTTCAATAACCATCACTTTGTCTGCGAAGGGATGATCCACTCATTTAGACTCCATCAGGACAGATACATGTGCACAGGTAACTGCAAGAGACACAGCCTACGTAGATTAGCAGTTTGTGACTCTTTTTATGCAGTATGTACTGCTTAAATTTGATTAGCTGCACCTGATTAGGTGTGAAACGACAAGTGTCTTAGCAGGTGATAATGACAGATAATGAAAGGGTAGCAGAGGAAACAACAACAAAATCATCCCCATTAAAGGGATTCCTATGTCCCCTTTAAAGGTGCGATACTTCCATTCAGTTGCATAGCCACTTAATCGGTGCCTGGGGAATCAACCCCTTAAAGTGAATGTCCCCATTAAGCACATCCCCATTAAATGGTTTCAATTGTACTATACAGAGTCAAAAATTGCTTAACAGCCGAGTCCAGGAAAATCCTATCCGCCAGCCTTCTATTCCCCTTGATCGACTATGGATTGTTAGTATAATCCTCAGCCAGTGAGTCTGTGTTATCTATGGTTAGGGTCCTCTACAACTCAATCTGCAGATTTCAGACCAACCTCCCAAGCCGCACACATCACTGTACGCTTATCCCCTCTGCCTCGTGTCTCTCTCTGGAAAGCTGCATCAAATTCCTAGCACTGATTTTTCTACAGAAGATGGTAATTGGTTTAGCTCCCCCACAGTATCCAGGAAATTTTTCCAGAACCAGTAAATAGTAGGGCCATGAGATCATCTGTTGGCCATGCTTTTCACACCCCAAAAATTAATAATAATCTGGGACAGCGATATCTTGCCTACAGAGCCATGACTTGGTACAACAAGTTGAATGTATCTGTAACTGCTCACAGATTTCTTCCCAGTTTTAAAACAGACTGTGCTCAATGCCTATCATCACAATATATTTGCAACTGTTATCAATTAACTCATCTTTCGGCTTATCTTTTGTACTGTATGTATCTGTACTTAACTATTGTTATTTATTCTGTTTCCACTGTTTATACTCATGGGGCACTTATGAAAAAGGGTCCATGCCCATTAAGGTCTTCCCACTATAATAAAAAAAATTAAATGAAATAAAGGGGGGACTAAAGAGTCAGTTGAACACTATCGGCCTATTTCACTGTTGTACACCCTTGTCAAATTACAAGAAAGCTGATCTATAATCAAATACATTCCTGTCCAGAGTTATGTTGCATTTAAGTCCAATATGGCTCCAGAAAACAGCATGGCACTGTTACTGCCCTTGAATGCCTCATAATCTCTTTAATGCCATGGATGCTGGGTAGGCCACGGGAGTGGTCTTCATGGACTTAACCAAGGCATTTGACCTTGCTAATTATGATCTTCTGGTGCACAAATTAAGTGACATGTTCTTTGACCACCTGTCATGTACTTGGTTCCACAACTACCTCTTAAGGTGCATGCAAGTTGTTAAATGGGGGAGCAGCCGGTCCTCCCTGTGGGCAATCACTGATCGTGTCCCCCAGGGCTTAGTTCTGGAACTATTTTATTTTCACTGTTCATAAGTGATTTGCCTAGTAACTGTAGTAATGCAAAAACAGTTATATGCTGATCATGCAGTTCTGTACAGATCTCACATCAACCTGTCTCATATTCAATCTGGCCTACAGGCAGACTTTGTCTTACCTGACTCCTGGTTTCAATCAAACTTGCTTATTTTGAATGCCAAACAAATGAAGGCCACACTATTTGGTACCCGTAGACTGGGTCATGATGGACAAAACCTCCTCAACATTAGTACTCTGTCAGGGACACAAGTAGATAATGGCATCAGTGAAGTATCTGAGAATCCAGTTGGACCATGAACTTTCCCTCAGGCCTCATGTCGAATTAGTGGCTAAAACCCTGAACTAAAAACTGGGTCTGCTGTACAGGCTGTACCCCTGCTTTACTAAAGAGGCCAGGCACTCAATCGCCAACGGTGTCCTTCTTCCTGCTGTCACCTATGGGGCACCACTTCTATCATCTCACAAGAAAACTGAAGTCTCCAAACTGATAATTGCCTGCCACAGAACAGTGTGTTTTGTTACTGGGTTCTGCAGCCAAGAATATCAGTGCAGGGCACTCCTCCGCACTAAACTGCGCCCCGGTGCAGAGGCTTCATCTCCTGTGCTATATGACACACAAACTCCTTTACCACCCACCCCCGAAAAATCTGGCTGACATCATGGACTTCAAATCACTTAGAAGGTCCCTCCAATCCACTGAACAGAAACTTACTATCATGCAAAGAGCATTTTCAGCTGCTGGTCAGCGATCCTTTGTGACTACTGCACCAAGGCAATGGAACAATCTCCCCCCCAAGGCTATGGAATGACTGACCTTTGCAGCCTTCAAATCTGCCAAGAAAGAGCATCTCTATTTGTTAACAGACCCTGTGCCTGCCTTATCTAGCTTATCTGTTAATCAGGCTCACTGTATTTGTTATGTTTGCTTGCAACCATGTGCAAGAAACATAATGCCACCATACGAGTTTTCATAGGTGTGGCACCTCCACTTCCAATGCCCCGAGCATTTTTGCAGGCACTGCCCCACTACACCAATGAGTGTCCCAGCTGTCTGTGATAGCAGTTCAGATGCAGTGGCGTACAGCTGAAAGCAAATGACCGCTAAATCAGCGTGTATGTGTAGGCACTTTGCATACGTCTCTGCCATCAGCAGTACGCGCAATTGCCCACACGCCACTGCCGCTGATTGTAGCGGTCATGTTCCCCATTTGCTGTGGTGTCGAGGAGTGCCCAATCCTTTTGGCTTATGCATACTCCCTCCCCAAGCACACTGTATGTCCAATGGGGTGCCCAACTCTATCGGCTCCAGTGCCATGCTGGGAGCCCACTCCAGCGTGGCAAAATTCCAGTGTCCTCATGTGTTTCCCCCCCCACACTGTATGGCCAACGGGGGTGCTCAATCCCCTGTTGGCTCCACTGGCCCCCAAAAACTTCCAGGTGCAACGCTGGGAGCCCACCCCAGTGTGGCAAAAGTTCCACATCATCTTTGTAAAACAAAGAAAACCTGTAACAAAAGAAAACGGTCCCTAGTTGACTCACTTGCCCCCCCAACCCATGCCCACCCTCTGCATACCCCATCTTCCCACACACACCCTCACCCCATACTTACCTCCAGAGGCTGGCGCGACGATCTTTGGTGAAGTGGGAACACGTCTGCACTCTTCAAAGCCGACCGTGAACAAGAAATGCCGGTAAGCTGCACAATGACATAAATAGGTTTTTTTCAACTTTGGTGCATATCTCATTTTTTTTGAATTTTTGCACCAAATTTTAAACATGGGTTCTTGGGACCCCACCTCATGAATTCAATGACTGTCATTAGGTTATTCTGTCCCGAAAGGTGATTTCGCGGTCACTGCACGGAATCAACTTTTTGGACCGATTAATGACACAACAGTGTCACTGTTCATAAAGTGGGCTCTCAAAAAGCCTATGTTGCAAATTTGATGAAAACAATTCTCGAGAATGACTGCATTACGAGCATGCGTTGAGCAGTTTCCATGCACACTCGCAAATTCGTGAATTTGTAATATTTTCACTCCAGATTTTCAACATTGCCATTTTTTCACACCTCCTTATGAACAGTATAGCTGTCATTTTTCACATCCTGGCCAAAATGTGTTTTCGCACTTCCAGCGCAGAATGGCATAGTCACAGTGGGAAATCAGTGTTCAGGACAGATTAAGAAAATCACAGTGACACTGTTCCTGAGCAGAGCTCCTAAAATGCCTATGTTGAAAAATTTGGTCACAACAGTCCATAAAATGACTGTGTTACGAGCATGCATTGCGCAGTTTCTACGCATCCTCGTAACTTCACAGATTTGTAATATTTTCACTCCAGATTTTCAACATTGGCATTTTTGCACACATCCTTATGAACAGTACAGCTGTCATTTTTCATATCCTGGCCGAAATGTGTTTTTGCACTTCCGGCGAAGAATAGTGCAGTCACTGTGGGAAATCAGTGTTCGGGACAGATTAAGAAAATCACAGTAACACTGTTCATGAGCGGAGGTCCCAAAAAGCCAATATTGAAAATCTGGTGCAAAAAATTCCCCAAATAATTGCATTACAGGTGTGTGTTGCGCAGTTTCTATGCACGTTCATGACTGCACCAGTTTTTTTATATTTTCACTCCAGATTTTCAACATTACCATTTTTTTACACCTCCTCATGAACAGTACAGCTGTCATTTTTCACGTCATGTTCGAAATATGTTTTCACACCTGTGGCACCAAATGGCACAGTCACTGTGCAAAATCACCTTTGGCTAACAAACTGATAGTGTCACTGTTCATGCGATGGGGTCACAAAAAGCCCATGTTGAAAACTTAGAGTAAAATACCAAGAAACCAGGGCTTAGGATTTAACTAACCCTCACCCTGTGGGTCCGACAGGCATCCGCCCTGGTTCCTGTAGGGACTGACAGGCATCAGGGGTGTGACTTGGGATTGTTGACAGTAGTGCTCATGCCATTCCACCCCCAACCCCACCCTGCAGCCAGTGACAGGCATCAAGGTGCACCTTGGACTCTTTGGCCCCAGAGTTTACACCATTCTCCTATACTGCACCCATTTCAGCATATTTCCTTGTGGAATGAGGTGAGTGTAAAGCCCGAACACCCCAAGGCACATCTTGACAGTTGTCAGTGTCTGCAGGATGGTGTGAGGTGAAATGTCATAACCGTTATGGGTGATGACCCAAAGGCACACGCCAATGCATGTCCATCTCTGCAGGGTGGGGGTTGAGTTGACGTCAGTTCTACACATCACTGACATTCCTATACTGCATCTGTCTAACTCCTGCACTTCCACTGCTAATGCCAGCAAGCAAACATTCGGCATTGACAAATGCTTGTCTATGAATAGTGTTCATGTGCTACAGAACCAAGTGCCTCTGAGTGCTTATCTGTATCCAGTATCTAACTACTGACCTGTTGCTCAAAGTTTTCTTTAGGAATGTATATCGATTGTTTGCACTGTATTTTGTCATTTACTTACATATTGTATGTTATTATTATTTGTATGTATTCTTTCTATTTCATGTAATTAGGTCCGGGTCGCTGCTGAAAAAGGGACAACTTGTCTCAATGAGCCTACCCAGTTACCAAAATCCAATAAATACAGTAAATAAAGAAGCCAAACTGGACAGCAGCCTGCATGCTATAGAAAGGAGCTAGAAAAGAATGTGTTTATTCTTAGGCAGAACAACCGCTAGTATCTTCCAACTAATTCCAAAAAAAATCTTTTATAATGGTTTGTAATGCTTGAAATTATATTTTGAAACCTGTAACATCTGTACTTGTAATCATAGAAACTTTTTTTTTTTTAAATGAAAGCTTGGAGTCCAATCAACATGTATAAATCCTAACGATATAGTTATACTGTGTCAATACATGTCTAAATATATCACTATAATATGTTGTTTAAAATGACAGGACTTTAAATATTGTATGAACCATTTTGTTTTTTATATTGATATGCAACATTTTACGTTTTTATATATCAACATATGGTCACTGAAGTACTATTTTTCTTTTTGACCTCCTGGTAGGCCTCGCGCTCCATCAAGACTCCCCCCTCCCCCCTCTCATCACCCAATGTCTCGTAGCCTTACCTGCTCTCCAGTCTTCCTCTATGGCTTACCCCCACCTCTTGATGGGGTACAGCAGAGCCCAAACTGCTGCTTCAAGGATTTGGTTCTGGGAGAAGCTGCCACATTGCTGGTAAGGAGGCTGCGAGGGATTGGTTCATTATCATGCCCCAGGCTTGCCACTTTTCCTCCTCCATTTTTTTGCATGCAAATGTGGTGTATGTTATGCACCAGTGCTGAGGCACCCATCAAGCCACTCCAGGGTGGACTGACACATATGGACACCCAGGTGGCAGTCTAGCACTGGTTCAGGCTGCCCTCCTTCCCTGGAGAAGGAAGCATCCCCTGGGACACTCAGTTCTCCTCCCCTGGCTGCTATCTTATTGATATGTCTATGTAGCTGATCCCAAGCTTTCATTTAAAAAAAATTGTCTCTAGTTCTAATGGCTCCAACATTATCCCATTTTAAAGAAATTATCTTCAGAAAAGTCTAACTTTGAAATAGGTGGGGCAAGAAACTTATTTATTTTTTTTTTTTAATTACAGCTTGTAGTACAGCCATTAAGAATTACATTGGACAATACTGTTTGTAAGTGTCAATACTATTCTATATGTATCAATACTATTTGATCCTGCTTATTCAGAATATTATTGACACATTTTTTAGTTGTGACACAGCCAACAAATGGCAAATATATAGTGCTGATACTATTTTTTGTAACAATAGATTGTATCAATGCTATTTTGTGTATCAATACAGAAAATTACATGACCATTTTAAAAAAAGTTTCATAAATATTTTTCGACTTTTTCTGAATTTTGGTAGTACAACACAATAATTAATTAGTGACAATGTAGTTTTCAGCTTGTCATTCATCGTACAACCTTCATCCCTAGCTTAACATTTCAGTCCTCTGAGCAGTACTAAATCTTTCTTGCTTTTTGCATGTTTACCTGCAAAAGCATCGGAATATAATAAAAAGCCACATAAAACAGCTACATTAACTCCAGGTGTTTAAAGGGGCACTCTCAGCTCCCCTGTCTAAATACTGTGAGACCTAGAGGCCTCAATTAAGCAAAGCAACTGAAGAAATACTTTTATATATAAGTTGCATATCTTACTTTCTACCTGGTTAATTCTACTTCCCCCTGCCCACCATGCTGCCGAACTAACTGCTACAGAATCCCCCTCGACCAACCCTGTCATGACAAGAGCAATGAACTAAGGTGCTGGGGACATCTATGTGGCAGCACTTAGTTAATGAAGTAAATAATCTGTAACAGTGCATTTTCATGCTTCATCTAATGGTACTGGGTAAGCACACTGACTCAGCACAATTGGTACCAGAAACTAAGCCCCAAAATGCACTGTTACAGAGTATTTACTCAGTTAACTATGTGCTAGCACACAGACATCCCCTGTGGCTTAGCCCATCATTCACGTCATCGCAGGGCTGGCTGTGAAGGATTCTGAGGCAGTTCATTTGGTGGTATGGCAGGTGGAGGGGTGCAGAATTAACCAGATAGTAAGATATCTAAATTGTATATGCTTTCAAAGAATTCATTAGCTGGTTTGCTTAATTAGGACCTCTAGGTCTCGCAGCATTTAAACAGGGGAGCTGAGAGTTCCCCTTTAAAACAGATCATAACAAAAATCAGTCAAACACCCCACTATCTAGCAGATCTGCTGTATTTTTATTATAACTGGTTAGATGAATTTATAACAAGTTTTCAGAAGCTGTAGATTGTCACTATTAAGACATCACAGATACTGTTATACAAATCTGTGATATCATACTCCTATAATGGGATTTAGTGAACATTAAAAAAACTGCTGGTATTTTCTTTTTCTTCCCCCTCTCTCCCACCCCTCCTCACCACATAAATTAACAAGCATTTGTCAGTGCCGAATGTTTGCTTGCTGGTATTTGCACTGGAAATGCAGGAGTCAGACAGATGCAGAATAGGAATGGCAGTGAAATATTGAACTTCATGCCAACCCCAGCTCCATCCTGTAGAGATGGACAGGCATTGGGGTAAGTGTTTGGGTCATCACCCATGATGGTCATGCCATGTCACCTCACCTAATCTGCAGACACCGACACATGTTGAGGTGTGCCTTGGGGTGTTTGGCTTTACAGTCACCCCATTCCATAAGGACATACACTGAAATGGGTGCAGCATAGGAGAATGGGGTGAAGTCTGGGGCCAAAGAGTCCAAGGTACACCTTGATGCCTGTCAGTGGCTGGGGGGTGGGGGTGGAATGGCATGAGCAGTACAGTCGGTAATCCAAAGGCACACCCCAATGCCTGTCAGTCTGTACAGGGTGGGACATTAAGGTTAGAAACCCTAATGCCCCAGGCATTTGTTGGTATTTGCACTACAAATTTTCAATGTGGCCTTTTTGTAACCCCACCTCATGAAAGCGTTTGGGACCTCTTCTCATGAAGAGTGGCAGTGTGATTTTGTCAATATGTCCCAAACTTTGAGTTCCAACAATGACCGTGCCATTCTGCACCACATGTACGAAAACACAGATCAGGTAGGATGTGAAGAAGGACAGCTGTACCATCCATAGGGAGGCGTGAAGAGATGGCAATGTTGAAAATCTGTAGTGGGAATATTAAAAATGCTCGTATTTCCGAGCATTCATGTAAACTGCGCAATGCACGCATGTAACACAGTCATTTTATGGATGTTCATCACCAAAGTTTCAACATAGGCAGTTTAGGACCTCTGCTTGTGAACAGTGTTACTGTGACTGTATTAATGTGTCCTGAACACTGATTTCCCACAGCGACCATGCTATTTTGCGCCAGAAATGCAAAAACCCATTTCGGGCCAGGATGTGAAAAATGACAGCTGTACTGTTCATAAGGATGTGTGGAAAAATGGCAATGTTGAAAATCTGGAGTGAAAATATTACAAATTTGTGACGTCACGAGCGTGCATGGAAATTGCGCAACGCACGCTCGTAACACAGTCATTTTATGGACTTTCGTCACTAAATTTTCAAAATAGGCAATTTAGGAGCTCTGCTCATGAACAGTGTCACTGTGATTTTCTTAATGTGTCCTAAACACTGATTTCCCACAGTAATCGCACTATTCTGCACCAGAAGTGTGAAAACACATTTTGGCCAGGATGTGAAAACTGACAGCTATACTGTTCATAAGAAGGTGTGGAAAAATGGCAATGTTGAAAATCTAGAGTGAAAATATTGCAAATTCGTGAAGTTACCAGCGTGATTAGCAGCTGCGTAACACACACTCATAAAACAGTGATTTCTTGGGATTTTTCCACCAAATTTGCAACATAGACTGTTTGAGAGCCCACCTCATGAACACGGCACTGTCATGTCATTAATTGGTCCCAAAAGGTGATTCCGCGCAGTGACCGTGAAATCACCTTTCAGGACCGAATAACGTCATGGCAGTGGCTGAATTCATAAGGAGGGGTCCCAATAACCCCATGTTGAAGATTTGGTGCCAAAATTCCCCAAAATGCCTGAGATATGCACCAAAGTTGAAAAAACCCTATTTATGCCATTATACAGCTTACCGGCATTTCTTCAGTTCACGGTCAGCTTTGAAGAGTGCAGACATGTTCCTGGTCCACCGAAGATCATTGTGCTGGGCTCCGGAGGTAAGTATGGGGTGAGGGAGGTGTGGGGAGGCAGGGTGCACACAGGGTGGGTGTAGGTTGGGGGCGGGGACACCAGACTCGACAAGGGAAAGTTTTCTGATTTACAGGAAAAATAAAAACATTGCAGGACCGTTTTTTGTTTAGCAGGGACATTTGGCATGCTGGGTTGTACCCCAGCATGCCACCTGAGTGTTTTTTTTGGTGGGCTGTAGCTGACGGGGGATTGGGCAATTGGGCACCCCTGTCGGCACATATGGAGGGGGCAACAGCCAAGGGGGATTGGGCACCCCCCTCGGCACAAACCAATTTTTTTTTGGAGGGGACATTATGCCTACGAGGAGTGGGCTCCCCCATTAGAAAATTAAACTGGGAAGGGGGGGACTGAAGCTGATGGGGATTGGGCCTCCCGTTGGAAAACAAACACTGTTTTGGGGGGCGCATGATGCTGAGGGGGATTGGGCACCTCCTCGGCAGTGGTGGCTCTGTAACATTGTTTGTGAAAATGGCAACGGCTTGCTGCCACATTCACAAACAATATTACAGTACGCAAAGTTTCGCCCTGCAATGACAGGTTGCTCCCTCATTGCAGTGGAATGGCTGACTCTGCAATGACAAGGTGGCTCCTGATTGCTGTGGTGAAAATGTTACAACTTGGTGGCACATCTGGAAGCCAGTGTCATCAGCACACTGTGCCTCCATTGTTCCACCAGTACCAAGCTCCCAAATGCAGTGCCTCCATTGGCTGCCATAGTGCTACGCCTCTACAACCCTCTTTTCTCCTAAACTGCCACATAGTGTTTCTTGCTCATGCATGCAAACAAACATAACAATTAAATGTGACCCTACCAAATCAAACACCCAGCTGTGACTTGCCACACATTTTGGTCTGTATATTTGATCTTCTAACTCCTTTTTTTCTTAAATGTTACAAAACATAGTTACATAAAATAAAATGGAAATGTCAACTAATTTTATTTTATTTTGTTATTTGATCTTGGGTTATAATGACCTTGTAAACCACTTTGGATTTGATGTCATGGTTTATGAGGTCATCACAAACTTTGGGTATGTACAAATACCTTTTTCCACATGGCCCCCATAAGTTATTCTACATTTATCTAGATGTTGCTATATGTTGTCCCTTGCCACAAGGAAAATGTTTTGATAGCTTTTTGTCTTCCAAGAGTTTCATTTTGGTGGTGCATTTGATTTTCCTTGCCCTTAGTAGCAGGCTTAACTTGAGCACATGAAAACCAGCTATGTAACAATCCCTCGCCTTGAATTATGTAAGTGATTTGATTGATTTCCTGACAGCTAGGCTCAAATGCAGGGAAGAAAATATTATTAAAGAGAACTTTCTGTGACCTTTGAACTGAAAAAGCACACCTTGCAATATTTTTGCTTCTCATGCACAAACCTAACTGCTGCCATGGGAAAACATCTTGTTGAAAGAGTCTGGACTGATTGGTATCCTAATATTAATTGAAAATACACGGTATTTATTGTGATGTGTGGGCTCCTTTTGATTGACAGGTAGCAAACAAAGGAATACAGATAGCAAACAAAGGGATACAGAGACACTAAGGAATAAAGGAAAACAACACAATGCATGAACAATCATTTTAATTAGCTATAGACAGAGGTTTTTAGACCCCATGGCTTATTCTGCCACCAGTTTAACTCAGTCAGATTACCACCATGCTGTTCACAGGCATGCATGGATTATCCTCTGTTCTATGTGTGCTTTAAATGGTTGTACCTTCCTATCCTTCAAGTGGTTCCATGTCATAACAGTGACTGTGGAATGGCAACCCATGAAGAGGGCGTAAATCCCGCAGTGCGATGAAAAGGAACAAAGCCCACACCCCCTTTATTTAAGATATCAACTCTGAGGGGGCATACTTCAGGGATGGGAGAACCGCCAGTTGCCCTGAAGTGTCAGTGCTGTGATTCTGTTGTCGTCTTCATGGGTCACCATTCCACAGTCACCGTATTGACAGGCTATCCATTCAAGTTGAGTAACACATGGGATTTAGTTGCAAGCATTCCTCAACCATTTGCCACTGAAATGTGGGACACCAACACTAAAATTGTGGGACTATGGTATCCACAATGTAAGGCATATCATCCAACATGGACATACAAACTCAGAACACTGGGCTTTTGTGTGTGCAATGATTAATTCTGGACCAACGTCATGGGTTTTATGAATTTCTGTTTTTACAGTGGAGCCAGCAAGGATGCAACACAATACCGCAGCATTCTGCAGCAGAGCTGCTGCTGGAAACAATGCAGTTTCAATGGCAGTTAATTAATTTTGGCATGCAGGAATCTGTGGCACTGTACTGCATACAGGTGGGCTGCACTGTAGGTCTGAGTTTGCAATGCAAGACAGAACCTCCTTTATGTGGGAGGCACCTTTTGCATGTGGGACACAGCAATTCTGTGCAGTAAAATGCAGGACAGAGCTCCTAATGTGGAGCAGTGGAGATGTATGATTGCACTTGATTGGTTGATTCTTTGCAAGCCTGTGTGTAGAGGCAATTTGGCCTGAAACCCTGCTATATGCAAACAAATCATGGTTTCTCTGCTAGATGGACTGAGACAGACAAGACTGCTACAAAAAGATTGCTGTGATTCCTGAGGTGAAACAGTACAGCATGGTGCATTGCATTTGTCTAAAACTGAAATCAAACAGCTCCAGTAAAAGTAGAGTAACCAATTTGTTTTTTATTTTGGAATCCAAAATATAGGAGAACTGCTGCAGTAAAATGACAGTCTAAAACCAGAATGAAATTAGAATATATTGAAACAAAACTACACTGAATTTTGCTTACGGCCAAAGGCCTAAGCTCAGAGGTGGGGCAGGGTAGTTGTACACTGCCAAAAGTAGGAACGACACTTTGTGATAAAAAAAGAAATGAATCGCCTACATGGTGGCAGGAAAATACCAAGAACACCACTCACCACTTAAAACTAGTCATAGTAATAGGACAGCATGGTGACATCACCATGCAGCCCTAAAATGATATAACCAAGGCCAGCCCGTCAGTACAATAATAGGGTTACTGCTCGTGATGCCAGCAACCTGGGTCTGGTATCAAGCCTGGAGCACAGGGGTCCTCTTGTGGGAGAAGGATGCCCTCCTCCTCTTGGCGAAAGAAGGGCGATGAGTTTTGCTACAGTACCACTGTGGTGAGCTGCCTATCTGCTAGCCCTTATTTGTAGATATTATTCTGTTGTATATATGTTTTTTTATGTAATTCTATTGTATATGTACAGTATATGCCAAGACATGCCAGTGACAGCACAAAAGCACACAGAGAAAAGGCTAGACATGAGAGGTCAGCTGCTTGCAGGAATCTGACAAGTTCCTGTCAAAGGTTTTGGGGATACATGATCAAAGAGTGTTCCTCTAGTGTTAACTGGCCAAGGGAAACAGAAGTAATAAAACTTACAGTATCTTCCTTATAACTAAATTAAGTCAGTTCAAAGCCCATGATGTTATAGCCAGGAAAGATCTTTCTAACTGGCCTGTGTGAAGTAATAGAAAAGGAAACACATCCTTATAGCATACCTGTGTGAGACTGTAATTACAGATGTCATAAATGTTGGCTGCCTTACATCACCAGGTGTCCAGAAAATTGTGGGGAAAGTGCAAGAGTGACACCCGGTAGCCTAAAGTGAAAGGGCCAGTCTTTATTCACAGAAAGGACAACCTCTATTCATTGACCTGGAAGGGCCAGTCTTTATTCACAGACTGGGGGGGGGTCTTCTATACAAACTCTCCAGCACAGACACTCGAGGTCATTTTTCCATTCTGTTTGGACTTACTCTCCTGACCACAGAGAGCAGCTGCAAGCACAGAGACTGCCTAAGAGCCAAAGGCTGCTACAGAAAGACTGAAATATTTTGCAAACCAGTGATTCTCTGGACTTTGAAATCTTCATACCTAAGGTAGACTCTTTAGCTAACAGTTCTTGTGCATTTTATTCTATATATCCATTTTCATTTGTAACTGTATTTATTAAAGTATTTTAGTAAAAACTTAGTCTTTTCTAAAGAAATTCTGCCTGCGTGAGATTTCTTATATTGTATGTGTGACTGTAGAAGGTTTATTAATAATTTGTAACAGCTGTTACTTGCATAGAGGGGCCACCGTAAGCAAAAAATTTAAAAAGGATCTGTAAGGGACATCTGGAAGGATAGGGAGAATACCAGAATCTCTTCTGAATCTGCAGGGGTTGTGAACTAGGCTGTTGCATGTCCTGTAGAGAGAAGGCCAAATCAGGTTTTGACACTGCTACCCCAAAGAGAGTGTGAAACCTAGGTCTTCCTCCTGTGTGTAATAGCCAAGGAAGGTTCATATTTGGCCACAATGCTCGAGACTGGTATTGTACCCTTATCCAGAGCTAGAGGGATGCCCGGGATCCTCGTGTAGAGGTGCAGTCATGATCTCAGGGAGCATTCTAAAGGACAAGGAGGGTATCCCTGATCCTCCCCCATCATGGATTGCACTTAAGGGTGGGCACTGTGAGCTCAGGGGCATAACCCCAGGAGTGGGTTCATGACAACCACCATCTGGGTGATCACTGGCTATGCTGCAGCTGGAGTCACTAGATGGGAGGAGACGCTGTCCGACATCAGTAGCTAGTATGCCTTGCATGTACATACACCATGATATCAATGCTGGTGGTGGCCCTGGAGTGCAGGTGGAACAGAGGAAAAAAACACTGTTGCAAGCAGGATGATACCAGCTCATCTTGAACCTCTCCTATTCATGCATGTTGTCGCTCTGAACTTTGTGAATCTGTGGGAGCCTGCCTCAATCCCCAATTGAATACACCATGAAGGGGAAATGTCTCACTCCATAGAACCCCCCTGAAGGAAGGGTAAGTGACAGAGAAGGGAATGACTGGGCTGGAGGGTCACTCGGCACAGAGACAGCAGCATCAGTGACAAGAGGGGTAAACATAATGTATAAAAAAATGAATAAACCAGCAACTTACCACTCACAGACTTTATTCAGTAATTGGAAAGTGCAATGTCAAAATCAGTAAATCCACCATAGCTATAGCAATAAGTCTCAATGGGCTGAAAGCAGAGCAAAAATAGGAAGGCACTACTGACCCTCCAGATATAGTGGATTGTAAAATCAAACACAGGAGATTTTTTTTAAATAGCTCTTCCTCAGAGCAATGTGCTGTGGGGGAATCAGTGTTATATCACTACAATTCAAAGGAACAGTGCATCCATGAGAGCCTAGAGGGGAAAGTCAAGAACATTTGATCAATAAAGGAGAGAAATAGAAAGAGTTACTGAGTGATAACACTAGCCAACACAAATAAAGATTAATACCACATTTAAAAACAGGCAACCTAAGGATGAAGAAGTGGACTGGTTGGGAGGGTCATGGAAAATGGCATGGAATAACAAAACTAGTGGAATGAGTTTGAGGAGAATGGAAGGGATAACATATGTAAACTGTCTCAAAGACGTAAGCTACAATATTGTTCTCTATTATAAAAAAAGAAAGAAAAATAAAACAGTTTTACAATTAAACAGTAAGGCATAACCAGGAGTTAGATTAACAGCCTATTATAAAATAGCTTGGGATAATCCTCCTTCCTGACTGGTGGAGAAGTCTTCAAGCAGTGCAGTTCAGAAATAGTAACCACACTGTTAAATATGTTTTTTATAATACTTTACAGTGGAACAATTTTATAAATGCAATAAAGCACTTCAGGAAGTGGGTTGCTAATACTGAACCACACTTCCAAATGGTTGCAGTGTGGGTAGGCAGCTGAAATGGGTGTGCATTTCAGGAACAGTAAACCACATCCTGTTGTGTCTTATTGCTTACTTAATCAGCCCCTAAGGGAGTAATGTGGCATGAGGCACAGCCAAGTGCAATATTGCCCCAGGGTGGTTAGCAGTTAACCTAATTGCTAGGAGTGCCTTATTGCCATTAAAAAAAAACAAATTCCAAACTAAAAGTGTCAGAAGTGTACCTTTTGAGGGGTATTACTCATTGAGAGGGAGATTTTTCATAAAATTGCTCACCCCGAAACTGTTCAAAAGACTGGCTCAGAATCAGACTGCATCATTCCAGTCATTCAGCAGTGCTAGATGATGAAATGTGGGCAGAAAAAATTCATGTGCCATGGTGATCAGACCGTACATGATAGTGCAACAGAGATACATGCAAGGCTCTCAGAATGCTGACAGTCAATCAGATTGCAGCATTTCTGAGACACTTTTCATAATATAGGTGAGAGTCAAACCTTACAGATAAATTACATTTAGCTACTGGGATTTTCTAAATGAAGATTTAATTATTTACCTTAATTTTGGATATTTACCTCCAGTTTAGACAGGTCACAAAGGAACTCTCAACCAATGGAAGAGCAGCTTGAACAATGCCTGATGATATCACAATGGACTCTGCCGCATGCAAAACAGAGCAGTGAAATCAAGCAGAAACAGTTAAACCTTTATAAACAGAACTAATGAATAAGCTTTGCAATTTAAAATACATTGTATAGACTGAACCCACAGTAACCTGGCTCTGACTTTGCCACTTATCCTCACTTGGGAGGAGGAAGGATTTACATAACTCACTCATGCCTCTGCAACTACTGCCTTGTCCCCTCACTCATGAAGACAAGTGGCATACTCTAACTAAGGCCATTACACAGCTCCTATTTATTATCCTCAGGTCCTTTTGGTGGTACTGTGTCCATGGTATAAATACAATATGCCTCACTGTGTAAGACGCTTTTGTTCAGATCTCCACCTCTCAGATCCAGGGTCCCCTTCTCAGTCACATTAAAAGAAACCTACATGCAAGAATTATAAAAAAAACATGTTGTGCATTGGTTGTTGTTGGTCTGATTGTTCCTGGCATTCTGTTTCATGTCTGTGGAATTTTTTTTCTTTTTTTAACTTTTCCATGCCGGTTTTATGGCCCCTGGGGTTGTCATGCATGCTTCTGGGAATGATGTCAATTAGACCTACTAAGATCCCAGGATTTTAGTTATAATCTAGTCACATAATCCACAGTTTTCATCCAGTGTCACTGTGCCAGTAAGCAGTATGCTTATCTCCAAGTCAAAAACTTTTGAATAAATGCTCTCTTTGTCTTATAAATGTGCATGTGTTTTCCTTTCTTATTTAGCAGTTTGCTTGTGACAGATTGCAGCCCCCCCCCACCTGAAAGAAAAGTCAGGAAGACAGACATCAGTATAAGGTAAATGTCTGATTTCCAAGGGGTGGGCCATGCAGGCAAAGCTGTGATAAAATATGTAATCCTGAGGTTTTATTAGGGCATTTAACTTGTGATTTGGGTAGTGTTCTCCTTTAAACGTGTTAGGTTATGTTGATGACAGAATGTAATGATTAAGATATATCTGTAGTAACCAAAATGCAGAACCAAGCAAGCTAGAACAGCACCGACTTCTTTGGGAGTGAGGTCTGCAATTTGCCAAAAGCAAACTACCAAGAAAGGAGAACACAGACACAGACACACGTATCCATTCACAGGACAAAAAAAGCATTCATTTGGTGTTTTGGCCATGGAAATAAGCAAAGCAATTAATAGAACAGTGACACTGGATGAGTACTGTGGATGCTGTGACTAGATGGCAACCCAGCTCCTGGTCTCTTAGTAGGTATAATTGACATAATTCCCAAAGGCATTCTGGGAAAATGCCGACAGATCAAAGGCAATTAAAGGAAGCCTGCATGGTGACAGCAAGGGGCCATAAAATTGGCATAGAAAAGAAAAGAAAAACTTGCCACAAACATAGAGAATAGAATACCAGGAACAATAAAAAAATGCACGTGTTTTTATAAGTTTTGCATGTTGTTTTCCTTTAAAACATTGTTGATGCATAATCATGATTGTGTTCTTTAAGAGGCTTAGCCACAGCATAGTGTTCATTCCCTGACTTAAACTGCAGTTTGTGCTCTCCTATATATGTTTTCAACATTCATTTTGTTTCTCCTATGTCTATATTTCATATTTGTTTACTGGACAGCATAATTGAGAAAATGCATTCTCTTTTACAAATGTTTCTAAACATATAAAACAGTACAAAAGTGACGAAATACATAGACAAAGTAACAGTCTTAAGATTAAAATATTGATTTGGTTATATCAATTTAGGATAATTCAAGATATTTTAACCAAAACAATTACAATGCCTACTGAAAGAACTTAATAGTAATGCTCTGAAATGTACCAATGATGGCAATTTACACACATTAATCTTGTTTTTGATCACATTCCTGGTTTTTGGTACCAGTACAGCTATAGTAATTTTCCTCTTGTTTTGATCTTGTTTTTGGAATTTGATATTTACTACTGGATGAAGATTATAGAGTGTATTTCGACAAGTTTTTGGGTTATAATTTACATAATAGAAAAGAAGGTAGTAAACCTGAAATAAACTTATAAACAAAAGTATATAAATTAGCATCCCTTCATTCCAGGAGGGAGGTCCAGCCTGTCTCCCCCATATAAAGTGCAACTGTGCATTCTGTAGGGCAATTTAGTAACAGATCTCACTGCACTATTGAATAACGATCTAAAGTGTTCAAAAATATACCTGAAGCACGATTATAAATAAAATCTCCATTGTCAAGAACTGGCAAAAACAGTAATGTAACCAACAATTTTCTTAGTGTACTACTGAATATAGCCTGGTTTCTAAAAAAAAAAAAAAAAAAATATCTCAGCTTGTTTGATATGTAATTCAAATGGAATTCAAAAGAGAGTCTGCTAGCTAATATTAGGCCCAGATATTTGTAATGATATACCCTTTCTATTTCTGCCCCAGAAATAGTATGAATATTATATTCTTTCAAGTCTATTCTATTAATCCTTTTTTCAAAGAGTAACCATGGTGTTTTTGACTCATTCAATAAAAGTCTTAACTCCTGTAAAGTCCTCTGCACTGCATGAAAATCTCTCTGTAAGATGTCCAAGGCCAATTTATTATCTCTGTGCTGTCTGTACAATATGGAGTCATCAGCATACAAAAACATCTTTGTGTCACTGGAACAAGATTTTGGAAGGTCACTTATGTATAATAAGAATAACAAGGGGCCCAGTACTGACCCTTGTGGGACACCAGTTGTTACAGGCAGTGCTTTGCAAATTCATCCTCCTATACGAACATATGAACACGCAAAATTTTGACAGCAGCTAAAGGCCTAGTGCTCTATCAAGTCTACATGAATGTCAGCTAGCATACCTTTATTCTGCAACTGTCCTTCCCTCCCACCCTTCCCCTCCCTTGACCCTCCCCTTGCTCTGTCCCAGCCCCTTTTGAAGCACTCCACTGTTCTACTGGATACCACTTCTGCTGGTAATGCATTCCACCCATATACCACTTTCTCAATAAAAAAGTATCTCCTCATCTCCATCCTGAACCTTCCTCCCTCCAGTCTCATATCATGGCCCCGGGTGTCCCTCCCCTTCCTTACTTTGAACAGCCCCTCCATACCTGTCTTGTTTATTCCTTTCATGTACTTGAAGGTTTCAATCATATCCTCCCATCCCTCCTCTCCTCCAATGAGTACATGTCCAACTCCCTCAGCCTTCTCTCATATGGTAAGTCCCCCAACCCCTTGATCATCTTTGTTGCCCTGCACTGCACCCCCTCCAATAACTTAATGTCTCTCTTCAGATTTGGGCATCAGTACTGCACGCAGTACTGCAGGTGGGGTCTAATAATCTATACAGCGGCAGAATCCCCTCCCCCTCCTTGAGGATATACCCCTTGCAATGCAACCCAGCATTTTGTTGGCCTTTGCAGCTGCCTTCCTACATTGTGCCAAGTTGTTCATTGACCCTGTAATGAGCACCCCCAGATCCTTCTCCTCCTCTGTCTCAGCTAGCTGTATTCCCCCAAGCTGGTAACTCCTCCTTGGGTTTTCCACCCCAAAATGCAGCACCCAGCACTTTTTGGCATTGAACCCCAGTTTCCAGGTGTCTGACTAGTTTTCCAGTTTTGCCAGATCATTCTGCAACCTCTGCCATCCCCTTAGGTCATCCACCACTGCTTCCATCTTGGTGTTGTCAGCAAACAGACTGGTCTTGCTCTTAATGCCCAATGATATGTCTGCAATGAATATCCCAAACAACACTGGTCCCAGCACCGAGCCCTGCAGAACACAGCTCATCACTACCCTTGGGGATGACAGCTCCCCACCCACCACCGTGCTCTGTTGCCTTCCCTGAAGCCAGTTCATTACCCATCTCACCAGCTTCGCACCTGCCCCTGTGTCTTTTAACTTACTTCCCAACCTCCCACGTGGCACTGAGTTGAATGCCTTACTGAAGTCCAGGTACAGGACATCCACTGCATGGCCCCCATCCAGTTGCCTAGTTACCCAGTCATAGAACTCCACCAGTTTGGTTTGGTAGGATCCACCACTTACAAAGCCATGCTGTCTGCTGTCCTGTAGTCCTTTGGCCTCCAGGAGGGCCAACAGCCTCTCCTTCAGGATAGTCTCCATCAGCTTACCCACGATGGATGTGAGGCTCATTGGTCCATAGTTCCCCGGTTCATCCTTGGGGCCACTCTTGTGGAGGGGCACCACATGAGCCATCCTCCAATCCTGAGGTATACACCTCAAGTGCAGTGAGGCATTAAATAGGTCTGCCAAAGGTCCTATCAGCATCTCCACCAGCTTCAATACCCTGAGGTGGCTGCCATCTGGGCCTGGTGAACCCTGCCCTCCATGATTTCTCTATCACCCCCTTCCCCTCTGTTTCTGTCCTCCCTCCCCCTTGGGTATCACCCCCCTCTTCTCCTTAGTAAATACCAAGCAGAAGTAATCATTTAGTGCTTCTGCCTTATCACCCCCTGCTTTTACCCAACCCCCCTCCTTCCTAATCCTTACTATATGGTCCTTACAGTTCCTTTTCTCCCTGATCTACCTGAAGAAGTCCTTCTTCCCCTTCTTAATGCCTTGCACCATCCTGAGCTCATAGACGCCTTGGCTGCCCTTATTGCCTTTGTCACCTCTTTCGACTCCTTCATGTACTCCTCCCTGTTCTCTCCCCCCTCGTTTTTTTGTACCTCCTAAAGGCAGTTCTTTTCCCCCTTACCTTTTCCATGACCTCCTTGCTCACACAGCTAGGTTTCTTTGCCCTAGCCTTCTTGCTCTGGGCCTTGCTGCAGGTTCTGGTTGCCTCCACTATCCCCAGCTTTATGAGCTCCCACTTCTTGTTAGTGCCCATACTAGGTTGAATTCTGGCCAGGTACTCTTTTACCACCTCCCCCATCCTCTCAAAGTCAGTCCTCCTGAAGTCCAGCACCCTTGTGTCAGATTCCACTCCTTTCTTACCCATATCCAACGTGAACCATACTGAGTGGTGATCACTCCCTGCCAGTGGTTCTTCCACCCTATGTTCCCTCACAAACTTCCCATTTGCCAGCATGAGGTCAAGGGTATTCCCTAATCTGGTTGGTCCACTGACCAGTTGCATCAGGAAGCTGTCCTAGAAGGCATCCAGCAGTAACTGTTCCCTTCTATTCCTGGTTGTTGGGGGTACTCCAATCCACTCATGTCATGTTGAAGTCCCCCACAATCACCATACTACCATTCTCACAGGTCCTCCTGATCTGTTCTGCTAGTTCTCTGTCTAACTCTTCTGTCATAGAGAGTGGCCTGTACACCACTCCCATCCTGAGAGTCCTATTCTTGGAATCCTGGATTTGCATCCATAGTGACTCCATACTACCCTCCTCCCCTTCCTCCGAACATGCTTCAGTCCTTCCCTCACATATAGTGCCACCTCCCCTTTCCCAATCACTCTGTCCCTACAAAATATCCTGTACCCTGGTATCGACAGGTCCCAGTCATTGTATTGGGTGGCCCATGTTTCAATGATGGCTGCAATGTCCACCTCCCCTCTGCCATGAGAATCTGTAGCTCAGCAATTTTCTTCCCAACGCTACTAGCATTCAGGGTGACCATCTTACACCCCTTCCCATTCTGCCATCCTTTACTAGCATTGCCACTAGTACTTGCCCTTTGTCCTTTATCACTGTTATGGGGGGACGCTCATATGGCTTCCCAACTTGTGGTCTCTGCATGTCCGTTGCCACTTGTCACCCCCCGGTCCTAGTTTAAATTCTCAACTTCCTCTATGTACTCCTCCATCCTCTGTTTCAACACTTTCTTTCCCTCCTTGCTCAAGTGTAGTCTGTCCTTGGCATAGAGTCTACTGTCCTCCCAGGTCCCTTCCCATCCCCCCACCAACCCATGCCCTTCAGCATAACACCAGGTTCTTAGCCATTCATTAAAATCCTTTATTCTCAGCTTTCTTGCTGTGCTTGCCCTGGGCACTACAAGTATCTCTGAGAAAGTCGCTGATCTTCCTGCCCCCTCACATCATTTTCCTAGTTCCTCAAACCGCCTCTGTACTATATCTACTGTCCTATCAGCCAGGTCATTCGTCCCCAAATGTACAATTAAATTAGGCTTCTCCCTACCCCTTCTAGCATATTTTAGAACAGAATGTCCCACCCTTTCTGCTGTCATTCCCGGCATGGCCTCCACAAAAATGTGACTATGCCTCTCCCCTTTGCTACTCCAGCTGACTCCTCTTAGTATTGAGCCCCCACAGCACTAAGATTCCACCCCTCTTATTAACTGATTGCTTCCCTTCCTCCCCAACCCTTGATCCTGGCTCCTCCTCTTCCTCCTGCACAGTAGTTCCCCCTTCTGCCCCTTTTGTAATTCCCCCAGCAGAACTTCCCCCACTCCAGTTTCAACCAGACTTCTATCAGTTACTACTCCAATTTCATCACCTCCCTCCTCCTCCTCCTCCTTTCCCTCTAGTACTGCAGAATGATTTTCTGAAAATCTCTCTAATGCCCACTTCTTCTCTCCTCATAGTAGCCCATTCCCTCCTTTTGACTCCATGACTGTTGCCACTTCTCTCCTCCCCTCACCAGTCCCTTTCTCCTCCTTCCTGTTGTCTTCTTTCCTTTGACCAGGTTTCCCCCATGCCGTTCTTCTTGGCATGGGCCCCCCCGTCTCTGCTTCCCTTCTTCTGACTCTGTCCTCCTCCCTGTTGGCTCAAATAGCCCTTCCTCTTCATCTCCTCTCCTCCCTCCAGTGGTGGGCTATAACCTCCTCCAGTCTGTCTAACCTGTCTTAGCTCCTCCTGCAGACCCTCGATCTCCTGTTTAAGTTTCTCTATTTGGTTGCACACTAAGCATCCCCCCACCTTCCATGCAATTTTTAGAAAGACTAGTGCACTGCAGTTGTTGCAGCCTACCACCCTACCCATTGCTCTTGCTGCCCACCACTGACCCCCCCACCCTTGCAGATGAAGGATACTCAGTTCTCCCCCAAGTCTCCTCTCTCCCCTCTATCATTACAAAACATTCTATTTTCTCAATTTCCCTTACCCCCTTTGTCATACACTTTAGATAGCTTGAGCCGCCTTTTACATTCCTATCCCTCCTGTCCACTCCCAAAAAGAAACTGTAAGCAACTATTATATCACTTCCTTCCAACTCCTACCCATCCTTTCCAAAAAGCAAACACCAATGCAAACTGGTAAAAATGAAAGCTCTGTGTGTTGCAGTTACTTCCCTTCTACAGAGATAGCAGTCACCTCTTCACTCGCTGCTGTTCCTTTCCTGGATGTCTGTTTCTGCTATGACAGGTACATGTCCTTTTCCCTTTGGGAAGTGATGTCAGAACCCCAGTATAAAGGAAATGATATACCTGGGGTTGGTGGGGTGAGGGCAGGGTGGGTGGGACCAGCCCATGCCTTCCAGAAACAATCAGATAGCTGAGGCCCCTAGCCAGACAATTAGCACCCTTCCCTCACTATGCACTAAACTTTGCAGCTAGTGAAGACAGCAAAAAGCAACCACAACTCCACTAAAGGCATAGAAAATAGGTTTGATACCAGAAGAAACAGGCCTCCAATTCAAACAGCCTCACCAGCACACCAAAATAAGCTTGAAATTGGAAGACATAGGTTTCCAATTCAAAGAAACAGCCCCACCAGAACAGCTCCAATAAACACACACCAGAATAGGTGTGAAATCAGAAGAAACAGGCCTCCAATTTAAAGAAATGACAACTCCACTTAAAGCGCACCAAAATAAGTTTCAAAGTTTCAACAGCTCCCAAACAGTTCCCTGCTAGCCCCTTTTAAGAAGTAAGAAAAACTTAGCCTGCTACCAAGTGAAACAACAAGAAATATCAGCCCACTTACAACACATCAAAATAGGATTCAAAATTCCAACAGCCCCAAAACAATGTTCTGCTAGCCCCTTAGAAATAGTAAGAAAAAACATAACCTGATATCAAGTGAAATCAACAAGAAGCAATAATAAAGCAGCAAGGAGCAACTACTGCACTGAAATGAATCTGATCCTTTCCTCTTCTAGTTTTTTCTCAGAAGCCAAAATCAACTGTTACCACAAACCTGATTCAGCTTAGCCTCCAGTTATCAGGTAGCTGAGTGAGGCCTGGCCAGACAATTAGCACCCTTCCCTCACAATGCACTCAACTTTGCAGCTAGTGAAGACAGCAAAAAAACAACCACAATTCCACCGAAGGCATAGAAAATAGCTTTGATACCAGACGAAACAGGTCTCCAATTCAAACAGCCTCACCAACACATCAAAATAAGCTTGAAATTAGAAGATATAGATTCCCAATTCAAAGAAACAGTCCCACCAGAACAGCCCCCAATAAATGCACACCAAAATAAGTTTGAAATCAGAAGAAAAAAGGCCCCAATTTAAAGAAATGACAGCTCCATTTAAAGCACACCAAAATGGTTTCAAAGTTCAACAGCTCCCAAACAGTTCCCTGCTAGCCCCTTTTAAAAAGTAAGACAAACTTAGCCTGCTACCAAGTGAAACAACAAGACAAATCAGCCCACTTACAACATACCAAAATAGGTTTCAAAATTCCAACAGCCCCAAAACAATGCCCTGTTAGCCCCTTAGAAGTAGTAAGAAAAAAATCACAACCTGATACCAAGTGAACTCAACAAGAAGCAATTTTAAAGCAGCAAGGAGCAGCTACTGCACTTGAGATGGATCTGATCCCTTCCCCCTCTAGTTTCTTCCTAAGGAGACACAAGTGCAGAATAGTATGTACACTGCATCACATGTACCGCAGTTTCTAAAAATTCTTTATACAGAAGTATTTTCCTGACAGTGGCTAGATGAAGGTCATGGTAATGAAAGTGTTTTTGCAGTATACACCATTGTCCCATCAGTAGTTCCAGGCACGAGGGATGCGATCCATTTAGGGATAACGAATGGGGGAAGTACTGTAAGCACCGGCTTGTCCATAATATTCTTCTGCTTTATAAAGGAATTATTTTTTTCCTTTTCTTAAAGGAATTAGTGCCATTTTATTTTCAAGAAATTATCACTGGAGTGATTACCGCTATAATTATTTTACAGCAAAAATAACCTGTTCTACAATATATTGATTCCATTTTTGTTTATTGATTGGAGTTATAGTTTTTGTGTACACAGTAGCATCATTATAATTACCTCAGTTGTTGGGTCTCACATGGGTCACCTTGGTCCCAGAAATCATTGTTATATACTGTCCGCATAAAAAAAAAGTGTGGTGTTCTTGTGGGGGAAGTTCTGCTGGGATAATTGCAACAGGGGCAAAATGGGGAAATAATGTGCAGGAGGAAGAAGAGGAGCTGGAAATGAGAGATGGAGAGGAAAGGAAACAAGCAGGGAGTAAGAGTGGTGGAATCTTAGTGCTGGGGGACTCAATACTAAGAGGAGTCAGGTGGGTGAGCAAGGGAGAGAGGCATAGTCGCATCTGGGTGGAGGCAATGCCAGGAATGACAGCAGAAAGGGTGGGACAATCTGTTCTGAAATATGCTAGAATGGGTAGGGACAAGCCTCATTTAATTATACATCTTGGGAAAAACGACCTGGCTGACAAGGCAGTAGATATAGTCCAGAGGAGGTTTGAGGAACTAGCACATTTATGTGAGGGGGCAGGAAGATCAGTAACTTTTTCTGAGATACTTCCAGTGCCCAAGGCAAGCACAACAAGAAAGCTGAGAATAGAGGAATTTAACGGATGGCTAAGAACCTGGTGTTGTGCTAAAGGGTATGGGCTGTTGGGGGAGGGGGACCTTGGAAGACAGTAGTCTGTATGCCAAGGACAGACTACACTTGAGTGAGGAGGGAAAGAAAGTACTGAAACAGACGATGGAGGATTACATAGAGGAAGTTGGGAATTTAAACTAGGAGTTGGGGGTGGCAATTGAGCAACAGATATGCAGAGACCACAGGTTGGGAAACCATATGAGCTTACCCCCCATAACAGTGACAAAGGACAAATGGCAAATACTATTGGTGATGCTAGGAAAGGAGGGCAGGATGGGGGGGAAGGGTGGAAGGTGGTTATCCTTAATGCTAGGAGCCTTGGGAGGAAAACTGCAGAGTTACAGGTGCTCATGGCAGAGGGAGAGATGGACATTGCAGCCATCACAGAAACATGGGCCACCCAATACAATGACTGGGACCTGTCTGTACCAGGGTACAGGTTATTTCGTAGGGACAGGGTGATTGGGAAAGGAGGGGGTGTGGCACTATATGTGAAAGAAGGACTGAAGCGTGTAAGGGAGGAAGGGGAGGAGGGTAGTACAGAGTCACTTTGGATGCAAATCAAGGATTCCAAGAATAGGATTCTTAGAATGGGAGTGGTGTACAGGTCGCCATCTCAGACGGAGGAGTTAGACAGGGAACTAGCAGAACAGATCAGGAGGACCTTCGAGAAGGGTAGTGTGGTGATTGTAGGGGACTTCAACATGCCAGGAGTGGACTGGAGTACCCCAACAACCAGGAATGGAAGAGAGCAGGTACTGCTGGATGCCTTCCAGGACAGCTTCCTGCTGCAAATGTTCAGTGAACCAACCAGGTTAGGAAACACCCTTGACCTTGTGCTGGCAAATGGGGACTTTGTGAGAGAACTTACAGTGGAGGAACCGCTGTCAGGGAGTGACCACCACTCAGTATGGCTCACATTGGATATGGGCAAGGAAGGAGTGGAATCAGGCACAAGAGTGCAGAACTTCAGGAGGGCTGACTTTGGGAGGATGGGGGAAGTGGTAGAAGGGTACCTGGCCAGAATTCAATCTAGTATGAACACTAACCAGAGGTGGGAGCTCATAAAGCTGGGGATAGTGGAGGCAACCAAAACCTGCTGCAAGGCCCAGAACAAGAAGGCTAGGGCTAAGAAACCAAGCTGGTTGAGCAAGGAGGTCATGGAAAAGGTAAGGAGAAAAAGAGCTACCTTTAGGAAGTACAAGAAAACAGGGAGGGGGAGGACAGGGAGGAGTACTTGACAGAATCGAAGGAGGTGACAGGGGCAGTAAGATGAGCCAAAGCATCTATGGAACTCAGGCTGGCACAAGGCATTAAGGAGGGGAAGAAGGACTTCTTTAGGTACATCAGGGAGAAAAGGAGCTGTATGGACCACATAGTAAGGATTAGGAAGGAGGGGTTGGGTGGAAGCGGGTGCGTATAAGGTAGAAGCACTAAATGAGTACTTCTGCTCAGTATTTACTAAAGAGAAGAGGGGGGTGACACCCAAGGGGGGAGAAATGGCAGAAACAGGGGGAGGGGTGACAGATGGGGAAATCATGGAGGTCAGAGTTCGGGAGGGTTTGAAGGCACTGAGGGTGGACAAGGCGCCAGGCCCAGATGGCATCCACCCCAGGGTACTGAAGGAGCAGGCAGAGGTCCTTGCAGGACCTTTGGCAGACCTATTTAATGCCTCACTACATTCGGGGTGTATACCTCAGGACTGGAGGGTGGCTCATGTGGTGCCCCTCCACAAGAGTGGTCCCAAGGATGAACCGGGAAACTACAGACCAGTGAGTCTCACATCCATCGTGGGTAAGCTAATGTAGACTATCCTGAAGGAGAGGCCGGTGGCCCTCCTAGAGGTCAAAGGACTACAGGACAGCAGACAGCATGGCTTCATACGGGGCAGATCCTGCCAAACCAATCTGGTGGAGTTCTATGACTGGGTAACTAGGCAACTGGACAGGGGCCATGCAGTGGATGTCCTGTATCTGGACTTCAGTAAGGCATTCGACTCGGTGCTGCATGGAAGGCTGGGAAGTAAGTTAGTAGGCACAGGGGTGGGTGCAAAGCTGGTGAGACGGTAGGAAACTGGCTTCAGGAAGGCAACAGAGGGTGGTGGTGGTGGGGAGCTCTCACACCCAAGGGTAGTGATGAGCAGTGTTCCACAGGGCTCGTGTTGGGACCAGTGTTGTTTGGGATATTCATTGCAGACATATCATGGGACATCAAGAGCAACATCAGTCTGTTTGCTGATGATACCAAGGTAGGAGTGGTGGTGGATGACCTAGGGGGATGGCAGGGGTTGCAGGATGATCTGGCAAAGCTTGAAACCTGGTCAGACACCTGGCAACTGGGGTTTAATGCCAAAAAGTGCAAGGTGCTGCATTTTGGGATGAAGAACCCAAGTAGGAGTTACCAACTGGGGGGAATGCAGCTAGCCCAGACAGAGGAGGGAGAAAGATCTGGGGGTGCTCATTACAGGGTCAATGAACAACTTGGCACAATGTAGGAAGGCAGCTGCAAAGGCCAACAAAATGCTGGGTTGTATTGCAAGGGGTATATCCTCGAGGAGGGAGGAGGTGATTCTGCCACTGTATAGGTCATTAGTTAGACTGCACCTGGAGTACTGCATGCAGTACTGGCGCCCGGATCTGAAGAGGGACATTAAGTTACTGGAGGGGGTGCAGGGCAGGGTGACAAAGATGATCAAGGGGCTAGGGGACTTATCATACGAGAGGAGGTTGAGGGAGTTAAACATGTACTCACTGGAGGACAGGAGGGACGGGGGGACATGATTGAAACCTTTAAATACATGAAAGGAATAAACAAGACAGGTACACAGGGGCTGTTCAAAGTAAGAGGGGGAGGATACCAGGGCCATGATATGAGACTGGAGGAGGAAGGTTCAGGAGGAGATGAGGAGACACTTTTTTACAGAGAGGGTGGTGGCTGGGTGGAATTCGTTACCTGCAGAAGTGGTATCCAGTAGAACAGTGGACTGCTTCAAAACAGGATGGGACAGGACAAGGGAGAGGGTTAATGAAGAGGAAGGGTGGAAGGGAAGGGCAGCTGCAGAATAAAGGGTGCTAGCTGCACATTCGAGCAGACTTGATAGACCTCTAGGCCTTTATCTGCTGGCAAATTTCGTATGTTCGTATGTTTACGGTCTGTGTACCTCAGTAAAGTCTTGTAAAGTGTTGCATTGTGATACACCTGGATCAAAATGCCTGTAAAGAGATGGTCCAATAAAGTAGGAGCTGTTCGCAATGGCGATGCTGCCAAGAAGAGTGTAGTTTCTGTGGTTCAGAAAGACACCTTAACTACTTCTGATGCAGGTTCATCAGGAGCAAGTACTGTTGGTAGTACTCGAAAAAGAGTAGTTGGTGCAAGTGGGGACATTAATGTGGCCAAACATTTCTCAGCAACATCTGTGGCATCAATGCTGGTGGATGTTGGTTCTGGCTCTGGTGGTGGTGGAGGCAACAACAAGAGGAGCAGTCCAAGAAACTCAAAAATGTCAATGCCTTGGCAACACCAAAGGTGAAGTTACAAGGCAAAGCTGACCTTTGCGAATTTCTGCTGAAAATTCCCGTAACAATGTGACTTTAACAAGCCATTACTCCATCAATCTTTGGAGTTAAGGGACAATCGATATATCAAAAGGTCTCAATGAGTACTTCAAGACTAAGTCCCTAAGAAATACCAACTGAAAATAGACCTACAAAAGCATTACAATTAAAAATGAAAATTCCCAAAGGATAACACTGCAACTTTAACAAGCCAAAACTCTCTAAGTCTTTGGGGTTAAGGAGCAATCCATATAAAAAAAATCTAAATGGCTACTACAAGACTTAGTCTCTAAGAAATACCAATTGAAAATAGGCATACAGAACACATAAAAAAAAGAACAGCTGATGCCTTTGGGAAAACTTTGGAAAACACAAAATTTAAACACAATTTGGCTTCTATTTCATATATCTTCTATAGATTTATCCTTTTCATTATTTGTTACTGAAGAAATGCTCATAAAAACAAGATCTGTATCCCTAGGAGTTCACTTGCTTCTAAAGCTTATTTCCTGCTTGAAATTATAATGCTCTGTTGTGACATCAGAGTCTGTTGCCATGGAATCAAAGTGTTGTCACAGAGTATTATGACATCAGGTTGGGAAGAAGCAATAGGAGCTGATGAATCCTCAAGGAACAACTATCCTGTTTTCATCCATATGACCTCAGTAATAAATAATGGGGATAAGAAATACAGAGCTAACGAGAAATATAAGCTGCTTTGTGTTCAAATATTATTGTTTTTTAAAGTTCTTCTTAAGGTATCAGTGGCTCTTTAAGAAATGAAAATTCCCATTGGATAACATTGCAAATTTAACAAGATGTAACTCTGTCAATCTTTGGGGTTAAGAGATAAACTATATATAAAATAGGTCTCAATGAGTACTACAAGATTGAGTGCCTAAGAAACATCAACTGAAAATAGGCATACCAAAAAAACCTAGAATTAAAAAATGAAAATTCCCATAGGATAACACTGCAACTTTAACAAGCCATAACTCCATCAATCTTTGGAGTTAACAGACAATCTGTATATCAAAAGAAGGTCTCAATTATTACTACAAGACTAATACATAATTGCCCCAGACAAATTCATGAGGTACGAACAGCTCCCCAAAATTACTTCCCAACTTCACCATATGCCAACTCCACAATTTACGTCGATAATCATCAAAAATGCATTTAATGTGTTATCTCCTCTTGGACTACAACCATACCAAGTTTCAGATAAATTCAACAAAACTTGACCAAGTTATGGCTAAAAAAAAAAAAAAATTCCCATATAAAATTAAACCCCAGGAGTTAAGATGAACACGTAATATATATATATATATTTTTTTAAATGAGCCCAACAAAAGAAAATTAGAATGAAGCAGATAAATCATTTTCCAGATAGTCCAGGTTCCCTTAACCATGCTCGAAGCAGGGTTTTTGCATGGTTCTTGACCAACACAGTTGCCTTAAACTGTGTTAACAGCAGTGTGGATGCAAGCTGTACTGTAACATGGTTTAAGGCAACTGCCACCGCATCACAATCTCTGGTTTCTGGGCAGCCAGGAAGGGAAAAAAGAACTGCTAATCCCTCTGGTGAGGTGTTGTCTGCTACTGCTGGTATTTAGTTTTACTGCAGTGTTTGGTTTTTCTCCTTGCAATATTAGAAATCTATAATAAAATGACTGGAAAGAGAAGCTTGAGTAAAGGGAGAAGTGCCGGTAAAGCGGACAAAAAGTGCATAGGTTCTCTGGGGCAAAATATTGCACCTAAAAGACTACCTCTGCAGCAGCTTCATCTATCGACTCTAGGGGTAGTAGTAGTAGTAAAGGAGTAGTTGGTGGAAGTGAGGTGGTGGCATTTGTGTTAACAAATTATTCTCTTCCACATCTGTGACATCCATGCTGGTGGGTGCTGGGGGAGGTGGTGACAACAGGATCAGTCCAAGATGTAGCAATACCTCTGGCTTAGGATTAGGAACAGTGGTCAAGGAGGAGGTTGCTGGTGTCCCCTTGACTAATGGTGGTGGTGGCACTAAGCCTGATCTGGATAATAGGTCCCTGGTATGGATATGTGGACCAGTGGACAAACAGCTATTTGCTCCTTTTTGTGTATTACAGCACATTGGGCACAGGTACCTGGGGTAGTATTTGACTCTGGCCAGGAAAAAAAAAATTACTAAGCCCATCTGCAGTGGTAGCAACATTCTGGGTATATGTCAGCATGTCACACTGGCAGTGAAGAGTGTAACTGGATCACACACAGGTCAGAAAATGTCAGAATTGCTTCTGAGTGAGATTGGTGAGTGGATACAGTGTGAGGTAGTGGTACCACAGAGGGGTAGCACAGGGTCTTCAGGCTGCTACAGAGTGGGGGATCAGTGGACTGCTGACCTTGAGATGTTTGTGTATCAGTAGCTTCATTTTGACCCAACTTCGCCTTGGTGTACCCCAAGAAAGACGTTACAGATGAAGTTGCCAGGTGACATTACCAATAGCTAATTTCCTATAAAACATAAACACTTCATGAAATTAACTACGGAGGCAGATTTGGCAACAACAGTGCCTTAATTTTGCCTGCAAATTAAAACTTTGCAGCATCTCTAATTTGGAGTATTACTGCCTATCAGTGCATCCAAATGCAGTGCAACCAGACAGCTTGTAACACAGCGGCTACATATTTAGGAACACATCTACATCACTGCCTTAGTACTTCAGCATTATTATTTCAACAGTTGATCATGCCAGATTTGCTGTAAGTGCTATGTAACATTTCCTTTTCAGGTTGTTCCAGATTCTACTCATGTTTGACGCTGTATGGAGTGGATCACCAGAGGAGAAGTGATGTGTGCAAGGTCAGATGGTGAGTCTGTAGAATGTGGTGCAGTATGAGAGTAAGATCCCCCTACTCCAAGCGGGTGCCTCTTCCCCCTGTCCACACCAAATGGGAAGCATTTCCATGCCTGCAATACTTCCACTCTTTGGTGCACTTTTGCAGCCACTGTAATGGAGATTCGGTCTGTCTGATTAGATGCAAATTGAAGTTTATGAGACATTAAGTTGGAGTTAATGCCTTGCATTCAGAATAGGGTCATTATAATTTTCTGAACAAGTAAAGCATTTCTTTGCAGCAGCACTTAATGCTTGTACTATGATTTGTGCTTCACTTTGTGCTGCTCTTACATGGTTATATGGAAGTCCTGTTTGCTCTGTCAACCTTTACAGTGAACCTCTTCTAATATACCATATTTGATCATGTTGTAGCCACAGCTTCATTTAAAATATCCTTATTAGAGGTACAGCTTTACATGGAAGGCTACTAAACAGAGGTGGCTTTTTTTAGAAACACCTAATTTAACAGTTCATTTGAAAACATTTAAAGAGCATGGACTCCCTTGTCAGCCTGATTGGTAGGTGTCAGATTTCAAATTGATGGCTTCTTGGAGAATGGAGGTCGAGGAAAACTGACCTGTTGCACTGTCACTCAAAAGTGGCTAATCATCTCATTTGTATTGTTTGCTACTGGGTTAACCTATGACTTTAAAAAGGTGGTGACTTTTATTAGAAAGAGAAATCCAGTACATCTTCTATTCTGGGGTGTCTATAAAATGGGGATGACTTTAAAACTGTGAAATACAGTACATGCTTCTGGTCTAACTCACGCATATGAGCAGGCAAACAGACCTTTGCACCTGGGTTTGCACTGGTTTGCAATCATACGAACATACGAACTTGCCAGCAGATAAAGGCCTTTTGGTCTATCGAGTCCGCTCAATTGTGCAGATAGCAGTCCTTATGCTGCAGCTGCCCCTCCCTACCCTCCCCTTCCCCTTCCAATGACCCTACCCCTTACCCTGTCCCATCTCCTTTTGAAGCAACCCACTGTATTACAGGCTACCACTTCCTCTGGTAATGTGTTCCACCCTGATACCACCCTCTCAGTAAAAACGTGCCTCCTCATTTCCCTCCTGAACTCCCCCCCTCCAGTCTCAGCTTGTGCCTTCTGGTGTCCATCCCTGTCCTTAACTGGAAAAGTCCCTCTGTGTCCATCTTATTCATTCTCTTCATATACTTGAAGGTTTCAATCATGTCCCCGCTTTTCCTCCTCTCCTCCAGGGAGTACATGTTCAGCTCCCTCAGCCTACTCTCATAAAGCAAGTCCCGTAGCCCCTGGATCATTTCTGTTCTCCTGTGCTGCACCACCTCCAGTAACCTAATGTCCTTCTTCAGGTATGACTGCCAGAACTGCATGCAGTACTCCAGGTGTGGTCTAACCAGTGACCTATACAGCGGCTGGATCACCTCCCCCCCACCCGGAGGATATGCCCTGGCAATACAACCCAGCATCCTGTTAGCCTTTGCAGCTGCCTTTCTACACTGTGTGGAGTTGTTCATTGCTCCCTTTATGATCACCCCCAGATCCTTCTCCTCTTCTGTCTTGGCTAGCTGAACCCCCCTAGCTGGTAGCTCCTGCTTGGGTTTTTTGCTCTGAAATGTAACACCTTGCATTTCTTGGCATTGAACCCCAGCTGCCAAGTGTCTGATCAGGCCTCCAATTTTGCCAGATCATCCTGTAACCCCTGCCACCCCTCTAAGTCATCCACTACCGCTCCCATCTTGGTGTCATCTGCAAACAGTCTGATCTTGCTCTTGATGCCTATTGAGATGTTTGCTATGAAGATCCCAAACAGCACTGGCCCCAGTACAGAGTCCTGTGGCACCCCACTTGTTACTGCCCTGGGTGACGAGAGCTCCCCTCCCAACACCACCCTCTGCTGTCTCCCTTGCAGCCACTTCACTACCCATCCCACCATCTTCGCCCCAGTTCCTGTACCTTCCAGCTTACTACCTAGCTTCCTATGCGGCACCAAATCGAATGTCTCACTGAAGTCCAGGTACAGCATATCCACTACATGGCCCCTGTCTAATTGCCTGGGTACCCAATCATAGTACTCCACCAGGTTGGTTTGACAGGATCTGCCTGAGACAAACCCATGCTGCCTGCTGTCCTGCAGCCCAAGAGCCTCTAGGAGGGAAACCAGCCTCTCCTTTAGGATTGTCTCCATCAGCTTTCCCACCATGGATGTGAGGCTTACTGGTCTGTAGTTCCCTGGCTCATCCTTGGGGCCACTCTTGTGGAGGGCCACCATGTGCATCATCCTCCAGTCCTGTGGTACACTCCCCGAGTCCAGGGAGGGATTGAACAGGTCTTCCAGGGGTTCTGCCAGGACTTCTGCTAGCTCTCTTAGCACCCTGGGGTTTATGCCTTCTGGCCCTGGTGCCTTGTCCACCCTCAGTGCCCTCAATCCCTATTGGACCCTGCCCACTGGGATTTCTCTGTCTGTCACCTCTTCCCTGCCCGTGACCACACCTCCAGCCCCCCTGGGTACTGCTCCTCCTTTCTCTTCAGTAAATACTGAGCAGAAGTACTCATTTAATGCTTCCACCTGTTCTGCCCTAGTATCCACCCACCCCCCTTAATCTTCACTATCTGGTCTTTGCAGCTCCTTTTCTCCCTGATGTATCTGAAGAAGTCCTTCTCCCCTGTTTTTATGCCCTGTGCCAGCCTGAGTTCCCAAGATGCCTTGACTGCCCTGACTGCCCTTGTCACCTCCCTTGACTCCTTCAGGTATTCCTCTCTGTCCACCCCCCTCCCTGTTCTTTTGTGCCTTCTAAAGGCAGATCTTTTCCTTCTTACCTTCTCCATGACCTCCCTGCCCACCCAGCTAGGCTTCTTGGCCCTAGCCCTCTTACTCTGGACCCTTGCACATGTTGCGGTTGCCTCCTCTATACCCATTTAATGATCTCCCACCTCTGATTAGTGTCCATATCTGGAGTGATCTTGGCCATATACCTCCTGTATTATTTCCCTCATCCTACCGAAGTCGGCCCTTCTGAAGTCTATCACCCTTGTGCCCAATCCTATTCCCTCTTTCCCCATGTCTATCTTGAACCACATCGAGTGGTGGTCACTCCCACCAGTGGTTCCTCCACCCTCAGCTCCTTCACAAACTCACCATTCACCAGCATGCAGTCAAGGGTGTTCCCTAATCTGGCAGGCTTATTGACCAACTGCAATAGGAAGCTGTTCTGGAAGACATCCAGTAGTATCTGGTCCCTCCTATTTGTGGTGGCTGGGGTACCCCAATCTACTCCTGGCAGATTCAAGTTCCCCAGAATCACTGTATTGCCCTTCTAACAGGTCCTTCTAATCTGTTCCACTAGAACCCTATCTAATTTCTCAGTCTGAAAGGGTGGCCTGTACACCACTCCCACCTGCTACCTACAGTGTCTACTGGCTGACAACTGCATACAAGAAGATTCATAGCAGACATCTGGGTTTCTGCTATATTCACAATTTCAGCTTGATGCTACACAAGAGAAGTTATTATACTTTTTATGTTTTTATTTGTAAACGGTCCTAAGCTTTATGGCCTTTAAAGAGCAGTTGACACGATACAGACAGGAAATTAACACCAGGGTGCTTCCTGCCTCAGGGGTCTAAGTACATAGAGAAATTAGTTATATAAAAACCTTTTAACCAGCCTGGTGGTGCTGAGGGTTGAGGCGCTGAACGCCACACCGGCGACCTGGGTTCGTGAATGATCCTGGGTTATTGGGGGCCGGCGTAGGAGGGAGCATGCAGAGCTGGATTGAGCCACCACAAAGCAGCTCTCCTCTCCCAGGGAGGGATGTGGGGCTCCTCGGCTCTTGGCTGCCCCCTGGTGGAGAATGGGGTGTGGTGCCAAGCCATATGGGAACTCCAGCAATCGCCAGTTGTGGAGTGGAAGGGGCTGGTACTGGCACCATGGGGCACATGCACAGGTTTCGCTGTGTGCTGGGGTCCCAGGATCAGGGAGAAACAAGTACAAAAAAACAATAAAAAGAACATTGAAAAAAAAACAAACTTTGCAGGACCTGCATGCTACACAGCCTGCCTGTAGCTATGCCCAAAACAGCATCTTGATGATGCTAAATGGGGGCAGGCTATTAGCTTTCTTGCTGAATATAAAGTGTAATGGAATGGGCAGATGAGGCTGTTTACACTAACTTTACTCAGCCTTTTTTGGGCAATATAATAAACATGATACTACAGCCACAAGTAAAAGGTGGCCTGCTAAGTTTAGTAAAGTTACTATAAAGTTTCTATAAACAGCCCTCACCTCCTCCCCATTCTACTACACTTTACAGTGAACATTCTATAGCCCTGTTCCTCACTTATTTGCTGTTTTGGGGATCGAGCTACAGCTTGATACTCTAAAACATGCTCAATACAAGTGAACCCTACAAATGATTTTATCTGTATAATTACTCCATCATATTTATTTAACTGCTTATTTAGAATCTAAGGCAGGTAGTGCCGTAGTGTGACGTGCCTGCCCCAGGCTAAAAAGGCAAAAGAGTACTACAATCAAAATTGCAAAAACATATCTTTTGCAGACTGTTTTGATTTGTGCATTTAGTCCGGGTGTGTCTTTCCCTTTGCTTGTTATTAGTTTTTTTTCCTAAATTTGCCTACTTGTTTCATGGCCTCTGGGGATCTCCATACTAACATGGTTTATTGCTCATCTTTGTCCTACAGTGCCTCTTGTCTCATGTGACAGTGATGCATCCAAGACCACTGATTCAGTGTGGGAAGTACAGCAGCAGTAATCTGAAGATAGGAGCTGGATGTTCTGGCCTAAACTAAATAACTCTAATTCAATATTTCTGTTTCTGTATGTCTGTCTAAGTTTAGCTAGCAGGAGTAAATGTTTTGCTTTTAAAGTTTTTAATTTCACCAAACTACACACACCCATAAAAAGCACATAAATCACCTTAGGTCATCAGTGATATAATTAGTAAAGACTATAACTGTAAATATAGCCTTCAGTGTCCACTAAATAAGGAAAGTAACTTAAAATCACAGCAGTACTGCTGTAAAATTGACTGTAAACCAGTACCTGCTGAATCTATGGTCCCAGACACATCACTGTCACATAGGACAGGAGGTATTGTAGGACAAAGAAGAGCAATGAACCATGGTAATATAGTGATCCCCAGAGGCCATAAAACTAGCAGTGCTACTATAGTGAAAACTCAGATATAACAAATACCTACTGTGGCTCCTGAGAAGAGAGATAGAGAAACGGGACAGAGCTGAGAGATGCCATAGAAATTAGGGAGCAGTGAGTGATCCGCTAAGCAAAGCAAGTGTCAGGGACAGAGTTGAGTGCTGCCATAAGAAACTGGAGATCATCCAATGATTCCCTAATCAAAGCAAGTGCTTTGTTCCTGTTCTGTTTAAACATGGTGGGGGGGGGGTGAAACAGTTAATTACAATGACTGGCACAGTGAAAGCTTAGTGTAAGCCCCGTTCAGAATCACAGCTGTATTTTACTAAGTGAGACAAACAGGAATGCTACTATTCTTTGCAGTGAGAGCAGAAAATGCTGAAACACTGAGCCAGAGTCCCAGGCCATAATCGGAGTGACAGCATAGTGTGAGCCCCGTTTGGGGGATGTGTTTGGAAAGTGCAGTCCATGGCAATCTGACACGGAAAGCAAAATAAGCAGTAATGCATTTTGGAGAGGAGGTACTGTATGTTGGCAGTCCATGTAGTGTGTATTTTAATATTGCCCAGTACTACTCACTAGTTTCACTAGTTAACAGTTCAGATGTGGAGCCAGGATCTGTTAGTTGGGGGTGTATGCTTGTAAAGCATGGTTCAGTCAATGGCAGTCCGATTCGGAAAAAAGAAAAAGTAGCTGAGCATTTTGGAAAGAATGTATTTTGGCATATTGATAAAAACTCCAAATAGCAAACAAAGGGCAGGACACACCAGGACTAAACACACAAATCAAAGCGCTCTGAACAACATATGTTTTTACAAATTTTGATTGTAGTACTCTTTCAACTAAAGAGTTACAGTTGCCATCAACAGGACTTAAATCTCATGATGAACCAAAGAAATCTGAATTTCAGCACATTCCAATCATTATCACTGAAGACATTTGCATGAAAATGGGATCATTGCGTTTTACACTTCTGTCCCTGCTTCTTTTCCTGCCCTGGAATCCTAATATTATGCTTGTGACACCAGAATTATTTCCAGGCCAGCATCTTGTAATGTTACAAGCAGCAGATTAAGACATCAAGCCAGGAGTAAGCAATTGGAATAGATACAGGCTAAGGAAAACAAAATTATTGTTTAATGAAAGTGTTTTCAGTAATAAAAAATAAAGATCCTGAAACTAAAATTGGGGGGGTGGGGTCATGTAGCTAAGCCCTGCGGATGCCAGCTGTGAATTATTTGCTAGAAAATTGAAAAATCTGTAAGTACAAATGTCGGATACCTCACACTGGAAGGAGGCATGGGAATAAAACCTTTTTAAGCCAGGCAAAAATCATAAAAACCTTTCAGTTCTTGGGGGCAAGACAAAACCACTGGGTCTTTTTAATAGTTATCTAGGTAACAAAAACAAAAATAAAGCAAAAAAAAACCTTCTGGGGAGTATAACAAAAATAAAACAGATATTTGATGACTGAAGGTATGCAGAGGGCTACTTCAGAAGGCAGTTATAATATTTAAACCCAAGGGACCACATATTAGAATCAGGGTTAGCACCATGCAATGTCCCCTCTGTGGACACTGTTGCAGGCAATGCACAAAAGGTGGCACTGTCTATTCATACAAGTGCAAAGCATAAAGTGCACAAAGCATGTACAAATAAACCCCCTAGAGCACAGGTCACAGAAAGCACCAACAGGTATGAGCAGTCACTAAGCACAACACCCTGCTAGCCAATGAAAGGTATTACACTGGATAGAGAACAGGCAGCCTATGGGCAAAGTATCAGTGCATCTCAAGCATATTAGTGCTGTTGTGCAAATGTACTGTATTCGCATGTCCCCATACAAATGAGCCAGTTCTCCATTCAAACACTAAGGGGTCATTACCAATGCCGATCCACATCCCCAGCTGGACCCTGAGGGTCATGAGGGCTCTGTGAAGCCACCCTCCCCCACAAATAAGCCCTGCTGAAGGTACGGCTTACCTGTGGCTCCCTCTTCAGTGTTTTTTGGCGCCAAGCCAAGCCCATGGACTAAATGCACCTCTCTGAATGCCACAAACTTCAACCTGCACTGCACTAGTTCAGCGTCTGCTGCTGTGTGGTGAGTGGCACTGCTCATAGAACTTATTTATTTATTTAGTTAGTTTTTGTTGACCGGGTAAGTGCACTAGACAAATCCTGCCTATTTTCAGGCACAACCCGGGGGAGGGGAATACAGATGAATGCCAACTTACCTCGAACCAGATTAAGCTGTTGGTGGTATTTTTAGTGAATGAGGGAAATTCCCCTTCTCTTTTCGATAAAGTGCCATGGGATCTTTAACATCCACTTGAACTACCACCAATCCAGGCAAATGGGACACGGTTTAATGTCTCATCCAAAAGACGGCACCTCAGAAGTGCAGCACCCATCTCATGCTGCACTACAGTGTCAGTACTGGGATATTAACTCAAGTGCCAGATGTGGTAACTGAACCCACAGCCCTCTGATCTCCCGGCCTCAGAGGCGAGTGTGCTACCTACTGAGCCACTGGCACTGCAACTTACCCTACCACTCACCCCTCCACCCACCCACTCAGGTCTAGTCTCCTTTTGTACATTTACCCATTTGCTACTCTCCTTGCATAGCCAACAAGGGAAACACCTGCACCCAATTCTCACTAACACTAACTGCTCAACTTCCTTGAAGCCAATGCTACTGTTATATGCAATTTTGGCTGCTGATTGAATTACCCCGGCTACTAATTTGCTTGTATGTCCTAAATGTCAGTATCCCTCTCAGGAGCTGCAGACCCCATCACCTAACACTATTCTCAGCTTTCCTGCGGACAACCTACTCCTACATGCATTGTGGTTGCTGGCTGCAGGACCCTGCCCATTAAATTTTGCATGCGTACTCCAACTGTCAGTACCCACTCAAGTGCCATAAAACTCTTCAAATATCTACAAAAACCTGTTGCTCCACTGACTTAGCCCCAGTAACTCGTCATTTTCTCTCTCACAGTACACTGCCTAGTCCTTCTGTGGTATTCCACCCCCTCCACTCACTGAGATATTTTTTATACAGCCTTGTCTAGTATACAGTGGAAACTGTACAATGGCTTATAAGGGGCTTTGTCTAGGCCTTTTCATTTGTGGGATGCTTAATTTGTTCGACGCAGTGCTCTGTGGGATAACAGCACACCCTGAACACAGTTCTGTGACCAGTATCACCTATCACATCTGACCCCCATTGCATAATCTCTCCATCCCTGGGTTCCTCTACAAGAAACAGATCCATGCCCTGGGTCATTATGCTAGGCCATTGTGCATCCTGTGACTTTCTCAGATATTTTGCTCTGTTTTTCAACATATACAATAGTTAACTATTGTGCTCTGGGGATGTAGAAGCTAACCCTGGCCCTCCTGTAAACACTTGCTCAGCCCATCGGATCTGGACTGGCCACAAAGGCCTTCGCCTCATATACCTACTGTAAATGTTAGAAGCATTGTCACAAAGTTCCCTGAATTGGAGGCTTTTATTTCCCATCACAGACCTCATATTCTGGCATTCTCAGAAAGGTTGCTTACCCCAACAATAAAAAATTCTGAAATCTCCCTTCCAAACTTCAACATATTTCGTAGTGATAGGCACTCCAAACAAACTCTGGTCAGAGACGATATGGCTGTGGAGAGTTTTTTAAGAGTGGCAAGAGCGTGGAAAAGAATACGCGGTGCTTTTGCTGCAGCCATAAGTAATACTGCAGCAACTACAGTACTGTGCATGCATGATACTCACACATGTGCAGTTTGTTCTTTAGTCAATCCTGCTCAACATGGCAGTGCTGACATAACTACATATGCATGACAATCATGCATGTGCAATTTAAGTCAACATCACCATGTTGCATACGGTGGCTGTCACTGCTGTATTTGCGGAATGGAAACGTAGTGCACCGGGAAGTGGGCATGTTTAAGCAGTCCATGGAGAGGAACAGCTGCATAAATAGAATCACTGGAAACTATGTCAGAGCATTGTGGCAGCACATCGGGTAGCGGTCCAGTTACATGCTTCCACAATGCTCTTATACAAATCTGATGATGGCATAACATCCATGGAGCTTGGCCCATGCAGCCATACAAGTCAGACTCAGGAGGAGTCTATTAACAAACTAGAGATCTGGGCTGGGACTTGCTTGTCATCACAGTCACCTTCTCATTCATTTCCAAGCAGTAATTTCTGGCAAATGTGCCTTAACCATATTGATTTCCATGCGGTAGACTACTTCTGGTTTTCCCCTGACTGTATTAGGTCGGGGTAGTAGCAGTCTTGAAGTGGTAGCTACCGGTAGGGGCACACTCTTGAAACAAGTGGCCCCTATGCTTACCTGCACATTTTAGAAATGATGCCTTTCTATGTTTTTGCTGTAAAGACACTTGACCCCCTTTAACACAAAAACAAGGAATCAGTTAAGGCCTCTACCCCACCCCTTCACTTAAAGTGAGGAACGTGATTTTGGGTTTGCATCAGATGTACAGTGGCAGCCATAGATGATAATATTGTTAAACAGTAATCAACTGTATGTAAAACCTCTTTTTTTTTTAATGTGTGCTTTCTTAATGTTGTGAATACTACTCCGCCTGTTTGTACTCTGCCGCTGGATTTCTGTGCTCCAAGTGCATTATTTTACATTTTTGTGTTTAGGACAAAAAGACCTTTCAAATGAGGGTAGTCACTAATCTAAATTCTTTAGCTTTTTATGTTTTCTTGTGCATGTGCAGGAAACAACTTGAGGTAGAATGACATTTCAGAGGTGTGTCATGGACAAGTCCAATGCATAGCAATCTACAGTGGGCTTGTCCCTGACAGACCAATGAGCATACACCCAGACTATGACATTAGTCACAGTTTCGCAGCTGGAAGCCATTCTCTAGTTGAAAGAAATGAAGCGCTCCAATGGGAGTGCTTCGTTCCTTTCATTCATGCCCTTACTGATCTTATTATTTGTCTCCACACCCACCCTGCAGATGTCCAGGTACCCAGCCATACACTACACCCCCCCCCCGTGCCAAAAGCAGTAAACAGTCCTAACTGTAAAGAACAAATAAATATAATTTATTCTTCCCCTGACAGATGTCTGAGTTGAACTTGTTTGTGTCTCTGTGTAAATGAGAATGCGTGTTCTTGTCCCTGAGGTACTCTCTGTCCAGTGCTTCATCTGTGCAACAATGCCCAGCCTGAGAATTGCTCTATGATGGTACTCACTGATCCGACCCGCAGATCGGAGCGAGAGTGCTAAGAAGTGAGGCAGCACTGCCTGTAGAGCTGTAGCTTAACCCTTGCCTGCAGGGAGAGAGAGACGCAGGCTGCAGGGACAGACACTGAGAAGGAGAGACAGCAGCCCCCCCCTCCACCAAAACAGAATGCAGGATCGAAATAGGTGGTGACTGGCACCAGTGTCAGGGACAGAGCGGAGAGAAAGCCCCCAAACAGTGACAGCAACATGTTGAGATGTGATGAGTAAGCGGAATGAGAGTGATCACCAGGGGCCAGGCTGTCACTATTGCTGCACTGCCTTGGCAGTGTGAAAACTGGGGGCAGTGCAATGTAGCGACCATAACCATGATGACTGGTGGCTCCCAGACCTGCAGCTGAACAAATGTTCATTTCAATGGGTGGCCCTTCCTCTAACAGTGTCTACTCCCTCTCCCCACCCCCACCCCCCCGAGACAGACATAGCAACAGCGAGAGCCGTTTCCAGTGTGGCATATATGTGCAGGTCCAATCTGTTCCAGTCAAAGATGGTGTCAACCCTCCCCCCCTTAAAACAGAGATGTGGAGTACAGTGTGTGCCCGAGCTCGGCTGCCATCCATTTTATTGCCAATCACTCTTCCGGCACCTTGCTGTCAGTCTGACTCTCTGTTTGTCTTTCTGAAGCCCAGTGAAAGTGGATAGCACATACAGAGAGGCAGAGAAAGTGGCAGCAAGAGTGCTATGACCAGGACAGAGAGCAGTGCTCCAGAGTTTTCCTTTCACTATGGGGCAGTGGATGTCAGAGAGAGAGAGAGAGAGAGAGAAAGAACAGGAGAGATACAGCATAAAGCAAACTTGGTGCATCTATTCCACCACTGTGCAAGAGAAGTGCCCAGACAGAGACAGAGACAAATAAGTGGGTCACATATCTGCCCCTTTACATTGACTAGCACAGTGTAGGGTGGGCACTGGATGGGCACCCCTGGACAGTTGCTGCTCCCTACACATCCAGCTCATATCAGCACATATGGAACAATCTGCAGTAGCCAGAGACTGATGTAGGTTACTCATCTTCCCCTTCACACCCATCCCAGTCCATACAAGTTGGCACAGTGACAAAGTCACCTCCAGATGGGCAGCCCAAGGCACAAAGTGAACTGTGGCCTGGCAGAAGTTGAAGATTGGTGCCCCCTCCACAACCATCCCACTACTGCACATTGGCTGCCCCGGCCAGAGACAAAAATGTGAGTTGCACATTTGCCACATCACATCTGTTTCTATCTAGCCTGGTGGGCTCCAAGTGGGTGGAAATGGGGCTGCGGTCCAGATCCACTGGGTGGCCCAAGGTCATTGGCACCCAACACACCATTCCACATCTCTGCACATGTGAAGCATTTTCTCCTTCCATTCCAGCTCCTGCACATGAGGAGCACTCTGCCGGAGCCACTGACAGATGTGGTTCACACATCTGTCCATCTTCACCCATCTGAGTTCCATGAAACCTGGAACTGGCATTGGGTGGGCTCCAGGAAGGTGGCTCTGGGAGAATGATGCCCTATCCCCCATCCCACCTCCACAAAAGGGAAGCACACTGCAGCAGCCATGGATAGAGATGCAAGTTGTGCATCTGCCCCTTCATATCTGTCTCTGCTCCACCAGGGCTAGCATGAAGGTTGAAGTGGGATTTGGGTGACTGGCACTTCCTCACACTATGCCACACCTCTACACTTGCAGAACACTCTGCTTCAGCCAGAGGTTCTCCCACCTAATGTGCTCTGCCCATGGAGAGCACTCTGACGTACTGAGATATAAAAATGTGGATCCTGTATCTGCTCCTCCACAACTGTTCCCACTTTGCTGGGTGGGTGGGGAAGCAGGATACAGTGTGTGCTCCTGCATGACTGATGCCTCCTCTTGCACCCCCCAACTATCAACCCAATACTTTGCAGCAGCCAGAGAAGAGATGAGAGTTGCACATCTGCACCATTATAAACTGTCCCCATTTCAAACAGTTTCACACACAGGCTGGAGTGGGGTCTAGGATGGTGGACCCTAAGTGACTGTTTCCCCCACTCCATCCCACCTCCACACATGAGGAGCACTCCTCCCCCTCCATTACACACAGATGACACTCTTCCCCTTCCATGTCCCCTTTGCATATGGGCAGCAATTCTCCTTTCCAACTGTCTTCCACATGGTGGACATAGTGTCTCATGTAATCATATTTGGTCTCATTTCTTGTTGAATTCAACATTGTACATATTCTGAAGGGGGAGACCTCCTTGAAGTTCCCAGGGTTAGGTTGCGGCATTCCGGGCACAGGGCATTCTCGGTTGCCATGTATACCCTGTGGAACTCATTTCCTGTCTATTTAAAGTAGGCTCCCTCGGTAGAAGCCTGTAAGAAGGGCCTAAAAACTTACCTGTTCCAACTAGCTTTTATTGATTAATTATTTGATGTTAGTGGGCTAGATAGATGCATTTTAAATCTGCTCCTAGTTGAATTTTACATACATTTGTGGTGTATGATTTTATATTGTTGTTTGCTGTTTGTATTGTACAGTGCCCAGAGTCCCAGGAAATGGGCGCTTTTATAAATACAATATCTATCTATCTTATCTATCTTTCTATTGTATATACTAATGTAAAGAAAATTGCTTTCTTTTAATTTATATTGTGTCCTTACTTTTTGTATCTCACACCATGTATTGTCTTTATCATTGCTTGTACAAGGGACCTCCTTGCAAATGAGCTTGCTCAATGGATGTTACCCCTTCACAATAAACTTGAAGATGGAGAGCACTCTTCCCTCCATTCCATCTCCACGTATAGGTATCATTGCTTCACTTCCATGTCACTTCCATACATTGTGAGCACTGATCCCCTGACCCCCCAGTGCTTCTCCCACTACATTTCACCTCCACCACATGGAGAGCACTTCTCCCACTGCATCCCACTTCCGGCACATAGGAAGCACTCCTTCCCCTCCATTCAACCTCCACACATGGGAAGCTTGCCTCCCACTTCATATCAGCTCTGCACATGGGGAGAACTCTATCCCTTCATCCCACTGCCCTTACATGGGGAGCATTGCTCCCCATCCATCCCACACCTACACATGGGGACACCTCCACACATTTGTATCACTCCTCCTCTACCACCATCCCACCTCTGCATATAGAGAATACTCCTAACCCTATTCCACCTTTGCACATGGGAGCACTCTGCAACAGCCAGAGACAAAGATGTCAGTCAGGTATCTGCCTTTCCACACCTATTCCCAATCCACATGATAAGCTCCAAGTCTGGGAGAATATCAGTGGGGTTGAGATGTAATGAATGGGTTGCCCTGGGAGATGGTGCCAATACCCCCTCACCACCTCTCTAAATGACAGAAGTCCCCTTCCCGAATCAATCTTTATTCTTTTCTCCACGCACTTTTCTGCTGATTATCCTCATGTTGGCTTGTCTTAATAGTCGGTCCCCTCCCAAGACAGGACTACAGGCCACTAGGCCAGGGCAGATTTTTCCTCGACCTCACTTGTCTTCTCTTCTCTTCAGACTACACCACCAGTCCAGCCAGCATCCAGCACAGTCAATAAGACATGCCACGTGTTACTTGCAGCTCGGCCCTGGATGTATCTGTTCATTCTGTGGTGGACCATACTACAAGTTTGCCCACAGTTCAACTGAGGCTAGAGAAGAGCAGTACACAGTCCTACTCTATCACAACAGTCAACGGGACACCACAACTTGCTCAGCACTGTACTGACGAAGGAACACAGCAGCATGCTCACTAGTCTGTCTCACCAGGCTTCTCCCGCTCTCTCTGTTGATGATATCTACATCTCCCCTAGCCATCAGCGGTCCCGTGCATGCCCACTGTGTTGCAGCTTGCTCCAGGCACTATGGAGACTGCTGAGACACTGAGTGTTTTAGCAGGTGAGCCTGAGCCAACCTGAAAATAAAAAAAACAGGAATTTGAAAATTTCTGAGATACTATTTTTGGGGGGAAGGGGTTGAACACCCTGAGCACCCCCCTGCCTACACCCATGCAATCCACAACAGTTCAGACACATGTAGTCCTTACACTTAAAGGCACTTCTCCCAGCCCAGCTAGCCCCACCCACTGCCTGCCCCAACACACAAATGAACACCAACTGCTGCTCCTCCCACTTCTTTGCCAGCAGCGAGGATGCCTCGCTCTCAAGTGGCCGGTCCTGTACAAGTAGCAGAGTTGAGAGTTCAGGGCTGCAGTTGGTCCTGTTGCTGTAATGGAGCTCAAGCCTGCCTGAATACAACAAAACAGTTAAACTGAGTCCCCTTAATCCCTGCTGCATAGATGATTGCTACAGCCACTCAGGCACCACCAGAGATTTAAAACAAGAGCTGGACTGTGGCAGGCAGCCTGCCATCCGCCTCCTCCTCCTACACTGACTGCTTGCAGCACTTGCCCTGCTCCTCCTCTCCTACCAGTGCCCAGCAACAGTCAGTAGTGTTGGTGGGTGGACTCTGTTGGAGTGGTCAAGCAAGCTCCTTGACTTGTTACTAGCCCCCACAACTGATACTCTCTTTTGACTTCCTTCTGTGTCTGGTTGCATTTGCCTGTTTCCAAATGCCCAATAAACTTTTTTTCTAGTGCCTGCTTAGATACAGCATATTAAGTATATCAACATAAAATATAATTGCTTTGAAGAAGACAGAAGCCTTTATTATGGCTCAGCTTCAATGTATGGTTGGAGAACACTGAATCTCATCTTGATTGTTTTACTTCCTTACTACTATTTTGTATTTGCAGGTTAAATTAAATATAATAAAATATAATTGTTTTCTTGAGAAGATAGAAGCTTTTATTATGGCTCTTTTTGGTTTGATCCAAGCTCAAAAGCAAGATTCCAGGATTCCCTGAGGGGGATTCCATCTTCTGCACTAGCGGTCTGGTGCTAAGCGCTGCCAGCCACAGGGTGCTCCCCAGCCTGCCCTCAAGGACAAGATTCTAGGATTCCCTGAGGGGGATTCCATCTTCTGCACTAGCGGTCTGGTGCTGAGCGTAGTCAGCTGCAGGGTGCTCCCCAGCCTGCCCTCAAGAGCAAGATTCCAGGATTCCCTGAGGGGGATTCCAGCTTCTGCACTAGCGGTCTGGTGCTGAACGCAGCCAGCCACAGGGTGCTCCCCAGCCTGCCCTCAAGAGCAAGATTCCAGGTACTCTTCAGGAAAGCAGCTCCAGTCCAGCTTGCTAGCCGTGAACCCATTTGGTGGATGGTGCCTGAAATTATAGGCAGATTCAGCACTCCGTCTCTCTCGGACTGGCTTCAGCTCCTGGAGTTTTGAACTACTCGGCACAATCCCCTGGAGCTCATCTGTCTGCTGCCTAAATTTCTTTTTTCCTAACCTCTACATCTAAATCCGTGATGTGTCTTTGTGCCCACTGCTGAATTTGAATTGTTAGTGTAGGGAACTACAACCCCCCCCTTTTTTTCACCCAATTTTAGTTTATACTGATCTGCCACTAGAGGCAACTTATTTTTCCTATTAATCCTCCAACCATGCCTCTGCCTTTTCCTGTTCTAATCACCATTATCCCCTGCCTTGTTCTCACTTTTAGCATATTGTACTCTAAAGAAAAAAAAATACTCCACAGTGGCAGTCACACTCACTGAAGGCCAGTTATTCCCCTTACCCCCCAATAGAAATAACAACAGGCATCACAGCTATCACACTCAGCCTACTCATGGTTACCTTTCTTGCTCTGCCCATGTCCCATCCTGCCCCCTAACCTCCACCCTGAGCCTCACACCCCCTCTGCCACCCTACAGCAGCCAACCCCCCACCCTGGACACCCCTATTTTTCCACGGCACCCCCCTCCAACCAATACCCCCTCCCGGGACACCCTGGGCCCACCCTTCCTTGCCATACCTACCCTCCGCACCCTACCCATCCCTTGTACCCCCACTAGTAGGACTTCGCATCAGTACCTGACTAAGGGTCCTGGTCGCCACAGACCACTCATCAGATTAATTGCTCTACTCCTGCTCTCTGGGAACATGCACCCCAACCCCAGGCCAATGTCAACTAGCCACCCCACACCCCACTCTAGTACTGGCCTCAGCATTGCATCCATAAATATTTGCAGCCTCCTAAAAAATCCTCCGCTGTCCAGTACTGGGCTCTACAACACCGTCCTGATGTTATAGCACTAGTTGAGACCTGGCTCTTGAGAAGAACTCCCGACTCGGTTATCTCCCTCCCTGGCTACACTCTGTTCAGGGAAGATCATATAGGCAAACGTGGCAACGGGTGTGCAGTCTTTATGTGTGACACACTTTTAGGCCACACTCTTCCTGCCCCTAAGTTCAGTTTTAGTGCCCAAGCCCTCACCCTCAAGGTTACCCCTGACCCAGCCAGGGACCCTTTTTTTCTCACAGTCTCTTACATACCCCCGAGGGACCAGGAACCAGCTGTCCACTCCCTTATTGATTACCTCACCACACTCCCACACAAGGTGGATCAGCTCATCCTAGGTGACCTAAATGCCAATTGGCTGAGTATCACTGTCCCCTATATCAGGGACTCCTTCGCTGCCCTAGATATGACCCAACTAGTTACCTCACCCACTAGATTTAACCGGTCAGTCGGCTCCAGCACCCTCCTAGATGTAATTCTGTCGAACCACCCCCATAAAATCAGGGATATTAATGTGCTAAAAGAATCTCTTAGTGAACACTCTCCTGTCCTCTGCCATTGGTCATCCCCCACACCAAAACCAGTGTCCTAGGTCACCTTGCGCCAGCGCTTTCACCCCGGGGGTCTCAGAAAGGTAAAAACGCACCTAGCCCAGATTGACTGGTCCCCAGTCCTACTCGCAATGGATATTGACTCTGCCCTAGCCTATTTCTCCAGTGCCTTCAGCAAGGCCTGTGACATTTTCACCCCCCTGACCAGAATCCGTACCAAGAAACACAATGCCCCATGGATCTCCCCATCCCTCAGCCAAACACTGAAACAAAGAAATAATCACTGGCATACTGCTGTTGAAACAGGCAAACTGGCTGACAGACAAGCCTATAATGCAGCACATAACAAAAGCACCTGAGCTATAAGGCAGGCTAAGGCGAAATATTATCAAGCCACCCTTGAATCCACTTGGGGCTCATCCCGTGCCTTCTGGGACAATATGAAAGAGCTCAATGGAAAGACCCACTCCCCCCCACCATCACTACTTTCCATAGATGGTACCATCACTACTGATCCTCCCCGCATAGCTGAGTGCCTCAATATGGCTTTCTCAGATCTAAGCTCTGTCCTCCCCAACTACTTTTTCAACCCTATCCCTGCCTCCAGCCCCCCACCTCGGATTGCCCCCTTTCTGCCTGTGTGCCATATCACCCCTTGAAGCCAGGCCTCATCTGCAAAAAAGCCTTAGCTAGCAACAACACCAGTTGTGATCCTCTAGACTCCAGGATTCTCCGATTAGTCCTAGATACTGTACTAGCCCCTCTCACCAACCTTTTAAACCGGTCACAATGTCTTGGTCAATTTCCCAGTGCCTGGAAAATTGCAGAAGTCACCCCTATCCATAAGAGTGGAGACAGACCCTCCCCTAAAAATTTCAGGCCCATCTCCACTCTCCCCGCCCTCTCCAAAGCACTAGAAAAAATAGTGGCCATTCAGCTCTCCGAGTATCTGGCCAAATGCAACCTGCTGTGTCCAGAACAATATGGATTCCACCCTGGACACTGCACCACTACAGCCCTCATGGAGTTCTCCCAGCACCTCCACTCTGCTCTCAACTCTGGTCATGTTGTGGGTGCAGTGTTCACTGACCTCTCCAAGGCCTTTGACACTGTCTGTCACCCCCTTCTACTTGACTCCCTCCACCAACTTGGCTTCTCCTCTGGCCCACTGACTTGGTTCACCAGTTACCCCACTGCCAGATCACAGTGCATGAAGGTAAACAGCACCCTGTCCAATACCCTGCCCATTCACTCAGGGGTCCCCCGGGGTTCCATCGTGGGCCCCATTCTGTTCAGCCTATTTCTCAATACTCTTCCCCAGCTCCTGCTCAGGCAATATGGTACTCTATGCCGATGATGCGGTTCTCATTGCCTCCCATCCTGACCCCATATCTCTACAGGAATCCCTGCAGCACACATTCAACCAAGCAAAAAGTGGTTCCTTGGCCACCAGCTGGTCATTAACCTCAAAAAAAACAAATCCATGCTTTTTTAGCATTATCAGAATAAGGCCAAAAATGCCCCCCTCTGCATTCTCCCCAATAATGCTCACCCTCTCAAGCAGGTGTCATCCTACAAGTACCTGGGTATCACCTTCGACTCGGCTCTTACATTCCACACCCACATCAATACCCTGCCCTCAGCCATAAACTCTCGGATTGACCTTCTCTATCACCACAGGGATTGCCTGCGCAAACCACTCTCCGACTGGCCATCAACTCTTTCGTCCTGTCCCTAGTGGACTACGGCCTACCTATCTACGCTGCGGCTGACAATACCGCCCTCACCAAAATCCAGACATCAATAAACAAGGCCTGCAGGCTCCTGACTGGTGCATCCCTCCGCACCCATACTTGCCTGCTCTATTCCACTGCCAACCTGCTCACCTTGGAGGTGTGCCTGCACTACCAAACCTGCTTACTTGCCGAACAATCCCTGCTAGGACTCTCCCCCCCAGGGGTCACCGCATCCCTGCAGCTTGCACCCCCATCCATTGCCACTCGTAGCTCAGTTTAGGCCACCTTTCTGGTGCCCCATACCAAGACCTCCCTAGCCCAAAGGTCCTTCCACTACCATGTCCCTACATGGTTCAATTCCCTCCCATTCTCTGTCACTAAGTCTACCAAAATTGGTCCCTTTAAAGTCACTCTCCATAACCACCTCTTTGGTGCCCAAAGCTGTAGTTGCCCTTAATCAACCTAATGTTGGGGTCCCTCCCAGTTTCTTGCCCATAGCCTTGACAATGTCCGTTGGACTGCCTCCCCCCGTCTTTTTTTTTTTTATACAATTGCTATTTACTGCATGTAACTTTATCCTGTAAACTACTGTTATATTGTCTTCTTTTTGTTATCTGTATTGCACCTGTATGTTACCACTGTTGTATCTCACGCTGTAACCATGTCTACCCTCCCTGTGACGAGGTGCCTTTGTAAATGAGTCCCTGACTCAAAGGTTGTAAATCTGACTTTCAAAATAACTGAATAAATAACACTGAAGCGTTGAAGCAGTAAGATCACTACAATTTTGGCAGCCTTGCACCATTCCTCTGATCCTAAAAATATGCATCACAATAGCTGCATAATTGTAGGTCTACAATCAAATGGTTTTAATTCATTATAATTATACACTAAGAAGAATGGTCTTAATGAGTGCATTTAAGGTTTCATAATTTGACCTTTTGCAATTTTAATGACCTACCAATCCTGCAGTCATCAGTTTGTTTTATCTAAACATTTCTTTGTTCAGTTCATCGATAGTTCAATAAGATTTAGAATAAAATTACTTTAGAACAAAAACTGTTTAAACTTTGGGTTTGCTTTTGTGCAAATATTAACTTATCTTGGAGCTGAAAATGCTTAGCAGATTAGAGGTACATACTTTTCTATTTCTCCAGACTTTTACTTTGGAAATTTGTAAAAAAATTATGAAAAAATAACACTTGACGTTTTGCACAGGTCGTGACCTCCCGTAACGGGAATAGCTTAAAACTTATTTAGGAGTCATTCAAGAGTTATCCCAAGGTCAAGATTTAGGAAACTATACATTTAATGTGTTTTAATAGCTGTCAAGGAAGACATAATAAAAGAAAAAAATCAGTGGTGCAGCACAGATGCCTAAAAGGTATCAAACAATTTGCTTCAAAAAGTTTCACAGACAGCCAAGTCTTCTTTGTGTGTGTGAGCATTGTTTTCTTCTGAATCTTCCTTCTTCCCCCTATCTGGTCAGTGTCAGCTTCCCTTTTAGATATTGCTGGCTAGTAATTACTAAAATTAATCTGCTTTTTTTCTGAAAAGATTTAACATGATCCCACCCTGAAAATATCTAATGTGCCCCCAATAAGCATATCATTTTGTTTCAAGCTGTTTTTTTTTTCTTCATATTAAGAACTAAAGAATTCCACTGAAGTATTCTACATTGTTAGAATAACTTCAGGATCTGCTGTTAAATTAGGCATGACAAGATATAAACCATATGTTCTGGTCTCAGTGTAATGGTTTCAGATATCAGGCTGTCAGAAATGCAATAGGAGTTATGCCAAACAAATGTAAACATCTCTAAAATTATAGGAGTTATTTACAACCCATCAGTATGAAAGTTGTTCAGGACAAAAATACCTTTCAAATGAGCCTACTCATTAAGCTGCACTAATTATATTTGTTAAACTATGGGCATCTGATTACCTGAATTTTCAGTTTTCTTCACAATTTTTACCTTTCGGATGGCTATATTTAAAAAAAATCTAATGAATTCAGATTAGTGACTACCCTCATTTGAAAGGTAATTTTGTCCTGAACAACTTTCATGTTGGTTCTATATTGGTAACGTGTATACTTTCCAAGATATTTACATTTGTTTGGTATGACTCATACTGTGTTCACTCAGAAAGAATGAAAATGAGCTTGTTTGGAAGACCATATTTTACAAAATACAAAGAATTCAGATTAGTGACTACCCTCATGCAAAGGATCTTTATGCCCTGAACAACTTTCACGCTGGTTGTTTTTGCACACCTTGAACAGTTTTAAAGATATTTAGATTTGTTTGGAAGCTGTGCACATTTGCTCTCAGAGAAAAACAGCTGTGAGTTATGTGTCCATCATTCTAAACAGAAAGAAGGGAGTATTTTTTAACTGCCATAGAGATTTGCAGTGTTATGGAAGGATACACTGAAAATGACTGAAAAATGTGTTCCACAGAATCCCCTTTTCAAGCTAAAGTGATATGGTTGTAAGCTCCACCCACAGCCATAAAAAGGGGAGGTATCCTGATGTAGGTACATTCTGACCTAAAGGCAGAAATATGCGATATTCCATATACTCCAAGCACCAAGTGCGAATGGCTGACCATTATCAAACTAGGCCCAAAAACCTTGAGGGTGTGCTGCGTATGTAACCCACCTAAAGTGGGGCTAGACAGTCTACATGACCTAATGCACATACTCAGAGAACTTGGGAATTCTGAACTAATTGTACTAGGGGATTTCAATTTAAATGGCTGATCAAAAAAAGAATATGGTAGCCGTGTTGGTCCAGTCAACAGTGTAGAAAAAAAAAACAAATATATTGTAGGTGATACCTTTTATTGGACTAACAAAATTATTTCTAAGACTAGCTTTCGAGAAATAAAACCCTTTTCCTCAGGTCAAAGACAGACACAGAGAGAGAGAGAGACAGAGAAAGCAGCCAGAGCTTCCTTAAATCAAAGAGGTTATTTTCTAGACTACTCTGAATTGAATTATTACTTTTAGGACCTGTGTAAGTAACTAGTAATGATTCTGTTTTGGGGGTTGACTTTTCTTAGTTTAACTTTAATTTGTCAGGGAGGAACTGTAGCTGGGACATATTTGCAGTCATTTGTGACTAGAATTGTTACTTAACCTCTGTGAAATAGGTTTCTGTTAAGAGGAAGAGCTGAAAGAGGCCTAGTTGAACTGTGGATTTAAAACAGGAGTTGTTTCAAACAACATGAAGTCTTGCTGTATTCTATGTGCAGTGATCTCCAACCTTTGAACTGCCCCGGAGAAGAAAGAGTTAACTTTCCATGCAAGGCATGGAACGCTGAGCTCGAGCTCGGTTGAGCCTCTGTCTGTTGTTGTTTGAACCCAAATCGCCAGATTCTTTACTCCGCCTCACTGAACAGTCGCTCCAGAGATTTCTCCATCGCTTGGTTCAATTTAGTCGGTTAAAGTGTCGTTTAGTTCTCTCAGTTTCAACCGAATTTCCACAATCTAACCTGTCGGTTCAGTCTCTGTCTGTGGTACCGTGAGTACTAGATAGGTTTATTATTAGTTTTCTGTGTGGAACTTGTAAACATTGGATCGGTTCAGTTTGAACCGATCAGGTTTGTGAAAAAAGTTTTTTCTGCTTTTAGAGTGTGGTAACCGGTCCATATCTGTTCTAAAAAAAAAAACGGATTTCATTACGGTTTTTCCAAGACCCGTAACATGGTCAGGAACTGATAGGAGTGTCTTGCCTGGTGGACTGCCGAAAAAGGGGTAAGTTTGGTTAGGACTGGCCATGTCTGAGAAACCCAAGAAAAAACCAGGCCCACTGGGTTTCAACACTGTAGTGTGTGTGGGGAAGCCTTTGCTAAGGCTGACCCCCACACCACCTGTGTTTATTGCCTGGGGTTTGACCACCTTGATTCAGACTGCCAGATTTGCAAAAGTTTTCCCTCAGCTACCCTGAAAAAGAGATTAGGTAGACTGAGGGAAAGGGAGGCCAAGAAGTCCGCTGACCCGGATGGCCAGCCCAGTTCAGTTCCAACCGAACCAGAAGGAGTGCCCTCTGACCAAGGCGAAACTTCTGCAGGCAAAAGGAGAACCAACTCTGAGGAGTCGGTTCTGGTTAAAAGAAAAAGAAGAGATAAGTCAGTCGGTTTGGATCCACAAGTTCTTTCTCCGACCTCTGATGAAATAGCCAAAGCGATAAGGATTGTTCAATCGCTCACTTCGGTTCCAACCAAACTGGCACCATCGGTTAGGGGCTCGGTTCGGTCGGTTCACGCAGTTCCGGATTATAATTTAGAAGATTTTTATGAACCAGAGGAGGAGGAGGGAGAGTATGAGGATAGTGATGGTGATTATGAAAGTCTGGATGTGCCCATTGACCCGGACATCTCCCCAGACAGACCTTCAGGTGTTTCTCCTCCTAGGCTTTCTGATTCCTCTTCCCACTTTGTTTTACAAAAAAGTGGCTGAAACTCTCCAGCTTCCTATGGAGCAAGCAGTAGAGGATCAGGAGGAGCCTGATTACATTGAGATGATGGACATCCCAGAGTCCAGGAGATTGTCTATTCCCCTCCATAAGTCTTTTGGGAAGCAGACATTTAAAATTTTAAAAACTCCTAATTCCATACCTCCTGTAGACAGAGGAATGGACAAGAGGTATACTCTTTCAGGCTCAGATATGGAGTTCCTTTCCCAACAATGCAGCTATGTTGGGGTAGTGCAGGCTGCTGCCTGTGATAAGGCAAATATACCCTTGGCTTCACACCCCCCAGATAAGGACTCCAGGAGGACTGATGCCATGGCAAAGAAACAGTACATGGCAGCATCTTTGGGACTCAGGCAGGCTAATTATATGGTCTACACAGCTAGATACCAGAAGTCTAGATGGGACACTGTGATGGCTCTAGCTAAACAGGTCCCTGACCAGCTGGCCAAGGAGCTGGAGAGGGTGGCTGCAGATGGTATTGAGGCATACAAGGTGCAATTTCATGCAGCAGTGGACTCCAATGATGTTTCATCTAGAGTCATGGCTACATCTGTGGCCCTTCGTAGGATGGCTTGGCTCAGATGTACTAGCCTATCACAGGATACCCAGACTAAGGCCATGGATTTTCCTGTCATTGGTAATTCTCTGTTTGGGGAGCAAACAGAGAACTACATGAAGAAAATGGATGAGTACAGGACCACCTATAGGAGTGCTCAGGCCAAAGAAAGGCAAGCCACTCCCCAGAATATGGCATTCCAGGGCAGGGCAGGCCTTTTCATGAAGCCTTTCTACCAACTCAGGCCTCCTCTTCTGCCTTTGCTCAGAGGGGGTTCTTCAGAGGGAGAGGCAGACGGGGTATAAGCAGGCCTGCTACCACCCCTCAGCCTAAAGCCCCTGCCATGCAGGCACCCTGATGGGTTTCCCCGGGCCGATTCTCCACTACCTGTAGGGGGCAGGCTGGCTTACTTTGTCCAAGACTGGAAGTCTTTAACATCAAACAAGTGGGTCCTGGAAGTAGTAAGCCAGGGACTGGTTCCCAGCTTCAAACAATTTCCCAAGATGAGAACCAGATCCTTTCTACTGCAAATCCTTCAGAGGCCCTTGCCCTAGAGGCAGAGGTTTCTCCCCTCTTGGCTCTCAGAGCCATAGAAAGGGTTCCATCCCTATACAGGGGTAAAGGATTGTACTCCAGGTACTTCGTAACCCCCAAAAAGACAGGAGAATGGTGACCCATCCTGGATCTAAGATATTTAAACAAGCACCTTTTAAAGCCAAAATTCAAAATGGTGACTCTGGGAATAATTCTACCTTCTCTAAGGCCAGGGGACTGGCTAGTCTCCCTGGATCTCAAGGATGCCTATTTCCACATTCCCATCAGATGCTCCCACAGAAAGTACCTCAGGTTCGAGTTGCCCTCAGGCCACTATCAATTCAGAGCAATGCCCTTTGGCCTAACATCAGCTCCAAGGGTGTTCACAAAATGCCTGGCAGTAGAGGTTGCTTTCCTAAGGAGAAAAAAGATCTCCATCTTTCCATACCTGGACGACTGACTCATAGTAGGTCAGTCTCCAGACCAAGTCAAGTCACATCTCCAGATAACCCAGCAACTGCTCACTTCCTTAGGATTCCTCCTAAATCTTTCAAAGTCAGTTCTGGAGCCAGTACAGCTCCTCACCTTTATAAGAGCGGAACTGGACACAATAAGGGCAAGAGCCTTCCTTCCCCCTGGACAGGGCAAGGACCCTTGTGAACCTGGCCTCTTCATTCACCCTTCAGGTGTCTCGTCCAGCAAGGCACTTTCTGCAGCTCCTGGGCCACATGGATGCCTCTACGGCGGTGGTCCAGGGAGCAAGATTTCAGATGAGGGACATTCAGTTCCACTTAAGAGCCTTCTGGTCCCAGAGAAAGGATTCTCTAACCAAACTAATCCCAGTGACTCGAACCCTAATCCAGGCTTTGCAGTGGCGGCAGGATCAGGACAATCTAAGGCAAGAAGTTCCCTTTGTCACTCAATCTCATTCTCTAATCCTTACCACAGATGCCTCCCTCTTGGGCTGGGGAGCTCACTTAGGGGATTTGACCACCCAAGGGTTGTGGTCACCTCAAGAATCTCTGCTTCACATCAATCTCTTGGAACTCAGGGCAGTGTTTCTGGCACTGCAAGTTTTTTCCAAGTCTGTTCAGAACAAAGTGGTTCAGATCAGAACAGACAATACCACCACAATGTGGTACATCAACAAGCAAGGGGGCACTCGGTCTATGGCCTTGTGCACAGAAGCAATGAAGTTGAGGTCTCTGGCCTATTCCCTGAACACCTCTCTGACAGCAGTGCACCTCCCAGGGAAGGACAATGTCCTGTCAGATGCTCTCAGCAGGATATCTCAGGGGCATCATGAATGGTTCCTAGATCCCCTAATTTTGAAGGTGATCTTCTCCAGATGGGGCACTCCACAGACAGATCTTTTTGCAGCCCCAGACAATCACCAGCTTCCTCTTTTTTGCTGCAGCCCCCCAGTGTTGGGCTCAGTCCCCCTGGATGCTCTAGTTCTCAATTGGGAAGGGAAGTTTCTGTATGTTTTTCCCCCCTTCCCTCTCCTATTCAAGGTACAAGTTAAAATCAGGTCTCAACCCTGCAAAGTGATTCTGATTGCACCAGACTGGGCCAGACAGCCCTGGTACCCTCTCTTGCTGTCCTTAGCAGTCCACCTTCCCCTGTCTCTTCCCAGGAATTACAACCTGTTAACATGCTCTCAGGGGAGAGTTTGGTATCCGAATCAAATCTCTCTATCTCAAGGCCTGGCTCTTGAAGAGTTAGAATTTGCTGATTTGCATCTCTCTCAAGGTGTTCTGGACATTCTAAAGGCTTCTCGAAAGCCTTCCACCAGAAAGACTTACAACTCCAAATGGAAAAGGTTCACTATTTGGTGCTCTGGTAAGCATATTTCTCCTGAGTCTGCTGGGTTGCCTACAGTCCTGGACTATATGGTTCATCTCAATGGCTTGGGACTCAGACCAGCTACACTTAAAGTGCATCTGGCAGCTGTTTCTGCCTTCTTGTCAGTAGGCAAGCCCTCTTCCCTTTCAGCTCATCCTGTATATTCTTCGAGGGATTGCTGCACACCAATCCTCCCTTCAGGGACCCTGCTCCTGCTTGGGACCTTAATGTTTGCATTGCTCAGCTTATGCAACCCCCTTTTGAGCCTTTGTCCTCAGCAGAGCTTAAGTACTTGACTTGGGAAACTGTGTTCCTGGTAGCCATTACTTCTGCCAGACGCATCAGTGAGTTACAGGCCCTGTCAGTGGAGCCTGATTTTATCTCTTTCCATAGAGATAAGGTGGTCCTCAGGACTAATAGGAAGTTTTTGCCTAAGGTAGTTTCAGATTTCCACCTTAATAAGCCTATGTCTCTTCCTGTTTTCTTCACTGACCATTCCTCCTCTGGGGAGAGGAGGCTGCACAGCCTGGATGTGAAAAGGGCCCTTAGCTACTACACAGAGTGCACCAAGGGTCACAGGTTTGACTCCCTCCAATTGTTCCTCACGTATGGTGAGGTTGGTAAGGGAAAACCTGCCACTAAAAGATCTACTGCCAGGTGGATTGTCTCTTGTATACAATTCTGCTATGAAAAATTGGGTAGAATTCCACCCTCAGGCCCGAGGGCTCATTCTACTAGAGGTACAGCTGCTTCCCTGGCTGCTGCAGGGATATTCCTATCTTAGAGATTTGTCAAGCAGCCACCTGGAAAACAGTCCATACTTTTACCAAGCATTACTCTCTGGATATCCAGGCTAGGAGTGATGCTCGGTTTGGCACAGCAGTGCTTCTGAGCCTGTTCCCAAAGTAGGTTCTGTCCCTCCTCCATGGAGGTACTGCTTGGTAGTCTGCACATAGTCAGAATACAGCAAGACTTCATGTTGTTTGAAGAAAAAATTACTCACCTTAGTAATGTTGTTTCTTCTAATGGAGTCTTGCTGTATTCTGACCTCCCCCCCACCTCCCCTCTCAGAACCTGGGTTTTGGGATGTGGGTGGGCAGGAGCAGTGTTGGCACCCTAGAGGTGCCTCCTTTTTCTCGCCCTCTTTAATTTTTGGGTGTGTGTTGTGTTTTGTTTTTTGGGTTTCTTGACTTGAGTCTTTGCTTTGGAACCAAAAAACCTTTTTATTAAATTTAGTTACCAGTTGGCTAGTGTGAGTTTACAGTTTCTACACAGGACGCCCAATGAGTATAGCTCGTAAAGATCTGGTGGTTTGGGTTCAAACAACAACAGACAGAGGCTCAACCGAGCTCAAGCTCAGCATTCCATGCCACGCATGGAAAGTTAACTCTTTCCTCTCCAGGGCAGTTCAAAGGTTGGAGATCACTGCACATAGTCAGAATACAGCAATACTCCATTAGAAGAAACAACATTACTAAGGTGAGTAATTTTTTCTTGTGGTCTCTGTCTAAGATAGAGAGAGAGAGAGAGAGAGAAAGCAGCCAGAGCTTCCTTAAATCAAGTAGGTTATTTTCTAGGCTACACTGAATTGAATTATTATGTTTTGGACCTGTGTAAGTAACTAGTATTGATTCTGTTTTGGGGGTTGACTTTTCTTAGTTTAACTTTAATTTGTCAGGGAGGAACTGTAGCTGGGAGATATTTGCAGTCATTTGTGACTAGACCCGTTACTTAACCTCTGTCAAATAGGTGTATGAAAGGAAGGAAGGCACTGCTTGGGGTGGAGGTTCAGAGTTGTAGTTGATTGTTTCCAGAGTGCATAGGTTTTACTCCCACTCACCCTGCCCCCTCACCCCACCCGCCCCAAGTGCATAACTTCTTTTAGAGCAGGGGTTCTGACATCACTTCCCCAAAACTGCTAACAACATATACCTGTTCATATCCTTAAACACACAGTACACTGAACAGAGGGTAGAGACACTCACAAGCTAGCACACACTAAAACAAGAACAACAACAAAAAAGCATCTGTAACAGGAAGTGACACAGACATGTGGGAAGTGATGCAATGCACTGGCTGTGGAGCAGCAGTCTTCTGGGAGACACTCTGGAGACTGCATTGTTGCCCTATTTGCAGGCACCTCTCTGGTCTGAGGGAGGAGGTTGTTCGTCTCTGTGCTGACCTGGCAAGGATTCAAGAAAAATGCTCCCCCACCCAGAGACCACACAGGCCACTGCCACTACCTCAGAGGTTGCCAAGAAAGAGGAGTGGTTGTACCATGGTGGGCTCAGGGAGGGTGTGGGTGGTGGAACAGAGGTGCATCCCTCCAGTTGTGCATCTCTACTATTCATTCACCACTCTGGCGGAGCATGGTTCCTCTATGGAGGCACCCACAGTGGGGACCAAGAAGGATGCTGGGAACCTCCACAATGGAGACCCTCAGGAGGGTGGCACAGGACCTCACAGGGGAAGCAAACAACTCCTGGTGGGGGACTCAATTGTTAGGGGGTAGAACTGGGGAGGGAGGGAGGGAAGGGAGGTAAGGTGCCTGCCCAGCACCATGGCTTGGAGGGACAAGAAATGAATCCTCAGGATCATGGGAGCAGCTGCAAGGGGGAGTGAGCTGGATGTCATTATCCTTTTAGGGACAAATGACCTGGCTGAGAATGGGATCACCGCAGTGCAACAGGAGTTTGTGAAGTTGGGGAAGGGCCTTAGACAAGTAGCACACATGGTAACTCTCTCAGAAGTGCTACCTGTCTATGGCATGGATGAGGCTAGGGTACTCCACACCATGGGATTCAATGACTGGTTGAAAAACTGGTGCAGAGCTCAGGGATTTAGCTTCATTAGGAACTGGGGCTCAACCTGGAAGGATGCAGGCCCATACAGGTGCAATGGTCTGCATCTATCCAGGAGGGGAACCAGGATCCTAGGTGATAGGTTTAAATGCTTCATTGACAAGCATTTAAACTAGCCAAGGGGAGGCACTGAAAAAGAGAAAGGAAATCCTAGCCCCCCCAAAAAAAAAATCAGGGTAGTTAGTGAGGTAAACACCAAGACAGAGCAGTTGATAGGGAGAAGGGTAGGGGTAAATGGAGAAAAAGACAAAGGCAATAAGGACAGGGATAGGGCAAAAAGAAATAAAGCCATAAAAAATGGAGGGTAATGAGTACCAATGCCCATAGTCTAGGTAAAAAGCTCCCTGAATGGTGGCCTTGATGAAGGAGGGATGCCTGGATATTGTGGCAGTCACAGAAACATGGTACACAGAGAACCATGACTGGGATGTTAACATCCCAGGGTACACAATCTACAGGAGGGACAGAGAGAGAAGAAGAGGAGGAGGAGGAGGAGGAGTAGCTCTCTATGTAAGGAAATGGATCAAAGCAACAGAACTAAAGGGTAAACAGGGAGGAGAGGAGGTACTGTGGGTCACCCTGGAGACTGGAAATGGCACCACAATCTGCACAGGGGTTGTATACAGACCCCCATCTCAGGGGGAGGAAATGGACAAGGAAATGATAGAAGGCATCCTTGGGATGGCGGAGAAAGGGGAGATATTGCTGATGGGGACCTGAATATGCTAGATGTTAACTGGAGCACCTTTGCTGCAGCCACGTCCAAGAGCAGGGCCATTCTCGATGCCCTACAGGGGGCATGCCTCAGACAGCTAGTTTTGGAACCCACTCGGGAGGGAGCAATCTTAGACCTGGTACTCTCAAATGGGGATGGACAGAGGTTCTCCGATAATGAAGTGGGTAGCTACCTGGGAACAAGCGACCACCAAACAGTGTGATTCATGATAAATTTAGCTGCAGAGTGAAGCCATACAAAAGTGAAGGTACTGGACTTCAGGAGGGCTGATTTTGTCAAAATGAGAGAGTGCCTCAGAAAAGCACTAGCAAAATAGGCAAGAAGGTGGGGTGAAGCAACAATGGGGAAACATCAAAACTGCAATCACAGAGGCAACAAGCCTTTGTGTGAAGCAAATAAATAAATCAAAATGAAAGAAAAAAAACACAATGGTTCTCAAAAGAAGTGGCAGGGGAGGTAAGGGAGAAAAAACAGCATTCAATAAGTATAAGAAAACACAGAAGGAGCAGGACAGAGAACTGTACCAGTTAAGGCAGAAGGAAGCAGGGAGGGTAGTCAGAATAGCAAAGGCCCAAACCGAGGAAAAGATAGCCAACTCGGTTAAGAAGGGGGATAAAACCTTTTATAGGTACATTAGGGAGAAAAGAAAGACTAAGACAGGGATACTGAGGCTAAATAAAGAGGAAGGTGGTTGGGCAGAGAGTGACAGTGAAAAAGCAGGGATACTGAAGGAATACTTCTGCTCAGTATTCACAATGGAGAAGCGGAAGGAGATACCTAATCCAGTCAATAGAAACACTCTGGATAGGGGGGTTGATATTAGTCCTTTCACAGAAGAAAGGGTTCTGAAAGAACTCTTAAAATTGAAGGTGGATAAAACAATGGGGCCTGATGGGATTCACCCCAGAATTCTAAAAGAACTTAGGGAAGAACTAGTAACACCACTGACTACCCTTTTTTAATAAATCATGGGAGGATGGTGAGGTACCTGAGGACTGGAGGAGGGTGAATGTGATTTCCCCTTCACAAAAGTGGGAGCAAGACAGAGGCAGGAAACTATAGATCTGTCAGTTTGACCTCAGTGGTAGGGAAAATGATGGAATCACTTCTAAAGGAAAGAACTGTTGAGTACCTAGAGGCCAGTGGGACACAGGACCCAAGGCAGCATGGATTCACATCAGGAAGGTCATGTCAGACAAATCTAATTGATTTTGTTGACTGGGTGACCAAAGTAGTAGACCAGGGAGGGGCTGTGGACATGGCCTACCTAGACTTTAGCAAGGCATTTGACACAGTCCCGCACAAATGATTAATAAACAAATTAGCCAGCCTGGGAGTGGGTCCCAGGGTCATAGACTGGGTAAAACACTTGCTGAACAACAGGACACAGCGGGTAATAGTAAGTGGAGTCCACAGTGAAGAAAGGGGGGTTACTAGTAGGGTACCACAGGGTTCAGTACAGGGGACTGTCCTTTTTAATGTCTTTATAAGTGACATTGCTGCAGTACTGGAAGGGAAAGTATGCCTCTTTGTAGATGACACAAAGATCTGCAACAGGGTTGATACACAAGGTGGGGTGGAAAGGATGAAAAGGGACTTGGCAAGGTTGGAGGCATGGTCAAATGTATGGCAGCTTAGACTCAATGCAAAGAAGTGCAAAGTAATGCACCTGGGAAACAAAAACCCAGGGGAAGAGTACACAATGGGGGATGAGATACTGACAACAACAAAAATGGAAAGGGACCTGGAGGTAGTCATATCAGATAACCTAAAGGTGGGCCAGCAATGTGAGAAGGCAGTAAGGAGGGCTGGGGGTATACTGGGATGCATAGGGAGAGGCATCAATAGTAGAAAACAGGAAGTTGTTGGCACTCTGTACAGACAGTTGGTAAGACCACATCTGGAGTACTGTGTGCTGTTCTGGAGACCCCATCTCTGCAAAGACATAGAGGGGGTGGAGGCTGTCCAGAGGAGGGCAACCAAAACGGTACAGGGTCTGCACCAGAAGACATATGAAGAAAGACTAAAAGGGCTTAAGATGTATAGCCTTGAGGAAAGGAGGGAGAGAGGGGACATGATAGAAGCTTTAAAATACCTCAAGGAAATCAACAAAGTCCAAGAGGGTAGCATCTTTCAGAAAAAGAGATGTGCAAGAACAAGTGGGCACAATTTAAAGATAGAGGGGGGACGGCTCAGAGGTAATGTGAGGAAGTATTTCTTCACAGAGAGGGTTGCAGATGCATGGAATGGCCTTCCTGAGGAGGTCATAGAGTCAAAAACAGTGGGGGAATTCAAGAATGCATGGGACAGACATATGGCAATTCTAGTGGGGGGTAGGAGGAATAAGGCTGTTGGTTAACTAGGATTTGCAGCTTATCCGTTAGGTAGGGAAATGAGTAGACTAGGTGGGCCAAGCGGTCCTTATCTGCCATCAAATTCTATGTTTCTATGTTTCTATGAAACAGCTGAGCAGTATGACAGATATAAAGGCTGGATGTGGATTCAAAACATAGACTAGCAGTTTACAGATCAAAGCATTGCAGTCAATTTGCACCTCTTACAAACAGGAAGACTAATTTTCACTGAAATGTGTCTGTTGGAGAGATCAACTTGTAAGATCAAAGGGCTGCTTAATTTTACTCTTACTCTGGATCATCAATTAACATTTCTAAAAAGTTAAGACAGAAACAAAAAATACATACCATTGTCTTAAGAAGGTATCCGTTGAAAGAGCCAGAGGTTGCTGATGTGGGGGTTTAAAAAGAAACTCTGAAGCACTGCTTTAAGTATAATCACTGGTATTAAAAAACAACATCTTTATTAAGTCCTCTTTCTTTAATGTCAAAATACAGTATCATTTTTATTTCAAATGTTTGCCGTTCCCGGCTGTTTTTGAAGTTGCCTTTTAACTGCTTCCAATACAACACAGACTAGAGAGGAGTCCAGCTCACAGTGCACACACCAGTCAGCCTCAGAGGGAACCTTAGACCTTCAGTCTCTTGGAACTAAAACTATACAGCACACAGAGGACCCTACCTTGCCACACACTAGTTGCCAAATGGAAGTGAATATACACTCCAGATATGGGTCCACAATGAACACTGAATCAGACCTCACTAGGACTGGCAATTGGATGACCATGTCGAAAGAAGTAATTAACCTTTCTAGCCATCGGCTATCTCAGCCAGAAATGTCAGTTCTCTCGAAAGGTCTGACATTCTGTCCCTCTTCAAAACTTGATGAAATACAACTGCACTCAGACCTAGAGGAAGTCTTTAGAAGGTCATGACTAAGAGAATTCTTTCACAATCAAGAGGGCTCATCTGATAGGACTTATAACCACAAAAAGAAGCACTCCCTGTTTACTCCACCGAGTGGACGTAACCCTAAACTGGACAACTACAGTACATAGACAGCTTTAGACACAGGGTATAATCACAAATCTCCAGCAAACAGAGAAAAGTTCTATACAACCTCTCACCTTTGGAAAGAAAAGCAATTGATAGCCTACAAAACAATAAAAGCATCGCCATTAAACCTGCTGATGGGGGCGGGATACAGTTGTGATATGAAAATTATGTACCTACCGTAATTCTTGATCCTCTCTTGTATCTTCACCATTCAATACTGCTTGGGTTAAGCCGGAGACGCGCACCCGCTACGGGTGTTTTTTTTGTTTGTTTTTTTTGGAGTCGGCTCCAACAGCGCCACCCTCGAGGACGACGTACTGCATCATGCACGAGGGGCGGCTGTTAGGTGCCGTAGACTCCTCCTCTATCTCAGTTCTGGTAGCCAGAGAGGCGAAAATAAAGGGTATGAAAAAAGAAAGCGAGGCAAGAGAGCTGAGGGATAGAAAAAGGAAAGGAAAGGAAATAAACTGAAAAAGGAATAAGCCGATGGAGAATAGACAGAGGAGAGAGAATTCCTACCCTAAGGGACCGCAGGGCCTCCTTTCCGGGGTGGCTCTAGGGGAGGAACAGAGAGAAGGAAAGGGAAGTAGAAGAAGAAGAAGAAGAAGAAGAGAGAAAGAGGCATGTTGAGAGGGAGAACAGTGCCCATCGAGCATTGGTTGAGAGGCTTATAGGCTCGAAACACAAGAGAGCAAGAATCCCAGTTGCTAGGACTGAGGAGAGGTTCAATTGAACCACCTGAACAGATTCAAATGAGGGCAGACTCTCTGAACTCTCAACATGCCACATCCCTTCATCCTAGTTGAGGGCTCCTAGACTGCCGGGGCAGAACCTGTTCCAGGTAGAGCGCCCATCCAGGAAGGGGACTAAGTCCCTTAGCACCTTGTTAAATGCTAACACAGTAGTGTATGGGAAAGACTATGCCTTCTCGAAGGCAGTTTTGTATGAAAGATAGAGTGAACTCAATCAGACTCCCTAAGGCAAGGCAAACAGATGCTCAGAGCTGACAAGTTCAGTCAGTATCTAGAAGAGCCTAAATAATACCTGCCAGGAGGATTCTAGACTTTCCGAGGCCAAGTCAAAGCATGGCCATTTGGGCTGTGAAACTGCATAACCTGAAGAAGGTATTTAGGAATCACACTCTAAGGGTGGTCAGAAAGAGATCCCTCAGAATTAGAGAAATACAACCGTGCCCGTCCCTCTTTACCTTGAGGAAAAAAGGGGATCCATTCACTAAGAATAGAAAACAGAAAGTTTTTTTTTTTGGCATAAAGGCCAAGGGAAGGAAGAGGAACGAGACGGGAGGGGGAGATGCCACAGAAGGAGGCCACTGAGGAGAAGGTGGGTGGGTATCAGTAATGAATGGTGAAGATACAAGAGAAGATCAAGAATTACGGTAGGTACGTAATTTTCATATCTTCCCTTGTCAATCTTCACCATTCATTACTGCTTGGGTGAGTACCAAGCCCCCTCCCACCTTAAAAAAGGGGGGTAGAACCCTGAAGGAACAAGACCCCAGCCTCCTGTTGGTGAGAAATAGAAGGAAAGACCCTGGGCTAGCGTGAAGAGAAAGCCTGTGTGGGCGCTACCACGCAACAGGTGCAGCCTCGGCGGGGCGGGAGAAACAGAACTGAGATAAGAGGAGGAGGAGTCTGCGGCACCTAACAGCACGCCCTTGCGCATGACGCAGGGCGCATCCTTGAGGGGGGGCTGTTGGAGCCGACTCCAAAAACCTCCCGTAGCGGGTGCGCGCCTCCAGCTTAACCCAAGCAGTAATGAATGGTGAAGATTGACAAAGGAAGATCATGGATACAACCAACTACATACAGGAAGGCTACAGACAACTTTCGGACAACATCTACTACAGGAAGCTAACCACAGACCCCACAAAGAAATTCATGAAGGAATTGAAACAACTAATCAGCACATTTCCAGAACATATACATAAGGAACTGGAAAATCGGATACCAAGCAGGCCAGCACTAGGAAGCTTCTATACATTAGGAAAAATTCACAAATCTGGAAACCCTGGCAGTCCAACTACTGTATATCTGGAATTGACACATTAACTGAGGGGATTTCTGGACTCATAGAAGGTGTACTCAAACCACTGGTGCAAAACACAAACAACTTCATATAGGATACTACAGACTTTCTAAACAAACTGCACAGTATTGACTAGTTACCACCTAACACTGTTTTGGTAACAATGGATGGTGAATCCTTATACAGCAGCAGCATCCCTCACAGAGATGGCATATGGCGTGCTATGAATACCTGTGAAAAGCCACCACAGACAGTAAATATCCACTGGATGTGATAGTCAAACTTATGGAATACATCCTTACATACAATTATTTCAGCTTCAACACCAACATTTACCTTCAAAATATGGGAACGGCTATGGGCACCAGGATGGCACCACAGTACGCCAATCTGTTCATGGCAGATCAAGAAGAAAAATTCCTCAGCACGCAACATCATAAGCCATTAAAATACTATCAATATATTGATGATGTCTTTATCATATGGACAGTAGGAGAGGAAAACTTAAAAACATTTTTGACAGCTTCAATAACTTCCATCCTTCCATTAAATTCCAAATAAATTACTCTAAGTATGTGCATTTCCTGGATACCAGAGTCACACTAAAAAAATGGAACACTGCAAACGTCTGTGTACAGAAAACCTACAGACAGATGCAGTTATCTGCACAGCTCGAGCTACCATCCCTCTCATACCAAAACATCCATTATACACAGCCAGGCCATCCAGTACCACCGAATTTGCTCAAATCAAGATGACAGGGACAGATACCTTATTACACTAAAAGAAGCTTTCAGACAGTAGGGATATAAAACCAGCTCCATTGACAGGAATATCCATTCTGCACTCCATAGGCCTAAGGAAGAACTACTATGGTACAAGCCACAGAGAACATCTGATCGCACACTTCTGGTAGTAACCTACAACCCAGAAAGTACAGTTACGTAAGAACTTACCGTAACAGTAGATCTTCAAGAACAGCTCTTGCAGCAGGTTACACCATTAGGACTGAAACTGGCAGGCGCCAGGACCCTACGGAATTTTTCTAGCTAGCAGTTTTCAGCGGGGATTGCCTCCGACGTCGGTCCCGCCCCCGACATCAGGCGTAGTACATAAGGAGGTGGTCACCCAGAATCCCCACCCCCGCCCGAGAATCTCGGTCGCTGGATGACATCAGAAGAAGAGACTGAGGATCCACCATCAAATGGCAATCAGAAAGAGGCTGTAAATGCCTTATCCTAGAAGAAAGATGTTGAAACCAGAATCTACCTCCAGCAGGGCTGGTGGGAGGGATAGTACTTGCTGCAAGAGCTGTTCTTGAAGATCTACTGTTACGGTAAGTTCTTACATAACTATACTATCTTACTTCAAGAAACAGCTCTTGCAGCAGGTTACACCATTAGGACTGATTCCCAAGCAATCCTGGAAATCACACACCACTGGGAGGAGGGAAGGTAGAAATGCTTGAATGACATCGAGCCTAGGACAGAAGTCCCTGAAGGACTTCTAGACCAAAACCTGCTCTTCGCCTTGATGTACATCCAGGCTGTAATGCCTGATGAAAGTGTGGACGGAGCTCCAAGTAGCTGCAGCACAAATAGCTGAGGTGGATATGTTCTTTAAAGCTGCAAAAGAGGTAGCCACCCATCTGGTGGAATGACCCTTGACTGTGCCCGGTAGGGGTTCGTTGCGCTTCTGGTAACAGAATGTAATACACTGGATGATCTACCTGGACAGTGACTGTTTTGAAACTGGAGCTCCCATCATCCTGTTGGCAAAAAAGACAAAAAGCTGGTCCAGTTTTTGGTGGAGTTTGGTTCTGGTCAGGTAGTATCTGAGACACCTATGCACATCTAAAGTGTGCAGAAGGGCTTCTCCTCGATTAGAGTATTTCGGGAAATACACTGGTAAATCGATATCCTGATTAAGGGTGAGTGGTGAGACCACCTTAGGCAGAAATTTAGAATTAGTCCTTAGGGATACCCTGTCTTGGTGGAAAGCCAAACAAGGTTCCTTGCACATAAGTGCATATAGTTCAGAAATTCATCTGGCTGAGGTAACGGCAACTAAAAACAGCGTCTTCCAAGAGAGAAGACGTAGCTCGCAATCCGCGGCTGGTTCAAAGAGTGGCAGCGTAAGCTGCTCCAGGACAAAGGGTAGATCCCATGGTGGAATCGGATCCTTAATCGGGGGCCTAAGGTGGAGGACACCCCTCAGGAAGGCACGTGTCGTGTCCAATTGAGCTATAGTGTGTTGACCTATAGGGATGTGATAGGCTGAAATGGCACAGAGGTGTACCTTGATCGAGGAGTAAGCCAAGCCTGACTGGAAAAGGGACAGCAGGTAGTCCAATACCAACTTCTCTGGACAGTCTAAAAAGCAATAAGCCACACGCTTGAACCCATAAACAAAATCTGTGCCACTTCATGGCATAGGTTGCATGGGTAGCCGGCTTCCTGGCAGCAGTGAGAATGTCTTCCACCTCTTGCGAGACCCCGTGTCGCATCATGGCTATGTCTCTAGAAGTCAAGCATGTAGGTTCAGGGAACATAGGTCTGGATGGACCAAAGAACCCGCCTCCTGAGACAGCAAATGGGAGCTGATTGGCAACAGCACTGGAGGTTCCCGGAACAGCTGATGCAAGAGAGGGAACCAGATCTGTCTGGGCCCAAAGGGCACGATCAGTATCAGTGTCACTTGCTCTCTGCGAAGTTTTAGAAGAACCCTCTGGATCAACGGGAAAGGGGGAAAGGCATAGAGGAATCTGCCCGCCCAGGAGAGGGACAACGCCATCTCGCCAGAAAACACCAGGCCCTGGATCTAGTGAGCAAAAATTGGACAGTTTTGTGTTGGATGGGGATGCGAAAAGGTCTAGTTCTGGAGCACCCCATCTGCGAAACAGATCCTTTGCTACCTCCTGAAATAGTTCCCATTCATGGACTCTGGCCTGAGAGCGGCTCAGGCCGTCTGCGATGACGTTGTCCACTCCCGGAACATGAACGGCAATGAGGTTTGCGCCGTGTTGCAAGACCCAATCCCACACTCTCATGGCCTCCCTGCATAGTGGGTAGGAATGGGTGCCTCCTTGTTTGTTGAGGTAATACATCGCTGCAGAACTGTCTGTTTGTTACAGAAGTGGACCCGGTGGAATCTCCAACTGGAAGGCCTGCAGGGTGTAAAGAACTGCCCTCATTTCCAGGATATTTATGAGGAGATGAGACTCTTGGTCTGTCCACAGGCCCTGAGACCATACGCCGTTGAGGTGTGCTCCCCAACCGACCCCTGAGGTGTCTGTGGAGAGTGTCACAGTCGGGGATGGTGCAATGAAGGGGACTCCCGCTGAGAGATTTCTCGAATCTAGCCACCATTGCCAATCTCGGATTATGGCCTTCGTGATCAGGATTGGATGCTGCAGATGGTCTTGCTTTTGGTCCCATTGGACCCTTAACATCCACTGGGTTACCCGCATGTGGAGACGGGCTACTGGGACTGTTGCAATGGCCGCAGCCATGTGTCCGAGCAGGCAAAGGACCAGTCTGATAGGAACGGTCTTCTTCGCCAAAACGTCCCTGATGAGGGATCTGATGTGTTCCGCTCTGTCCAGGGGGAGGAAAGCTTTCCCTTAGACGGTGTCCAGAACTGCACCTATGAATTTCAGAGTCTGGAATGGAACCAGGTGTGACTTCTCGTGATTGATGATAATGCCCAACGTCTCGAACAGAGATTGTGTGCGGTGAATGGCAGACATCAGGGCCTCCCAGGAGGGCGCCATGAGAAGACAATCGTCCGGGTAGGGGAACACGTAGTGGCCTTGTCTCCTCAGAGATGCGGCTCTGACCACCATGCACTTCGTGAACACCCAAGGTGCAGATGACAGCCCAAAGGGGAGAGCTCAGAACTGATAGTAGCGACCCTGAAACTCAAAGAGCAGAAACTTCCTGTGCACCTGAGCAATAGCAATATGCAGGTAGGCATCCTACATGTCTAGGGAAGCTAGAAAAGTGTCTTGCTTGAGCATGGGAATCAGACCTGGGAGGGTCGCCATGTGGAAATGTTTGTACAGGACCAAGTCATTGAGGTCGTTGAGGTCCAGTATCGGACAGAGGTCCCTTGTCTTCTTTGGAACCAGAAAGAAGTGAGAATAATATCCTAGGCCCCTCTGGTTCCTTGGTACGTGCTCTATGGCTTCTTTTTCCAGAAGCATGAGCACCTCCTGCTGTATGAGCAAAGCATTCTGACCCGAGTAACAGGAGAGCAGGGGAGGTCTTGCAGGTGGGTGGTCGAGAAATTCTATGAAATGACCTTTCTTGACCAATTGAAGAACCCACCTGTCGGTGGTGATCAACTGCCACCCTAAAAAGTGGCGAGTGATGCGACCCACAACCTTTCTTGCCCATTGATCCAAAGGAGTGGTGAAGGGCCGGGAAGGAGTCATGCTGTGGCAGCACTGGTCCCTGCAGGCTGGGCTGGTTTTGTATAATGTTGGCATCTGCCTGGGGATGACTTTGCCTGGGCTTTACGCTGAAAAGTGCCCCTTTGCTGCTGGCCGGAATGTGGCTGCTGCCTTTGTTGCCAGCTACAAAAGCAGCTCGGGTTCCTACGAAAGGAACTAGGCCTGGATCTGTACATGGCCTGTACAGATTGGACTGCCTTCCCTGCATCCTGGAGTTTGGTGATGACCTTCTCCGAGATTCACCAAGAAATGCCATGCGTTAGCGGGACATCTAGAATATTATTCTGTATGTCGGGGTAAAGTTGAGACATGGAGACACAGAGCCAAAGAGTGTCGCCGGAGACAAACCAGAAGCTGCAGCTCTGGCCGAAGAGTCTGCAGAATCGTATGCGGCTCTAAGCACTTGGGTCCCCACATCTGACCCTGTGTGGAGCAGGTTAAGGAACTCTGCTTTCTGATCACCATTGGGAAGCTTATCACCAGGTCCTGGCCCTGTTCCCACAGGGCGTTCTGAAACTGTACCATGTGGGTAAGGTAGTTCAGAGACCTGAAGGCGCATGTATCAGCCGCATACGTGTGCCTCCCCAGGGCATCCAATTACTTGGATTCCTGGTCCGGTGGCTGAGTGCTCATATGTTGGGGTCTTTGAGACTGGTCATGTGAGGCCGTGATGACCAGGGAGTCTGCCAGAGGTTGCTTCGCCAAGTACTGGTCGTCTCTCAGAGCCTTGTACAGGCAGTCAGTCTTCTTCGGCACTGTGGGAGTGGAGTGCAGATGCTTCCATGCAGCCTTGGTGACATCCACAAAAGTGTCCACCAAGGGTGGTAATACCACAGGCTTTGGGTCTTTCTGCTGAAGATAACAGGCAAGACATTGTCAATCGAGGTCAAGGTCTTCAGCATCCCACCCCATGTTGTCCTGGATGTGCTCCATGATATCAGCGAAAGAGGGATCATCCGGAGGAGACCTGGGGAGGTCATGTGGGTCAGGAGAGGAGATGCTGAGTGGAGAAGGAGATATGGAGTAGTCCGAGGTGTCCGATCTGGAGTCCTCACCCGACGGAGTATACCGACGCCATCCGGGTCGCTTAGGGCTGGGAGACCCTGATGGAGATCTGGAGAGAGGCCTTCTCCTGTCTTTAGATCTGCCCCAAGGAGGTGGAGTCTGTTCCTTGGGGGTTGGTGGTTGTCCTGGCCCCTTACGTGGAGGAGGGGGCATAGTAGGTGAAGGAGTAGGAGGAGGAGGAGGAGGAGTAGGAGTAGGAGGAGGAGGAGGAGGAGGTTTAACAAGGACCACATCCTTCTGGATGGTGTCCTACCAAAAAGTAAAGAGTTCCTTTACTTCTTCCATATTCATGCCCAACGACGGGCCTGGCACCAGTGGTCTGTCACCGGGGTCGTGCATCAGGTTCCCGGGTGTCTCCTGGTTCGGAGAAGGTTCCCATGGGAGCCCAGCATCCTCGGTGTCGCCCGCCTGGTCTTCGGGCAGTGGGGTGTCCTCCTCAGTCGATTCACTGTGACCGGCATCCATCGGTGACGGTGGGGGTGGTCTTCCGCTCTGGAGAGTGCAAAGCTGACGTTGGTCTTCTGGCCGATGCCTTCAGATCTGGTGAATGCCTGGCCGGTGACTGGTGTCTGGCTGGTGTCATCGGTTCCTGTGAGCAGCTGGCTGACTTCGGATGTTTTGCTGACGTTGGGTGTTTAACCGACATCGGGTCAGACGCCCTTTCAGGGACATCGGGTCCTTGGTCTTTCTGGGGGCTGGATCAGGACCTCTGGGCGGTTGGGAGACCGACCTGGAGTCAGTGTCCCGACATCGGGTGGAGGAAGAGGATTTATGGTGCTCAGAAGACTTCGAAGAGGCCTTGGATGGAGTGGAGGAAGCCGAGGGCCTCGAAGTTTTGATCGGCTGGAGCGAAGAAGAGCCGCCTGAAGTCTGGACCTTAACTGGGGGGGGGGCTGTGACCGAGCCCTGGAGGGAGAGCGGTCCAATCTGGAGCCTGAGCTGTGGGAGTCCAAGGCCCGAGTCTGAGATCTGGACCTCACCTTCTCCCGGTGCTTATGGGCCTTCAAGGAAGATTCTCCCCCGGAGGAAGGTTCTTGGTCCATCCTTTTTAATTTCTCTTCAAGGAGATACGTCTGTAGTGCATACTGATGGTGGATCCTGGTATGGCTATTGAACCCTTGGCAAAAAGTGCAGGCCTTGTTATCATGGTCCGGGCCTAGGCATCGCATGCAGAAACAGTGAGGATCCTTGAAAGGGATCTGTTTTCTGCAGGCACACTTAGAAAGGTGACCCTTAAGCGATGGAGTTGGAGAGGATATCAGCTGGCAAAAATACACAGAAAGTTCTGTAGTGGTCGTACACTAGGTAGAGACCGAGAGGCCGATGCTGGCAAGTCGACAGCGGGAAAAGAACTGGGGATTCTGCAGGACCACCTCCTTATGTACTACACCTGACATCGGGGGTGGGACCGACGTCAGAGGTGGTCCCCGCTGAATACTGCTAGCTAGAACATTTCCGTGGGGTCCTGGCCCCTGCCGGCTTCAGTCCTAATGGTATAACCTGCTGCAAGAGCTGTTTCTCAAAGTAAGATCTAGAAAAACTACAGAAAATAATTAAAGATCTAAGGCCACTACTGTCTGAAGATGAAACTCTAAAAAATATATTTCCACTCCACCAGTGCTTGCCTTCCGCCAACCACCAAACCTAAAGCAGAAACTGATGTTAAGCAAACTTCCCTCTAAGCTCCAACTAGGTGACAAAGGTACAAAACCATGCAAAGCACCTCACTGCAAACTATGTACACATATCTCTCCTGAGACGTGTCAGTCATAATGGAAAAACATTTACAATCCAAAACTTGTATACCTGTTCTTCTAGCAATGTAGTATACTGTACATGATACAATGTAGAAAATGTGAGGAGGACTGCTATATTGGTGAAACCGGACAGGAACTCAAAACAAGAATGAATCACTACAGATTTGCAGTTACCCATAAAAATGAAAATATATCAGTAGGGGAACATTTTTCAAGACCAGATCACTCCACCAGTGATTTTACTGTCAGAGTGTTAAAAGGCAACTTCAAAAACAGCAAACATTTGAAATAAAAATGATACAATATTTTGACACTAAAGAAAAAGGACTTAATAAAGATGTTGGTGTTTTAATACACTACCCGTGATTATGCTTAAAGCAGTGCTTCAGAGTTTCTTTTTAAACCCCCACATCAGCACCCTTTGGCTCTTTTAACAGGTACCTTCTTAAGACAATGGTATGTATTTTTTTTCTGTCTTGACTTTTTAGAAATATTAATTGATGGTCCAGAGTCAGAGTAAAATTAAGCAGCCCTTTGATCTTACAAGTTGATCTCTCCAACAGACACACTCCAGTGAAAATTAGTCTTCTGTTTGTAAGAGGTGCAAATTGACTGCAATGGTTTGATCTGTAAACTGCTAGTCTATGTTTTGAATCCACATCCAGCCTTTATATCTGTCATACTGCTCAGCTGTTTCCACTTTGACCTGAGGTAGAGGGTTTTATCTCTCGAAAACTGGTCTTAGAAATAATTTTGTTAGTCCAATAAAAGGTATCACCTACAACATATTTGTTTTTGTTTTTTTTCTACAATGGCTGATCAATGAATCCCAATACAAAGATACAGTACATGGAACACTTGTCAACTGAACCAAATCATAGAAATGCCCACCAGACTGAATTATAAATCTGGAAACCACACCTTACTAGACTGGATCTTAGTCAAAAATGTCAAAAGAATACTTTTCATGGGAATACTAAGCAATTTGATCAGTGACCGCCTAGCCACATACTGTCTATGGCACAATAGTGTTCCCAAAAATTCTCCACCCAGGTTAATCACATACAGGATCTGTTCACACTTCAATGAGGCATCGCTTATGTCCATTTTGTCCACCATTGCCTGGTCCTGTCTTGATGTAATACCAGACGTAAACTCTACCTTGGACTTTTTCATCACAGAGTTTACATCAGTATTGGACTGACTTGCCCCATTATTTATGTGTAGGGTAAAACACAAAAAAATCCAACTGGCTCACAGGTGATATATTTGCCTTAATGCACAAAAGAGATGAATTCTGGGTAAAGTCTAAAGGAACAGGACTTGTCTCAGACTGGAACACCTACAGATCACTAAGAAACAAGTGCAAGCAAGAAATACACAGGGCCACAAGCCATCATTTAAAAAATCAACAATCTTTAAATCTATGCAACCCTAAAAAATTCTGGCAGTCTATAAATTCCCTGCTAAATGTCAAACCACAACCCTCACCCGCCACAATTGATTTGAACAGAGTTAGCCACACAGACCCCTCTAAAGTAGCAAGCCTCTTCAATTACTTCTTCTGCAACCTGTCTAAATACAGACCCATTGGTCATTCCAAGTTTGAATCCACAAATGGTGATGGGAATCTGGACTGGTTCTACTTCTATATCAAAAGGGTTACATGTAATGAAATTTTCAAACTACTCACCTCTTTAAAAACAGACAAATCCATCAGCTCAGACAGACTGATTTCCAAGTTCCTTAGACTCACTGCCCCTCAGATAGCCCAACCCATAGCCAAAATGTTCAATCTATCTTTCACGACTCACATGGTGCCCGATCTTTGGAAGACAGCAATAGTTGTCCCACTACACAAGAAGGGTAAAAAGACATCACTCAGAAACTACTGCCCCATCTCAATACTGTCAGCCTTAGCTAAATTGTAAGAGAAAATACTGAATACCTCCAGCAACACAATCCGATCTGTAGGGAACAACATGGATTCAGAAAAGGACATGGTACTGATATCGCCCTGACTGAGTTCATAACACCATCTACCGGGCAATGGATAGGAGCCTGGTAACAGGCATTGTGTTCACGGACCTGACGAAAGTCTTCATTCTGGTTGACCATGATGCATTAACCCATAGGCTTCATGAACATGGTCTCAGATCCCCTGCTCTTGCCTGGTTCAAAGATTACCTGAACCACAGGAAGCAGACAGTGAAGGTCAACAATGCGGTATCCGGTGTTAACATACTGTAACTGGAAGTGGAGTCCCTAAGGGCTCTACCTTGGGGCTTCTTTTGTTCTCCATCTTCATCAACAACCTGCCAATGGTCTGCAAACCCATGCATATTCTGCAATGAGTACCAATGCCCGTAGTCTGGGTAACAAGCTTCCTGAATTAGTGGCCTTGACGGAGGAGGAACATCTGGATATCGTGGCAATCACAGAAACATGGTACACACAAAACCATGACTGGGACGTAAACATACCAGGATACACTATCTACAGGAGGGACAGGGAGGGTAAAAGAGGAGGAGGAGTAGCTCTTTACATAATGGAAGGAATAAAAGCAACAGAACAAAAGGGTAAACAGGGAGGAGAAGAAGCACTGTGGGTAAATTTGAGACAGGCAATGGCACCACAATCCGCACAGGGTTAGTATACAGACTTTCAGGGGAGGAAATGGACAAGGAAATGACAGAAAGTATACTTAGAATGGCAGAAAAGGGAGATATTGCTGATGGGTGATCTGAATATGCCAGATGTTAACTGGAGTGCAGTTGCAGCTGCCACTTCAAGAGTGGAGTTATTCTAGATGCCCTACAGGGGCATGCCTTGGACAACTAGTACTGGAGCCCACTCGAGGAGGAGCAATTATAGACTTGCTTCTCTCAAATGGAGATGAGAGAGGATCACAGATGTAGAAGTGGGTAGCCATCCGGAGAACTAGTGACCATCGAACAGTATGGTTCACAATAAACACAGCAATAGAGTCAGCCATACAAAGACAAAAGTACTGGACTTTAGGAGGGCTGACTTTGCTAAAATGGGTGAGTGCCTAAGGAATGCACTAGCAAATGGGCAGGAAGGAGGTGGAAGAACAATGGGGAATAATAAAACTGCCATCACAGAGGTAACGAGCCTTTGTGTGAAGCAAATAAACAAAACAAAACGATGTAAGAAACCACTATGGTTCTCAAAGGAAGTGGCAGTGAAGGTTCAAGAGAAAAGAAAGCATTCAGGAAGTACAAGGAATCGTAGAAGGAGCAGGACAGAGAACTGTGTCAGTTAAAGCAAAAGGAGGCTGGAAGGCAGTCAGAACAGCAAAGGCCCAAACCGAGGAAAGATAGCCAACTCAGTTAAGAAGGGGGATAAAACCTTTATAGGGTACATCAGGGAGCGAAGGAAGACCAAGGAGGATAGTAGGCTTAATAAAGGGAGGGAGGGAGGGTGGGCAGAGGGAGTCTGTGAAAAGGCAGAGATACTAAACAAATATTTTTGCTCAGTATTTACAAATGAAGAGGGAGTATAAAACAAACAGTAGAAACACTCTGGATACAGAAGTTGATACCAGCCCATTTACAGAAGAAAGGGTTCTGAAAGAACTCTTAAAACTGAAGGTGGACAAAGCAATGGGGCCTGATGGGATTCATCCCAGAACTCTAAAAGAACTAAGGGTAGAACTAGTGACACCACTGACTACCCTTTTTAACAAATCATGGGAGGATGGGGTGGTACCTGAGGACTGGAGGAGGGCAGATGTGATTCCCCTTCACAAAAGTGGGAGCAAGGCAGAAGCAGGAAACTACAGACCTGTTAGTTTAACCTCAGTGGTAGGGAAATGATGGAATCACTCTGAAGGAAAGAATTGTTGAGTATCTAGAGGCCAGAGGGCACAGGACCCAAGGCAGCATGGATTCACACGGGAAGGTCATGCCAGACTAATCTGATAGATTTCTTTGACTGGGTGACCAAAGTAGTAGATCAGGGAGGGGCTGTGGACATGGCCTACCTAGACTTTAGCAAGGCATTTGACACAGTCCCACAAAAGATTAATATACAAGTTAGCCAGCCTGGGAGTGGGTCCCAAGATGACAGCCTGGGTAAAGAATTGGCTGGAGAATAGGACACAGAGAGTAATAGTAAATGGAGTCCACTCAGAAAAAAGGAAGGTTACTAGTGGGGTACCACAGGGTTCAGTATTAGGACCGGTCCTCTTCAATGTCTTTATAAGCGACATTGCAGAAGGACTGGAAGGAAAAGTATGTCTCTTTGCAGATGACACAAAGATCTGCAACAGAGTTGATGCACAGGGTGGGGTGGAAAGGATGAGAAGGGACTTGGGAAGGTTAGAGGAATAGTCAAATGTATGGCAGCTTAGATTCAATGCTAAGAAGTGCAAGGTAATGCACCTGGGAAACAAAAACCCAGGGGAAGAGTACACAATGGGGTGAGATACTAACAACAACAAAAATGGAAAGGGACCTGGGGGTAGTCATATCAGATGACCTAAAGGTGGGCAAGCAATGTGAGAGAGGCAGCAAGGAGGGTTGGGGGATACTGGGATGCATAGGGAGAGGCATCACCAGTAGAAAACAGGAAGTTATTATCCCTCTGTACAGACAGCTGGTGAGACCCCATCTGAGTACTGTGTGCAGTTCTGGAGACCCAATCTCCATAAAGACATAGACAGGATGGAAGCTGTCCAGAGGAGGGCAACTAAAATGGTGCATGGTCTGCACCAGAAGACATATGAAGAGAGACGAAAGGAGCTTAATATGTATAGCCTCGAGGAAAGGAGGGAGAGGGAGGACATGATAGAAGCGTTCAAGTACCTCAAGGGAATCAACATAGTCCAAGAGGGTAGCATCTTTCAAAAAAAGATGTGTGCAAGAAGAAGAGGGCACAATTTGAAGATGGGGGGGGCTCAGAGGTAATTTAAGGAAGTATTTTTTCACAGAGAGGGTTGTGGATGCATGGAACAGCCTTCCGGAGGAGGTTGTGGAGTCAAAATCAGTGGTGGAATTCAAGCATGCATGGGACAGTCATAAGGCAATTCTAGGGGGTGGGGGTAGGAAGAAGTAGGCTGCTGGTTAACTAGGATCTGCAGCTTATCCAGTAGGTAGGGAAACAGGCAGACTGGGTGGGCCAATCGGTCCTTATCTGCCGTCAAATTCTATGTTTCTATGTTTCTGTGTTTCTTCTTTATGCAGACAATGCAGTCTATACACCCACAGGAATTATATTAACATGCTTAATCATTTATTGGGCAACAGCTTCAAAAAAATTACAGTAATGGTTTGCATGAGAAACAATGGTCCAAAACTTCCCAAAAACCCAACTGATGTTATTTTGCACCAGCCACAACCTGAAGAAATTGACCCCAATGTTTTGTATTAAGGCAGAAAATGGCAACTGCCTGAAAAAAGTCAGCTCCTTCAAATATCTGGGTGTCTATTTAGACTCTACCCTGTTTTTCGAAACCCACATTCAAAACACCACTAACCTGCTTCATCAAAAGCTAGGCTCCCTGTACAGAATCCGCAAGTATTTAACACCTGAAACCATGATTAGAGAAGAAGAAGAAGAATCAGAATCAGCATTTATATAGAGCTTTTCATACACAGTGTATCCCAACGAGCTTTACAAGCAATGCTAGACTGGTCGTGAAGTGACTGAATGTGTGGTGGTGGCCATATCGCACATCATCACCCACACACAGTCTGGATAATTGCATGAACCAGTTTATAGGAAGGGGAATGTTGGCCAGGACACTGGGAATGTTCCCTACTCTTTGCGAAAAGTGCCCTGGGTTCTTTTACTTCCACCTAGACACCAGGATGGGCAGAAAGGACCTCGGTTTAACATCTCATCTGAAGGATGACACAACCCAGCAGTACAGCACCCCCAATACTGCACTCAGATGCCAGCGATTTTTAGGTGCAAGTCTAATCCCGGTGTGGGACGAGAACCCATGACCTTCTGGTCTAGAGGCAGATGTGCTACCAACTGAGCCACGCTGACACAGGTAAATCTGCTCGCCTCACTAGAATATGGCCCGCTGATCACCAACACTGCCAGCAAAACAGTGCTGCAAAAAGAGCACACACTCTACTACAAAAACACCAAATTTGCATCTCGCAGTGATAGTACGATGTATCACTGCCTTTCACTTCACACTCTAAATTGGCTACTCCCAGAGCTCAAAGCCAATCTAATATTTGTGTTTATCAAAAAAATCATGCATGCAAATGCTCTTACTCACTTAGCAGAACAGAGTATGTTCATCAATATGCCCTCCTCCTGTTCAACTGCAAAAAACAGCATTGCAATCCCGCTGTTTTGTACAAACATCAGCACACATTTTGCTATCAAGCCACCTCAGTTTGGAACTCCATACCCATGTATCAAAAAAGCCTTAACAGCCTCTGCCTTTACAAAGATGCTGAAAGACTATTACTTTACACTCAATATCTGTGAATGCTATTGCTACAGTAATCTGTCCCTTGTTTCCCCTCCGTATACACAGTTTCTGCTCTATCTGTATCAAACTTCCTTCTCATCCTGCACTCACTGTACTGCACCTGTACTTTTATGTATGCATCAGATTTTTGTAACCTGCACTATCTGTACTGCACTTGCACTGTACAGTATGTATGCACCAATTGCTTTAACTCACACTCACTGTACCCAAATGCTGTAAACTTCTGTTACCCACTTTGTCTGTGCAATTGCACACAGGTCATGCCTAAAAAAGGTATTTTTTGCCAGTGTACTTACCTGGTCACCAAAGTTGAAATAAAATAAATAAATTACCAGCTCCTTATGCAGCCATTTTAATATCATTAACAGTACTTTGCTCCTTGGGAGGCTGGGCAAGAGTCCAAGGTAAAAAGATGGATATTGGAACTGCAGTACAACACAGAACTAAACAACAATGTAGCCCATTAAGGGGTTTGATCTCCTAGATGGTCTGATGGCGGTGCTGGACCTATTGGGAGGCATGGGTGCAAGCATTGGCCCAGAATGTCTGCTGCAGGCCTGTAATAAGGCTGTGGTAGCAGCGTTGGACTCTATTGCTCCTGTCCATGTTCTCCACCTCTCCCTTCACCCTCGGTCCCCCTGGTTTGATGGGACTTTAAGGGAGATGAGGAGAGTGGGGCGAAGGCTAGAGCGATGCTGGCAGAAATCTGTCCTAGATACCAACAGGCTTAGCTTGATAGTGCATTATGCAGATTATCAATCAGAGATCTCTCATAAAAAAAACAGAGTTCCCTCCGAGGAGATCTCTGCTGTATGGAATCGACCAGTTCAGCTTTTCCGCACTGTGGACAGACTGTGCAATCCAGTCTGTCTCCAGTCACAGAGAGCCTTGTTACAAGTTAACTGTGACGAGTTCACTTGCTTCTTTGCAGAGAAGGTTGCTGACATCAGGACAGAGATCGCTGCGGCTCGCTCTAATGGGAGTTGCAGTGGCAGGTGGGAGGTCACAGGGCCCCAGCCTGGTTGGTCAGTTTTTGGCCATGTGGTGATCATGGATGTCGAGAATATCATCCAGAGTTTGCTGCCATCCTACTGTAGTCTGGACTTTGGCCCAACCCACCTCCTTGTGGGGTGTTTTGAGGTCATCGGACCAGTCCTGGCTGAGCTTGTCTGGTGTTCGCTGGAGACTGGGGAGTTTCCTGACTCCTTGAAGGAGGCAGCAGTGACTTCTCTTCTTAAGAAATCTTCTCTAGACACAGACTGTCTCATCAGCTACAGGCCTGTTACTAACCTTCCCTTCATGGGTAAGATTATTGAGAAGGCAGTCACGCTGCAGCTGGAGGATCTCCTTACCATCCATGACATCTATGATCCTTACATTTCCAGGTTTAGGAAAAGGCACAGTACTGAGATGGCCCTTGTTCGGGTGCTCAATTACCTCCTTATAGCGTGAGATCAGAGGAGCAGTTCCATGTTCATCCTCCTTGATCTCTCCATGGCATTTGACACCATGGACCACGGGGTACTGTTAGAGCACCTGTGAAAGGTCTGTGGACTGTCTGGGTCAGTCCTCATATGGTTCCACTCTTTCCTCTCTGACAGGTCTCAGACAGTAGTATCGGGGAATTTTCCCTCTGATGCTTTCTCCCTGCTATGTGGGGTTCTCCAGGGCTCAGTACTGTCCTCCATATTGTTTGCTGTGTACATGTTGTCACTGGGGGACACTGTTAGATGGTATGGACTGAGTTTTCACTGCTGTGCAGATGATACTCAGCTGTACATGTCTTTTGCGCCTGACAGGGATGTTGCAGTCTCAGTATCTAACAACTGCCTATCCGAGATCCAAGCCTGGATGAGTGCCAACTGGCTGAAACTGAATCCTGATAAGACTGAGGTTCTAGTCATGGATCCTGGTCACTGAGCCGAGGGGTCTACGGCAGGGCAGGCATCTGGACTTACATTGGGTGGCTGCCAGCTGATGACCTCCGAACAGCTGCATAGTCTGGGTGTTATTCTTGACGAGGGGTTGACCCTGAAATCTCAGGTGTAATCTGTCATTAAGACCTCATTTTACCATCTGAGGAACATCACCTGGATTAGGCATTTGGTTCCACCCAACGACCCTCTGACTCTGATCCATGCCTTCATGACCTCCCGGCTGGACTACTGCAATGCCCTTTACCTAGAGCTTCCTGGGGTTGACATCCACCGTCTGCAGCTGGTGCAGAATGGGACAGCCAGGTTACTGACTTGGCTTTCTAGATCTAGTCATATTACATCTGTACTGTACGAGCTGCACTGACTGCCAGTTCAAAGACAGATCACCTTCAAGGTCGACTTGCTGACCTATAGAGCCCTACACGGACTCAGGCCAACTTACCTGCAAGAACTTCTTCACCCCTACTGTCCCTCCTGATCACTGCTCCAACAACGAGGGATTGCTAGAGATTTCCCAGGGTTTGGTTAAAGACATCTGGGGTCCATTCATTTGCATTTGCAGCCCCACCCCTGTGGAATTCTCTACCGCATCAGGTTCAAGAATGCCAGACTGTGGTGAGCTTCAAAACAGCACTGAAAACTCATTTATTTACTCTTTGCCTTTTTTAACAGCTGAGATCATTATTGTTCTGTGTGTTACTGTTGTATTTTTAAATATACATGGTTTTAATAGTTTTATGTATTTATTGTAAATTGTTTTGATACTCTGAAATGTGCTTAAGAAATAAAGATTATTATTATTACCTGCACTTTAGTGCAGTGGTTGGAGTGCAGTCATGCCTTTGAATCACTTATATTTGTTAGTACATGTGGAATTAGTTGGGCTTGTGGTACCATATCCCCATGACATATCCACAACAGAACATTCAAAATAATTTGTCTGACTCCCTGTCACACAACTATCATACTTGGTAACTTGGTACGTATAGACAAAGTAGGCCATTGGTCCATTTAATTGTCTCCCACTCATAGTGGGCTTATCTGTTAATATTTCTTATACTATTCAATGACAGGAATTTGTCTAACCTATATTTAAATGAGTCAAAAGGATGTAGCTTCTACTACATTCTTAAGCAAATTATTCCAAATTGTGGGTGTACATATATTGTAAAAGTTCTGATGCCTATTTGTTCTTGCCCTGTTTATAAATATTTGTTTATTATGTGATCTAGAATTTACTGATTTATGAATCCTTTTTATATTACATTGTGACATTAGGGTCTTGTCTTCCATGATACGGTATAAAAGTAATAAATCTTGCAGTAAGATATCACACTGCAACTTATGCCTGTGCTTTTGCATGTATTCTAAGCCCTGAACTCATGTATGGGCTATTTGAAAGTATGCTCCATACAGCATGCTAAGTTTAAATATGTCTTTCAAATGCGGTAATGTGTGCAGCGCAAGACTGTCCCTTATCACCTTCAAAATGCTTCATGAAACTTGGCACACTACAATAATAGTGTGCATGTCCCTAACTGTATGCCAGCATGCAACCAAATCTACATCATGCAAACTGAAGCTTGGAACAGAGGACACCCCACTCTATGTTTAGACTTAGGCCCTGTACACACTAGGGAACTTAAAATGGTTTAACTGCCTTAAACCATTTTAAGCCCTTCAGACACAGTCTGCATACATACCATAACATGATTAAAACCGTATTACAACTGTGGTCTAAAACCATGCTAAAACCCTGCAAGGGAGGTAGTCTTTAGCATAGTTTCAGACAAGCACAGTTGCCTTCATCTGTGTTAACAGCAGTATGGATGCAATCCCTGCTGTAACACAGATTAAGACAACAGTGTTTAAAGAGAACTTGAATTTAGCCTGCAGTGTAATAAAACAATATATATTTAAGATGCATGGCTGTGCTCTCTCTTTCTTGTTTTTTATTGAGAGCATATACAGAAATACTTTTCCAGCAGTACACTGAATACATCTGGTACACGTAATCTGGTGTCTGACAACTAAATAGTTTCAAGATATAGTAAAAGTTAATTATTTCCATTATAAAATACTAAGTAGAGATGTTGTAAAATTAAATTTCACTGGCAAAATTGCCACAAAACTGGCAATTTCGCCATGCGAAACATTTTGCAAAATTCCGACATTACACAAAATTTTTTGCTGGGTTAGAAATAGTGAAATTTAACCCAGGGAATGTTGAATTTTGCTGGGAAATGCCCAATTTCACCTGATACAGCAAAATTTCACCTGAATTTTGCCGTTCCGTGGTAGAAATTTCACATTTTGCCAGCATAATTTCACACTTTGCACCCTCAAAATATTCCACAAAACGTGTGAAGTTCGTGAAATATTTTGCGTAACAAAATTTCCTAATTTTGCACATCACTATCTATAAGCCAAAGGATCAAACAGATACACTGATAAAGTGGTGCAACAAGCATCTTTAATAGTTGACTTCATTTTATTGGGTTTTAAGTCTGTTCAGAATCATGGATTGGAAAGGGGTCTAGATTTTATCAAATGTTTCTTGTTTATTATATTTAAAATATTGAATTTTTTCCAGTTTCATAATATCAATCATATAGTTAATCCAGGTCTCATAGATCGGTGTGGATGGATCTTTCCATTTAGTTAAGATACACTTTTTTGCCATTATAATGGAAATGATGATTAATTATATTTTTTCTTCATATGCTTTAAAGTTATTATCTGGGATTCCTAATAATGTAAGCAAAGGTGTAAAAGTCACCATGCTGCCTAATGCTCTTGATAAAGTATTAATCATCTGAGTCCAAAAATTAGTAAGATAAGGACAAGAGTGTATCATATGTATGAGTTCCTGTAGTATGTGCACATCTTGGAAAGCATGGAGATATAGCACTATTCATTTTATTTAATTTTGTGGGAGTGTAATAAGTCCTAAGCAAACAGTTAAACTGTATTTGCTGCAGCTTAGATGCTTTAATTCTGTTTAATGATGTCATTATTTCTTGCCATATCGCATGTGATATTTCCAGTATTAAGTCAGTTCCACCTTTTATTCCTTAATAATGTAAGATTCTTCTGATTTTGTTCTCTAAGACATTTATAAACTATTGAGATCATTTTTGTATTGATTGTTTTGCTCACCAATATGTTAATTAGGGGGAGTTTGATTATAGCACCAGTTGCCCATTTACCTTCTGTATGAAATTTCTAATATGTAAATGCTGAATAAGTGATTTTGAGGAAGGTTAAATTCCTTTTGTAGTTGCTGAAATTATTTAAGAGAGTTATTATGGAACAAATTATTCAATTCTATTACTGTAATCAGTTTTTTCCTGATTGTTTGAAAGCTGCATCTGTAACTGATGGTAAGAACAAGCAATTATTAGCTACAGGTAAATGTGAACTTATCTTATTTTCAGATTGTATTATTTGATAAGCTTTTAGCCAGCAATGTTCTGTTGTTTTGGTAGCAAAGTTGGAACACTGTATGATTTTCTGTTAATAGTAATTTGAGAAAAGTATATGCTTTAAACTAACGTATTTGCACAGCTGTGCTCTCAATGTACTCCCACTTCTGGCAATCTAATTTTGCACTGATCCATTGGGCACCCATTAGTGAGTATCCCACCATGCATTCCAGCACTCGTAATGCTTGGCACTGGTGTACAATCATGCCTGGGAACTTTCTCGGGTAAGCACAGTTGTCGGAACACAGTGTGGACACCGACAACTGTGCAAGGGACCAGTTTATAAAACATCTTTTCAAACATTTAAAAATTGGTCCTAGTGTCTTAAGTGGGTCTTAAGGTGCAAACCTTAGCTTGAATGGTGCACACACAGCCACTTTGTGCATTGCTATAGCTTTTAATATCTGACCCAAGATTTCCTACATTTAAGGTCTTTGGCTTGTTATGTTCAGTAGGGTATTACTGGAGAACTTTGATATGAAGGATAAACTGCAATTCAATGAGACTTTCATGAGTTCATTTTATCTTGCTAGTAAGTTATTTTTTTTTATAGCCTTTGTTATTTACAAGATTCTTTTTATTTTCTTCTTTCTGGTGTGTACAGCTTTTTTCATGTGTTATTTATGCGGGCAAATTAAACTTGAAACTGATCTGCGACTCACCTGTTAGAACAGGTAACAGTACTAAGCTGCAGTGATTGACCCATAGACACAAAGGGACATTAGAAGTAAGGCGGGGGGGGGCAGAGATTGAGCAGGGTCTGCAGTGGCAAAGTAAGTAGGGGATATAGGGCAGACTATGGGGCCATGAGGTCCTTATCTGCCGAAAACTTCTATGCTTCTGTGTCTGGTTCCTAAAGAGATGCTACCTTGTGCTGATAAAGGGAGCCCGTGAACTGAATCTGTGGGTTTAGCCGTCTCAAAGCTGTTTGGCTTTGGGGCAGCAGTGCACAAGAGGGAACAGCCAGGGACACACTGGCTTGTGACAATATCATTAAAATATGAAATCTATTTTGCTTTATTAACTTGTCATTCATTTGTTTCTACTCTTTCTAAACAATCAGTATGATTGTTTGAATCCTTCTAGAACTAAGAAGTACAACAGTTTGGAGGGTATCGAAGTATTACTGCAGTTTGTTTATCCTTCGATTTGACAATTATAATCTCTTTCAGAATCACAGACTTTGGCACTCACGATGGCAATAAGAAGCCCCCACCTACACCGACTGCAAATTGATAAAGCTGCTTTATTTAGGTAAACAGACGAATAGTGGGTATACAAACACAACAAGCAAAAACTCCAAAGTTTTGATCCTTGTGGAGTTTTCTGAAAGGAACTCTTCAGAAACCTCCACGAGGAGTAAAACACTGAAGTCAGTGCTCTGGTGCATTTCTGTGCAATACATTTCTCCCAGTATTGCGTACAGTCTGTGCACTCTGTTGGGATCCACACACAGCACAGAACCATTGAAACATATTAATCCAAAGCAGCCCAGCTGAGAAGCAACATACTGTTTCCAGTGGTGTCCTGCTTCCACCCAATTCCATCGCAGGGTGTACTGGAGAAGAACTGGGGTAAGTTAAGAACTCAAGGTCACACTGTGAGTATTTGACTCAGTTAGGTTCTTAACTTATGCACTTTCCTGGTACCACTCTCCCTAACCTGGCGCTAGTTATCCAATTGACAAGGTCTTCCTAGTAGTCTAGTGCCCCCCCCATCCCTAACCTGGTGCCCAGTGTAAATTTAGAAGTCTTCAGGTGTGGTCTAGTGGCTGCCCTCCCTTACCCAGTGCTTGATATCCAATCAACAATGTCTCCTCAGTAGTCTAATTTGGCACAATTGTGGAACTTCTCCCTGGTACTTTAGTGGCTCCCATTCCTAACCCGGTGCCTGGTATCCAATTAACAGTCTCTCCCTGCTAGCCTAACCTGGTGCCAGTGTAACTGCAAAACTCTGGGAGGATGGGGTTCTCCACATCAGAAGCTTCAACTCATGGTTGAAGGAATGATGTACAGTGGTAATAGACAAGGGGGATGGGAAGAATAGTTGCAAACAAAGAGGGAACAAGGGTGCACTGAAAAGGGGAAATAAGGGGGGCTGTAGGTACAATGTGAAAAAGGTGTTGAAGACCATGTGCACAAACACAAGGAGTCTTGGAAATAAAATTCCAGATCTGAAGGCCACTATGCAGGAGGCTGACCTGGATATTGTGGCCATTACTGAGTTGTGGTGCACAGGTAACCATGGCTGGGCATGGCCATACCAGGCTATACACAGTTCAGGAAGGATAGGGTGGGGAGCAAAGGAGGAGGCATGGTGTTGAATGTAAGGGAAGGTATCAAAGTGATGGAAACACAGGGAAACTGGGGAGAAAGGAGGAGTTGGAGGTACTGTGGGTCACCCTGGAGACAGTAGCCAGAGCCGCTATTCACACTGGAGTGATCTACGGACCTCCAGCATAGGGGGAAGAACTGGATAAGGCACTGGGGGAAGCCATTACCACAATGGCAGAAAAAGCGAAGGTGCTGCTGGTGGGGGACTTCAGTCTGCTGGATGTAGACTGAAGCCTCACAGCCATGGCCTTGGCTAGAAGCAGGGGCAACCTAGACTCCCTGCAGGGAGCATTTCTCAAGTAACTAATCAGGGAGCCTACTCATGATGGGGCAATACCAGACCTGGTGCTCGCTAACAGAGACAGTATTTCAGATGTCAAAGTGGGAGGTCAGCAGTGCTGGCACAGTAGATGGAGTGCTGAGGCACTGGACACCTTACCTCCACCCATGCTGGTGATCCGGGTTCAAGAACTGATCAGGGTCATCGTGGACCAGCCGAGAGGGGGAGAATTGAGCATCCCAAGGACAGCTCCTCTCCCTCAAGGAGGGGGGACACTGAGTCCCAGTACTAGGCTGGCTGAGCAGCAGCACAGTGGGATCAGTAGATGTGGCCGGGAGCGTGATGACACAAACCACATACGTTAAAAGATACACTTGTGCGGTTATGTCATATGCAGTACCTGTTGAGTCAAAAATGGAGGAAACCACCCTGGCTTGCTCAGCACCTCCTGCAGGCCCCATACGACCCTATGTGGCAAGCCACCCACCAAACATGGATTGGTGTAAGTGGTGGTTAACCCCTAAGTCCATGAGATGGCTTGGTGATGGGGTTCGGAGGATGCCACTGGGTGGAAGGGATGCCAGCTGAGAAACAGCAATAAAAAAAGAATATGGGGGGGCCACCTGGGGACCACCGATCACCATACAGTGTGGTTCAGCATAAGGATGGTGGCAGAAGCAAACCACACAAGGACGAGGGTCCTGCACTTCAAGAGAGGAGATTTTAAAAAATAAGTGAATGCCTCAGAGATGACCTAGCAGGGGAGTATAGCATAGGTGGGGTGAAGGAACAGTGGGACAAATTAAGGGATAGCATAGTGAAGGCAACAAACCCCTGCAAAAAAGAAGTAAGCAAAAACAAAAAGAGAGACCGCTATGGTTCTCAAGGGAAGTGGCTGAAAAAGTTAAGGCTAAAAAGGTAGCATTTCAGAGGTACAAAGAGACACAGAGGGAAGAGGGTAGGGAGAATTACCAGGGAGGGCAGAGTGAAGCAGGGAAAGCAGTGAGGAGCCAAAGGTGCAAACTGAGGAAAGGATAGCCAAAGGGGTAACAAAAGGAGACAAGACCTTTTTTTCAAGTATATAAGTGAAAAGAGGAAAAAAAGGGGAGGGACTGGAAGGTCAAAAAGGGAATGGGGGACTGTGCAGAGAAGTATCAGGAAAAAGTAGATATCCTGAACAGATATTTCTGGTCAGTCTTCATGGTGGAAGGGGAAGAGAATGGACCACATAAAAGCACTAAGAGCACTGGGGAAGTGAGGTAGACACATGTCCACTTAAAGAGGAGAGAGTACTGAAAGGACTTGCAAATCTGAAAGTGGACAAAGCTATGGGGCCCGACATGGTACACCCAAGGATGTTGAGGGAACTCAAGGAGGTACTGGTTGCACCTCTGACAGCTCTATTCAACAACTCACTGGCAACAGGAGTGGTTCCAGAGGAAAGGAGGAGAGCAGATGTAGTCCCACTTCATAAAAGCAATAGCAGGGAGAAGGCTGGCAACTACAGGCCAGTCAGTCTGATGTCAGTGGTGGAGAAGCTAATGTAGTCACTCTTGAAGGAAAGGATTTTGGAGTATCTTGAATTTAGAGAGTTACATGAACTAAGACAGCATGGATTCACAGGGTGGGGGAGAGGCAAGTCAGATGAACCTGACAGATTTCTTCGACTGGGTGACCAGGGAAACAGATCAGGGTGGGGCAGTGGATGTGACCTACTTAGACTTCGGCAAGGCCATCGACACTGTGCCACATACAAGGCTCATTAGAAAATTGGGCAGTTTGGGGGTGGGTCCTAAGGTGGTAAATTGGGTATGAAATTGGTTGATTGATATGCAACAGAGTGGTGGTAAACAAAATTCACTCGGCAGAGGGGAGAGTGACGAGTTTAGTACATCAGGGCTCAGTAGTGTGGCCAGTCCTCTTTACTGTCTTTATAAGTGAAATTACAAAAAGCTGGAAGGGAAGCTATGCCTCTTTGCAGAATACACCAAAATATGCAATACAGTGGACACCCCAGAGGGGTAGAGAGGATTTACAGAGACCTGAGAAAACTCAAAGGGTGGTCAAGGGTATGGCAACTGGGTTCAATGCAAAAAAAGTGCAAAATTACATACCTAGGGCACAGAAATCCAGAGGTAGAGTATATTATGGGGGAGAGGTACTGATGGCCACCAAATAGGAACGAGACCTGGAAGTAATCATATCTGAGGACTTTCAGGTGGCAAGGCAATGCAACAAGGCAGTAGATGGGACCAGTGACATCCTGGAGTGTATAGGGAGGGTTATCATCAGCAGAAGGTGGGAGGTCGTGTTGCCACTGTACAGATAGTTGGTGAGACCTCACCTGGAGTACTGTGTCCAGTTCTGGAGACCATATCTCAAGAAGGACATAGACAGTGTGGAGGCTATACAGAGGAAGGTAACTAAACTAGTGCAGGGGCTCTATCAGAAACACTATGAGGATAGACTAAAGGATCTCAATATGTACACTCTGGAAGAGAGATGGGGGGATATAACAGAGACCTATAAATACTTTAAAGGGTTGAACACGGTACAGGAGGGAGTATTCTTCAGAGGAGAAGATGCACAAGGAAAGGGGACAGGCAATGAAGCTAGAAGGGTACAAATTTAGGCCAAAGGTGAGGAAGTACTTCTTCCCTGAAAGATAGGTGGATTCCTGGAGCGGTCTACCAGCGGAGGTAGTGGGGGAGAAAACAGTGGTGGACTTCAAGCATTCATGGGATAGGCAAAAGGGAATCTTAACTGAGAAATGGGGGGGGGAATAGGGTCTGTGATGAAAGTATAGGCAGGGAAAAAAGGAGCAGACTGGGTGGACTGAGTGGTCCTTATCTATCTGCCGACAAATTCTGTGTTTTCTTCATGGCAATCAAGTGCCCCCCCAACGTGGTGCCTGGTATCCAATCAACACTATCTCCCTAGTAGTCTAGTGGCTCATCTCACTTCTTGTGCAGTACTCCGTAACCCTCTCCCCATGCCCCCAGCCCCAAGATGACAGCTGGTCCTAACCCCTTACTCATCCCCACTGTCAGCTAAGGTCTACATCCTGCAAATGCAGTTCATTCAGGTATCAGTCACACTATCAATATTGTACTTGTGTGTATACAGTATCGATAGTGGGACTTGGTGCTGAATTGACTGCACTTAGGAAACATAGAGGCAGCCAGGAATAGAGGGTGAGTGCTGGTTGCTGTCTTGTTTCCAGGAGATGGTGTTACGGAGTACTACACCAGGAAGGGGAGGCAACAAGACTACCAAGGAGACAATGCTGAGTGGATATGAGGCACTTCACTTTTTAATTTTTGGCTGAAAAAGGCACACTGACCAAAGTTCAATTCTAGGTGCATCCGAGGAGCACAGGGTGGTCAGTGACTTGCTCAGTGTCACAAAGTACTGTATACAAGTGGCAACAGTGGGTTTCAAAACCAGGTCAGCTGGGTTCCCAAATTCACAGTATGGTGCTCTAATCTCTAGGCTATACTGCCTCACAGTGGGGGACACTAAAATAACAGACAGACACAGATAATTGAATATTGGACAAAAGGTTAGGGAGGGCAGATACATTTGGTCCCACTGTTTTAATTTGCTGTCATTAGCACACTGTTAAACAAGCATTTGTCAATGCCGAATGTTGCTTGCTTCTATGTGCTGTTTAGGAATTTGGAAGTCATTGGAGTGCAAATATTGAAAATTCGCGAACTTACGAGCGTGCATAAGAACAGCACAATGCACACTCGTAAAACAGTCATTTTTAGGAATTTTTTCACCAAATTTTCCACACAGCCATTTTAAGACCTCTGCTCATGAACTGTGTCACTGTGATTTTCTTAATGTGTCCCATACATTGATTTCGCACACCGACTGCGCCATTGTGTGTTACATGGGCGGAAACACGTTTTCAGTGAGATGTGAAAAATGACAGCTGTACTACTCATAAGGAGGTGTGGTAAAATGGCAATGTTAAAAATCTGGAGTGAAAATATGGAAATTTCGCAAACTTACAAGCAAGCGTAGGAACTGTGCAACGCACGCTCGTAAAACAGTCATTTTTAAGAATTTTGTTCACCAAATTTTCAACATAGCCATTTTAAGACCTCTGCTCATGAACAGTGTCACTGTGATTTTCCTAATATCATCGTACATTGATTTACGCACCGACTGCATTTATGCGCTACATGAAGCATTTTTAAGGTGAGATGTAAAAATGACAGCTGTACTGCTCATAGAAGGTGTGGTAAAATGGCAATGTTGAAAATCTGGAGTGAAAATATTGAAAATTCGCGAACTTACGAGCATGCGTAGGAACTACTATATGCGTCTAATAAAACAGTCATTTTAGGAATTTTCACCAAATTTTCAAAATAGGCTTTTGAGGCCCACCTTATGAGCACTGGATGTCGTTTCATTAATCATTCCGGAAGGTGATTTCGTGCAGTGGCTTGCAAAATTACCTTCGGCCCGAGTAACACCATGACAGTGCAAGAATTCATGAGGAGGAGTCCTAAAACCCCATGTTGAAAATTTGGTGCAAAAATTCCACAAAATGCCTGAGATATGCAACAAAGTTGAAAAAACCCTATCTAGCCCATTATACAGCTTACCGGCATTTCCTCAGTTCGCGGTCGGCTTTGAAGAGTGCAGACGTGTTCCCGGTCCACCGAAGATGCGTCGCCGGACTCGGAAGTAAGTATGGGGTGGGGAGGTGTGGGGAGGCGAGTGCGCAGTGGGTGGAGTGTGGGTTGTGGGGGGCAGGGAGAGTCGTGGGACCATTTTTTCTTTACAGGTTTTTTTTAAATGACACTGTGCGCGATGTTTGCCACGCTGGGGTGGGCACCCAGTGTGGCAGAAGGATGGCTGGGGGGGCGTGGAGCCGACGGGGGATTGGGCACCCCATCAGCCATGGCATCTGTTGCCATGCTGGGGTGGGCTCCCAGCGTGGCACCCTGTACTGGGGGGGGAGACAGTGGAGCCGACAGGGGATTGGGCACCCCCGTCAGTGACAGCATGGGGGGGAGAGACAGTGGAGCTGATGGGGGATTGGGCACCCCCGTCGGCCATAACATGATTTTGCCAGCATGGCACCTGGATGCTTTGGGGGGGCATGGAGCCAACAGGGGATTAGGCACCCCCGTCGGCTGTACAGTGAGGGGGAAGGTGCACGAGCACGCACTGTGCGTGCGTGCGCATGTGTGTGTGTGGGGGGAGCCTGCTCTCAAGCGGAGCTCTCCCTTTCAACTGTATGCCACTGCATTTTCAGCTTGTCATAGACAGCTGCAGCAGTGACTGGGGAACTGGGGCCGCACCTGAAAACACACTGACTGCATTGGAAGACGGGCTGACACACCTCCGAAAACTCGGATGATGGCACTATGTTTCTTGCACATGTGTGCAAGCAACATAAAAATGGATTCTGAAAACATTACCTAGCACTGCATTTGCAGCTTGTTAGTGCTTCCAGGAACCTTACAAGATATCAATGGGCTGTATACATAACGGAACTACTCATTCACATGGTGGCATTTGCTGTCTTTAGCACTAACAAGCTAATAACTTAGTCTTGTGCTAAGTTTCTTATTTAAAGTAAAGCTGTGATTTAAAAAAAAAAACCTGTTGGGCTTCATAGCAAGCTATCTCGGGGCGGTGATAACCCCTCTGTGTTAAAATGATAAATTACAATACACTGGTTAAAGTTTGGGAAGGGATTGTAATTCTGGCCAAACTACCAGCCAACTGATCCCTTCCCACTTCCTGGTCCGCCTGCTCCATCCCTGCACTCTCAGGTTTCGTGATGTGGAACCAGGGAGAGCGTGGGAACATGCCACATACAAGTCTATGGGGCTAATTTTCAGAACATTTTTACACAACTTTAAACTACCTATTGATAAAAATGAAAGCCACTGTTTAATTTGGACCCTATTAATTGAATGGTGACTTTCATTTTTATCAATAGGTAGTTTAAAGTTGTAAAAATGTTCTGAAAATGAGCCCCATAGACTGTATATGCCGCTGCCTGCTCTCCTGGTTCCATGTCTCAAAAATGTGAGCGCTGGGTGGAGCAGGTGGACCAGTAAGTGGAAGAGGTCAGCTGGTTGGCAGTTCATCCAAAATGATGATCCCTTCCAAAACTTTAACCAGTGCATTGCAATTTATCATTTTGACACAGAAGGGCTCTGGCCATCCCAGGGTAATGGGCTATGAAGCCCACAATATTATTTCACACATTTACTTTAAAATACGTGTAGCTGCATAAACAGACTGTCAACGTAACACTTATTTATTTAGTTTTTGTTTACTAAGCATGTCACTAAGCCTGTTAGCATGGTGCTGAAGTATTAATCAAGCTCTGGTAGCAGCCATGACAGCTGTAGTTGTGCGTGATGTCAGCGCATGTGCATTGGGGCTGCAATAGCTGCGCATGCGCATGGAGAGCACACCAGCCATATTGAGCATGGTGGGCTTTTTGGCACATGCATATCATGGCCGCGAACACGCACATGCGCACAGAGCTCACGGTGGCCATCTTGGGCATGGTGGGCTCTGTTGTGCATGTACATTGTACACTGAAGTGACGGGCAGCCATAGTGCACAGCACATAGTCAAAATAGTGCCGTAGGACTGATCCAATCACTTGAGACAGCAAACTGTTTCAGGCACCATGGAGTGATTGTGCTTCACCTCAAAATGTGTTGTTTGGTCACAAACCGGTGACTCATTTTTACTTTTTCATCACAGGATAACTACAGAGCTCTGCCCCTGCAGATGTAAAAAATCAGGCTCCATGTCTTTTCATTTAGTGCCCTACTCTTGGAAACTGCATCCAATCACACACAAGATAGATAGATGGATGGATGGATAGATGGATAGATACATTTTTTCATTCAGTTTAATCAGATATTGAAAACATAAAAATATGTCAAAAGAAAGCAATTGATTAAAAATGCTTCACCTAGCTGGCCATTTGGCAAGGTGGCAGTACACTACACACCCATGCAAGCAGACCTGTGTTCAGAAGCACATCAGGATCTCTAGATATAAGGGCAAGTGAGGGCAGGGATATTCTTTTAAAGTAACTGATTCTATTGTAAGTCTAGTGAGAATAGTGATAGTCATGTCATTTGTGAGTACTCCTTTCTTGCCAAGTCATACAATTTTACTGGAGGTAACATTCATAATTGGGCTTTCCTACACTCTAAGTCAGAAGCAAGGTTTTATAGTAGCATGGGGGCAGCATTATTGTTCAGTGATTACAAGTGGATACCCACTCAGCCAGTACGATTGCTTATCTTGTGTACTTTTGTCAGACTATTATGCTAATGAGCTTCTGACTCAACGTTCACTTTATGAGCGTTCTGTGCAGCTAAGTTCAGAGAGAAAAAATTGTGGCGAACTCCTGGTTCATTCAAAATTAGTTTTTTCAAGTTAAACATTTAAATAAATAGCTTATTATGAACTACTGTTGCTTTCTCTAGATTTTCTGTAAGGTATTTCACCTGGCATAATATCATGCTTTGGAGTTTTCCTGGGAAATAATGGCTCTGTAGGCAGATAATAAAGACCTCATCCTTTGGTCTCAGTCCTCATCTGCTGCCTGTGGTGCTATTTTTCCCTTACATAGAAACATAGAATTTGACGGCAGATAAGGACCGCTTGGCCCACCTAGTCTGCCCATTTTCCTACCTAACAGATAAGCTGCAGATCCTAGTTAACCAACAGCTTACTTCCACTTACCCGCCACCAGGACTGCCTTATGCCTGTCCCATGCATTCTTGAAGTCCCCCACTGTTCTTGACTCCACAACCTCCTTAGGGAGGCTGTTCCATGCATCCACAACCCTCTCAGTGAAAAAATACTTCCTCACATTACCCCTGAGACGTCCCCCCTCTATCTTCAAATTGTGCCCCATTGTTCTTGCACATCTCTTTTTCTGGAAGATGCTACCTTCTTGGACTTTGTTAATTCCCTTGAGGTACTTGAAAGTTTCTATCATGTCCCTTCTCTCCCTTCTTTCCTCAAGAGTATACATATTAAGCTCCTTTAGTCTTTCTTCATATGTCTTCTGGTGCAGACCCTGCACCATTTTGGTTGCCCTCCTCTGGACAGCCTCCACTCTGTCTATGTCTTTGCAGAGATGGGGTCTCCAGAACTGCACACAGTACCCAGATGGGGTCTCACCAACTGTCTGTACAGAGGATAACAACTTCCTGTTTTCTACTATTGATGCCTCTTCCTATGCATCCCAGTATCCCCCAGCCTTCCTTACTGCCTTCTTACATTGCTTGCCCACCTTTAGATCATCTGATATAATTACCCCCAGGTCCCTTTCTATTTTACTGTTGTCAGTATCTCACCCCCATTGTGTACGCTTCCTGGGTTTTTGTTTCCCATGTGCATTACCTTGCACTTCTTTGCATTGAATCTGAGCTGCCATACATTTGACCATTCCTCCAACCTTGCCAAGTCCCTTCTCATCCTTTCCACTCCATCTTGTGTATCAACCCTGTTGCAGATCTTTGTGTCATCTGCAAAGAGACATACTTTTCCTTCCAGTTCCTCTGCAATGTCACTTATAAAGACATTAAAAAGGACCGGTCCTAGTACTGAACCCTTCAGTACCCCGCTAGTAATCCTCCTTTCTTCACTGTGTACTCCATTTACTACTACCCTTTGCATCCTGTTGTCTAGCCAATTTTTTATCCAGGCTACCACCTTGGCACCCACTCCAAGGCTGGCTATCTTGTGTATTAATCTTTTGTGTGGGACTGTATCAAATGCCTTGCTAAAATCTAGGTAGGCCATGTCCACAGCCCCTCCCTGGTCTACTACTTTGGTCACTCAGTCAAAGAAATCTATTAGATTCGTCTGACATGACCTTTCTATCGTGATCCATGCTGCCTTGGGTTCTGTGCCCCACTGGCCTCTAGGTACTCAACAATTCTTTCCTTCAGAAGTGATTCCATCATTTTCCCTACCTCTGAGGTCAAACTAACTGGTCTGTAGTTTCCTGCTTCTGTCCTGCTCCCACTTTTATGAAGAGGAATCACATCTGCCCTCCTCCAGTCCTCGGGTACCACCCCATCCTCCCATGATTTGTTAAAGAGAGTAGTCAGCGGTGTCACTAGTTCTACCCTTAGTTCTTTTAGAATTCTTGGGTGAATCTCATCAGGCCCCATTGCTTTGTCCACCTTCAATTTTATTAGTTCTTTCAGAACCCTTTCTTCTGTAAATGGACTGGTATCGACCCCTGTCTTCAGACTGTTTCTCTTGTTTGGTTTAGGTAACTCCCCCTCCTCTTCCTTTGTGAATACTGAGCAGAAATATTCGTTCAGTATCCCTGCTTTTTCACTGTCACCCTCTACCCACATTCCCTCCCTTTTTAGGCTTCAGTATCCCTCCTTTGGTCTTTCTTCACTCCCCAATGTACCTATAAAAGGTCTTATCCCCCTTCTTAACAGAATTGGCTATCCTTTCCTGGTGTGGGCCTTTGCTATTCTGACTGCCTTCCCAGCCTCTTTCTGCTTTAACTGATAAAGTTCTCTGTCCTGCTCCTTCTGTGTTTCCTTATATTTCCTGAATGCTGTCCTTTTCTCCTTAACCTTCCCTGCCACCTCTTTTGTGAACCATAGCGTTTTTTTTCCTTCGTTGTGTTTTATTGATTTGCTTTACACAAAGGCTTGTTGCCTCTGTGATGGCTGTTTTGATCACTCCCCATTGTTCATCCACCCCTCCTTCTTGCCTGTTTGCTAGTGCTTTTCTGAGGCACTCTCTCATTTTCCCAAAGTCAGCCCTCCTAAAGTCTAGTACTCTTGCTTTTGTATGGCTTGATTGTATGGCTGTGTTTATCGTGAACCACACTGTTTGGTGGTCACTTGTTCCCAGATGGCTACCCACTTCTAAATCTGAGATTCTTTCTCCATCCCCATTTGAAAGTACCAGGTCTAAGATTGCTCCTCCCGAGTGGGTTCCATACATTAGCTGTCTGAGGCATGCCCCTGTAGGGCATCAAGAATGACCCTGCTCTTGGATGTGCCTGCAGCAAAGGTGCTCCAGTTAACATCTGGCATATTCAGGTCCCCATCAACAATATCTCCCTTTTTCTGCCATTCTAAAAAGCCTTCTATCATTTCCTTGTCCATTCCCTCCCCTGAGATGGGGTCTGTATACAACCCCCATGCGGATTGTGGTGCCATTTCCTGTCTCCAGGGTGACCCAAAGTGCCTCATCTGCTCCCTGTTTACTCTTTAGTTCCGTTGCTTTGATCCCTTCCTTTACATAGAGAGCTACTCCTCCTCCTCTTTTACCTCCTGTCCCTCCTGTAGATTGTGTACCCTGGTATGTTGACATCCCAGTCATGGTTCTCTGTGTACCATGTTTCTGTGACTGCCACAATATCCAGACAACCCTCTTCCATCAAGGCCACTAGTTCAGGGAGCTTCTTACACAGACTATGGGCATTGGTACTCATCACCCTCCACTTTTTGATAGCCTTACCCCTTTTAGCCCCATTTCTGTCCTTACTGCCTTTGCCTTTTTCTACATTTAAATCTGTTCTTCTCCCGAATAACTTCTGTACCTTGGTGTTTACCTCACTAATCACCATGTTTTGTGGGGGGAGGCTCGGATTTCCCTGCTTCCTTTCAGTGCCTCCCCCCTTGGCTAGTTTAAATGCTTGCCAATGAAGCATTTAAACCTCTCACCTAGGATCCTGGTTCCCCTGGACAGATGCAGACCATCACACCAGTATATGTCTGCATCCCTCCAGGTGGCTCCCCAGTCCCCAATGAAGCCAAAACCCTGAGCTCCACACCAGTTTTTCAACTACTCATTGAATTCCCTGGTGAGAAGTGCCCTAGCATCTCCCTTGCCATAGACAGGCAGCACTTCCGAGAAGGTTACCGTATGCGCTACTTGTCTAAGGCCCCTTCCCAACTCTACAAACTCCTCTTGCACTGCTCTGATCCCATTCCTAGCCAGGTCATTTGTCCCTAGGTGGACAATGACATCCAGCTCCCTCCCTCGTGCAGCTCCTCCCACGATCCTGAGGATTCGCTTCCTGTCCCTCCAAGTCGTGGCGCCAGGAAGGCACCTTACCTCCCTCTCCCCTTCCTCCCCCATTTCTACCCCCTCTAATGATTGAGTCCCCCACCAGGAGTTGTTTCCTTCCCCTGTGGGGTCCCATGCCACCCTCCTGTGGGTCTCCTTTGTGAAGGTTCCCAGCATCCTCCTTGGTCTCCACTGCAGGTGCCTCCATAGAGGAACCACTATCCACCAGAAGAGCGAATGAATTGTGGAGAGGTACAGCTGGAGGGATGCAACTCTGTTCCACCACCCCCCTCTCCCTCCTTGAGCCCACCCTGGTCCAGCCTCTCCTCTTTCTTGGTAACCTCTGAGGTAGTGGCATTGGCCCTGGTGGTCCCTGGGTGGGGGAGGAGGTTTCACGAATCCTATCCAGGTCAGCCTGGAGACGGGCAACCTCCTCTCTCAGACCAGAGAGGTGCCTGCAAATAGGGCAGCATCGCAGCCTCCAGAATGTCTCCCGGAACTCTGCCGCCCCACAGCCATTGCACTGCACCACTCCTATCATGTCTTATTTTGTGTCCTCTCTACTGTTTCTCTAGATGCTTATTCTCTCCTCTCCTTACAACTCTCACCCTTCCTGTTCTGGGACAGCAACTTCCTATCTTCTTCAGTAGCCTCCTTCTTCCTTGCTCAATATCAGACCACCAGCAGCTAGGGGGGAGAGTGAGCTACGTTTTTTACTTTAGAGTTGACAAAACCAATGTTTCTCTATGATCCTTTCCTTCCTACTGCCAAACAGGAAGTTCCTGTTGACAGTCAAATCCAGTGGCTATAAAAGTAGAACTGGCTATGGTGGGATGGGGGGCAATTAGTAAGAAAAAAGGCTAGCAACAGGAAGTTGTAATTTGACTCACCTGCTTTTATAGTGTCTAAACCACACCCCCAGGTAAGCTCTCTTTCCTCCTACTGGTTTAGCAAAGTCAGCTGATTAGTACCCTTCCCTGCACAGAACACACACTGACTTTCTTTCTTTTCTTTTTTTTAACCCTAAATAAGACCCCTTCTACTTCTAATAAAGTTATCTGTCTACTTTATCTTAACAGACACTGACTCCTGCTGAGATATAAGTTTTAAATTAATAGAAAATGTAGCTTCTTTTAGTTAGCTGCTTTCTGCTCTACAAGCAAGGCTAGCAACAGGAAGTTGTAATTTGACTCACCTGCTTTTATAGTGTCTAAACCACACCCCCAGGTAAGCTCTCTTTCCTCCTACTGGTTTAGCAAAGTCAGCTGATTAGTACCCTTCCCCGCACAGAACACACACACTGACTTTCTTTCTTTTTTTTAACCCTAAATAAGACCCCTTCTACTTCTAATAGTTACCTGTCTACTTTATCTTAACAGACACTGACTCCTGCTGAGACATAAGTTTTAAATTAATAAGAAAATGTAGCTTCTTTTAGTTAGCGGCTTTCTGCTCTACAAGCAAGGCTAGCAACCTTGTACATGTAAGCCCCCAAAACCTCTTCTGGGCTACTGCTCTTGCTGCCTTGTGATTCTTTTTTCTGCCTCCAGTCCTCTGTGCTACTGTAAAAAGGACCAGAGAGCTTCCTTCAGGAGCCCCAGGTGGGATTCTGGCCAGGGCTCCCTCCTTGAGCTCCATGGCTGCTGCTGCCAAATCTTCTTGTGCTTCAGATCCATAAGGAAAGTGGGGCTGAGTTCCTGTAGTTTCTTTGCACCTTTGTGCACTTGGGGGAGAGACAGCTGCTCAGTTCTGGATAGTCATCAGGCCGATCCAGGATGTCAACAAATATAGCCATGCATGTGAAAGGCCTGGGCATGTGTGGCTGACCTTAAAGGAGCTATGTGCTTCAAAAACAAGCCATCTGGCTGTGCGGCTGTAAATTAAAGGGTTTCCCGGCTTAAGAGCAGGCAGCAAAGCCAAGACCTGATGTTAAAACACCTCTGGGTGCCTTGGATGGGGATTTCCCAGTCCCCAAATGAGTAGTGGGACCGGGAACTGTAATAGTGAGGTGTGTATGTGCACCTGCAGCTCTAAATGGCACCAAAAGGGCATCTTCCCTTTCAGGAGCCCCGACAGGCAAATGGGGCTCCCCTCAAGCAAAATAAAGTCTTCTCTGGCCCCTGCACAGCAAGACGGGCCAGGACAAGTGGTTCTCAGCTCCTTGAATGGGTTTTTAAATGAATCTGTGTGACTGCAAAAGGCTGTAGCATAAAGTAAACAAAGATGGCAGCCCTCAATAGTTCTCCCTGCTGCCAAAGGTTATGGGAAAGGTCAGAGGGCACCCTTCAGGGCCCAGGAAAAGACTGGCCAATGGGGTGGGGAGGAAAGGGCTGCTATATAATGGGCTGTGCCCTGGTTTCTGGGAGGAATCTAGCCAAGACTGGATAAGAGGGGACTGCTTTAGGGCTCCATGTCAAAACAGCAAATGCATTACAGCGAACATCAAAATAGCAAATGCAGGATAGCGAATGGCAATAGAGCGAATGCCAATAATAGCGCATAGCACATAATAACTACTAATACTATCAGACCTGCAATTGAAAGTTATATGCAAGGCCTCTTAAGTAGTTATACCAACTGCGGATGCCATACTCCCTAACAACAACCTGCAGCCATGCAGTCAGATCCCGGTACCTATGCCAAACTGTAAACTGCTCAATCCTCATCTCTGCCAAGCGATGTTCCTCCTGAATATATTCAAGAAACATCCAGATGGAGGGGTAGCATAGCAGCTGTTGTTCATTGTAACATATGTGGGGGACTATATCCCTGCACCACCCACAAGGGGCTAAAGCCCCCTACCCCCTATTTTAAATATTCTAACACCACATCGCTCATTGATAGTGGAGAGAGCGGCATATTCTGGTCCATGTAACTATAAGTTGCTGTTCTGTGTTGTTCGCTATTATGTGTCGGTCGCTCATATGAGAATCGCTATTATGTCTTCGCTATTATTTCTTCACTATTTCTGTTTAGCTATTATGACATGATACCCTGCTTTAGGATGGTTGCACGATCCAGTAAGCTAGCTGTGGTGCAGACAGGTCCTTCGAGCCCTGAAAAAAAGTTGAGGCAGCGGGCCTACTAGATTTTCCAGCAGGGAATTGAACTGGACTGCTCAACTGTTTTTCTCAATGGGAAATTATCTGAACTGCTGTTGTGAAATTTTTCAAGCCTGTAACCTGATTTGAACTGTTTTGAACTGTTGCCCAGTTTGGAAGAAAAGTTATTTGGGCTGGTACTGAGACTGTCAAAAGCCTGACTGTGTTTAAGTTCCAGTAGAAGCTGTGTGCCCTGGACATTCTGGGTGACTACAAGCCTGTGTGTTCCCTTTGGAAGACAATGAAAGGCCTGTTGTGCAAAGACGACAAAAGGCCTGAAAGATGAAGATGACAAAAGACCCTCAGTGTGATTATATCACCTGCTTTGAAGTTTCCTACCAGCCTCATGTGTTCACTGGGAGCCTGCCTGTTGCATCTAGAGCAGTACAACCAATTCTTATCCTCCTCAGCACCTCCTGAGACTTTCTACATACTGTGAGTACCTCTGGGCTGTGGCCCTGAGGAGTTGTTTTCAAATGTTAGTTAGTTAGATTAGCAAGATATATAAAAGGGGGTGAGGTCCTCTGCATAATTTGGTAATCTATTGGATAAGCCCAGGCAGAAGATTGCAAAAATTCGTTTTTCCACATTTTGAAATTCAATTTCAGGTTCTATCAGTTCACACTGTGCTCCCAACATGTAACAACTCTGCAAGATCTGGCTGGCCTCCAGCAACCCAGTGAGGCATCCACAGCAACAAACAATTACAATATTTACGACCATGAGGGGAAGCTGGGTGCACCCATTGGGGTGATAGAGGGGCTGTGTGTGTGGGACACTTGTTAACCTGTTGTTTTATGCTTTTGGTTCCACTGTACACCTCCCCTTTAATAAATCTGAGGTTATTTCATGTTCTAATTATTGTTTATGGCTATTTCTTGGTGTGTATTACTATTGCACAGGGAAAAATTACCTGTGTGTGAGAGAGGGAAAATAATATTTGTTCTGGGGGGGAATAAGGCCATATTGAGTAGCCCTTATATACCCCTGCCCCAGGTAGAGGCACCAAAACCTATTACTAATATTCAATTTGTGTATTGTACCCAGAAGAACGCAGGCTGACCTCAAGGTAGGTCAATGTGTAAGTGGGCACCAGGGGGCACACAACAGAGAGACCCCCCCCTCTTAAATACATCCTCCCAACATCAAAATTATTGCTATATTGTGGCAATCAGGATGAATGAACAGGGGAAAATTGAATTCCTTACACAGATGTAGTAGGATTTCTGAATCACTACCATGAATTTGAGAAAGATCAAAAATGTAAGGTCCCTGAGGCTCATGAGAGATTGGGAAGTACCCTGGTTGTAATACGGTCACCAAAAATTAATTAAAAAATAAATCCTTCACCAGCACAAAATGACCTCAGTTGTCAAAGGACTCGTGATAGTACTAATTAAAAGTGTATTTCTGTTCCCAGAATAATTAATGTGACTGCAGAGAACACTGAAAGTGGACCATCAGATTAGAATGCTAAAAAGTAGAGTAATACTGCAAAGAATATATAACTAAGTACTCACTCTGATGGGTGATTCACAATAGCCAATTAAACATTTTATTGCTGTAGCAGCCCATATTTCTTTGAAGTCACAGTATGACATGTACAGCTAAAGGTGGAAACCTCAGTATTGCAGTGCATGTTGTGGTGTGACCTCTGAGAAAGTTGTACTACTAGCACTATCCAGATGTTCCAGTTACCATTCTAAATGAATTGTCATTTGTTATTTTTTCTTTAAAACTTGACATTGCCCTAACAGCACTAATAGCTGACTAATTAGAAATGTAATATTTTATTGCCAAATAAAACACAATATAGATTGTATTCCTTGAAAATCAGAAATAGGCACTAACAAATGCTCACCTTTTAATTATCATGAAATGACACAGGATAGTTTAAGTCCTGGCTCCAGTTCAAAACTTTGTTGCAAAGCTAGAATATTCACTCTAGATATGCAGATGCATTCAGACAGAAAATGACTCATGGTACGGTCAGTCTGCCCAGTTCCTTCCTAGGCTCTCACCAGTCTTGCACTGGCTAGGCCTCTAGTGGATCAATCGTCCCATAGTTCCAATGCAATTAACCCCCCTCAGCCATTTGCATCCCCCGTCAACATCACCAGTTCTATGTGTCGACCCCACCCTCTAAAAGTTCAGCAATGTGGTAATATTGACCAGTTCCACTGGCAGATGGTTCCACTTTATTGCACCCTCCACATGAAGGATTATTTCAAGTGCCTCCTAAATTACCCTCTGCCAACTTATAACTGTGGCCCCTTTTGATAAACCCCTCACTAAACTTAAACAGTTATTGGCTGTCCACCCTCTTTGTACCCTTCCAGTACTTAAAGGTTGCAGTTATGTCTTCCCTCTCTTCCATGACCATCAGAAGTGGAGATCCTTGTCCTTTCTTAGGTGAGGGTTCCAGAACTGAGCACAGGACTCCAGCTGCAGCTTTACCAAGGACCAGTACAGGGGGAGGATCACCTCCTTCTGTTTGCATGAGAAACTCCTACCTAAACACAGCAACATACTGCTAGCATTCCCATACACCTTTACGCTGGGCTGAGGTCTCGATGCTGTCACTAATGCTAATTTGTTTACCAAACCTTTCTTCAAAGAATACCTTCATCATGAAAGTCAGCTACTATCTAAAGTATTCAACAAACCAGTCTACCACAGAGCAAATATTCCAGAGAGCTATAAAACTTTCAGACCTTAAAGGGAATGTGTACCAGAATCTCTCTCCCTCCTACCACGTCTCTTCTGCCAGACGATCTAGCAATTCGCAGCTGAAATAATTTTTTCTATCTGTAGAAATGTGTCTAAAAAGTAATTTAGACACCCATGATTGCAATGACCTAACCCACCATCTTTCACCACATTCCACTATACAGTAGGCTCCAGTGTTGTCTCTGCTGACTTGTGTGCCTCAACAGTGTCCACACATACTAAGTTGTGCTCTTCACTGATGCAGGTGGGCACAGTGTGCTGGAGATACTGTGTGTAACTGAAGTCAGTTTTCGCATCACATCTTTCAGTAAATTTGCCAGAACAATATCACTTAATAGCAACTGTGCGTGTGTGTGTGTGCGTGGGGGTGGGGGCAGGATTACCACCAGAATTAAAGAGGGACAGAATAGGAAATCAGAAAAGAACAGTCATTTTTAAGGCTGCATGGCAAAGCCATGCTGTCTTTTTGCTATGAAGTAGACTAGAAGAGGGGCTTGCAGCAGGACAGCTATCGTGTGTACTTACTCAGTGATTAGTCATTGGCATAGCATTAGTTTTCCACTGTCTTCCCCTCTGCCAGATCTCACAACCCCCTCTCCACTCCCCTTGCAGAGACACTGAAGAAATAGTTCTGTAGTGTTTTTAAAAACACAGGATGTGATCACCAGTGTCAAGGTTTATTCTGCAGTCAGTTAATTATTTGACTGGCACTAGGACCCCGGGGAACTCTAAGCCAAAGACAGATGTTGATCAATTTCTGGTGGTCATGAAGTGTTAGATTACAAGTGAAATGCTGCAGACTGAGGAATAAACTGCTAAACTGCTCATAGTTTGTTTACTCAGCTCCTTACAAGTGAAATGCTGCAGACTGAGGAATAAACTGCTTAACTGCTCATAGTTTGTTTACACTGCTCCAGGTAAACTCAGATTAATGTTTATACATATTGACATAGTTTCCTTTTATGATTCAAAACAAGTTTGTCTCTCAAAAGTTTAATAATGTAATCCCCTGCTTTCTCAAAACTTTTCACAGTAGAGAACTGCATGAAACAAATACCGTTCAATACAGTTTGCAGTAATAATTGCTTAAATAGTAGTAGGTACAGGTGTGTGAAAATAAAATTCCACTGGTGGAATTTCCACGGAATGCAGATTTTCACTTCTGCAGAAGTTTGGAAGACATTTTCCCAACTTCCGTGGAATTTCCGCCATACATGCAGTTTTTTTGTGTGTAATGATGCGGCTTTTTTATTTTTTTGTGGAAAAATAGTTGTAAAGCTCAGTGTGTTTGATTTTTTTTTTAGATGCGGAATAATCAGTAGTCATACGTAATTTTTCTCCAGTGATCCGCGGATTGAGCACTTCTGCATTTCACGTATTCCATGTTATTGTGCACTGCAGAAAAATAATTCCACATCTGAAATTGCAGTCATGTAAGTTGCTGCATTTCTTAAAGAGAGTCACCAAGATTAGGTCCTGCACCCTATCTATTGGTGCCTTACCTACATATTGTTGGATCCCAATAATGTTTGGCTTTCCAATAATCTGTAATCTTGCATGTATAAAAAAGTTTCATCCCACGTAAATGTGTATTTACAAGGTCCCAAGGACTTCCCAGTTGTTTGCAAGCACACACGCTGTGCCCATTATAATCAATGGGCGGCAGCTCTTTTGCATGTTTTTTAAACAATATAATGGCTGCTTGGCAATGGAACATGGCTTGGGCACCAGTCGACTAACAAGGCTAGCCGTGGAGTGAAGACAACAGAGTGTGCAGTTTCTCCCTCACCACGATCAGGTAAACGAAGACTCAAGTGTTACATGGGACCCTGAAGGTAATGCAGGTGTGAGGGATTGACTGCAGAGTTGCGGGGTGTCATTGTTGTTCAGATTTTTTAACCAGCCATCATCCTGCTGCATGCAGTCTCCATCAGTCATCAATGAATACTTGCAGAGTCACTGCCAGTATTGGATGATTTTAGCTCTTTGGTATGCATTCCCTTTCTGTCTTCTGTCCTGTCCATGATGTCATTATCAAGTAGGCAGAAGGACTATTTTTTTTTATCATAAATTTCCATATTCAAATCATTTTTTTGTACAAAAAGCATAAGTTGTTCTTACCGTAATACACAAAAAAATGTAGTCCATTTTATAAGTACAATAAGACACTCCAGGTATGTACATGGAACATATTTTACCACACGACCGGGGCTAAAGGCACTTACCCAAGTCTTATTACACCCCTGGCCATGTGATAAAATATGTTCCATGCATGCCCTGTTGTGTTGTGTCTTATTACTTATGTATTACTGCTGTTTGGCTACATCAAAGATTCTGAACATCCATCATATCAATTCACTACCCAGCAGCACTTATTCGCCCAACTGTCACTACCCAATGTGCAACAAAGTATTTATTTCTACCATTTTCTTAGTGCTCTCTGACCCCCCTTTTGCCCACCCCCACCCCATACATGGCCTTATTTCTGTAACTGTAAAGAAATTAATCCAATTCCAATATATTTGTACCTGGTTGTGGAAAAAGAAGGTTAAAGTAAAGCAAGCACCAGAGATACTTATCTGTGCACATTGTGATTGTCAACAAACCATGATGCAGCAGTCTTGGCTGTTGGGTAAATTCAGGTTCAGGTCATCTGTGGCTGCATCTGCATCTATACAGCATTACAGTGCCAAAAACCTGAAACAGCAATCACACCCTTAGTTACAGAGACACAATGGAATGAATTACAATCAGTCTGTGTTAAAAATACCTTCTTTACCTGAAAAAAACCCCACTCAGAATATGGTGTCACTTTACATGATGCATATGCATCCGAACTTAAGCCGGTAATACTCCACCATTACTACTATCACTGTCCATACGCACCCCCACCATCCTCCCCACCACCATCAGTCTGTCTCAAAGACCATCAGTGCCTCCACCTATCTCATTATGATACACATATTTATTACTTAAAAAATATTGAGGACTTACCTAGGCATTTGTGTGATAAACACACCAGGAAGCCACAGGCCTGTCAGAGTAAGGGAGGCTCACAGCAACAGTAGAAGCAATGGCAGCAGCAGTCAGAAAACCATAGTGAGGCAAGCCTGAAAGGGAAGCACATGTACAGTCACAGAAACACAAGACAAGCATGGATTGATAATACTTAGCTTATACACAACACCTGTTCTGTCAAGTAAAAAAAACAAAAAACAAGAAACTACTTTATCTAATAAACCTTCAGCGTCAGCAGAAATGGTCTGCTGCACCTACTAGTGCAGATAGTATAACCACTGCCACTATACTGCCCCCCACCTCCACTGGAAACTGAACTTAAAATGCCTGTCTCAAAGACGGTCAGAATCAACCCTTAATAGAACAAATAAATCAATTGCATGCTGTCATTAAAATAAATATTACACACTTACCTGGAAAGTTGGCATGGCAATGCCATGATGAAGCTACAGCGCAGGGTCAACAGCAGGAGTCAGAAAGCCTTAGGGAACATGGCTACCATGACTCGGAGATGGAAAATTGTCCTTGTTACTGAAGGAAGATGGCTCATGGCTATCGATGGAGGATCTACTTATCAAATTCAAATTTCAACCATCGGATTATTTCAAGTTTCTTCAATTAAGGCATCTCCTTGTCAAAAAATTTGATAAGATAGCTCCCATGTCACCTAAGCTTTCCTTCCACTCAGACTTGAGTCCTCTAGCCACTTCCTCTAAAGCAACTTCCAAACTATATAGTACAATTTATGATTGGCGCTTTCCTGATTCTTTTGGTCCCACAACTTACTGGTCAGACTTTTTTCCACACTGGAATAAAGACTGGTCTGCCTGTGGAGTAATTGTCACCGTTTTGTAACACAAGACCGGTTACGTCTCACGCAGTTTAATATATTGCATAACCTCTATTATTCACCACAAAAATTGGCTGCTTGGGGTGTAATATTATCCAATCAATGTACAAGGTGTTTACAGAAGGAAGGTACCTTGCTTCATATTTTTTGGGATTGCTCCAAGACAGCCCCCCTCTGGAAAGATATAAAAGATAGAGCAGATCCATTACTAGGTTTATCGGACCTATTCATACCTGAGATATGCCTCTTAGGGGATAATTCTCAAATATCAGTGATCAATTGGAAATACCATATTTCCATGATATCTATGTCAGTTAAGAAATTGGTCCTTAAGTATTGGAAAAACACAGAGACAGTCTCCCATTCTGAATGCCTTATTGAGTGTTTAGCTAATCTTAGAATTGAAAAAAAATTGCTAATCTTAATAATATAATAAAATATAAGAAGATCTGGGCCCCATTACATATGTTATACTCTATCTAAAATATGTTTTGTGATCCTAATAACTCACTGCAGATTGCTAATTTCTTGGACTGTGGAGGGTGGGAAAATAGAAATGGGGGTAAGGGGAGGGTAGGGGGATGGGATCATGGATTTTGACTCTGAATGTACATGTATAATTTTGATAAGCATGATCCTGTCTGTTGTAAAAATTATATTAAAAAAAAAAAAAGAAAGCCTTAGGGAAATTCCGAGGCATGCCTGAAAGGGAAAAAAAAAAACACACAACAGTTGCAGACATACATCAGAGAACCATAACTGTGAGTATTTTGTTGAGACACAACAGTAGCATGCAGCAGTTATGCCAAACTACCTACTGAGAATATATTGTCAATTCAAGTCATCTGTGCGTGCAGAAGTTAATCCGCCACTACGCCCCCCAAATGCCCACCCACCTGCTTTAGTTTGAACTTAATCATACTCTATCCTCAGCTATTACACTACCAGGGAATAAACATTCTGTAAATGCCAAGAATAATGCATGTTTCTCAGTTATTAATGTTTGTGTGAAGGAGGGTCTGGAACTGGGATAATATTAGGAGTGAAGGAATGAGATGCTATGGGTATAAAAGGAATAGATGGGTGAGGGAGGGTGAGATTTAGGGTGGTAGATAAGTAGGTGGCTCAGGGACAAGTTATGCACTGATACAAGAAGGAAGGAGTACAGGAAAAGCAGGGAGGATGTGGAAGGGGGTGTAAGTAAGCTAGAATCATTGGAAGCAGTTGCAGGCTTCTGTAATATATTTTGAGTATAAGGTCTTAAACACAGTGAGACTAACAGGAGTCCTCAGTTTCAGTGATTTCTGTAGCACATTCCAGAGTGACAGTAGAATGAATCCTATGGTAGCTCTCCCAAAATGCGTTAGGGTTTTGGGCACTTTCTGAGAAATCAGTGAACAGCTTCTTAGGGCATAGGTTCCAGGCATATTGAGAGTCAGGCAATCAACAATGTACTGTGGAAGTTTGCCAGTGATGGCTCTGTATGTCCAGAGAGCTGCATTTTTATTTTGTCTGTAGTGTAGGGAGGTCCAACCTACGGCATATAAAGAGCAGTGATGGGTGGAGAAGGGGAGACCAGTGATGAAGTACAAAGCTCTGTGGTAAAGTATGTCCAATTTACCGAGGTATGAAGTAGCACATTGGCTGTATATAAAGTCAGCGTAATCAATTAGGGAAAGGAACGTAGACTGAACTAGCTGTCTCTTGGACTCTGTAGTTAGTAGGCGGTTTAACCTGAAGAAGATACCTAGTCTCTGACTCAGTTTTTTTAACAAATCCTCCAGGTGGTCTGCAAAGGAGAGTTTGAAGTCTAGCCAGACCCCCAGGTATTTGAATTTCGGCACAAATTCCAGGGTTTCTCCTAGGAGGGTGGTGGGGGGGTAGAGTAGAGTAGGCTGCATGGTTAATAGGTGAAAACAGCATTGCCTTTGTCTTTTTGGCGTTAAGTAGCAATTTTTTACTAAGGAGCTGGTATTGAAGTATGCTGAAGTCAGCTTACAGGTTGCTACAGGCAGTTTCAGGAGTTGTACGGCTTAGGTAGATCACTTATCATCTGCGAACAGATGAATTTTCGCCTCATTGATGCCTGAATCTATATTGTTGATGTAGCTGGCAAATAGGAGTGGCCCCAGGATGGATCCCTGTGGGACGCCTCCTTTTAACAGATATGAGGGAGGAGAGTTCACCTTCGGCCTTGATCTGTTGGTGCCTATCAGAAAGGTAGTTGTGGAACCAACACAAGGAGGTAGAATCTAGACCAATAGCTTTTAATGAAGAAAGAAGAAGGCTGCGGTCGACAGTGTCGAAGGCCTTACTTAGGTCTAGAAAAATCCTTCAGATGAGACGTTAAACCAGAGTGCTTTCTCCCCATATCTAGTGACTATCCAGGCTGAAGTTAAAGATCCCATGACAGTTATAAGAGCAAGGGATTTTCCCTGGTGACTAGGCCAACATTCCACCTTTGTTACACAACATATCTGTGTAACTCACAACCCAAGGATGCACCTGGAAAGAGCTGTCAAATGTCTTTTTTTGGCCAAAAAAGATCTACAAATAAAGAAAATCCAGAAGGAAAGAATGAAGTAAAATCTGTTGCAGCTTTGTGAGCCCTTTTGCCACATCACCATTCTAAATGAGAACTGTTCTCCATGGTTTCTCTTCTCACCAATTAAATTAAATTGGCTTGTCAAATTGAACTGGTTGGTTTACACCCCCAACCATTGTTAGTGGTGGTTCCAGTGAAATAAGATGATCTTTATACAGTAAAAAACCCCGGAGATGTAATGAATGCCTGTTGGAGATGAGCAATAGTAATTTTCACTTGAACCACTAAAATGCACTGTATAGTGCCATAATAATTGGGGGGGGGGTGGTATGGCAAATGTGGTCACAAGCATTTGTAAAATGGATTGGAAATTCCCCTGCTTACTGATTAGCTTAAAAAGTTCAGAAACCAATACATACTCACCAAACAGTACACCTGCAGGTAGAACACCTGAGACTCACTTAGAGTTCCAAATGGAATTATTTTAGTTTCAACTGCTGTGATGTTGTCTTAACTTTAATACTATATGTATTAAATGTGTCCCGATAAGTAAGTAGAATAACTGGTGACCCCATATTGATTGGATTTCCACGCCTCATAAAACACCGTAGAAACCCGCTGAATTCCATAATAACTCGAAAGCGGGTTATTACGTGTTCCTCCTTGCGCTCTCACTTCACTGTATTTGTGCAAGTATGGTGGCTGCTCAGAGACATGCTCGCTTCACACAACTACAGCTTACAGTTTCTGTCTCTGTCTAAACATTGCACCAGTTGTATAAAATAACACCTGTGCAAGGTTTGCCTTATGAGGATTTTTCACACACTCTTGGTGTGTGATAATCTCATAACACACACCTGCAAAGGCATTATTGTCTAATGCAGCTCTGCCCCCAGCCTACCTTGGCTGCAGTAGTACAGCAGTCGCTGCAGCTGTGCTGAGGGCTGCTCAGGACTCTCTGGGTCCACACCTCTCCTCCCTTTGACTTCGAGGGGGCCAGATTGGGTTTATTCAATTGCAGGACACAAATAGGATAATAAAGTAGCACTTTGGTGCCTCCACCTGAGTTTAGCAATGAAACAGGGGACCAGCTTAAACCCTAAACCAACTCACAGGAAAACTCAGTCTAAACCTCCCGCAGATAGGCAGATAACTCCCAAACAATGACAAAATACTGAATAGGAATACCCAACACACCAAAAGTAGATTACATACACAAAATACTTACTTTAAAGCAGCAGTATTTATTAGTAACCTTATAGTTTGTGTTTTTCCAGCAGTAATGTTCATTTGGTAAAAATATCAAGATACTAACATACTATTTGCCAGCAGATTAGGCCTTACGGTCTATCGAGTCTGCTCGAACCTCAGATCCCTAGTTGGGTGCCGAGGCCCTACCCCCCCATGTTCCAGAAACCCCTATCATCCATCCCCACCCCCCTGGGACAGGCCATCATCTGATACATCCACTTTCTGTGTCTGTCCCACCCTCTCTTGAAGCCCTCTACTGTGGATCTCTGAACCAGCTCGCCAGGCAGTGCATTCCAAGGGTCCACCACCCTCTCAGTGAAAAACCTCCTCCTCTCCCCACCCCACTCTTCCACCTTCCAACTTCAAACTATGCCCTCTGGTGATACCTCCCTGCTTTAGTCTAAAGATCCCCTCCATGTTTACCCTATTTATTCCCTTGAGGTACTTGAAGACCTCAATCATGTCCCCCCTGTCTCTCCTCTCCTCCAATGAAAACAGGCAGAGCTCCTCAAGTCTATCCTCATATGTCAAATCCCCTAGCCCTCGTATCATCTTAGTTGCCCTCCTCTGTACCCTCTCCAGGAGCTGTATGTCCCTCTTCAAGTGTGGTCTCCAGTACTGTACACAGTACTCAAGGTGTGGTCTAACCAGTCCATTGTACAGCGGCAGAATCACTTCCTTGCTCCTAGAGGTGATCCCCCTTATGATGCATCCCAATATCCTGTTTGCCTTGCTAGCCGCTCTTCTGCACTGCTCAGAGTTATTCATACATGCATCCACCATGACCCCTAGGTCTTTTTCCCCTATTGAGGCCTCCAGCACCTCCCTTCCCAGGGTGTAACTGTGTTTAGGGTTTCCCCGCCCAAGATGTAACACCTTGCACTTGGTGATATTGAAATTTAATTTCCATGCGTGAGCCCAGCTTTCGAGGGTGTCCAGGTCCCCTTGCAGGGCCAACCTCCCCTCTTCTCCCTCAACTACTGCCCCCATCTTGGAGTCATCAGCGAAGAGACTCATTTCACACCCTATACCCTCCCTGTCTGATATGTATGCATTAAACAGGATTGGACCCAGGACCGAGCCCTGCAGTACCCCACTACCAACCTCTCTAGGGTTCAAGAGCTCCCCACAGACCACTACTCTCTAGGTGCATCCAGCTAGCCAGTTTTCAATCCATCTGATCATCAAAGGGCCTACTCCTAACCCCATCAGTTTCTCCACCAGACCATTGTGGGGGACAGAGTCAAACGCCTTCCTGAAGTCCAAGAATAATACATCCACAGGCTTTCCCCTGTCCAGTTCTGATGTTACCCATTTGTAGAACTCCACAAGATTGGTTTGACATGATCTACCTGGCACAAACCCATGTTGCCGACTATCCAGACCTCCCACCTCCTCCAAGTACACCCCCAGTCGTTCCTTTAGTATACTCTCCATTAATTTTCCCACCACCGAGGTCAAACTGATGGGTCTATAGTTACCTGGTACTTCCCTCGACCCCCCTTTATGGATTGGCACCACAAGTGCCTCTCGCCAATCCCAAGGTACCCTCCCTGTCTCAAGTGACCTGTTGAAGAGCTCTGCCAGGGGTGCAGCCAGTATGTCCGCCAATTCCCATAGTACTCTCGGATGAATGCCATCCGGCCCAGGAGATTTGTCTTTCTTTAGGGCCTTAAGGGCTAACCACACCCTTTTGGCGGAAATAGCATCATCTGTCCCCTCCACCTTACTGGCCTTTTTATCCTTATCCAGATGTGACACCCCTGGGGTACCTCTCCCTCCCTCTTGCTCCATTTCTGTTGCTCCCTTGATCCCACTCACTGCCGCTTCTATCCCCATCATGCCTTGCTTTGTAGATATCCCATCCCCCTCCCTAGTGAACACAGAGGCAAAGTACCCGTTAAATACCTCTGCCTGGTCCCTCGCCTCTTCCACCCACCCTCCTTCTGATCTCAATCTGCTGAGATGGCCCTTAGTTTTTCTCTGCTCCCCAATGTACTGGAAGAACCCCTTTTCCCCTCCATGTATCCCCTGTGCCAGCCGCTGCTCTTTACTGGACTTTGCTCCCCTCACCATCTGGGTGACACGTTTCTTTTCATTTTCCTTCTTTCCTGAATGGAAATACAGGATTTTGAAGTTTTGAAAAGTTCACACTCCCGTGTCATGCCCACCATGAAAGAATTAGCTTTGCACAGTATATCTTGGTGCAGTATTGTGTTGTTCATGATCAGAAACATGTGGTAGTGGAGCCAGCCCCCAGGTGTAGCGTTAGGACTACTGCTTGCGACGCTGATGACCCAGGTTCAGGACTGAGCCCTGTGCATCAGAGAGCCGACTGGGGGCAAGTTGAATAAGCATCCCAGGAACAGCTCTCCACCTCCGGGGGGAAGGTTAGTGGAGCCTGGCATTTGGGTGACACCCAGCAGAGGCAGTAAGCACTACTAGAAAGGGACCACATTCTGAGGGGGGAAGGCTGTGTCGGATGTCTACGGGGCATGCATGGAAGCATGCATACCCTCCTGCTGATGTCATTGCAAATCGATGTCCTAAGGGAAACACCAACTTAAGGAAAATCCCTGTGCAGCAGCCCACTGTGATGCCTCCTACCCCGCGACAAATGTTGCCGCAACAGTCTTGAGGCCACACTTGGTTAATCTCGGTTTCTCCCTCAGAAGCCTTGCCACTGAGGGTAAGCTACAGGCCTCCAGTCTGAGGAGGCTGTCGGGGGATGCCAGCCGTGGGGTAGTGGACTAAGTAGGAGTACTACCCCGCCTGCAGCAGACAGTGTAAAAATAGCTGGAAAAAAAAAAAAAAAAAGACTGTGGTAGCACCATCCTGATACATCTACAGTATGAATTTAGCATGTACATTCAAACGTTATCCTCAATGGAAGGCATTTTTAAAAATTGCGAGAGGCAGCCATCTTTAACAACATGAGTCATTAATTACAAAATTAGCTGTAAAAGCTTGTTTTAACAATATTTGAAAAAATTATATATACACTCTTAGGATGCCAGAAATACATTATTGCTAAAAAATAACTATATGATGAAATGTTTTGCTAACAAATACTGCTGCTTTAACGGGAAGAGTAAGGAAAGAACAAGAAGACATGATGAAAAAATTGGTGCAGATGGGGGAAATTCCTATACTCAAAGCAGTATTTCAACAGCCCAAAAATCCCCAGGTAGTCCCAGTCCCACAATGCGAGTGTACTATGCTAATTTCTCCCAAAGGCCTTATTAGAGAGATCTCTCTTGTGTTGTGCTGGGTACTAACCAGGGTGATGGTGAGTTGGCATACTTGCAGGAATTTAAATGACCTTTTTGTCAAATAGCAGAAACTGAGCACAAAGTGGCCTTTATTTGTAGTCAAACACAGTGCTGGGCCAGATGGCCTTCTGCCTGGGCCTACCTGGAAGATGAATTTGTTTAGCGGGTAAGTGCACTAATCCCAGGGACCGTTTTCAGGCACAATCCGGACCATAAAAATGGCACAGTAAGTGTTACATACAGTGCAAGAATACACAAAGAGAAAGGCTACATAAGACACGATGAGTACAGTTGACATTGGTAATTACAAGAAATACAAGTGGTCTAAACAGGATACAATAAATACAGGTATACAATGGTTACAATGCTACAAGAGATATAATCCATACAAATGTGTATGGCACAGATGGCACAGTCCTGTCCAGGGTTTCTACCCCCCTTCCTAACCACCCCACAAAAACTCCTCAAAGCCGCAGCTCTGAGGTACTCACAGTTTAGAACCTTGTTGCACTTTGCTGCTCGATTGGAAGTCAGTGACTCTTCAGTTTTGGCTGGCACAGATGTGAGCTGTGGATTTCACCTCACAAGGACTGCTGTGATCACCTTTGCCTCTCAGCCCATTCATCGGCTTTGCCTCTTAGACCTTTCATCGGCTTCACCTCTAAGGCCTCCTGTCATCTTCACCTCCAAGGTATTTCATTGGACTTGCTCTAAGGTCTTGCTATGCACACCTTGGTGAGTGCCTGCTGCAGCACATAGGAATGGTTCTCCAGGCCCTTCCTTTCCAAAGGATCAGAAATCTCCAACCAAGCACTGAATGAGGGATAGCAATTGCTGCTGTGCCTCTCTCCTCTGCAGGGATTCACCTCAGGCTGCAGTTCTCCCTCTGTTTCTCCCCTTCTCTCAGAGTTCCTCTGGAAAAGTTGGTGTTTTGGGTCTTGCTAAGACCAATGCCTGGAACACTGGAGCTGATCCTGGCTGGGAACTATGTGAGGGCAGAGTACCCCCTTCCAACAAAATTTGCCTTTTTCCTAAAGTGCTTCACTGAAACATCCTCCTCCTCCTTAGATGAGTCTCTGACTGAAGTATACTTCTTTCAGTTCACAGACTCCTAAGATCCGGGCTGAACAAGTCTTTGGGGTGGCTGTCAATGCCACAACCCACCTTCTCACTCACAGCTCTGACTGACCTCGAGAGAACCATCTTCCCTCTCTCAGGGCCGAAACTCAGCATCTCATTGGCTGTTTCACAGCTGTCTTCATGTGACTGGCTTTAGGGTCTCAGCCAAACACAGCATTCCTGGCCCCTTCCTAGCATGTATGGGAGCCCTGTAGTTCTCGTGGGGCCGCCAGCTTTGTTTACATTTTTTAAAAGTCTTGCAATTGTAGTTGCAGCTCCAGCTGCTTTCATTTTAGCCCCACAGGGCAGACTGTTGCTGGTCCTAACCCCACTGTTAGTCCTGGAGCCAAAACAGAGGTTTTAGGGGCAGCTGCACCTCTTGAATCAGTTTAGGAGCTCCAGCTCTAATTTGTGTCCTGCCGCACATGTGCAGAGACCTCCGACGTGCTCAGTCTGTTTGGTTTTCCTGGACCCTTTGCATACCCTGGGGCCAGGAAGTTAATTTTCTTGCAAAAACTTCCCTGGTTACCATTGGGTCCATCTTCGCAGCCGGGGACCGTTGAGCAGGTGTGGGTTCGTGCCCGATTTGAACAGAGCTGCAGTTCAGCTCTGTGTCATGCATGTGGGTGGCTCTTCTGAATGGCGATCCAGTGCTGCTGCTTTGCTCCCTACCCCTCTTCATCTCCTGGGATTGGGGAGCTTGGAAGAAGCACCTGATGGCACTGGCTGATATAAACTCTCAGTCCCAACCCTGATTCCCAGTCATGGGTCTGGTACAGCGGGATAAAGAGTGCGGCTGTAGCAGTGAAGCTGTGGTGGGGAGCCAAGGCTCGACTCCCACCAGGGCCACTGCCCACACAGATTTCCATGCCTTACCAGTCCCATCCTGCAAGTCCTAGAGGGACCAGAGGGTGAAGAGGATGGAGAGTGGGCAGAGGGAGTCTCTCGGGCCTGAGAGCCACGCAAGTAAGCCCCCATACCTAGAGGGGAGGGCTTAGACAAGCCAAATGATTTTTATTTTAATAGCCTTTGCTATACATTTGTTACCTTTTCAACAATTGGACTTGAAATACATTTCAAATGAAATATCACATAAACAAACACCGTTAACTGTTACAGAATGACACAGGTTGAAGAGAAGACATGCTGTAGATACTCGCTTCAGGTAAATAGGGTTCTACTACTACTACTACTATACTGTAGTTCAGGCTTGCATTTGACATCCGTGCTTAACTCCAACTCAAAGCACTTCAAAGGCCAGCATGCCGTTAGAGGTCTGCGCCTGCGCATTTAAGTCCCGAAAGGGCTGCCGTGGCTATGACGTCAGTCGTTAGAAGACGGTGCGAGAATTTGAAGATGTCTGTGCCCAAGAAAAGAAAATTGGACAAAAATGAGCAAGATCGTTTGTATTTTGACTGCTACTCGGACGTCTCGATCCACGAAGAGATGCTGTCTGACAAGGTTCGAACGAACTCGTACCGACTGGGAATTTTACGGAACTGCAGCGCGATCCGCGGGAAAGTTGTACTGGACGTGGGGGCAGGGACCGGGATCCTGAGCGTGTTCTGCGTTCAGGCGGGGGCCAGAAAGGTTTACGCAGTGGAGGCGAGCTCCATCTGCGACCAAGCTGCAGAGATCGTGAAGCTCAACAAACTGGAAGATAAGATCACTGTACTACAGGGAACGGTGGAAAGCGTGCAGCTCCCCGAGAAAGTGGATGTGATCGTCAGCGAGTGGATGGGCTACGCGCTCATGTACGAGTCCATGCTCGCCTCTGTGCTGCATGCCCGAGACCAGTGGCTCCGACCCTCCGGACTCATCCTGCCAGGCCGAGCCGAACTCTTCATCGCCCCTGTAACCGACTTGGAGCTGGAGGGCCGACTTGCCTTCTGGGGATTGATGAAGGAGCAGTATGGTGTGGACATGGCTTGTATGATACCCTTCGCCCGAAAGTGCCTCATGAACGACGAGATGACTGTGAACTCTGTGGCGGGGGAAGATGTTCTCTCTCACCCGGTCAAGTTCGCGGAGCTTGACCTGAACACGATCACCAGGGAGCAGATGAAAGCGATAGGCGGCCGCTTCCGCTGCGACTGCTTCGGCTGGGGTACGGTGCACGCGTTCGCCGTTTGGTTTGCTGTCGACTTCCCGGGAGACAAGCCCCTCGTCCTGTCCACATCACCCTTTAGAGAGGAAACTCACTGGAAACAGTCCCTCCTGTACCTGGACGAACCCACTGAAGTAGTTCAGGATACGGAGATCACAGGCGAGATTACCTTGAGCCCCTCAGAGCAGAACTCGAGACACCTCCGTGTCCTTTTAGACTATAAAATAGGACACCATGAAAATAAGTCAAAGCAATTCCGAATGGGGGATTGAGTGCTGAGCCCGCATTTAAAATGTTAATTGGGTCAAATCCTCACGGACATGCTCCCAGTTCTTGGAACGTGATACAACACTATGTGGCATGTTAATGTCTGCCGCCTTCAGTGAACAATGAAGCGTCAGTCTAAACTTATGAGATCATGTTGTTAATAAATAGCTTAAACGCAGCATGGCGCTTTCTGTTATGTAAACATTCAGGTATCCCACCAGCCACAAAACGTGCTTTAAAAAGAATCCATGCAAAGCCTCCCTCCTGTACTTTAAAATCCTTTTGCTCACCAGTAGATTTGATTGGCCTTTCCCCTTCAGTAGACATGGAGAAATGTGCCTAAACTCTCGTCTGTTTATGGGGGCTACAAGTGAATTTTGCAGCAGTGGTATGAGGCATTTACAGTATTAGGCAATTTATCTCAAGATAAATTACATATGTGAATTAATTATAAAATTGATAGGAGAAATTTTGAAACCTGCTTGGTTAAAGCAGCCTCACCCTTGGTGACGTTTCAGTATATGATCGTGGGTCAGAACAAGCACCCCAAGATCAGTCATACATATTTATTTAGTTTTTGTTTGCCAGGTAAGTGCACTAGCCATAGCAATGACTATTTTCAGGCCCGACCCGGGAGAATACAGTACAAACATGGTAGACCCAACAAAGTGAGACACCGCTTACATAATAGAACAATGCAGAATATAGTGCAAGTAGCGGACAACAGAAATGCAGGGCAAAATAGTGGTTTCAAGTACATCTCATACAAGTTACAGACATTTGTCAATTTAGAGAAAGCTGTCAAAGAAAACATACAATCCAGAAGAGCGGTATCAAGTGAGATTTTACATTCACAGGCATGAGTGTTAATAGGTGAGGATAACAGAAGGTGCATATAATTGCAATCAGCAATGACACAGAGCTTACACAGAGATGGTTGCCAAAATCTTTAACAGAGATAGGCAAAACATGGCAGCAGACAGCGTGGGCCTAGTAACAGCTCAAACAGCTGTCAGTATGACCAGTAAGTTGAAAAAGGTGCCATATCCAAACATTTTGGGACTATTTTACTATCACACCAGTACACTCCAGGGTGGTTTATATTTAAGCAATAATGCAGGCAGGGTGTGTGCCGTGCTGGGATAACGTCACGCCTCAGGTGGTTGGGCATGAGGCCACATGCCGAGTGCATCCAACGACTGAGGCGTGACGTTATCCCAAATGACACCCACCCTGGAGGGTATTATTGCTATTATACAATGACTCATTGTTATACAGAATAAAAAAAAAAAAATGATAAGGATGTTTTTTTGTGGAAACATATTTTTGTTTAAGAGAAGATGAAACAAATCAAGCAAACTATCATCTACAGGTTCACAATGAGGCTGAGACTAGACCCGTGATGATGTACTAGGATAACATCACGGGTCAGTTTTCTTCATATAGGATAGTACATGGGGAACAGTTGACAACTGGGCTATTCTTTCACCAAGTTGGCACTATGACGACGGATTACCTCTCGAGCACAGCTCGAGGTAATCGTGCATCAGCAGTGAATGCCCTGTGTCAACTGTTCCATACTGTTCTTTATAGTGTATGGTGGGAGCGTCGTTTTTTGGGAAAAATCAGTACAGCATGTTTCTGCTTCAAAACCTTTTTACTGGGTTACTAGAAGGAAAAAAGAACTTTACATTTTGAACGTTTTCACGTTAAACATTAGTACAGCTGCCGACATTGCTGCTTTCGCTATGTGTCCTGTCTGTGGAGTGAGCCCTAACTGTCAAATGCTGCTCGAGGACACAGTGTGACGTTCGTAGTGCAGTAGAAAAAATCATTCTGCTGCACTGCGAACGTCACTAGTGTGTGACTACAAGGTTTCGACAACGATGGATTTCGGTGGAGAATGACATTCTACCATACACTATAATATCTTCATCAGTGACATTGCAGATGGACTGGAGGGTAAGGTTTGTCTGTTTACAGATGACACAAAGATCTGCAACAGAGTAGATGATCCAGATGGGGTGGGCAGAATGAGAAGCGACCTGGATAAACTAGCAAAATGGTCCGAAGAGTGGCAACTGGGATTTAATGCAAAGAAGTGCAAGATCATGCACATAGGAAAGAGAAACTCTGAAGCCACCTATAGGCTGGGAGGGGAGTTGCTGGCAGTCACAAGGGAAGAAAGAGACTTGGGTTTCATCACCGATTACTTGAAATCATCCAAGCAGACCTCTAAAGCTGTAGTTAAGGCTAGAGGGATGTTGGGGTGTATTAGTAGGGGTATCACAGGTCGGAAGAGGGAGGTAATAATCCCTGTTTACAAGATACTGGTTAGGCCCCATCTGGAGTACTGCGTGCAGTACTGGAGGCCACACCTTCACAAGGACATTAACCAAATTGAGGCAGTCCAGAGAAGGGCAACCAAAATGGTGCAGGGACTGCATCAGAAAACATGAGGACAGATTAACTGAGCTCAGTATGTATACCCTAGAGCAAAGGAGGGAGAGAGAGGTGATATGATTGAAACATTCAAACACCTTAAGGGCATTAACAAGGTGAGAGTCTAACATGTTTCAATATAACAAAAATAGCAGGACAAGAGGACACAGCATGAGATTAGAGGGAGGCCGATTAAGGGGTAATGTGAGGAAGTTCTTTTTCACAGAAAGGGTTGTGGATGCATGGAACGGCCTACCTCAGGAAGTGGTGGATATGAATACAGTGCAGGGCTTCCAACAGGCATTGGATAGGCATAAGGGAGCAATACAGATGAGTATGAATAGATAGGCCTTTGACAGAGCAAAGGCCTATGGCACATTCATAAGGTAGAAAAAGAAATGGGCAGACTGGATGGGCTTTGAGGTCCTTATCTGCCGTCAAACTTCTATGTTTCTATGTCATTTAATCGCATGCTCAGATTGTACGTATTTAACAAGCTTTCGATCTTGCACTCTTCATACGTAACATTTCTGTAGTAAAGGAACACCAAATACAATGCCATTTTTTTTTTTTTGTCTACATGATGCAGTTGATGTATCAGGTGGTTTTAGAAATATTACTAACTGTAATAAGGTTGTTGGCCGGTTATTGCTGAAAGTCCTTAATGAGAAACTAAATATGAGATTTAACTCGCAACATAAGGAATAATGTAAGGAAACCCATACACGGTGAGCTTTGAGCCACGAGGGGTTCAGATAACAGCATATGGACCTCAAGAGCAAAGCTCGAGAGACGCATGCAGTTATCGCAACCCTGAGTTGGCAACACAAAGCTCGTTGTGTATGGTTACCCATATTTATTTCTAATAGTATATGGTTTGTAAAAGAAATGGGCCAGAGAAATGAAGACACTGTAAAAACACATTTACTAAGTTAAAGAAATACAACAGTTAAATTATATCACAGTGCTGAATTATTACTAGTGCAGCTAGAGTGTTTTAAATGTACTAGTTAAGGAAGTGAAGCTTTGTTTATATGATGCTGGAAGTTGGTAGTCCAAAAAGTGTGATATAGTAGCCAAAAAATCTGATTTCGTAACCTGCCTTTTTCCTTCGCTCTTGGCTTGGACGCAGGTGAGCTCCTCAGCTCTGTCCCCACCTCCTTCCGTCTGATGCCTACCTCCCCTGAATCACAGAACCCAAGATCCCCCACAGATTGCTCCCCTCTTCTCTTGTGGTGGGGCCAGGAAGGGGATGGCTGCCCCACACACCCAGTGACACTCATCCAGATTAGTCCTGGTGGTCAGGTGGCGGTGCGGGCGGGATGGAGGCAGTGAGCAGCGCTTTATATATCCTGCGTCAGCCAATTTTACATTTTCTCTTATGCCCGGGGGCTATGTCAAATACTGTTTGTATGCGTGTGGAGGTGCACATGTGCATGGGAACTGACAGCACTGTTCCGCCCACCCAGCATAAAGCTAGCCCCCACCCCAAGCACTGGCACTACCACCAGACCTCTATCTGGTTGCAGCCAGTAACTGGCAAGGCTTACCTCCCCAGTCTGGGAGATGAGAGCAGCCTGATGGCTGCTCGATCCTCTCCCGGCCCTCCCCACTCCCACCACCTGGCTGACTCCCAATGATCGGAGTTGTTTCCTGAAACTGTTTGTCAGTGCGGGATAGGTAAAATGCATTGCAGTGCTTCAGCTCTGTACACCACTGGGCACCGGCTTCGTGGACCACTTTTTAATAACAGTGCTTAGATATAAGTAGGACAGCTAGAACATTTTAAATTTATTAGTTACATACTAACATACTAAAATGCCAGCAGAAAAGGCCTAACGGTCTTTCGTGTCTGCTCGTTTGGTCGGCCCCCACCCTGGTTGCTGACCTTGCTGCCCCCCTCGCCTTCTCTGGCTTCTCCCTTCCCAGTTCCGGATATTCTTGCTGCATTGGATTTTGCTTCCAGAACCCTTCCCCTGTACCTGTCCCACCTCCTCTTGAACCCCTCCACTGTCTCTGCCTCCACCAGCCCCCTAGGCAGCGCATTCCATGGCTCCACCACCCTCTCAGTGAAGTAGCACCTCCTTTTCTCCCTGAATCTTCCCCCCTCCAGCTTCTACCCATGCCCTCTAGTGGCCCCCTCCTCTTCCTTCCTTCAAAGCACCCTGACTGTTCCTCCCCTATTTACCCTCTTCGTGTACCTGAAGACCGCTATCGTGTCCCCCCCGGTCCCTTCTGTCTTCCAATGTGTACATATTTAGCTCTTCGAGCCTCTCCTCATAGGTCCTGTCCCCCAAGCCCCAAATCATTTTGGTTGCCCTCCTCTAGACCCTCTCCAGGAGGTTAATGTCCCTCTTTAAGTGTGGCCTCCAAAACTGCACGCAGTACTCAAGGTGCGTCCTCACCAAGCAGTTATACAGAGGGAGTATCACTTCCCTCCTTCTGGAGGTGATCCCCCTAGTGATACATCCCAGCATCCTGTTGGCCTTGGCTGCTGCCCTCCTACAAATCTCAGAGTTGTTCATCTTGACATCCACCACCACCCCCAGGTCCCTCTCAGCCATCGAGACTTGTAGCATCTCCCCCAGGGTGTACACTTGGCCGGGTTTCTGGCCCCAGGTGGAGTACCTTGCATTTCCTGCATTGAACCTCACCTTCCACTTTCTAGACCATCTTTCCAGAGCCTCAGGTCCCCTGTAGGGCCACCCTCCTCTCCTCCCCATCCACCACCTCCCCCAGTTTCGAGTCATCCGCAATGAGACTCATCTCACTCCTGATTCCTGTCCGTATGTCAGAGACGTAGGCGTTCAACAGAAGGGGCCCTCTGGGTCCAGTCCTGGAGCCAATTGCCTATCCATCTGATCATCTGGTTCCCCACCCCCATTTCTCCCAGCTTATCCAACAGGCCCACGTGAGGAACAGAGTCGGATGCCTTGCTGAAGTCTAGAAAGAGGACGTCCACTGGTCTACCCAGGTCCAAGGCACTCGTCACCCAGCCATAGAACTCCACCAGGTTTGTCTAGGTTAAGTTAAGGAAGTAACTTTTTTTATGGTACTGGAAGTTGGCTGGCAGTATAGCTTAGAAGTTAAAGTAATGAGTTGTGAATGAGCTTGGTACATTTAGCAGATCTGTGTTTCAAGTTTATTGTAGGAAAACTCAAGCAAGCTCATTCACAAGGAGGTACTTTGACACAGGCAGGTAGTTACAGATTGCATAATCGAATAAACGGTACAAATTCAAGTACAGAATTATGGGCAAGCAGTGTTCATTTCAGGCCGCGAGGTCGCGCCAATGGCGCGCCCGGCGGCAAAACTAGCCACTATTTAAACTGCTCTGTGAGCCTTTTAGGCGCGTCTGTGTTGCTTTAAGGACTTGCGCTCAGTGCCAGCGCCACAACAGTCAGAGTCTGTGACATATTTTTATCGAGGCATTTTAGGAGTACCGAGCGCAAGCCTTAAAGCAATACAGGCGAGGATGGGCGCTGCTGAATGAAGAATGCCCTTGGGGCTGGGGGCATGTTGCAGTCTTCAGCAGCTGTGAGATTGGAGGTTCATCCTCCATGAGCTTGAGAGGCACACTGACTGTGCCAGGCAAGAGCACTTTGGGGGCGTGTCTCTCAGCATCTCTCACAATAACTGGTGCCCATAGGTCCGTTGGAGAAGACACATCACCAGCCCGAGATGGGCAGATTGGGGCAGGAGTTAGTGCCTTCATCAGCTATGGAGTGGTTGAAATAGTTTGATGGGCAGGCGCTTTTGTTCTGTACCATGTGATGTGCACAGGGCGCATCATGGTACAGATTGAGCTACAAAGACAGCGGTTTACAGTTGTTCATGCAGTTGGTTGGAGGCAGCGTGGAGTAAGCAGGCAGCACATTCCCATCGAGCAACAGTTCTCACTTCAAACTTGATCTTTAGTTAACATAGGCTATTACAGCTTCTATTAACAGCCACACCAGTCTATAACTTTATTTGGCAAAGATTTTGGCTTTGGGCAGCAGCAAGTACTTTTAGTAGGAGCCAGGGCTGATTGGGGGTCTCTGCCTTAATGATCTCCAGGCAGACCAAGCTCCTAAAAATCAGTGGTTGGGGAGGCAGTGTGTGTTCAGTGTGGGGGTTAAAAACTTTGGAGAATTGAGTCTAAGAACTCTGTGGACAGTGATGACTGCAGCTTAATCTTAAGGAGAACAGGGGAGGTTATTTGAACATGAGACAACAGGGATAAGAAGGGTCACTTCATCAACAAGTCAGGTGACTAAACTAAATATCAGCAGGAAATCACGGAATAAAACAGATCAGTTGGTGGCTGTGCAGTGTGTGAAGTAACTTGGTCAGGGTTCTTGTCACAGAAAGCCACAGCAGTCTCAGACTGTTGATAAAACTGAAGGGAAAAAAAAATAGAAAAAACCAAAAAATAGATAAATTATAACACTTGAGCAGAGGAGAGCGGGACTGTGTGAGGAGGGGGCTGTCACAGTAATTTTTCACTTAAAAAGGTGGCAGTTAAGTCACAGTGAACAGAAAACAAGAAAAAGAAATAAAGCAGAGGAAAGCAGTGTGTTTTGTTAACTTTAATAGTTTATAAGAGGAGTTAGTGAGCTTGAAGTAAAAGCAAGGGGGGATCTGTCTTTGCTTCTACACATTTTGGAGGAGTTGCATTATTACAAGGACGGTTAAAAAAAATGCATATCTGCAATTACATTGCTATAGAAAAGAAAGGAAAAATAGAGCAGAAACTTTAATTTTAGGAAAAAGCAGGGTGGGTGGGACAGAAAAATAAAGGAGCTGCAAGCAGACAGTGACTGCTAGAGTTCTGAATTCCCTCTGACTGTACTACCTTGTTTGCATATGGTGTAAAATAAAATAAGAGTCGGACACAGACATCTGCCAAATTGTTTTTTATTAAAACATTTTGTCAGTGACACAGACACGTCAACCATATTATTGGGCATTCTGACTTACTTTCTCAGTCACCCTCCTCGTAAGAATATAAAAAACAAGGCCTGTTGAGATTTTGTAAAATAAAGCAGTCATGGCAAAAAAACAAGTGAACATTAAAACATTTTTCAGGTCTTCTGCACCTAAGAGACTATGTACTGCTGCATCAGGATCAGGGTCTTCTAAAAATTCAAATGGGAGCAATGTGGTGCCAGTTCTGGCCTCTGAGAAGCAGACTGTGTTGCCCGTCACTGTGGCGGACACACAGTTGGAACCTGGTGACAGTACTAGCCAACTTGATTTAGATGCAGAGTCTGCTGCTTGTGAACTACTCAGTAGCCAGTCCCATGTGGCCAGTATTAAACGTAATTTTCAGGGCCGCTGGCTCACAATGTACAGGTGGTTGAGATATAATTCAGAAAAAAATGTGATGACTTGTGCTGTGTGCATCAGTAGAAAGAAAAAAAATACTCTTGACTTCTGGCACTGACAATTTCAGGACAAGCACCCTGACTAGGCATGCTGACTCTGCAGATCACAGAGATGCTATGGCAGCTGAAAATATGCAGGGGGCTTTGCAGCATACATTCAGAAAAGCTATATCTGAAAAGAACAAGCTATTCTAGTTGCCATGAAGAGTGTTTATTGGATGGCCAAAGAAAACTTGCCAGTTCATAAATATACAAGTTTAATGGAATTTTGTCTAGTTTAGACTGTCCTTTGTTGACAAACTGTCTGTGGCCAAGAATGCCTCGTATTCATCAGAATCTACAGCCAATGACATCCTCGAATGCATAGCCTCTGTAATTAGGCAGGAAACAAGTAGAAAATTAGAAAATAGCCCATACATCACATTAATTTGTGATGAGATCACAGACATCACTGTCGCCAAAAAACTAGTATTGTATGCAAGAGTGCTTGATCCTGAAAGTTTTGTACCATCTACTCATTTTCTAGAGAACTTACAGATCTCTGATGCCACTGGAGCAGGGATAGCTAAAGAATTAAAGCAATTCCTAGCCAGGAAAAAAATCAGCATGAAAAAAGTAATGGGATTGGGAAGTGATGGAGCAAAAGTTATGACAAGGACTGATGAGGGAGTCACTGGGCACATGCTGCGTGAAAACCCAATGCTAGTAAATATACATTGTGTTGCTCATAGGGTTGCGCTATGTAGTTCACAAGCAGCAGACTCTGTCCCCTACCTAAAAGAATACCAAGAGGTGCTAACTGGTGTTTTCTACCATTTTAAAAGATCAGCCAAAAGAGTTGACAAACTAAAACAAATACAAGAAATGCTGGAGGAACCAACTCTAAAAGTGAAGGAGGTCCATGATGTGAGGTGGATAGCAGTTTACAAAGCAGTTGAGACCGTTCATCACACTCTAGACTCACTTCTCACTTTTTTTCTGCAGTGAGATTTATGCTAGAGCAAAAGGTTATGCCTTAAAAATGTCCAAATATGACTTTATAATGTCAACCTATATGCTAATGGATGTACTTGCTGTAATTACCCAGCTTAGTGTAGTGTTTCAGAAAGAGATCTGGACATCTCGATGGTCCATGTCAATCTGGAGAAGTGCTTCTCTGATTTAGAAAAATAAAATCTGGAACAAAGGAAAAATGTATCTACATGAAGTGGAGAAGGATATCCAGGAAGATGAGGAGGGAAGGCTGGTGTTCAAGGGCATCACATACTAAGGGAGGCAAAAACTTTTCAATCAAGGACCATTTCATTGACCATTTGGTTGCAAATTTAAAAGACAGATTCCTGGGTATGACAGAAACAAGTTGGCTGCTTTTGGAGTACTGGGTCTTAGGCCTGTCAGCAGCCTTTCTAAAAGCGATCTTGAAACCTGGGAAATGAACAAATTTGCGTGCTGCTTGATCATTACGGTCAAGAGCAGAAACACAAACAGTTTGAGACAGTGGCACCACCACTTGTGGATGCAGACCACACCAAAGCAGAATGGGAACTGCTGAGTCGCTTGTTGTGAGAGAGGGATACCCGAGGACAACATGCAAACTCTTTGGGGGTTCATAAACAAATATCATAAGTCAGACTTCCCAAATCTTTGACACTGGCTGCATTGGCATTAACTGCCCCAGTCCATACAGCAGACTGTGAGAGGGGCTTCAGTGCCCAGAACATTGTAAAACTAGCATGAGAAATAGACTGTCTGCTACTAGAGTCAATGATCTGCTGACTGTTGCGGTTGAGGGACCTTGCCAGGCTGAATTTGATTTTCTTTCTGCAATCAATATTTGGAGGGGAAAAAAACAGAGGCGGTTATTCCAACATGGGGACTGCACTGACTGACTTATAAGTACACATAACCGAACTGTGACTGATATTTTAATTTATTCCTCTTGATATCATGCTGTGGCTGGCTTATATTAAATTAATAGGGATATTATAGTTAGCTGAGGGAGGCTGTATGTTAGATCTGTTACTGTAAACTGCCATCAGGACTCTACTAGGGCTGTTAATGCCTGTGTATTCTTCCAAAATGATCAAATATCTCTTATCTCTCTCTCTCTCTCTCTCTCATAAGAGTGCAAGGGTCTCGTCTGGTGCTTTTTATTTTTTGCTGGCAAAAATTCACAGTTTACCACATTGTGAACACTCCAGACACAACTACTGGATGGACACACACTACTGTGGCTGTTGCCTGAGGCCTATGATCGTCGATGCTCGGCAGTGACAGAGATATCAGTGCCTCTTCTTGTAAACTGCTATCCACCTCTGACATCATAAAATGCAGTTTATTGTCTGAGTCCAGGTTACACCTCCCAGTTGATCTGCACTTGCTAGTTCATCAGCTTTGCTTATGATACTGATGCCGCGTTAGTTAAAATTCTTTCTGTATACAATTTTTTTAAAGAAATGTCATGTATGACCCCACATTTTCCTAAAATGACCCACCTTTTCAGTGGCCAGTGGGTCATTGACCCACCAAATTTGGTTCCTAGAATGAACGCTGGGCAAGCATTAACATGTTGCATAAAAATGACAATGACATAGGAAAATACAAGTACTGGGGGAAAAGGTACAAAGTGCTTGTTTCGGAGTATCGAGGCAGCTAATTTCTAGGTAAGTAAGAGGAAGCAGTGAGCAAGGATTTAGAAGCGGGTGCATGTATCTTTTATTTTTGCTGCAGCCAACCTTATAAATAGGCTGACAGGGACAGTACCAGGAAGCTTTAGTACACCTTGGAGCTGGTTACAGATAGTTGGGAGTATGCTCGATATGGCCAGCTTGCCGAGTGAGGTGCGAGTTCCCGGTACATCATTTGATTCACACAGCCTCCACTTGCATACTGTTTGACTCTGAGCAAGTCACTTAACCAGTTACCGGATCGCCCTGAAAACAGGCAGTTGTGTCTAGCAGGCTGCACACGGTTAACAAAAAATGAATAAGTTGATGGTCCAAAAGTGTGATTTAGTAGCCCAGTTTTTAAAATTGGAAAACAGATCCTTCTTCTTGAGATCCTACCTGTAAAAGATTTCTGCAAGGCTGTGCTTTGTTTTGGGGAGTAGTGCTTATTGTTTACCTTAAAGAGCTACTGACGCCTCAAGGAAAACTTTGAAAAGCATAATATTTGGGTGGACTTCAGCTTGCATTCAGTATACGTTCTCTAGATTTCTCCCTCCCGCTCATTATTTCTTACTGAGTAAATTTGCATAAATACATGATATTTATCCCGTAGAGTTAATTTGCCTCTATAGCCTGTTCCCTACTTGAAATCATAATGCTGTTGTGACATCACATTATGTTGCCATGGGAGTAACTGTGATGTCACAAGCAGTGCATTATGACCTCAGGGATCAAGCAACAGGAATAGATGAACTGTTCAGTAGCAGATATCCTGTTTTCATGCAGATTACCTCATTAATAAGTAATGGTGAGGGGAAACGCATAACTAATGTGAAATGTATGCTGAACTGGGTCTAAATATTATCTTTTGTTAAAGTTCTGCTGAAGGCGTGAGCTGCTCTTTAAGTCAGAGTCTTCTGAGGTCTACTATGACGATTATACGTCTTTGTTTCTGTGACACTTGATTGTAGTTGTATATCTTAACAGTTACACAGGAGGTGAAGACGCAGTTGTCAAAGAGTTGCATGGAGCTGACGTCCGTGGGGGTTTTGTATATTGTTGCTGAGGTTGTTATCGCTTTGCTGCAGACTGAGGCTTCAGAGTGAGGTATTGCGATATTGCTACAGGAAGCGGAGAGTTTGTGGTAGTGTAGCTGGGGACATACTTGTCATTTGAGGTGTATGCAGCTACAAATATTTGAGGGTTTTTTTTTTCCCCTTTATCTCTTCATGTTCTCAGTGGGGGGTGAGCTATTGTGGGACATCAGTGTTCGCTCCTGAGCAGAGCTCGGTGCTTCCAGTTCCACAGTAGCGTGAAAGAGCCGGTTTTCAACTTGGTGAGAGCACCCCGCTAGCATGTGATTCTTAGCCTCTGAAGAGTAAAATTGGAGCCATGAGAGGACATTGTGAATCCCATTTGGAAATCAGCAGTTCCAGTTAGAGGTTTATCTGTTTTGCCAGCACTGTAGAGGTGGGCCCTTTGCATAATTATTTCATTTATTTATTTAAAAGTTTCACCAGGAAGGCATACTGAGCAGGATTGCTCCTTTCCAGATGTGTCCTGAGGGAAATTAAAAGATCGGTGCCCTTCTAAACACTGGTTATGGCTGCAGTGCAAGTAGTGGCAGGTTTGTTGTCATTAGCTTAAAGGGACAGTGTTTGTTTTTGGACATGACTGCGTTGGAATTTATGGATGCCAGTCTTTTGTGACCGGAGACTGGCTGCAGGACTGCAAGGGAGATGCCTGCATCCACCAACGTCTTGATAGAAGTCTGTCATGTCGACTGGTTAGTGATTCTTTTGCTGTCTGGGAGTCCAGTATCAACTTTCATGATATCGTCAGTAAGTAAGTAAAATTTATTTTTAAGCGCTTTTCAGAAACCAAAGCGCTGTACAGGTGAACAAACATTTAATTACATAGTATAACAATAAAATCACTCTCCATATGCCTTCAAAAATAAATAAGTTTTTAACTCAGACTTAAAACTCTCGACAGTCAGGCAGCTTCGTATCCGCTACCTAATTTTATTTTCCTCTCCTCACATGCAGCAGTACCACTGTGAGACTCCAGGTTTGAGGTTCAGTTTTGGGGTTAAGCAGAAGGGGGGTTGGGGTCAGGTTGTAACATGGTTGGTGGTCTTTCAGAGCCATATTTGTTATACCCTAGGGGTCCTTTTTCTGGGTCAGTCAGGCCACCATACATTCTTGTATGTCCATCGGATTCTTGCCTATTCTGGTCTTCGTTTGGCACTCATTATATTCCAAGAATGAGTGCCTTCTGAGTCTGTGCCAAGTTGTACATGTCCCCACTTTAGGCAGTATTGCCATGAGGTTTGAAAAGCAAAATATAGGCCCACATTTAAAGGAAAAAAAAGTGTGTTTAGGAGGGATGTCGGGTTGTGGAACCCCATAGTGCTAGAGCTATATAATAAATTAATTTCATTATCTGTTTCTGTTAGCAGCCGGGCTCTTCTTTTTTTTTTTTTTTTTTTTTTTTTAGAAACGTTTGTTTAACTGCCATTGTTCTGATGTCTCGATGAATAGGCATTCCTTGCCATAATAGGACAGGTTTTTTTTGGGGGTTAAGCGGCAGTATTTGTTATTGACCATATAGTGTGTGTGTGTGGTGTGTGTTTTTTTTTGTTTGTTTGTTTTGTTTTGTTTTTTTTTTGTTAATAATGTTTGGCAAAAATAACAAGATACACATTTTCCTTCCGGTTTCTTTCTTTCCTGAACCAAGATGTGGGATTTTGATGTTTTTAAATGTTACCACTCCCTGACATGCCTGCCATTAAAAAATTAAATATCTTGGCCCATTGTGCTGTTTACCATGAGAAACATGATAGCACCATCCTAATACATCCACGGTGTGAATGTAGTATGTATTCAGGTAACCTCAGTGGAAGAAATTTTTAAAAATTGCAAGTGGCAGCCATCTTTATTGACTTGAGGCATTAACTGTAAAAGTAATTTTTTAACTGAGAACTAAAATACACTGAGCCAGATATTCAGAACTTTGCCCTGGGGCTAAATTAGCACTGCCCGGCAGGCAAACTTAGCCCGGAGCACAAAACAAGCCATATTCAGAAGGAATATCCCGGGGCAAACAGCTTCTGAATATAGCATAGGAATGAGACCTGGTAAACTGGGCTGGGAGTGCAGGGCAAACTTAGCCCTGGAACAAGACAGCTCTGAATATGGCAACCAGGAAGTGCAAACCGCAACAGCAACACAGTGCACAGCGATGTGAAGGTAGGTAGAGATGAACTATGTGGCCAATGTGTGTGCCAGCAAATGCGTGGACCCAGTACAGCTGCAGGCAGCAGCATATGTGAAAGTACATTGTGCAAAACTGTAAAATATTCCCCGTGCTGTTTGCGTAGCACTAACACATTTGCGCGGGTTTAGCCAACACGTTTGCCATATTTAAAAGTGACATGCAAATCAGCCTACTTAGGTACTTTGTGGGCAAACATTCAGATTAGCATCTCGTTATGCCCTGATTTGCATGCAGTTTGCACCAGGCTAACTGTTTAGCCCTGCGCTAAACCCGCGCAAACATGTTAGCGCTGCGCAAACAGCTTGGGGAATATTATACTGTTTGAACACTACTTCCACATGTGCTGCTGGCTGCAGCTGTACTGGGACAACACAGCATAGGCACAGATGGTGGTGGTGCTGCATGCAACTGTCACACTGTAGGTCATGCTACAGTGCACAGCAGACACTACAGTAGCAAGGGGGCCAGTAGTGTGTGGACACAGCAGTGCCTATGGTGTGTAGGGCAGTAATGATGACTGCACTATACACAGTGAGAGGCCCAACCTGCAGGTGTTTACTGAAAGTGGACATTACTATTACGCTGTTGTGTGACCCACAGATGCTGCACCTGTGGCATGGGATGATCACAGTGACATGTATATTTCTGGCTTTGTGTGCTGTGGCAGTTGTACAGCTGTGGGGTATGTGGCCGGGGGGGGGGCACATATTATCTAAAAGGCACACTGGTGTTTGGGTATTCCCAATACTGGCCCATGTGCATTGCATGATGTGTCCCAGCCTTGTGGCCACACCTGGTCTGTGCCTCGCCACCCATACACGCTCCCCCCAACATCCTCCATGCCCACAGTGCTGCATGTGTGTGCTGACATCTGTTGGTGTCCACAGAAGTGTGGTCTGTAGGTGTGTGCTGTATGGCCACACTGCCATGCTGTCCAGTGGCGGCAGGGTCATCACTTACTGCCTGGCATGGCTGGGACTGGTGGCAGATGATGGCATCATTGTGATGCCATCAGCAGCATGCATCCTCTATGTTTGACTTTATCTATGTGTCATATTTATTTGTTAGGGTCGCGCTAAACCTGCGCAAAGCCATAGTGTCGCTGAAAGCTGATTGCCCAGGGTTAAGACAAGCTTACCACGCCAAGTGTCGCGCTGTCACGCAGAAATCACTTCTAGCGTGGCGAAGTCGCTGAATATAGCATTGCGATGTATTCATGTCAGTTTGCCCCTTGCATACATTATAATTTTGCCCAGCGCTAATGCAGTTTGCCTGCGTTATTTGGCCTTCTGAATATAGCAGACCCACGCTAATCCTGCGCAAAAGTTGTTTGTCCGGCACAAAGTTTTAAATATCTGGCCCTCTGAGTATGAATCTTATAATGTTAGAAATACATATTTGCTAAACAAAAAAAAAACTGATAACTTTTTTTTTTTTTTTTTTGCCAACGAACAGCTATTGTTGTTTTAATGACGTGTCTGTCAGTACTGCCAAGAAAGCCACACAGGGTTGTGAGTTCATGCTCATTGTCCTCAATTTGTTTTATTTTACAAATAAATTCTGCTATAAGTGGATCAAGCTCAGTGATAGAATTGTGGACATTTCCCTACTTTCCCCCTTATCCAACAAGCTGCAGTTTTACTTCTGCTGCTATTTTGTTTTGAGCAGTCTAGTTAGTTTGCTGATTATTGTCCAAGATTGGTTTAGATAAAACTGCTGCTGACATTGCCTCTTTGAGTAAGTATTTTAACTTGCCCCCCTTTTTTATTCAGGTAATTTCAGTGAGGGAAAGGTTTTCTGGTGGAATGTGCCTACAATGGAAGCTCTTGTGTGGTTGGATCACAACGAGTGACTGGAAGTGAAAGTGAGTGTGGGGAAGTGGTGGCAGTCTGTATGGGAGAGATGGCTTAGGTGCACTTGTGCACAACTTCTTCGTAATGCGTACAGCCATTTTCTAGGCGTACACAACGGTGTTTGCGTAGCCACTGATTTTCTATGCCCAATAAACCCTAACTATGTAAAGTACTATAATTTGATTGGAACTCTGCATTTTTTTTTTTGTTTGTTTTGGAGAGAGACTTCACTGTCACACTGATTTTACTTATGTCAATTATGAATTGGGAAGGGAATAGAATCTCCTGATTTACTAACATTGGTAAAACATGTTCTGCCTAGTACTATATCATATGACTTTACAGATCAACATGTTATCATCTACAATCTTTACGTTTAATTAGAAGCCCCTTTTTTTTTTTTTTACTGTATTCTCTCTCAAAACTCTTATTTGATACCATTACTGCACTCGACCACCCTGTGAATTTATAAAAAACATCTCTGTGTTTAAGACCATCTTTCCATTTGACAACTTTGCTAATTGCATTTCACAGACTATGTTCCTGTCTTTCTGAAGTACATGCCTGCCACCCGCCAAATGTCTGTTTTTAAATTTCTGGTTGTTTTGTTTCCTTCCTGAAACAGTCAGACTAAGGTCACCTCAGTGAAAAAAAAATCCCTATCTCATTGCTGCACGGCGATGCCCACAGTGGTGGAAATTATGTGGATCCTGCAGGAACATAGTTCAACTAGTGAAATTACAAGTCTGACTATGTTCAAGGAGCAAAATGGTGAAGGGCTGCAGCTCTTTAATATGTGCCCCCTAAATGCATAGACATGCACCAGGTATAGAGAACTGAAGTAAAATGGACTAGTTTTAAAAATTTAATACAGGGTCCCACCTAGAAAATCTGTCAGGTAGGGCCCACAGTGACGCAATCATACGAATATTCCATTTCATTTGATACACTAGCTCTGTGTTTGCTTCTTACATTTTCCTTTCATTTTATTTGTTAACCAGGTTAGGGCACTGGGCCGAAGCCCTTTTTCACTCCGACCCGGGCAAATATAATACAAAACATGATACAAAAGAGACAATAAATAACAATATACAAGCAACAAATATCAAGCATTACATGTGCAAACAGACAATTCTAATAAATGATTTTTGAATCTAATCTTAAATCCTAAATAAAACTTAACTGATCTTAAGGAGGCCGATAAATTGGTCCATAATAAAGGAACCTGGTATTCAAATGAACAAAGACCACAGTTATTTTTTGCACAGTGAGCCACCAATGCCACACCCTGGACTGATCTTGTATTGGGTTGAACATCTCTGATTCCAACTAAGTCAGATAATGGAGTAAGGACATCAGGATAAATAGCCTGATGAAACAGAGTACCCCAAAAATGCTCAAACTTAAGTCGGGGAGACAACCACCAACCTAAAGAGGAGTATAGAGAACAATGGTGGGTCATAATCAGGACATCCAGCACAAACCGATAAATGTTGTTGTAAATAACATTGAAAATCTCTCTCTCTCTCTTACTCCCAACTTACTATACAATGAGGAAACATAATCTAGATGTGGCATTAAACCCTAGAAGCTAATTTTAAACGAGAATCGTATGACGGATAAGATTTAAATTTATATGATTGCCCCAATTTACAGTGAACCTTCCTTCTTACCAACTTTACCTGAGGGGGGAAAGTTAATGAGGGATCAAGTAAGATACCGAGGTACATGAATTCCAAAACCTGTTCAAGTAAATTCCCCTGAACATCATGAACTATTAACGAAGATTGTTAAGTCAAGGCAGAGCTACCAAACTAGATCACTTTGGTCTTATTAGCATTCAGAACCATCATGTTAGAAGACATCCAGTCACATAATTTCTGAAATTCGACTTCCAGAGTCGAATTAATATAGTCAACAGAACTCCACTGATAATACAAAATCAAATCATCAGCATATGATAAACATTTACACTTAACAAAAATTGAGGGGACTTGATTAATAAAGAAATCGGGACCAAAAATGGACCCCTGCGGCACACCACAAGAACTAGAACATACAGCGGATAAAGTAGAACCAATAGAAACGTATTGCTAACACCCCTTCAAAAAATCATAAAGCAACAGCAGAATCTGACAACCCCATAGTATTAAGTTTCTCACATAACAAAGAATGGTTAATCAAATCAGAAGCCTTGGACAGGTCCACGAACACTGCCCCCGTTAAGAATCCATCATTACAACCTTGGAGGGCAGTGTTCGTGAACCTGACCAGGGCCATGCCAGTCTCCCTACCACGCCGAAAACCATGCTGCTCTGCACAGAGGATCTCACCTTTAGCCAAGAAATCATTACGTTGGCTCACCATTAGTTTTTCAAACAATTTATCCAGTGGGTTTAAAATTGAAATTGGGCAAAAATTCTCTGCACCCACAGCCTTTGTATTTTTGGGAACAGGCACTACCCAGGCTTGCTTCCATACTGAGGGGAAAACATAAGTTGAAATACACAAATTATATACTCTACATAGTGGTTCAGCAATGTAAGGTGCTGCCAGTTTACGAAACCTAGCATCAAGCCCTCTCCCACAATCACCAAACTTATCCGGTAAAGAGCATAATAACTGTAGAACTTCAATCGAGGTAACCCACTGAAATAAAAACTTGGGTAGAGCACCAGCCTTTAAATGCTTATCAAATGAATCAAGGTATACCGTTTACCTGAGTAGGGAAACTGTCCTTTGCAGAAAGCCCAAAAGTCAAACCAGAAACATTAGTAAAACATTGATTTAGCAAATTAGCCATCTCCAAAGGATCAGTAATCAGTTGACCTGAAGATTGTAGAGAATCAAGTAATGTTTTAGCTTTGGGGGAAACGAGAGATTTAATAATATTCCTAAAATTCCGTGAATCCAATGACACATTCTCCAATTTAGATCAAAAATAATCAGTTTTATCCTGCTTTACCTTTTTACTTAACATGTTTCTAAGTGCCCTATATTTCTGTAAATGTTTTAAAGAAGGGAGCTTCTTATAGGTCAACCAAGCCACTCTCTTTTGTTTTATAAAAACCTTCAACTCACCAGTGAACCATTGATAACATACCCCTCTTGCATGTATAAATTGAAGAGGAAATAATTTATTTTGCATACTTAACATTTGTTGGCAACAAGAGCAATATGTGGGATGAAGGGTAGATCCTATGGGGACAGAATGCAGGATCTTCACCTGTATTCACTTGCGTACTGAAGATGGAGGGGTGACATGATTATGATCTATAAATCCTTCCAAGACAACAGGCTGCAGTTAGATCTGGGTCTGGAACTTAAGCAGAAAACTTATGAAACCAGAACTCGCAGTAAACAGCTTAAGCTACAAAGGTGGAACTTGCGAAGAAGAAGGTTCTGGTTTAGCCAGCGGGTGGTACCTCATTGGACCATGCTTCCTATAGAGGTGGTAGAAAGTCCGACACTGGTGACCTTTAAAACATGACTGGATATATTCAGCAAAAATAAGATTAGAGAATATGTTTTTTGTTTGGCAAGCAATATGGACGGAAGTCTGATAAATGCGTTGTCACTATGATCTGGATTGGGTATATAATCCAAAAAAGACCAGTCCACATCCTGCAGTTCTCCAGGCAAGGCATCACGTGACCTGCCTTGAAAACTGTGGGACTGCACTAGTCTAGGAGGGATCCTGGTTCTTCTAAAGTCAACACCATAGGTGACCTGGTGATCACTCACCAAGTCTCCAAGAATACCAGCACATGATACACTACTGATTTTATTGGTAATAAATTAATCTAACAATGTATGATTCATGGAATTTGTGTTTAACCTAGCAGGTTCACTAATGAGTTAAAATAACATGAATCAAGCAAACTCTCAAGGGCAGCATCAGCCTTCGTCCAATTCAAATTAATGTCACCCGTCATAATAAAATCATGTTTTGAAAAGAATGGGGCAGCTTTGTCAAGAAAATCTTGCAACTCCAGTTTACCACATTTGGGGGATTATAAAGAGCACCAACTACAACATGCTTGGCCCCACCTAAAAGCAGATCAAATACAATCCAGTCATTATGTGCTTCAGAGGTCTGGCTTGAAGATAAAACAGTAACTTCCAGGTGTTCTAAAAAATAAATAGCCCCCCACAAATTTAGAGCCCAAATGATCAGATCTCAACAACAGGCAGTGGCACCTGGGCGGCGCTCACTGAACTACAAAGGAAGCCAGAACCGCTTCCTCAACCGTCGACTGACCCCCCGAGGCCCTCACACCCAGTTCAAGCCTCCTCCACGGGAATATTTGGGAAGGCAGTGGTGCCTGGGCAGCTCGCTGAACTACAAAGGAAGCCAGAACCCGCTTCCTCGACCTGACCAACCCCAGGCCCTCCACACCCAGATTCAAAGCCTCCTCCACGGGAACATTCGGAAGAGTCTGACCGCTGAACACTGCCAGCCTCTCTCAACGGCGAATCTCTGATTGGTGCTTTGCACTTGCAGGCGGTTTCCCATTGGACCACTTGCCATCCCACTGAGCTGCATTGGAGCTTTTAAATTGACTATACAGGGATTCTTTTGGGCTGCTGCCGCTTATCCTGCTGGGGACCTGTAACTGTATGTTTTAGGCAAAATTTTTCTCCCACCCCGCCTCCTCCCAGGCCTCCTTTAAAGACAGTGTTGCTCTGCCCAGTCACAACTTAAGGCGCTCTAATTGGGTCATCTTGCTAAGTGGGAGGAGGCTGAATTTTTTTTTTTTTTTTCTCACATTCTCTCTGTCTCCTGTCACCTCTCCTGCTCTGTTGACTCATCCTTTCTCTTCTCATCCCTTGCCCATCCTACTCTGCTCATCCTCCCTACCCTTGCTTGGCCCCTCCCATCATCCTCTACTTGTGCCTCCTTGGCTGACCCCTGCCACTACAAGGCAGGGCTTATCCTCAATATTTTTTTTTTCTTTTTCTCTCCTTTTTTCTTTCTTTTTCCTCCTCCGCTCATCTCCCTGTGACTGCTCATCCCCCCCTTCCCCTGTCCTCCTGGGAGTATGGCCAATCTCTCAAGCCAGCCAGGCTACTGCTCCCCACTCTCCTCCTGCTTGGCTCTACAAAAGGGCTGAAATTGCCCACTTAAATGTTCGCAGTCTATTAGCCAACCTGGTGGAACTGACAGCCTGGGAAGCCCACTACCACACTGATATCTTAGGTATATCGGAAACTTGGTTGAAACCCCAGATTCCGGACTCTGTGATCTCCCTCCCGGGGTATAGCCACATCAGGCGTGACTGTGTGGGCTACAAGCGGGGTGACGGGGTGCTACTTTATTACAAAGCACACCTTGATGTGTCCTCCGTTGATATCCCTCCTAACCCCCACAGTGAGTTCCTACATGCCCTCCTCTTACTTGGGCATAAGAAGAAACTGCACTTGATACGTGCCTACAACCCTCCCAAGGGTGGTCTGTAAGGGCTCTCCTCCCTTCTCCACTGCACCAGTGACATAGTGGGGTCAAACGAAGTCCTAATCATAGGCGATTTCAATCTAGACTGGCTGGCTTCCAACCGCAAGTTATATGAACCTCTGCTCTCGGGCCATGCCATGAGCCAGGTCATCACTGAGCCTACAAGGCCCTCTACCCGGGGAATAAAGGGTCGCTACTCGACCGGATCCTGACTAACAGATCTGACAGGATCACATCCTCAGGCGTCCTACCGGATGCCATCTCCGATCACTCGCCCACCTACTGCACTTGGGGCATTTTACGATCAAAACCCCCCAGCAAAGTGATCACAATGAGGGACTACTCTAAGCTAAATACCCATCACTTTCTCTCAGACCTCTCACTTGTTGACTGGTCAGGGGTCACCGCACTAGATGACCCAGCACAAGCTCTTAAGGAATTTCTTACCAAGTTCATCCCCGTGCAGAACAAACACGCCCCCCTCACCAGGAGGCGAGTAAAAGGCGCCGTCACCAAATGGCTTCACGTTGGCCTTTTCTGCCTTATGACATCTAGGGACAAAAGCTGGGTGACCTACAAGGCCTCCCAAAGCATTACCGATCTCTTTGCCTACAGGACCTTCAGAAACATATGCAGAAAAGCCATTCGCTCCGCCAAAAGCGAATACTGCCAATCCACCCTGCTCTCCTCAGCCGCTAACCCGAGGAATTTCTGGCAAAATATCAAAAGCGGTGTCGGTGGGTCTGCCAGAGTGCAAGTCACCGACCTATTTATTGGCAGGATCAGCTGTAACAACCCCCTCACCATCTCTAATACCTTTAACTCCCTGTTCTCCGAACCTCCGGACCCTCCTCCCCTGTGCCCTGCCCGAAATCCCCCCGACCCCCCCACCTCCTGTTTCTAACTCCGTCCTCCACTCTTCCTCCAACAAGTGAGCAGCTGCTTGCGAGACCCAGAAGCTCCTTGCCAGCCTATCCCCCCACAGTGGGGCAGGTCATGACGGCCTCGAGCCTAAACTGCTCAGGCTAGGGGCCCATCTTTTTGTTAGGCCTCTCACGCACATTTTCAATTCCTCCCTCAACTTAGAAACATAGAAGTTGACGGCAGATAAGGACAGCAAGGCCCATCCAGTCTGCCCATTTCTTTTTCTACCTTATAAATGTGTCATAGGTCTTTGCTCTGTCAGTGGCCTATCTATTCATAGTCATTTGTATTGCTCCCTTATGCCTATCCCATGCCTGTTTGAAGCCCTGCACTGTATTCATAGCCACCACTTCTTGTGGTAAGCCATTCCATGCATCCACCACCCTTTCTGTGAAAAAGAATTTCCTTACATTCCCCCTTAATCGGCCTCCCTCTAATCTCATGCTGTATCCTCTTGTCCTGCTATTTTTCTTATATTTAAACATGTTAGACTCTTTCACCTTGTTTATGCCCTTAAGGTGTTTGAATGCCTCGATCATATCACCTCTCTCCCTCCTTTGCTCAAGGGTATACATTTTGAGCTCTGTTAATCTGTCCTCATATGTCTTCTGATGCAGTCCCTGCACCATTTTGGTTGCCCTTCTCTGACTGCCTCAATTTGGTTAATGTCCTTGTGAAGGTGTGGCCTCCAATACTGCATGCAGTACTCCAGATGGGGCTCTAACTAGTGTCTTGTACAGAGGATTAATATCTCCTCTTACGACTTGTGATACCCCTACTAATACACCTAACACCCCCTAGCCTTACCTGTTGCTTTAGAGGTCTGCTTGGATGATTTTAGGTCATCAGTGATGATGATGCCCAAGTCTCTTTCTTCCTTTGTGACTGCTAGCAACTCCTCCCAGCCTATAGGTGGCTTCAGGGTTTCTCTTCCCTATGTGCATGATTTTGCACTCTTTGCATTAAATCCCAGTTGCCACTCTTCTGACCATTCTGCTAGTTTATCCAGATCTCTTCTCATTCTGCCCACCCCATCTGGATCATCTACTCTGTTGCAGATCTTGGTGTCATCTGCAAACAGACAAGCCTTACCCTCTAGTCCATCTGCAAGGTCACTAATGAAGATGTTGAAGAGGACTGGCCTCAGGACTGATCCTGAGGTACCCCACTTGTGACTTGCATCTCTTCTGACTGTATACCATTTACCACCAATCTCTGTTTTCTGCCCGTCAACCAGTTTGCCACCCAGCGACCAACTTCTGACCCACCCCGCTTCCCCAGCTTATTTATCAATTTTCTATGTGGAACAGTGTCAAAGCTTTGCTGAAGTCAAGGTAGGCGACATCAACTGCTCCCTTGGTCCACCACTCTGGTTACCCAGTCAAAGAAATCTATGAGATTAGTTTGACAGGACCTTCCTTTGTAAACCCATGCTGTCTTGGATCCTGTGCTCCTATGGATTCCAGGTGTTGCACTATCCTTTCCTTAAGGAGTGCCTCCATAATCTTGCCCCTACTGAGGTAAGACTGACCGGTCTGTAGTTCCCGCCTCCTCCCTGCTACCACTCTTGTGGGCGGGATCACATGAGCCCTTCTCCAGTCTTCTGGGACCTCTGTGCTCAGAGACTCACTAAACAATTCTGCTAATGGCTCTGCTAGTTCCTCCTTAGCTCCTTAGTACCCTGGGATGTATGCCATCAGGTCCCATTGCCTTATCCACCCTGAGCTTAGCAAGCTCTTGTAGGACCCTTTCTTTGTGAAGGGAGTAGTGCTCACCTCCCTCCCCCCTGTCCATGATGCTGAGCTGTGGGCCCTGCCCTGCCTTCTCTTCAGTAAATACTGAGCAAAAGTATCTATTTAGGATAGAGGCCTTTACAGGGTCCTCCTCCTCACATGCTCCTTTCTCCATTAAGCTTAGCAATACCCCTCTGGACTTTCTTCTTTCACTAATGTGTCTATAGAAAGTGTATGCCTTCTCTTTTACTGTTCGTGCTAGTGTTTCCTCAGTTTGGGACTTTGCCTGCCCTACTGCCTTACCTGCTTCCCTTAGGCAGTTTGGTATGCCTCCCTATCTTCATCCCACTGTGTTCCTTTATATTTCCTGAAGGCCAGCCTTTGTCTCTGACCTTTTCTACTGTATTTGAGAACCAAAGTGGTCTTCTTCTTTTGCACTTCCTTTTCTGTCTAACACAATGGGATGTTGCTTCAAGTATTGCATCCTTAATGCTTGCCCACTTTGCCTGTACCCCTCACCTGTGTTTCTTTTGCCAGGGCTAGCTTAACTCTGTTGGCCATCTTATCAAAGTCAGCTCCTCTGAAGTCTCATATTTTGCCTTGGAATGGGATGATTTAGATGTAGCCAAATTGAACCATACTATGTGATGGTCACTGGCCCCAGGTGACCTTCTACCTGGAAATCTGTGATCCCTTCTTTGTTAGGTCAGTACTAGATCTAGGATAGCCCTGTCTCTTGTGGGTTGCTGTACCAGTTGTTTGAGGCCCTCCCGCAGGGAATCCACTATGAGTCTAGTTCTGGCAGATGTTCCTGCTGGTATTGACCAATCTGTATCCGGCATGTTGAAGTCTCCCATTATCAGAACCTCCCTTTAGCTGTCATGTTTTGTATATCTTCTAACAGTAAGTGTCTGTCTTCCTCTGGTCTGGGGCCTGTAGACAACCCCAGTTCTTATGGCTGTCCCATTTCCTGTTTCAGGGTGACCCACAGTTCTTCTGGCTCCTTATGTATTCTGAATTTCTGTAGCTTTGATATTTTCATTAACATACAGGGCCACTCCTCCCCTTTTGCACTCGGTCTCTTCCAACAATACATAGCCAGGTACTGAAGTCTCCAAAGTGTGGTTACTGGTAAACCACGCCTCACTAATTGCTACTATGTCCAGTTTAGCCTCTGACATTATTGCCTGCAGGTCTGGGATCTTATTTCCCAGGCTGTGAGCATTGTATACATGATTTTCCATTGGCCAGATTTTGGTGTGTTAGTTGTTGGGTGAAGTTTGGCCTTACCCTGATGCTCGATGGGGAGACGAACCTTTTTCTTACCTGGTGATGCAAATGAGCGGCAAACATGCTGAATTCCTGTTTGACCACTAGCTGAGGGTGGAGGGTGTTCTTCCCATTCGACGTATGGGGTGCTGCACCCCTCTCCCCATTTGCTAGTTTAAATATTCTGCAAAGACGTCAACTCTGGGCTAATCCCGGATATCTGGAAGGTGGCAAAGGTGGTCCCAGTCCTAAAACAAGGCAACCCCAAGGACCCCCAGAACTATCGTCCTCTTGCGATATTGTCAGCCGCCTCCAAGATCCTTGAGAAAATCGTGGCCTCCCAGCTATCCCTCTATATTCAGGACCATAACCTCTTCTCACCGGCTCAACACGGTTTCAGAAAAGGGCACAGCACGTCCATTGCCCTCGCTGTTGTCACCTCAACTATCAGAACTGCTGCTGACCAGGGGAACCTCACTGGTGCCATCTTTGTGGATCTCTCCAAATCGTTCAACAAGGTTGACCACTCCCTCCTCTGCTCCACCCTCCGATCCCTCGGTTTCTCCCCCACTGCTTACGCGTGGTTCCTCAACTACCTCTCTGGCAGACAGCAGTACACCAACTTCAATCGTACCCACTCCTCCCCCTCTCCTGTCCACTGTGGGGTCCCCCAGGGCTCTGTCCTTGGTCCCACCCTCTTCTCCCTCTTTATCAACGATCTTCCGTCCTCCACTATCCATGGGTGTACCACTCTGTATGCGGATGATTTGGTCATATTGACCTGTGCCCGTGACATTGCCACCATCAACTCCCAGCTGAACGCAGACTTCCATCGCATTCAGTCCTGGCTAGTGGATCACAGACTCACCATCAACCTCAAAAAAACCCAAGCTATGCTGTTTGGCTTACGGAACAAGATAAAGTCCTGCCTCTCCCCCTCCAAATTCTTGATATCGATGGCTCTCCCCTACAGACAGCGGCCTCAGTCAAGTACCTGGGTGTCACTCTGGACCCACATCTCGATCTCACCCTGCATATTCGTAACATCTGCAGGGCTACAAATTATAAGCTTGGCCTTGCCTACAAAACTAAAAATTGCCTAACCCCTGCAGCTTGTTTGGCGCTAGCCAGAGGGGTCCTCCTCCCTACTCTCTGCTACGGGCTGGTTACCTTTTCCCCCGTACCCCCATCCAGCCTCCAGAAATGGGACTCCGCCCACCATAACATCTGCCGCTTCGCCATTTCCTGCCGCCTCTACTCACTGCTACTTCTACCTAGACTCACACTGGAGTGGCTCCTCCAGAAAAGCATTGCACTGTGCTTGGTAATTTCATTGACAACATTATAAGATTGGCCACCCTCTGCCCCGCCCTCCCTTAACCCTGCCCCCTCCTATCAGCTAAGATCGAGAGCCCTCGATCGGCTTGTCCCTAGAACTGCCCCTCGTGGGGACCGGCCTTCTCCTCCTCCTTCGCCTCAAAAATCTGGAACCTGTTCCAATCCTTACCCGGTCCGCCTCACATCCCCACTTCAAAACCTCGCCTGGCACTACCTGAAACCTCCTCCGCCTGCCCCTGTACCTCCTCAGACATTCCTCCCTACTCAAGTACCATGAGCTCCCAGGCCCCACTGCACCATACCCTCCAATCTAGTAACACAATTCAGACTTTACACCTCCTCCATCCTCTCCCTCACTCCTCTCTCCTAATTGGCCTTACTCCTTCCACCCGGTCCCTCCCCCACCCGTTTTTCCCTTGTATGCACTTACTTCTGTTAGCACTAATTTACCTCATATATTCTATCTAAATTTGTCTTGTTTTACCTGAATTCGCTTAGCTTTACTCCATAATTGTATGCACCTGTGTATCCCAACCTCAATTCTAACGATGCCTTCCTTCCCCTTTCTTTCAGGTATTGTCTGTTGTTTTCTTGTTTGCTAAATTTGTACTTTACTGTTGGCCGCCTTTTCATTTTCTGTTAACCCTGTTGATTGCTCAACTGTATGTAACTGACTTCTGTATGCCACTACCTTTGTAACCCTCCCGGGTCGCACCTGAAAATAGGCACTTGGCTGTCTAGTGTGCCCTACCCGGTTAACAAAAATAAATAAATAAATAGTATATACATTTCATCTGATAGAGCAGGTTTTAACCAAGATTCGGTGGCAGTAACCAAATCTGGTTTATATAAAGACACAAAAGATTCAATATTAGCCAATTTTGGTAGCAAACTCTTAGCTTACTGACTGAAAGCTGAGGGCCTGGAGTAAGTTCAACGTCCCTAGATAACATTAAAAGTAAAATAACAAACATTTACCAAGTGACTTAATATGTATCATCAAGCCCAAAGCAAACTAGGAAGCTAACAAAACCATGATACCACCAACCATCCTTAACGCCATTTTTTCAAACTGCAACAAGCAAAATGCGCACATTTCCTTCTGAGACCTCCTTAAAAAATCAGACATTGTAAAATCATCAAACAAGACATTATTCTGACTCTGTATATTGTCTTCAGTTAATGCATTCAAATCATTCAACACTAAACTCACTAACAACACAATCCACACACCCATGTTACTATTTATGACCAGTACAGTCCCACTCACACAATAGCTTATAGCCCACAACTACCTCTAACTCCTGAGCACTTAAAGCACTGAGGTCCTGGCCACGCTACTGCACTCCGACTCGGTAATGGTTACAGACCATTACAGCCGGTAAGTGGTACGGTGTGTCCACACTGCGGCAGTGTCTGGTACGGGACCGGTACCGCCGGTCCACACTGCGGGTGCCGGGTGACCATTACAGCGGCACCCGATCCCACAGTGCAGCTCGCACTGCACTGTAGGCAGTGCTGGGAACTGCTCTCACACGTCAACACTACAGCCTGTAACAGTACAGCGGCAGATCCGGTTCCGTAACCGTTGTTGAAACCACCTCACGACTGGTTTCGACAACGGTTGCTGAAACGTCTCCTTTAACGTTACAGGGGGTGGATCCAGTGTAGTGTGGACAGGGCCTTAGACACACCTGAACCACTTGAGCCGCCGCTACAAACACCACCGGGTTTGGCCAATGCGAATATTTAAACTCCTCAACCACACCCACATGGGCTGCCACCACCAATGAGGGGAACGGCATGGCAGAATACTTCACTGGTTACCACAGTAATACCTCGTGGCAACCTCGTTAGGATGAAATTGGAGCAGTAGTAGCAGTTAACAATCACCCCCCCCAAACATATGCAGTCAGCAGCAGTACAGACAGCATTCAGAGGAGCAGCTGACGGATAGCCCACTATAACAATATCAGCTAGCATCTCTAATACGTTTTAAAAATCCCACATGCTTGCTGACTCCAATACTCCAAACCTTTAAAAATTGCAGTGGGTAATCCGCTTCATTCGGTCACATATTAGACCCACTTGGTCCTGTTCAAGACAGTGTTACCCACAATGTTTCAGTACTTATCCACTCAGCGCTAGTAGGGCACAACGTAGATGTACACAAAATGTTACTAGTACTGTTCCAGCCTTCACTGGGGTCTTAAGCAGCAGGATGGATATCGTGCAGCTGGTAAAATCACTGGGCTAGAGGATGTCTGCCATCCACTCTCTAACTCCGGAGTACTTAAAGCACTTAGACGCACTTGGGCCGGCACTACAGTGCAGTGCCCAAAATACCCCAATTTAATTAGAAAATAGATTATAAATACAAGTATTCTCAGAGTTTAAAAGGTGACCAGGTACCCAACGGGGGAGGGGGGCACCTGGAAATTCCTGGGTAATCCTGGTGGGCTAGTTCAACTCTGGAAACCTGCTACCACACCAAAGGTGTTTCATCTCAGTCTGTAAAATTAAAATCCAATGGCCAGGTAATGAATAGCTACATGAAAATCAAAGGCCACTAAAGTGATGCACAAGTCATTTGATCACTAGGCTTTGAATGTTTACCCTGTACAGTTCCACAAAAGGGTCACCACTAGAACAATTTTTTATCACTAAATATCATACACCAGAAGTGGAGGGCTGTCTTAGGGATTTATTATCCATTTCAACAACTGGACACTAATACAGCATGCAGGGTGACTGCTAACAGTAGAAAACAAAGTGGGGATTTCCAGGGAGGGGTAGAGGCAGGTGGAAGTATAAGAGGGGGCATAATTAAGGCAGCCAGCCTCTGCGTGAAGGAAATGAGTAAGAAGAGAAGGAAAAATCGACTGTTATGGTTCTCTAGGGAAGTGGCCAGTGTGGTGAAGGGAAAAAAAGGGAGGGGTTCAGGAGGAAATAAGGAACCACAGAGGGAGGAGGACAGAGAGTATACCAAGTAAAAGAGTATACCAAGTAAAACAGAGGTAGGGAAGGTGGTGAGGAGAGCAAAGGTGGATAAAGAGGAAAGGATGGCCAAAGGGTAGCTAAGGGAGATGAGACTTTCTTCAGGTACATAAGTAATGAGAGGAAGGCACGGGGAGGGATAGTGAGGATTAAGGTGGGGAGACTGCAAAAGAGGACCAAGAAAAAGCTGCCACCCTGAACAAGTGTTTGTCAGTGTTCTTGGTGGGGGGACCACCGGGTTGGAAAGGTGGACACAAGTCCATTTTCAGAGGATCAATTCTCAGCTCTAAAGGTAGATAAGGCTATGGGACTGGATGAGATACACCCAAGGGTGGAAAGGGGAAGAGCTATTTTCCCCACTGATCTCCCTATTTAACAGTTTACTGGAAACAGGCATGGTTCCAGAGGACTCGAGAAGAGCTGGTGTGGTTCCTCTGCGTGAGAGTGGAACCAGAGATGAAGTTAGCAACTATTGGTTGGTCAGTCTCCAGTGGTGGGAAAATTAATGGAAACCCTACTAAAATGAGATGGGTAGATTATATTTAATGAGTTGCAAGACCACAGGCATCATGGGGGGGGGGGCATTTTTTGACTGGGTGACCTGAGGAATAGATCTGGTGAGGGCAGTGAACATGGCCTGTCTGGATTCTGGCATGGCATTTGACACTGCTGCACAGGAGACCGATAAAGAAACTGAGCAACCTAGGGATGGGAGCCAAAGAGGTGATTTGGGTTAGAAGCTAGTTAACAAATGGAGGCAACAGAATGTGGTATTTAACAGCACTCACTCTCATGATGGGAGGTGACCAGTGGGGTGCCGCAGGGCTGTGTACTGGGGCTGGTCCTCTTCATTGTCTTCATAAATGGCATTCCTGAAGGGAGGGTATGCCTCTTTGCAGATGATACCAAAATATGCAGTAGGGTGGACACTCGAGGGGGTGTAGGCAACGCACAGGGATCTTCTGGAAACTTGAGGAGTTGTCAGGAATGTGGCAGTTAGGGTTCAATGCCAAAAAGTGCAAAATCGTACACCCTGGGCATAGGAACCTGGGAGCTGAGGATAGGATGGGGGGTACTGAGTAACTGAGCAGGAAAAGGGATCTTGGGGTTATAACTTATGACCTCAAAGGGCAGCAAAGCAGTGGGTAGGGCTAGTGGGATGCTGGGTTGAATAGGGAGGGGTATATTGAGCAAAAGGAGGGAGGTGGTGTTACCACTGTATTGCTCGCTGAGGAAACACCACTGTGTTCAGTTTTGGAGGCCACACCTGAGAAAGGATATAGACCGGGTGGAGGCAGTCCCAACGAGGGCAACTACAATGGTGCAGGGGTTGCATGAGAAGTCTTACAAAGAGAGAGTGAGGGATCTCAACATGTACACAATGAATGAGAGAGGAGATGATAGAGACCTACAAGTATCTCACAGGTGAACAGTGTGCGGGGGAGGGGGGCCTCTTTCAAATGAGAAAGAGCACCAGGACCAGGGGGCATGTGAAGAAGCTGGGGGGGGGTTTGAGGGATGCGAGGATATACCAACACACTGAAAGCTGGTTTGGCACCTGGAATGGACTACCAGCGGATGAGGGGCCAACAGTGGAGTGGGGGATTCATGCATGCATGGGATAGAGATAGGGGTCTGCAGAGACAGATTAAGCAGGGAACATCTAAGCAGACTGGATGGACCAAGCGATCCTTCTCTGCTGACAAATTCTGTGTTTCAGAGGAGAAAATTGGTAAGCCAAATTCATGGATTCAATTAACTGTGATTGGCATTCTCACTATTGCAAATACAAGTTATAACCTGGGCATCCCGGGTTAGTTATATCAGTTTAGTCCTATTTTAGGATGCTTCTGCTGAGGGGCTAATGAGAAAGAACAGATGGAGTCCAGTCCATCCCCCTGATAACTGCCCCAGCTCGCCTGTATTTGAGTTTTTGGTTTTTTTTATCTAAGTTTACTTCATCATCTTGTCTTTAAACAAAGAAACATAGTTAAAAGTCCACTAAAACTTGAGAAAGCCTGGCTACCACTTCACAGAGACCCTGTTGGGTCAGGCCCTACACTATTCCAAATTCATTTGCTATTTAACTGCTGATATGAGTTTAGGTCACATGGTTTTATTTTGTTTTTCGTGCTGAGAACACATTCAAGGTTCCCATTGTCTCATATTTATAAAATGCAGCCTGAATTGATGTCCCTGCTGGTGTTTTGGGTGTGTTGTAGAGGCAAGGTTAGGAAGCACAAGTAATCCAGGAGACGTTATAATATTTGCAAGTCAAACTTTATTCTTGTATTAAACATAATTAAAAAAAAAAAAGTATAACAACATTTATACAAGACTGCTTTTAACACAGGCAGTCCAAGCAAAAGTCCTTCTTCTGAGAGAATAGCTTAACCTCCAACTTAATTCTAAAACTAAACTGAAAAAAAAATCCTGTTTTTCACAAAATGTAACACATCTCTGTTTCTTTCCTGAGCAAGTATGTTCAGGCTCCACTGGTGTAACAAAATAAAACAGGATTACTGGAAGTGCCTCCTGTAGACAGTTCTGTTAACAAGCTTGAGGAAGTCGAAAGGTCTCTCATGGTCAATCCCCTTGTATTTACAGCTTGCAATCTTTTCTAATACAAAACACAAAATATGAAAGGCGCTCACCGCAAAGAAACAGCAGCCAAAGTTTACTCAACTGTTTAAATGAGCTGCAATAAATGCACAGATTCAGCGTATCTAAATTCATTTAAATGTGGATCAATTCCAAACGAACGGAGCTGCAGCCAACACACGCAGTACTCCAGTGCTTTGAACCCTGACCAGGTTCTTCCTCAGGAGGGCATGTCACTATGCAGTACATGTTCACAATTTAAAGTGACAGTACATTATTGCCTTAGTCCAGAGACTGCATAATAGTATCCACACATGGCTGTACTGATTAAAAACACCATACCAACCAAACCCCAAACATTATTATAAAGTGTTTAAAATCCAGAAAATAAAAGGTCACTGCAACCCCTGGTTCTCCTCTACGTGAATGGTTAAATACTCGTGACTATCTCTGGCATGTTGCATGGGCTACGGGTAGGCTAGCTGATATTCATTCTTATTGGGGAAAAAAAAAAGTGCATAATGACTGCACCAGGGCAATTCATGCAGCAAAGTCAACACTTTAAGGAGGCACTCTCTCATATCTGAGGAGATGGAAGAAAATTCTGGTCTAACCTTAAAGAACTCATTGAAACTACCCCCGCCTTGTGAACCCTGGATAGTGTTCCCACTCAGGATCCCAGCTCCATTGCAAACACTTTTAACAAGGCATTCTCAGACCTTAGTAGTTTCCTCTCTCCCCCCCCCCCGACTTCTTCCACCAATCTAGCTCTAGCCTTAACGATTGTGCAGGGAACCAGCCACCCTCTCTTCCATTTCAGAGTCCTGTCAGCAAGTGAAGCCAAAAATTATCTACTAAGTCTTGGGGAAATCCAGGACCAGAAGTGACGCATTGGACCTTAACCTTGTTGCACAGACCTCTGATTACATACTTGCTCCTCTAACTCATATTATCAATACCTCACTCCAGTTCTCGCAGTTCCCAGAAAAATGGAAAGTTGCCTTAGTGACTCCTATTTTCAAGAGCGGAGATCAAACTGTGACAGGAAACTATAGACCAATATCAATCCTCCCACCACTCTCTAAGGCGCTTGAAAGATTAGTGGCTGATCAGTTCGATGAGTACTTTGAAAAATACCAATTCCTCTGCCCGCATCAACATGGCTTCTGTAAGGACCATAGCACCTCAACTGCACTCTTCGAGTTGACAGACTTCAGTCACAACACATTGGACCAAGGTTCCCTAGTTGGAGCAGCTTTCATTGACTTAACGAAAGTGTTCGATACGGTAAACTATAGCCTCCTAATTGAACAATTAGCATCCATTGGCCTCTCAAATGACACTGTGGCATGGTTCCAGAACTACCTGCATGCCCGCTCTCAGCAAGTAAAGATCAACAATGTCCTCTCGGACAGCAGATCCATCCACTCTGAAGTTCCACAAGGATCCATACTCTGCCCACTGCTATTCAGCATTTTCTTGAACCGCCTACCTTATGCTTGCCAAGAAAACATCCTGCTCTACGCAGATGATGCAGTCCTATATACCAGCCACCCTGACCCTAAAGAGCTGAAGCTAGTCCTCCAAAGGAATTTCAGGGAGCTTGAGAATTGGATCAGTGATCATAAACTTGTCATGAACTACAAGGAAACTAAAACAATGATGTTCTACAGCTCCAAAAGCAAATACAAGACCTACCCACTTTCTATCCCTAACTCTGCGTGTACCTCTTGAATTAGTCCAGCACTTTAAATATCTGGGTGTCACAGTTGACAGCACCTTGTCCTTTTCCTAGCACATTGACACTGTAACCAAAGCAGTCAACACATGTATTGGACTTCTTTGTAGGCATAAGAACTGCCTAACTGCAGAGGTCCTTAACATAACCATACAAAGCTTTGTGGTCTGTCTGGTAGACTATGGCCTCGTGATCTATGGTTCTGCTGCCTACTCAGCCACACACCTTCTCAAAGTGGCCTTAAACAGAGCATTTCTGCTTCCAACTGGAGCTGCTAGGTTCACACGCACCTGTGACCTTTATGCCCAGGCCAGTTGGCTGCAGCTTCCATGTAGACTCTGGTATTAATCATGTACTGTGGCTAAAAAGGTAAGCCTTGGCCTACAGCCCCCTGGAGTACAGAATCTGCTCAAAACTCCAAAAGCCAGATATTCAGTGTTCTCCGTGCCTGTACAATGCTTGGGCAAAGGTCTTTTGCTCTCCCAGCACCTAAATGGTTCAACTCTCTACCTCCTTACATCTCCACTGAAGGTAAAATAGGCCCCTTTAAGAGAAAACTTAGACATTATCTTATTGAGGAATCCAGCTGCGACTGCTTTCCTTAGTCTCTTCTCCTATTTTCTTGTTTCTTAAATATCCCCTACCATTAGGTCTGTCTCCTTTGAACTCCAGTCACCTTCCTCTGCCCATCCCCCATATTTCATCCCCCCGCCCCTCTGCTGGTTGGGCACTCTTGTCTCCCAGCTGTACCACTACACTGTCTCTGCCACTCCACACTCTCCACAGACAAAGCCTTCTGGGCAGAATTACCCTCCTTGAATCTCTCTTCCTAAAGTTAACCCTGTGCTGCATGCTTTCAATTTAGTGTTCACCATTCGATATGGTAATCTCATGAGTTTGTCTTGCTGAAATGGAAATACTGTAATTGTGTACTGCTGCTTACTGGTCTTCTTGTAACATGTTTGTTTAGTCATGACTCTGATGTGGAACCTATGAAATGAGCTTGTTCTCAAATGTGTTATCCAAGAATATAATAAATAACTGGTGAACAATTTCTGTACACGATAAACATTTAAACATGCTGGGATTACTTATTTTCTCTGTTAAATAGTAGAAACCATATATTATAAAAAATTAATGTGTTATAAATATGGTTCAATGTCCCAATCTTCGATACGTCCTACTTTATGTCCATCAGGACTTAAAGAGCTAGTCTACTGCCTGGAATTAATTGTATCTTTCGGATGTAATCAGCTATCTCTTCTTATATCAAGTATTTTTAGGGCTGCGTGGGTGGAGCCCAGCAGTCCCCTTGGGAGGACTAGTAGAAAAGCAGCTTCAAACAAACAACCTTGTGAGGTGACAGAAGTCTTCTCCACCTGTCCACACTCGCACTGCCCTTTTTTTTTTTTTTTTTTTAACCCCACCTGATGGACAACTGTTTCTGTGGTCGGCATAACCCCCCACCCAACCTCCCTCTCTGCACCTCTCCAAATGTAGCAGTGGCACAGGGGTGCCCAATCCTCAGGGCAAAATCCTCATCCTGTATCTCTTCCCCCCACCCCATTACTGCTCATGTGTGCCTCTGGACCTTGGAACTCTCTGTGCATATATATCTATAGTGCAAAACCCCGTAAAAAGAAAATGGTTAGTCAGTGTCTTTTGTGGCTGCAGCAGCCCCCACCAGACCCTCCCACTCAGCACCCCCAAGCCCTTACTTACCAATCGGGAATCCAGCACCGTAATCCTTACTGGACTGTAGACACATCTTTACTCTTCAAAGCCAGACCACAAACTGAAGACAAGTCTGTGCTTCAGTGTATTTCAAGAGGATAAAATGTTATAGGTTCCTGTACTGTAACATGCCCTGCGGCTCTCCTCAGCTCATTTAGATGCTACACTCAATTGCCTTGTTTACATGAACACTTGAACCGGGTTCAAACTCCAGTTTCAGTGGAATCAATGCTGCATTCCTCAGTTGGAAGCTCATGTAAACTCATTCTGAGCTGGGTTACTGTTTCACTCTGAACCGGGTTCAACTGCAGTGGTTCAAAAGCATTGATTCTTTTGAACCTGGTTAGTTTGTACATGTAAACCTGATTCATGAATTGATTCTGGTATACTTACTGTTGAAACTGCTGCAAAGGGAATGCAGCCAGATTCAAAATCCTCAAGGTGAGCAGTATAGCGTAGTGGTTTAAGGCTCTGAGCTGCAAATCTGGTGACATCCAGCAGACCAGACCTGGGTTTGAATCCCACAGCTTCCACTTGCATACTGTGTGACCCTGAGCAAGTCATTTAACTTCCCTGTGCTCCCAGGTTGCTCCTGTAAAAAAAAAAAAAAAAAAAAAAAAAACTTTCAGCTTAGTGTGCTACTCCTGGTTAAACAACTAAAAAAAAAAAATGCTGTGTGTTTACATGCAATGGGAATCAGTCACCTTGTAGTTAGTTCAGTTTGAATTGATTACAAGGTGACTGATTCCCATTACATACAAACACACATCAACTGAGGATTTTGAATCTGGTTGTTCATCCTCATCAATCCAACACCATGTAAACCCAAAAGGATTACAATCTGAATGAAAAGAATTGATTGCAAAGTAATTGATTCCCGCTATATGTAAATGTAGCAACTGCCGCTTCACTCCCTGCTGTGATGCGATTTCTCCACCCAACTGCCTGCCTGCAATCTCGCTCACTCCAGATCCGTTGTTTTGCCTGCCACAATAAATCACAGCTACTTCTGCTTGCATAAAATCAAACTTTTCCATGATCTATGATGTTTACAGCATACAGCCCCTTGGGGAAATTACTTTGATTCAATAATCAGAGTTGCGTGCTCTTTTCTTATACTTCAGCCTAGCTATAGTAACCCCCCCCCCCGTCCTGTTTTTACTTACTTTCTCAGCCCAAAAGGATATGGATGTAACCTGCACAAGTCTTCCGGACCACCCTCTGACAAATTTTTATGTTCTTAAACCCAACTGAAACCGAGACAAACACCTTAGGGATGTTACTTCACAGGGGAGCGACTACTGCAAACCATGGCTGTTAATTACTCCTTGATTTGTTTCCTTTATATAATTTTACAGTTCACAGAATACTCACTATCTTATTTTAAAAAATTGTTTTTTGCTGTATTATTGTACATATAACCATCTTCAGATCTGTATTTTAATCACTGTTCAATACCCCCGATGTACAATGAGTCGTGAATTCAGAGGGAGACAGAATTACTGCTCTAGACTGGTACATGTTAACACAGTGTCTCTGTCAGAATTCCCAGTGCATTGCTTTTATATTTCTTGATGCCACAACACAGGAATGCTGAGCTAGCTTTTATCTTTTTATAGCTTAAGTTGTGTCACTTCCACAACAGCAACAGCGCACTGTATGCGTTGCTTGCTGGACAGATAAGCCAACTTCACATCACTCTGGCTACCTTGGATGCCGATTAACTTGTTTTAAACTTTAATTGTACAACCGAAATATTCATACAGTACAGTTGTTTATGTGACTGGTACAGTTAAACTCAATCTGTTTTTATCTTCTCACTTATTTTGCTGTACTATCATTGTATGGTACCAAAGTTTAGCCAAAGTATACCAATTTCTTGGAGAAGATACCCACATTTTAAATTGCCACTACAGCCCTGTTCAGTCATCCCCTGTTTTACCACTTAGAAGTCTTACATGGAAAATGTGCTCTTATAAATTGTGCAGCCAGAGGTTAAAGCAGTAGTACTAGATAAAAATTGGATCTTTTGCAACAGTTGGTTTCCTGTGCTCTGTTGGGCACTTACCTGGTAATCTTTCTTGTTTTCGCTGTACTGTCACCCTGTAATTTGCTCTTTTTTATTTTTGTTTACATTTCTCCCACCTGCCATGTTAAATTGGAACCATCTGCTACCCAACTGAACATGCGCATGACTCTCAGCACTACACAGGGACAGTGGGAATGTGCAGCACAGGGTCCCATGGAAGTAAACAAAAGAAGTGATGTGAAGGGGGAGTTTGGCTGCAAATTAGGCAGCAGCCATATTTACTGTGGATCCACAACAATGGAAATAAATTTTAAATATCTAAAAAACTGAAGATCGCTAGAAAAAAATATTTACAGATATGGAAACCAAAACTATGGCTGCATGCTTTCAGCCAAAAAGCAGAATTTTGATAATCACTTCCTGATTATCTAGTACTGCTGCTTTAAAACTGAAGCTTATATCAATTCCTTTACTTAACTACCCGATTTTGGTGCAAGAAAGCACATATTTACACAAAGTTCTGAGCTTCCATCCCTACTCTATATTTGGCCCACATTTTCTGTAATTTCCCTTCAAGCTGTCCCACATTTGGGAGTTGAGAAGTATGCATTGCAGTTAACAACTTGTAATTACTGTAGGTGACATCCAAAACTGCAAGGAAGTAAAAAAAAATTAATTTGCTGTACCAGTGAGTATTATATTATTATTATTAACATTTTATATCATCTTTCTTCAAAATAGAAATAATATTTTTCCTGGTGTTCAGTGGTCCTTCCCTTCTCTCAGTGGCCTCGCACCACCCCCAACAGTAGCCAGCATTTACCCACTGCTCGCATCCCTGGGCATCTGCCTTCTGGCTAGCACAAGTACTGTGTCAACTGTATAGCTATGCAGAACTTGCTGTCTAAAAAGAAACATACACAGTAGCACTTTACTTCGTTTCTTTTCAGAGAGTATGTACTGTATTGCTATACAGCGTGCACAGTATTGCAGTACTTGTTCGGGGCAGATGGCTGATGGTCTGGGGAGGGTAGTGGATAAGTGCTGGTCACCATCCGGGTGTATGGCATGGAGTTTGCAGGGTTCCACTAGATGTTAGAGATATTTATAATGGAAACAAGCAGAGGTGGAGAGACCACTAGATCACGTTGGAGTTATTTGTCATATTTTCAGCACCCCCAGACCCAAATATTCAGTGAGTGACCTTAAGCAGATCACTGCACCACTCAGCTGTGGAACATTGTTGAATGAGGTCATCACTGCACACGTACTGTATGGTGCTGTATGATCGTGAAGCAAGATCATAACAAGGCTGTGTTGAAAATTTGGTGTAAAAATATTTAAAAAAATATATTTTCAATATTTTTACCCCAGATTCCTCTCCTGCAGCTGTATCAGCTCAGGCCAGAATTTGTTTCTTTTCTGTTTGCTAATTAGAAGATTTTTCCACCTGGCAGTACTGGGGTGATGTATGGAGCAGTTCTCTGTCTGGATGCTAACTTTAAATATCTGGGTGTCACAGTTGACAGCACCTTGTCCTTTTCCTAGCACATTGACACTGTAACCAAAGCAGTCAACACATGTATTGGACTTCTTTGTAGGCATAAGAACTGCCTAACTGCAGAGGCCCTTAACATAGCCATACAAAGCTTTGTGGTCTGTCTGGTAGACTATGGCCTCGTGATCTATGGTTCTGCTGCCTACTCAGCCACACACCTTCTCAAAGTGGCCTTAAACAGAGCATTTCTGCTTCCAACTGGAGCTGCTAGGCTCACATGCACCTGTGACCTTTATGCCCAGGCCAGTTGGCTGCAGCTTCCATGTAGACTCTGGTATTAATCATGTATTGTGGCTAAAGGTAAGCCTTGGCCTACAGCCCCCTGGAGTACAGAATCTGCTCAAAACTCCAAAAGCCAGATATTCAGTGTTCCCCGTGCCTGTACAATGCTTGGGCAAAGGTCTTTTGCTCTCCCAGCACCTAAATGGTTCAACTCTCTACATCCTTACATCTCCACTGAAGGTAAAATAGGCCCCTTTAAGAGAAAACTTAGACATTATCTTATTGAGGAATCCAGCTGCGACTGCTTTCCTTAGTCTCTTCTCCTATTTTCTTGTTTTTCTTAAATATCCCCTACCATTAGGTCTGTCTCCTTTGAACTCCAGTCCCCTTCCTCTGCCCATCCCCCCCCATATTCCACATCCCCCCGTCCCCTCTGCTGGTTGGGCACTCTTGTCTCCCAGCTGTACCACTACACTGTCTCTGCCACTCCACACTCTCCACAGACAAAGCCTTCTGGGCAGAATTACCCTCCTTGAATCTCTCTTCCTAAAGTTAACCCTGTGCTGCATGCTTTCAATTTAGTGTTCACCATTCGCTATGGTAATCTCATGAGTGTCTTGCTGAAATGGAAATACTGTAATTGTGTACTGCTGCTTACTGGTCTTCTTGTAACATGTTTGTTTAGTCATGACTGTGACGTGGAACCTATGAAATGAGCTTGTTCTCAAATGTGTTATCCAAGAATATAATAAATAACTGGTAAACAATTTCTGTACACGATAAACATTTAAACATGCTGGCATTACTTATTTTCTCTTAAATAGTAGAAACCATATATTATAAAAAATTAATGTGTTATAAATATGGTTCAATCTCCCAATCTTCGATACGTCCTACTTTGTTATGTCCATCAGGACTTAAAGAGTTAGTCTACTGCCTGGAATTAATTGTATCTTTCAGATGTAATCAGCTATCTCTTCTTATATCAAGTATTTTTAGGGCTGCGTGGGTGGAGCCCAGCAGTTCCCTTGGGAGGACTAGTAGAAAAGCAGCTTCAAACAAACAACCTTGTGAGGTGACAGAAGTCCTCTCCACCTGTCCACACTCGCACTGCCCTTTTTTTTTTTTTTTTTTTAACCCCACCTGATGTACAACTGTTTCTGTGGTCGGCATAACCCCACCCACCCAACCTCCCTCTCTGTACCCTCCCCGAAATGTAGCAGGCACAGGGGTGCCCAATCCCTCAGGGCAAAATCCTCATCCTGTATCTCTTCCCCCCACCCCATTACTGCTTATGTGTGCCTCTGGACCTTGGAACTCTGTGCATATATATCTATAGTGCAAAACCCTGTAACAAGAAAATGGTCCATCAATGTCTCTGGCCGAGTAGCCCCCAACAGACCCCTCACTCAGCACCCCCAAAAAGCCCTTACTTGCCAATCTGGGTCCAGTACCATAATCCTCATTGGATCTCAGACACTTTTTCAATCTTCAAAGCCAGACTGTGAACTGAAGAAACAGGTGTGTGCTTCAGTGTATTTCAAGGGGATGAAAAATGTTACAGGTTCCCCGGTACTATTACATGCCCTGCGGCTCCTCCAGCTCATATAAAATGCCCCAACTTTGCTCACTACTGCTACTTTCTAAACTTTTTTTTAAATGGAGCAAGTAAGTGGTGAGTGTGTATATGTACAAGATTCATTTATTTATTTTTTGTTCTTAGACGGTTTGAAAATTAGGAGACCAACTACCCAGTCTCCAACAACATCATGTATTTCAGCTGGCAAGCAGAAAAAAGAGTTAAGATACAGTTCACTTTGCAAAAGGATATATATTATGTTGGAGTAAACAAATTAATGTCCATGCTAAAGAAACCCCTACAGATTAGTGAAACATCAGAGACAAGTGGTGCTGAATCTGAAAGCAGCGCTTGAGGGTATTTTTATAGCGGAGAAGAGCTCTCATACACAGTATCGGCAGAACAGACACAAGAATTAGAATCGGCAGCTGCTGCGATGCAGTCCATGGCAAACACACTTCAGAAAGCCTGACAGAAGATGTAGATAGGAGGTTACAGAAAAAAAGAGAAGGCAGGCAGCCCAGAGGTGACTAGAATCAAGATCAGAAACACCACTACTAACAAAGGTTGGAGGTGACGGCCATATCCCTGGCAACATTATAAATGTGATTACTGTTTCTTCCTATGAGGTTTAACTTTTGTTCCGGCATGGAACATTAGGAATTTTGACACTGTTACAGGTCAATAAACTAATAAGGAATTTAAATTTTTTCTTGATGCAAGTGAAAATGAACCTGTGAGAGAAGTAACAGTAAACAGATTCCTGATAAATCAGCATTTAAGCCCCCGATCAACACAGTGAGTGTTTTTCCAAAAGCTTGTGAGCCTAAACTGGAAAAGCTGTTTAGCAAATGATCAACAGTGGAGTATAGGAACTGCACAGGGAAGAGTTTGATGCATTAAAATCACTGGGTCCAAAGAGAGACATAATGACAAAGAAAGCAGATGGGGGAGGGTTATGTTGTTGTAACGGACTTCGGACCTTTGACCTGCATAAAACTGATCAGGAACGACTGATCGGCTTTCAGTATTAGAAGCCTGTCAAGACAAAACAGCCAGTTAGTGTGTTCCCTCCTCAGGCTTTCAATATATAATGTATGCACGATTCCTTCTTTCATTTGCCCCTGACCTGGTTTTATGCTGCTGCTGCACAGATTGCTTTCTGCCACGAAAAGAGCATTCTTCAGTATAGGGATTTCCACCCAAATCGCCATCTGAGTGCCATGCTAGCATTCCTATTTGCATGCCACACACACAGTTTTTGTAACACAAGCTAGTTTGATATGCCTCTTCTTGATTATAGAAGCCTTCTATCGTTACAATCTTATTTTTATCTAAAAAAAAAAAAAAAATACATTGTTGTCAGTTAAACCTGAACTGAATTTGTTTCACACAATACCTGGATACAAAGTAATGATTCTAAAAATGCAGTACTTTGCCTTTTTTCCCATAACTTGCTATATACACCTATATAAAGTGACAGGTTTATTTAAACTTTTAAATTCTGCCATGTTGTAGCCTGTAATTTTACACTACTGCAGTATTTCAGAGAGAAAAAAGTTTATGGTTTTGGACACGTATGTGTTCCATTATGTTGGCCAGTTAAGACTAAGAAATACGGTATCCATGGCTAAGGCACCGTAGATGAGACAAAATGTAAACACAGTGACCCTTGCCATTGTGCCGGGAGGAGTAAGGGCCCGGTGCATATGTAAATGTATTTCGACTAATGAATGTATGACATCCACACCCTGTAAAGCACTCTGTGTATGAGCTTTCAGCAAGGTAGATATGTGGCTTTGATCACATTGTCAGGCACTAAAATACCCGCATGACCTAATTTCTGAATACCTTCCTGTGAGAATGCTAGGATTTTCATATGCTAAGCTGTTGGGAGTAGCAACATTTACGTTAAAAGCTGTTGGAGCCTTTGCAGTCTATGCCAGTTCCTATGAAATGCACATCTGCTCCAGTATCCAAAAAACAAATTCTGTATTTGAATTTAAAAGACTGCTAAAAACATACTTGTTTAATTTGACCTTTGGGGGTACCTGCTTATTTTCTTAGCTTAACATATTGAGTCCAGTAGGGGGGAAAAAATCGGACTGACCATGAGCATGGTACTCACCATTCAAATGCTTGTAAGTCTTTGACGTGCGGCCTCATCAAATGTTCAGCATTGTCAAATGCTTGTTTCTATTTGATAAGCAGCATTTCATAGCAGCATGTGCTGTTCATCCATTTTACATTTGCATTGTGATATTGTGAGGGTGACAAGGCTGCAGACTGTGTAGAACTATTTAACTAAAGTTTGACAATATTTAAACAGCAATCTCAATGCAGGAGAAACATTCTAATTAAAATAAAAACAGCCCAGATCCTAAATATCCAGTAGCTCTCCTTCCGGCTAACTTCCTTTTCCTACCCCACCCCTGCCCAATTGAACTTCTATTCACTTTCTAAATATCCCCCCCCCAAAAAAAAAATTGTATTGTGTGCTCCTGTGTTTTATGCATATAGCAGCTGTGATAGTGAGGATATTGTATATATTTCATTGTGCAAATGTATGGCATTTTCAGGGGTCAACCTTAACCTTTTTTTGCACTAGACAGCAGGACAAGTTGGTTCAAAATTGAACTGGCCCGCAAATGGTTGCACTGGCCCACAATTATGATGGTACATTTTGATCACTTAAATACTTTATTACATATTTAACCTGCTCCCACGTTGCTTCCTGTCCCAGCAAAAAAGATTGCAGTGCAGTCACATGCAGTGTGCATCCCCATTAGTTTGTACCACGCCCCCCCGTGCTTCCTCTTTCTGCACCCCACCCCCCCAAACCAGAGGGTACCATAACAGCAAATGTTCAATCGAACAGGTCTAGCTCTGCACGCTCAAGACAATGACATCATCATACATTTCACTACAGTCTCACCCCCACCCACAGGGCAGTGAACAGTCAGACAGAAAGACACTCCCAGCCCCCACCCTGTGATCAACTGGAATTGCACTTCTGGAAATGTTCATACAGTGCCAAGTGAGCCAGGGCGGATCTAGGATTTCTTTGGGGAGGGAGCTAGATGAACCTAGGGTGTCTTGGATACAGAAAACTTGATGATATGTCTGTTATATATACCAGGCACATAGTTATTGATTTAACATGCTCTGCCCCAACAACAGATGTTTTTTAAACATTGTCCTTTCATCATCCCTGGGGAAACTGTACACAGACATGATGCTATACTACCTATGTTCCTATATAGGATGAGCTATGCACGACAGGAACAGTTATTTTAAACTTTCAGATTAAATATGTTATTAAGGTTTACTTTTGTACCATACATGCTCCAAAGCATTGTTTTTAGGATGAAATGACATGCTGGGTGGGATAAGGGTGGTCTTCATTGATGGCATTGACTGGTGTGGTCCATTAAGAAGAGCTATGGATCCCTACACCTGCCAATAATGACAGCTGTGGGTCTGTGGGTGGTCACATCAGAGTCTGGTCTGCAGTGGTGTCCAATGAAAAGTATAGAATTGAGTCTGGGAGATGAGAGGGAGCAGTTATTGTAAGGCTGTGATTAAAACCACTACCTGCGTGCCAAACCCTGTATACCTCTTAGACTTTTATCACTGAAATGGTGAATACAGATGCTCAAAATGTTGGGAAATGAGGCAAATCACCAGACAGACACATCATAAAACTGGAAGCTAGTGACTTAACCACATTCTGCCTTTGATCACAGCCTGCACACTAGTTGAATGTCTAAGCAGTGGAGTGATAATGACTCACATTGTCTTTTGTTGGACCCCCCTCTTGAACTGCTAGATAACTGCTGCTCTTAAGCTGTTAATAACACAAGGCCACCTGGAACACTGAGGGAGATTAACATGAGGACTAAAGCCATTAACATGAGGACTAAAGCAGGAATTTTTTCAACTTCATGAACAGCCATGACAAACCTACACTAACCAAGACTGACAAGTAGAGGATTAGCTGCACTAGCCTTGCTCAATTTGCACTAGATCCTGGGCTAGTAAAACAATGTTAAAATCAAACCCTGATTTTTACATAGGGATTACTATAAAGTACATATTGATGAGCACATCAGGGTTAGACAATCACAGAATGAGCAGTATGTGACTGGGAAGCATGCAAAAGGTAAACACAGTAACACAATACAGTTTGGTTTTTTTTGTCTTGTTTTTGAATTCAGAAAGTGAGTAGAAGTTTGGGGGAGACTGGGAAGAGGAAGCAGCAGGAAAAACTTTACTGTATATTTAGGGCCTGGACTCGGGTCCCACCAGGGCTGAATCATTCTGTAGAAAATGTGCACTTGATATAAGCACAGCAAGCAGAAATATTCTAATAAAAGTAAAAACTGAGCCCAGATCCTAAATATCCAGTAGCTGTCCTTCCTGCTGACTTTCTTTTCCTACCCCAATCAAACTTCTGTTCACTCTCTGAATTCCCCTTCCCCAAAAAAATTGTAATATGCTTACCTTTTACATGCTTCCCAGTCCATGCTGCTCATTCTATGATTGTCTTGCCCTGACGTGCTCTTCGATACATACATTATAGTAATCCCTATGTAAAATCTCACACATTTGCATAATGAGATTATCAACCAGGGTTAGTGCAATTGCCAAAAACTAATAAATGGTGTAGAAAATGTACATGCTGTGAATACGTAGTCAAAGACAGTAGCATTGCTCATCCTAGTTAGGGCTGCGTGGGCGGAGCCCTGCAGTCCTCTTGGGAGGACAAGTAGAAAAGCAGCTTGTGAGGTGACAAGTCACGTCCTTGTGGCACTTTTTTTTTATGTTGTTTTATCCCATCTGATGGACAGCTGTTTCTGTGTTCAGCATAACCCCCCCACCCAACCGCCCTCTCTGCCTCACCCCCAGACACTTAACAGTGGCACTGGGGGTGCCCAATCCCAGTGCACAAATCCTCACCCGTCTCCCTCCCCGCCCACTACTCCACCTGCGCCTCTGGAATTGGAACTCTCAGGTTTTTATATATAGATAGAGATATAGATATATATATATATGTGTATGTGTGTGTATATATGTGTATGTGTGTGTATATATATATATATGTGTATGTGTGTGTATATATATATGTGTGTATATATATATCTTCCATGCAAAACCCCGTAAAAAGAAAATGGTTAGTCAGTGTCTTTTGTGGCTGTAGCAGCCCCCACCAGACCCTCCCACTCAGCACCCCCAAGCCCTTACTTACCAATCGGGAATCCAGCACCGTAATCCTTACTGGACTGTAGACACATCTTTACTCTTCAAAGCCAGACCACAAACTGAAGACAAGTCTGTGCTTCAGTGTATTTCAAGAGGATAAAAAATGTTATAGGTTCCCCTGTACTGTAACATGCCCTGCGGCTCCTCCAGCTCATTTAGATGCTACACTCAATTGCCTTGTTTACATGCACACTTGAACCGGGTTCAAACTCCAGTTTCAGTGGAATCAATGCTGCATTCCTCAGTTGGAAGCTCATGTAAACTCATTCTGAGCTGGGTTACTGTTTCACTCTGAACCGGGTTCAACTGCAGTGGTTCAAAAGCATTGATTCTTTTGAACCTGGTTAGTTTGTACGTGTAAACCTGATTCATGAATTGATTCTGGTATACTTACTGTTGAAACTGCTGCAAAGGAATGCAGCCAGATTCAAAATCCTCAAGGTGAGCAGTATAGCGCAGTGGTTTAAGGCTCTGAGCTGCAATCTGGTGACATCCAGCAGACCAGACCTGGGTTTGAATCCCACAGCTTCCACTTGCATACTGTGTGACCCTGAGCAAGTCATTTAACTTCCCTGTGCTCCCAGGTTGCTCCTGTAAAAACAAAAAAAAAAAAAAAAAAAACTTTCAGCAGTAGTGCTACTCCTGGTTAAACAACTAAAAAAAAAAAAAAATGCTGTGTGTTTACATGCAATGGGAATCAGTCACCTTGTAGTTAGTTCAGTTTGAATTGATTACAAGGTGACTGATTCCCATTACATACAAACACACATCAACTGAGGATTTTGAATCTGGTTGTTCATCCTCATCAATCCAACACCATGTAAACCCAAAAGGATTACAATCTGAATGAAAAGAATTGATTGCAAAGTAATTGATTCCCGCTATATGTAAACGTAGCAACTGCCGCTTCACTCCCTGCTGTGATGCGATTTCTCCACCTGACTGCCTGCCTGCAATCTCGCTCACTCCAGGTCCGTTGTTTTGCCTGCCACAATAAATCACAGCTACTTCTGCTTGCATAAAATCAAACTTTTCCACGATCTATGATGTTCACAGCATACAGCACATTGGGGAAATTACTTTGATTCAATAATCAGAGTTGCGTGCTCTTTTCTTATACTTCAGCCTAGCTATAGTAACACCCCCGTCCTGTTTTTACTTACTTTCTCAGCCCAAAAGGATATGGATGTAACCTGCAAGTCTTCGGACCACCCTCTGACAAATTTTATGTTCTTAAACCCAACTGAAACCGAGACAAACACCTTAGGGATGTTACTTCACAGGGGAGCGACGACTGCAAACCATGGCTGTTAATTACTCCTTGATTTGTTTCCTTTTATATAATTTTACAGTTCACAGAATACTCACTATCTTATTTTAAAAAATTGTTTTTTGCTGTATTATTGTACATCTAACCATCTTCAGATCTGTATTTTAATCACTGTTCAATACCCCCGATGTACAATGAGTCATGAATTCAGAGGGAGTCAGAATTACTGCTCTAGACTGGTACATGTTAACACAGTGTCTCTGTCAGAATTCCCAGTGCATTGCTTTTATATTTCTTGGTGCCACAACACAGGAATGCTGAGCTAGCTTTTATCTTTTTATAGCTTAAGTTGTGTCGCTTCCACAACAGCAACAGCGCACTGTATGCGTTGCTTGCTGGACAGATAAGCCAACTTCACATCACTCTGGCTGCCTCGGATGCCGATTAACTTGTTTTAAACTTTAATTGTACAACCGAAATATTCATACAGTACAGTTGTTTATGTGACTGGTACAGTTACACTCAATCTGTTTTTATCTTCTCACTTATTTTGCTGTACTATCATTGTGTGGTACCAAAGTTTAGCCAAAGTATACCAATTTCTTGGAGAAGATACCCACATTTTAAATTGCCACTACAGCCCTGTTCAGTCATCCCGTTTTACCACTTAGAAGTCTTACATGGAAAATGTGCTCTTATAAATTGTGCAGCCAGAGGTTAAAGCAGCAGTACTAGATAAAAATTGGATCTTTTGCAGCAGTTGGTTTCCTGTGCTCTGTTGGGCACTTACCTGGTAATCTTTCTTGTTTTCGCTGTACTGTCACCCTGTAATTTGCTCTTTTTTATTTTTGTTTACATTTCTCCCACCTGCCATGTTAAATTGGAACCATCTGCTACCCAACTGAACATGCGCATGACTCTCAGCACTACACAGGGACAGTGGGAACGTGCAGCACAGGGTCCCATGGAAGTAAACAAAAGAAGTGATGTGAAGGGGGAGTTTGGCTGCAAATTAGGCAGCAGCCATATTTACTGTGGATCCACAACAATGGAAATAAATTTTAAATATCTAAAAAACTGAAGATCGCTAGAAAAAAATATTTACAGATATGGAAACCAAAACTATGGCTGCATGCTTTCAGCCAAAAAGCAGAATTTTGATAATCACTTCCTGATTATCTAGTACTGCTGCTTTAAAACTGAAGCTTATATCAATTCCTTTACTTAACTACCCGATTTTGGTGCAAGAAAGCACATATTTACACAAAGTTCTGAGCTTCCATCCCTACTCTATATTTGGCCCACATTTTCTGTAATTTCCCTTCAAGCTGTCCCACATTTGGGAGTTGAGAAGTATGCATTGCAGTTAACAACTTGTAATTACTGTAGGTGACATCCAAAACTGCAAGGAAAAAAAAAAAAAAAATTAATTTGCTGTACCAATGAGTATTATATTATTATTAACATTTTATATCATCTTTCTTCAAAATAGAAATAATATTTTTCCTGGTGTTCAGTGGTCCTTCCCTTCTCTCAGTGGCCTCGCACCACCCCCAACAGTAGCCAGCATTTACCCACTGCTCGCATCCCTGGGCATCTGCCTTCTGGCTAGCACAAGTACTGTGTCAACTGTATAGCTATGCAGAACTTGCTGTCTAAAAAGAAACATACACAGTAGCACTTTACTTCGTTTCTTTTCAGAGAGTATGTACTGTATTGCTATACAGCGGTGTACAGTGACACAGTACTTGTTCGGGGCAGATGGCTGATGGTCTGGGAGGTGGGTAGTGGATAAGTGCTGGTCACCATCTGGGTGTATGGCATGGGAGTTTGCAGGGGTTCCACTAGATGTTAGAGATATTTATAATGGAAACAAGCACAGGTGGAGGGACCACTAGATCACGTTGGAGTTATTTGTCATATTTTCAGCACCCCCAGACCCAAATATTCAGTGAGTGACCTTAAGCAGATCACTGCACCACTCAGCTGTGGAACATTGTTGAATGAGGTCATCACTGCACACGTACTGTATGGTGCTGTATGATCATGAAGCAAGATCATAACAAGGCTGTGTTGAAAATTTGGTGTAAAAATATTAAAAAAAAATATATATATTTTCAATATTTTTAACCCAGATTCCTCTCCTGCAGCCCTATCAGCTCAGGCCAGAATTTGTTTCTTTTCTGTTTGCTAATTAGAAGATTTTCCACCTGGCAGTACTGGGGTGATGTATGGAGCAGTTCTCTGTCTGGATGCTAAAAAAAAGTCTGTTCTGTTCCTCCCACTACATCAACACTGTGACCACACTGGCTGTGTGATCACTAGTAACTAAGGAGAACCATTTCTAATTGCCAAATTATTCTCTTTCACATGAAGCAACAGGGATTGGCTCTTCTTGCTTACTAGTGATGTCACAATTTCCTGCATTTTTATCGGTAACTTGTAAAGGTCACTGCTCAGACTGCCAGGATTATGGTGCCTCATTGTGTTTGGTCACATTTCTGACGATGTAGTGGGAGGAACAAAACTGACTTTTTTTTTAGCCTCCAGACAGACTGCTGCTCCACACATCCACCCAGTACTGCAAGGTGGAAAATCTAATTAGCAAACAGAAAATAAAAGAAAATCTTCAGATATAGGAAGTGATAGCTGACTGCATCTGAAATTTAATATTAACTCCAAGCAGAACAGTAGCTCTTCAAAGCTTCCAGTTCAAAGATTAAACAGCTTTCAAGCTGTAATGAAGTTTGTCTCCTATTGTACCCCCCCCCACACACACACACATTTCTCCATACATGTGCAATATATGCAAAATGAAATGGATTAATGTCAGATCCATGATGCTGGCACCAATGTATCCCTACAGGGGTGTCTGAATCAGGGTTTTTTACTGCCCTACAGGGGTCAAAATAAGGATTTGACAGCCAAGAGCCTGAAATAGCTCATGGGTATCAGTACTATCTTGCTGACCAGGAGCTACTTTGGCAAAACCAGGAGCTGACTTTTAAATATATGAAAGGAGGCAATATGATCTATTAGGAGACTGGGGGTATCTTAGGATGCAGTGGTTATATTGGTTATCATAACACTGGCCTGGGAATCAGGAGACCGCAGGTTCAAACCACACTAACGCCAAATACTCACTGTGTGACTTTGTGCAGGTCACTTAATCTTTGTGCTCTTGTCCACCAGGTTGCAGAAATGGGTAGAAGCATGACCCCACTGGAAAGGAGATGCTGTATTTCAGCTGGGCTAATCCTGGATACATTTTGCACACATTGACACAGTAGTATATTGCTTACCAGGATTTTATTTCCCCCAATAAACTGGCTGCCATGGGGAGGGGGGTGGCTACCAGCTTTTGATGGTGCATCCCCTTTTTTTCATGGGTTTTGGGGTGGTTGTAAGAGTTAAAGCTCCTTCTTTCATGTAGTGTTCCAGGATATTTGGCAGTGCTAACAAATACCTGTGACCTGCCACATTAAGATGTCTGTGCTCTGCACCAGTTCCAGCAAAGTTGAAACTGAAACGACGGCTAGGCTAGCATGCTGTACATCACCATTCAGTGACCCCCTCCTTCTCTGTGCTGCCTGACTCAGTCTGCTCATATTTCAGCCCTTCTCCTCCCATAACAGAATTACCAAACTTCTTACCGTTTACATACTCCCCCGTTTAACTGCCCTCTCATGCTCCTGTTTGTCTACATACTTTGTCCTCTCTTCACATGCATTAGCTCTCTCGAATTTCAACTGTCTTCATATCTTTCTCTCCAGCAACTTATTTTAATATTGCATGCCCCCTTCCTTTGCTGCACTCACTGTCTCCAATTTCTGTCCTGTGTGTGGTTTACTCACTGTGATCCTGACACCTTCACATGCACTCCCTTTGCAGCTCAGCTCTCCTCATCTCTCTCCAGTAATATTTTTTGCATGTTTCACATCCCCTTTTCTGCTCTTGCTGACTCCTCGGCTTCAGTTTCTGCCTGTGCTTACTGCAGAGTTCAGACATGCCTCTCTTCCTGATACAGGGAGCTAAAGGAAATACCACTGACCTGCTAATTCTTAAAGCAACAGGCGCTAATTTCCAAAATAGAAGTGCAGATTAGAGCTCAGCGCCCCCTTACTTCAAACCTTGGCCCTGACGTGTTCTTGAAGATGTTCTTTTGCAGTTCTAATGGTTCTTTCTATATATAGGGTGGGACAATTGCACCAAATGGTGTAGATTATGAAAGGTGTCCGACAATAAATTGTCTGTCAAATTTTCTGCTTTTGCTTGTGCTTCCGTAAGTATAGAAGACTCATAACAGTTTTCTGCAAATCTATTGTGAAGCTCTTCAGCTTGTGTTTAAAAAGTATCTTTTTCAGAGCAATTACACCTTGCTCTCAAGAACTGACATGGGTATACCCTTAAAGGAGAACTACCACCTAATGTGAAGTGCCAACCACTGCAGAGATTGGGGCTTCACATCACAAATCCCCCCTATAGTCGGCATAATAAATCAATGATTTTAGTATCTTAGCGCTTGTAAAAACTGGGTGCAGCTCCAGTGCAGCCGGCATGTTTCAGTATGGAGCGGATCACTTTCCGCAGTCTCGCTGTAAATAACACAGGATGGTGACGCTCCACTGCCCCTTTCATAATTGGTGCCCTTATGTACAGAGATTTTCTAATCTCCATATCTAAGATGCCCAATTCTGTTTTTTACAGAATATGTCTAAATGCCATGTATACACATGGCATTTGGACATATTCTGTAAAAATAGAAGTGGGCATCTGCGATACAGAGATTAGAAAATCTCCATTTATAAGGGCACCAATGATGAAGGGGAAGTGGAGCATCATCATCCTGCATTATTTGCAGCGAGATCGTGAGAGGTGACAGACAGGCTCCATATTGAAACATGCCAGCTGTACCCCATTTTTACAAGCGCTGATGTACAAAAATCATTGATTTATTATGCTGACTACAGGGGAGATTTGTGACGTGAAGCCCTGATCTCTGCAGTGGTCGGGGCTTCACATTAGCTGGTGGAACTCCTTTAATGAGATGTTTTGGACGAGTGCTATCATAACATAAGTGCGTTAGCTGCATTTGGTTTCAGATATGTCTCAATTGTTACTTTATTATTTGTGTTGGAACTTAAATTCAAGTCCCAAAAAAGAAATGCTACTGCGATCCATTTTGCATGTAAATTTTAAATTGAACGTGTGTTATTAGGTATATTCACAAATTCTGTAGCTTTTACTGCTGTACTTCACCATATACAAAGTACATTGTGTATAAAATGGCCCCAGTATCTGATCCTGTCCTGGAAGGGGTTGCCAATGGGTTCATATGTGGTGCCCTTCTCCCACCAACCCAGAAAAAGGTTAGCGTAGGAGGGCACTATGGACGAGCCTGTGGCGACCCCACAAGTCTAAGTAAAACTAAGAATTAAAAGTAAAATAATCGCCAGACAGGATCAGATCCAGGGCCTCTACAACAAAATCAGGAGAAAGAACATCATACGTTTGATACACCTCCATAAAATGTTTCACAGCAGTGATACCTAAATGATGCTGGTATAAAGTGACTCCACATCAGTTGTGAGCTACATAGTACCAGCATCATTTTTATATTGCTCAATAGCTTCCAGTGCTGACATAGTGTCTTTTTAAGTGAGAAGGTAATCTCACAACCACAGGTCAGTTCTTGAGAGTAAGGCATAATTGCTTTGAAACGGATATTTTTTCACACGAAGTGAAAAGCTTCACGATAGATTTGCAGAAGGAGTTTGAGTTTTCTATACCTAGGGAAGTACAAGCAAAAGTATTAAGTACAGAAAGGGCTGAACTTTTAGTCCCTAAATAAATAAATAAATGAAGAGTATCAAAAAATAAATGTCATTATTAAATTTAGCACAGTGGCACCAAAAATTGCAGGAATTTTAAAATGTTTCTGGCATATCTTAGAAGCATATCAGGACCTGAAAGGCACAATTGGTGATTGCCCCAAAGTAGTATATTATAGAGGCAAAAGCCTTAAGGGTTTATTAGTTCACAGTCACTTTCAAAGTAAGGATGAAAAATCAGGAAGTAGTTTACCATGGGGCTCGTATTGATATGGTGGTTGTAATGTCTAATTTTACGTCCTCTTTCTAGATTTCAGCAAGGCATTTGACTCTGTTCCTCACTTGGGCCTGTTGGATAAGCTGGGAGAAATGGGGGTGGGGAACCAGAAAATCAGATGGATAGGCAATTGGCTCCAGGACCTGACCCAGAGGGTCGTAGTTGGTGGGATAGTCTCATCCCCAAGGAGGGTCATTAGTGGGGTCCCACAGGGATCAGTCCTTGGGGCCCCTCCTGTTCAACGCCTATGTCTCTGACATAAGGACAGGTATCGGGAGTGAGATGAGTCTCTTTGTAGATGACTCAAAACTGGGGGCGGTGGTGGATGGGGAGGAGGGGAGGATGGCCCTACAGGGGGACCTGGAGGTTCTGGAAGATGGTCTAGAAGTGAAAGCTGAGGTTCAATGCAGGAAATGCAAGGTACTGCACCTGGGGCCAGAAACCTGGGCCAAGTGTACACCCTGGGGGAATGCCAAGTCTCTATGGCTGAGAGGGACCTGAGGGGGTGTGGATGTCAAGATGAACAACTCGGAGACTTGTAGGAGGGCAGCAGCCAGGGCCAACAGGATGCTGGGATGCATCGCTAGGGATCACCTCCAGAAGGAGAGTGATGCTCCCTCCTGTATAACTGCTTGGTGAGGCCACATCTCAGTACTGCGTGCAGTTTGGAGCCACACTTAAAGAGGGACATTAAACTCCTGGAGAGGGTCCAGAGGAGGGCAACCAAAATGATTTGGGGCTTGGGGACAGGACCTGAGGAGGCTTGAAGAGCTAAATATGTACACATTGGAAGAGAGAGGGACCAGGGGACATGATAGAGGTCTTCAGGTAGATGAAGGGGTAAATAGGGAGGAACAGTCAGGGTGCTTTGAAGGAAGGAGGAGGGCTCAGAGGGCATGGGTGGAAGCTGGAGGGAAGATTTAGGGAGAAAGGAGGTGCTACTTCACTGAGAGGGTGGTGTGGAGCCATGGAATGTGCTGCCTAGGGGCTGGTGGAGGGATTCAAGAGGGTGGGACAGGTACAGGAAGGATTCTGGAAGCAAAATCCAATGCAGTGAGAATATCCAGAACTGGGAAGGAGAAGCCAGAGAAGAGGCAGCGTTCAGCCCCAGGGTGGGGCTGGACCAACGAGCAGACGCGAAAGACCATTAGGCCTATTCTGCTGGCATTTTTGTATGTTAATATGACTCGGCAAAGAATTTATAAGCCCGATAACAGAAAATTTGACATCATAAAATTTATTAATTGTCAGACACCTTTCATAATCTACACTGATGTGATTGTCCCACCCTATACTGTATATAGGAAGAACCATTAGAACTGCAAAAGAGCATCTTCAAGAACATGTCAGTGCAGTAAAAAACAAACAAACAACTCAGACACTCCTGTTGGGATACATTGGTGCCAGCACCATGAATCTGACATTAATACATTTCATTTTGCATATATTACACGTGTAAGGAGAAATGAGATTGGGGGCGCAAACTTTATTACGGCTTAAAAGCCGTTTAATCTTTGACCTGGGAGCTTTAAGTCCTGATGGACTTAATGGAGACTGGGATGTTAAACCATATTTATAATATGTTTTTCACTATTTAACATAAATAGAGAAAATAAGTAATCCCAGCATGTTTAAATGTTTATTACATACAGAAATTGTTCTCCAACTATTTGAACATATTTGTTGTAAACACTGTTTAAACACTTTATTATGATGTTTGGTTGGTATGGTGTTGTTAATCGGTACAGCTGTGTGTGGATACTGTTTGTACCAGATCATAATGTCGTACGCTTAATAGCATACGGCATTATGCGCGAACCCTGGACCTGTGTGCTGTCCTTGTTGGACCCCCCCGGAGTTAGAATCCCTAGTAGGGGGAGTCTGGGGTGCACTTACCCCCCCCGCAACAGGGGGTGTGGAGGGCAGAGCCCCCTGCAGAAAAAGATTTTGGTAAATCACGCAACACGATTCTTCTGCACAACATTCTGCTGTGCGCAGTAATGACCCCATGCCGATACTATTATGTAGTCTCTGGACTAAGGCAATAGTATACTATCACTTTAAATTATGAGGATATACTGCATAGTGCCACGCGCCCTCTCCCCCCAAAGGAAGAACCCGGTCAGCGTTCAAAGTGCTGGGGTACTGTGTGTGTTGGCTTCTGATCTGTTTGTTTGACATTGATCCACAGTGAATGAATTTGTATACACTGAATCTGTGCATTTGTTGCAGCTCATTTAAACAGTTGAATAAACTTCAGCTGCTGTTTCTTTGTGGTGAGCGCCTTTCTTATTTTGTGTTTTGGCTTTCATGTTCTTTGGTGGCTGCCCCTCATTCAAGTCTGCTGCGTTGGATCAGTGGTTTTGGTGAATATCTTTTATAATAAACTGAATATTTTCTAATACACTGAAATAGCTTTCTGCAGTTTATTTATTTATTAACTTTTGGCAACCAGGTAAGTGCGTTAGACAAAAAAACTGCCTATTTTCAAGCACAACCGGGAGTGTACAACAATGCAGAAGTCAAAATTACAGAGGACAGTCTGGTATTAGCACCAAAACACAGGACCACCACGCAGGGTGGACTTACAAGGGTACAAAAATAACAAGCACCCAGGTGTGGGTAGGTAACAATAAAACATCCTGGAGATTACTTAAGGTAAGTTGATTTCAAACAACTTAAATGTGTACATTTACATTTCCTAAACCACAGAGAAGCGGGGGAGAGGGCAGAAACATCAAGTGAAGAAAAGGAGATAACTGGAGAAGCACAGGACCTTTTGGATCGGCCAGATCCTCAGGGTGGCCACCAGGAAAAAAATGTGATTGTGCAATCAGGCAGGTGACAGAAAGGGAGAGGACAGAACACATCCTTACTTCTAACTAACTAACTCTCTTTCTCTCTCTCTGCATAACAGATGGAACAGAGTCCTATTCAACCCTGTCACAGGGTGGAAGTTACAAAGGAGTAACCACAGCTCTCCCTAATTGTTTGCAATTATAAAATGAGTCTAAAAATCAAAGATTTGTAGTTGGGTAAAATCAGTCAGGTGCCTGTGCATTATTACAACTTAGAACATGGACACGTTAAACACTGAATTCTGATTGGCTATTGCCATTCTATTGGCATATATGTATGTGCCAGTTCCCCTCCTGTTAAAAAAAAAAAAAAAGTCTAACATATGATCTAGAATTTGGACTCATCACATACTCTACATAACTAATGAGCCACTTCCCTCACTCTTGATTTGCATCATAAACATGGCTGCCACCTTTACTCTTGTATAAAATCTTTCAACTAGGCCCTAAAAATAAAACTGCCTTAAATTAGCAAAAATGAATGTTCTTTCTACTGATGAATCCTTTCTTATGCAGATAAAACAAACAAAAAAGCACTATTCGGATGTTTTATTTCTGGTGTTTTCTTTGATGGCCATGAAAAATCCTCCTCATAGCCTAACCAGATTTTTCTTTCGTAGAACCACTGAGACATAGCTGCCCCTTTTTCAGGGGTAACCCGAAATTAATTACAGATTTGCAAATAGACAGAACGACAAATGGAATACATCATTGGTACAAAAAACATGATGTTCAACATATGACAGAGTTAATAACAATACTGGCCTACAAAAGGGAGGGAGGGGAAATGTTACACCAAAATGCAACAATAAGTTCCAAAAAGACCCCTGAATGATGGAGCATCATCAATTTTAGCAGAGGGTGTGACAAAGCAATCTCTGCTGCTAATCCTGCCCCAGATAAAATTGAGCCTTAGACTCTGTAGGAAGCCTGTGTGTGTATGTCTGTGAGTGCATGCCAGTGGAATTTTGCAGAATTTTTGAATCCATGCATCCCATCTTACCATTCCATGCTTCGGGGGGGGGGGTGAAGAGAGCATTTTGTTGGAGGAATACTGCAGAATCTTGAATTCTTGATGTGTGTTCCATGGTGAACAAACCTATTGCATGTGTATAAAGACAAATGATTTACAGGTAGTAACCATCTATGGAGGGACTATTTACATTTTCTAAGCAATATTTTATTTTTGAGTCTTTTTTTTTTTTTTACCTTTCAGAGAATTTTCTTTTTAATTTGAGCAACTCATTTTCTAAGCTCAGTAAGACCCTTCAGAGTGTGGGTTATTGGTGTAAATGTGCACTTCCAGGGGCAGTAAGCCCCTCTGCTTGTGGCGTTAAGTCTCCTCACACCCCTGGCCTTGCAGGTATCCACTTAATACCCCACACCCTGTCAAGTCATATTGCTTACATAATGCATGGTTATTCTGGTCCTAAACCTGACCGAATTTGTTAGTAGCCACATCACACAATGAGCAAATTGGTCCCCCCTACAACCAGAACTGACCTTCCATCACAAACATGGCTACTACCTTTACTTACTAAAAAAACCCTTCAGCTAGGCCCTTAAAACAAAACTTCCATAAAAAAACAATTTAACGTCTCCCTGATCGTCGCACTCTTCTTACACAAATAACTTAAAAAAACATTAAGTACTGTTAAGTTTTCATTAGTAGTGTTTCTTTGCTGACAATAAAAAAAAATGTCCTGCTGTCATTACCTGCATATCTGGGAAATCTCTGCTGTTTACCCTGACAAAAACTGAGAAACATTGACTTTGATGGCAGATAAGGACTGCTTGGCCCACCCAGTCTGCCCAATTCCCTACCTATTGGATAAGCTGCAGATCCCAGTTAACCAACAGCCTACTTCCTTCAACCCCACACTAGAATTGCCTTATGTCTGTTCCATGCATTGTTGAATTCTCCCACTGTGTTTGACCCCACTACCTCCTTAGTAAGGCCATTACATGCATCCACCACACTCTCTGTGAAAAAATACTTCCTCACATTGCCCTTGAGCCATCCCCCCTCTACAAATTGTGCCCCCTTGTTCTTGCACATCTCTTTTTTTGAAAAATGCTACCCTCTTGGACTTTGTTGATTCCCTTGAGGTACTTGAAAGTTTCTATCGTGTCGCCCCCTCTCCCTCCTTCCCTCAAGGATATACATATTAAGCTCCTTTAGTATCTCTTCATATGGCTTTTGGTGCAGGCCATGCACCATTTTAGTTGCCCTCCTCTAGACTGCCTCCATCTTGTCTATGTCCTTGCAGAGATGGGGTCTCCAGAACTGCATGCAGTACTCCAGATGGGGTCTCACCAGCTGTCTGTACAGAAGGATAACAGCTTCTTGTTTTCTACTGGTGCTGCCTCTCCCTATGCATCCCAGTATCCCCCAGCCCACCTTACTGCCTTCTCACATTGCTTGCCTACCTTTAGGTCATCTGATATGACTACCCCCAGGTCCCTTTCCATTTTTGTTGTTGTTAGTACCTCTCTCCCCCCATTGTGTACTCTTCCCCTGGGTTTTTGTTTCCCAGGGGCATTATTTTGCACTCCTTTGTATTGAATCTAAGCTGCCGACCATTTCCCCAATCTTGACAAGTCCCTTTTCATCCTTTCCACCCCCACTTGTGTATCAGCACTGTTGCACATCTTTGAGTCGTCTGCAAAGAGGCATACATTTCCTTCCAGCCCCTTCGCAATGTCACCTATAAAAACATTAAATGGGACCAGTCCCAGTACTGAACCCTGTGGTACCCCGCTAGTAATCCCCCTTTCTGTGGAGTAGACTCTGTTTACTATTACCCTCTGCATCCTGTTGTCCATCCAATTTTTACCCATGCTACCTCCCTGGGACCCACTCCCAGGCTGTCTAACATTTTTATTAATCTTTTGTGTGGGACTGTGTCAAATGCCTTACTTAAAGTCTAGGTAGGCCATATTCACAGTTTGGTCTACTACTTTGGTCACCCAGTCAAAGAACTCTATTTGATTTGTCTGGCATGACCTTCCTGCTATGAATCCATGCTGCCTTGGGTCCTGTGCCACGCTGGCCTCCAGGTACTCAACAATTCTTTCTTTCAGAAGTGATTCCATCATTTTCCCTACCACTGAGGTCAAACTAACCGGTCTGTAGTTTCCTGCCTCTGCCTTGCTCCCATGTCTGTGAAGGGAAATCATATTCACCCTCCTCCAGTCCTCCGGTACCACACCTTCCTCCCATGATTTGTTTAAAAAGGGTAGTCAGTGGTGTCACTAGTTCTCCCCTTAGTTCTTTTAGAATTCTGGGGTGAATCCTGTCCAGCCCCATTGCTTTGTCCACCTTGAGTTTTATGAAGAAGCCAGCAGAAGATGATCATTTGGTCTATCAAGTCTGCTCGTATTGCTGGGTCCACAGCTTGAGCCAATGTCCCTCACATCCTCCCTACCCATGATTCCTACCTTCCCCCTAAGTGTATCCCAGCCTGTCTTCAACGAGATGACCTCTTTCAGCAGTGCATTCCAAGTGTCCACCGCCCTCTCTGTGAAGAAGTGCATTCTGACCTCCCTCCTAAACCTCCCACCCTCTAGCTTAAGACTGTGCTCCCTCGTGTTATGGTTGCCACTTAGCTTAAGAAGATTCTCCTTATCAACCTTATTTCTCTTTCAAGTACCTGAAGGTCTCAGTCATGTCCCCTCTCTCTCTCTCTCTCCTGTCTTCCAGGGAGTACATGTTCAGTGCCATCAACCTCTCCTCGTATGCCTTACCCTGCTGACCCACTATCATCTTTGTAGCCCTCCTCTGTACCTTTTCCAGCAGGTTACTGTCCTTTTTGAGGTGTGGCACCAGTACTGAACTCGATACTCTAGATGTAGCCTTACCAGTGACCTGTACAAGGGCAGTATAACCTCCTCTCTCCTACTGCTGATCCCCCTCGTAGATATGCATCCCAGCATCTTGTTTGCCTTTGCTGCTGCTTTCTTGCACTACATGGAGTGATTCAGGTCACTAGTGATCATTATTCCCAGGTCCTTCCTCTCCTCCTCCTCTGATGCAGATACTCAGACTCCACCTAGCTAGTACTCTGTCCTGGGATTCTTGGCTCCAACATGCATAACTTTGCATTTCTTTTGTGAATATAGTATGCACCAAAAGCAACAGACAAGCTTATTATGGACAGCCACATGTAGTGGACAAAACACACTTGCCAAATGCCATTCCTATTGAACATAATGTTAAAACACAGCAGTAAAGCGGATGTTGAATTCCACATGTAACATCCACCATAATCATTTAGAAGCAGTCTTTGCCCCAGTCTTTTCACACCTAGTTAGCATCGTAACACCTCCTGAGGCAATAGCGGTAGCAGTCTTCCACTAAAAACACTTCTTTTAATAATGGAATAATGCCCAACAGGGTGGGTGGGTGTTATGCTGGGATAACATCCCACCTCAGGTGGTTGGGCCCGAGGCCACCACCTGAGGTGGGATGTTATCCCAGCATAACACCCACCCTGGAAAGCATTATTCCTATTATACAATGGCTTGTTGTTTTATACAGAATAAAAAAAATAATTTTAAAGAATGTTTTTGTTAATTTGGAAAAATATTTTTGTTTCTTAATAGAAGAGGCAAAAAAAAATAAATAAATGGCTATAGAGTAAACAATCAGCAGGGATGTTATGCCAGGATAACATCCCTGCTGTGATGGTCAACTGACCAGTCAGAAGCTAGGATTCATTCTTGTCATTCTATATTCACCAATTAACTCAATTAACTGAACTACAACCGATAGTTTTTAAAAGTTTGAGTGGTCTCAACTGTCTGCTGTTTTTCACCTGTGCTTTGCTGTTCTGTCCTGCTGTTCTGTTCTACTACTATGGCTACTGCTGCTGCTGGAAACACAACGGCTGGCAAACAGACTTGCCTGACATTGTCATGGAAGGTAGAAATCCTAAGTGAAATGGACAAGCTCCCGAAACTTAGCATACAGGATTTAAGCTCCCATTTTAGGATTCCGAAGTCCACCATAAGTGATCTTCTGAAGAACAGGGAGTCTCTGCTTTCCGAATGGCATTCAAATCAGAACCCTAGGGGGAAAAAAAGAAAAAGGGCAAGGACAATGATGTGAAGGAAGCCTTGTTCCACTGGTTTTCAAATGCCAGGGGCAGGGAGGCCTTAATCAGCCATCCTCTCTTAATCCAAAAGGCTTAGTAAATTGCCTTGGCATTAAGCAAACCTGACTTCAGGACAACATATGGCTGGTTAAGCCACTGGAAACGGCAGTGTAACATTGTTTTTTAAAAAATCTACAGAGAAAAGCAGAACGTGGACACAATTGCTGCTGTGGCATGGGTAAAAGAAGTCCTGCCACAAATTCTTAATGATTACAGCCCTGACATCTACAACACAAATGAGACAGGGCTGTTTTTCCGATGTGTGGGATATGGTACTCTAGCGTTCAAATCTGAGGTTCCCCTGGGCCTGAAAAAGCAAAAGAATGTGTGACAGTCCTTACGACTTGCCACATGACCGGTTCTGACAAGAGAACCTTGATGGTCATTGGCAAGTCAGCATAACTTCGTTTTTTCAGGGGGGGTCAGTAATCTGCCTGTCGTCTACAGGCACAGCAAAACTGCCTGGATGACTGGAGACATTTTCGAAGCCTGGCTGAGGGATTGGGACAGAAGACTGTGGTGTCGCAAAATCACATTGCTGCTGGACAACTGCAGTGCCCACCCCCCAGTCGCAGGGTTTTGAAACATGAAACTAGTTTTTTTTTTTTGGCCCCAACGTGACTTGCCTGATGCAGCCTTTAGACCAGGGAATCATATACACATGCAAAAGACACTTACCTTGATAAAAGGAAGGCTGCTCCAGATCCTGGATGCTGACCAGGAGATCACCGCTTCCGTCTGCGTGTGCCCCATCAGTCTTTAGATGCAGTGCGTCTTCTGCACCAAGCATGGAGCATTGTTTCAGCATAAACGGTTCAGCACTGCTTCTGGAAGGGAGGCTTTACCACTGACCTCTCAATCAGGGTCATGCAAGAAGAGGAGCCTGAATTGTCAGAAGAACTTTGCTTGACTGCAGAGGATCCGACAGCACTGTCCAACCTAGGCAGTGAGGATCAGAGCGAGGTCGTTGACAACATTATGGAGGCCGTCGCTGGACTATCAGGGGGGAAACGTTCCAGGAAGATGAAGCAGAGGAGGAAAGGGATGCAGAAGAAGTGGTGATGGTGACATCTCTTGATGTCCGCATAGCACTTTTAACACTGCAGCGGGCAATGGAGCAACATGAGGACATTGTGCCTAGGTGGGACCTGATGGCACAAACTGAGGAAACTTAGCACCGCTACACCAAAGCCCACAGAAAGCAAATGACAGTCGTGGACTATCTGACTCCAAGCACCAGCAATCACTAAGGGAGGTATAGTACCGTACTTACCATGAAGAGACACACTAACACTGCTTTTAAAAAGAATTTTAAAAATTAAACAAAGTTTATTCGCACAGGCGGCAAAACAAAAGAAGAATTGTAAGAGAGCTGTAATCACTATTATTGACCTGTTGCTTTACGCAATGTCTGTACAGTATTGTCTCATTCTGTTCATGTTCGTTTGTGTTTTCTACCACACCATATAGCCGCAAACGATGTATCGGATGCCGCTTCTACCGGACATAGGGTCAGATGCCAAACTACTCTGGTACAAGCAACATACGAACATACGAAATTTGCCAGCAGATAAAGGCCTAGAGGTCCATCAGGTCTGCTCGAATGTGCAGCTAGCACCCCTTATTCTATAGCTGCCCCTTCCTTCCACCCTTCCCCTTCATTAACATTCCCCCTTGTCCTGTCCCATCCTCATTTGAAGCAGTCCACTGTTCTACTGCATACCACTTCTGCAGGTAACACATTCCACCCAGCCACCACCCTCTCTGTAAAAAAGTGTCTCCTCATCTCCCTCCTGAACCTTCCTCGCTCCAGTCTCATATCATGGCCCCTGGTGGCCTCCCTCCCTGCTTTGAACAGCCCCTCTGTACCCGTCTTGTTTATTCCTTTCATGTATTTAAAGGTTTCAATCATGTCACCCCTATCTCTCCTCTCCTCCAGTGAGTACATGTTCAACTCCTTCAACCTCCTCTCGTATGATAAGTCCCCCAACCCCTTGATCATCTTTGTTGTCCTGCGCTGCACCCCCTCCAGTAGCTTAATGTCCTCTTCAGATAGGACGCCAGTACTGCAGCAGCACTCCAGGTGTGGTCTAACTAATGACCTACACAGTGGCAGAATCACCTCTTCCCTCCTCGAGGATATACCCCTTGCAATACAACCCAGTATTTTGTTGGCCTTTGCAGCTGCCTTCCTACATTGTGCCGAGTTGTTCATTGACCCTGTAATGAGCACACCCAGATCCTTCTCCTCCTCTGTCTGGGCTAGCTGCACTCCCCCTAGCTAGTAACTCCTCCTTGGGTTCTTCATCCCAAAATGCAGCACCTTGCACTTTTTGGCATTAAACCCCAGTTGCCAGGTGTCTGACTAGGTTTCAAGCTTTGCCAGATCATCCTGCAACCCCTGCCACCCCCCTAGGTCATCCATCACCGCGCCAAACTTGGCATCATCAGCAAACAGACTGATCTTGCTCTTGATGTCCCATGATATGTCTGCAACAAATATCCCAAACAACACTGGTCCCAACACCGAGCCCTGTGGGACACCGCTCGTCACTGCCCTTGGGTGTGAGAGCTCCCCACCTACCACCACCCTCTGTTGCCTTTCCTGCAGCCAGTTTCCTACCCATCTCACCAGCTTTGCACCCGCCCCGTGCCTACTAACTTCCTTCCCAGCCTTCCATGTGGCACCAAGTCGAATGCCTTACTGAAGTCCAGATACAGGACATCCACTGCATGGCCCCTGTCCAGCTGCCTAGTTACCCAGTCATAGAACTCGACCAGGTTGGTTTGGTAGGATCTGCCACGTATGAAGCCATGCTGTCTGCTGTCCTGTAGTCCTTTGGCCTCTAGGAGGGCCACCAGCCTCTCCTTCAGGATAGTCTCGATTAGCTTACCCACGATTTATGTGAGGCTCACTGGTCTGTAGTTTCCCGGTTCATCCTTGGGGCCACTCTTGTGGAGGGGCACCACATAAGCCATCCTCCAGTCCTGAGATACACACCCCGAATGTAGTGAGGCATTAAATAGGTCTGCCAAAGGTCCTGCAAGGACCTCTGCCAGCTCCTTCAGTACCCTGGGGTGGATGCCATCTGGGCCTGGCGCCTTGTCCACCCTCAGTGCCTTCAAACCCTCTCGAACTCTGCCCTCCATGATTTCCTCATCTGTCACCACTTCCCCCGCGTCTGCCATTTCTCCCACCTTGGGTGTCTCCCCCTTCTCTTTAGTAAATACTGAGCAGAAGTACTCATTTAGTGCTTCACTTTATCGCATTCTCCTGCTTCCACCCAACTCTCCTTCCTAATCCTTACTATGTGGTCCTTACAGCTCCTTTTCTCCCTAATGTACTTAAAGAAGTCCTTCTTCCCTTCTTAATGCCTTGTGCTAGCCTGAGTTCGTAGATGCTTTGGCTCCCTTACTGCCCTTGTCACCTCCTTCGATTCTGTCAAGTACTCTCTCTGTCCTCCCCTCCCTGTTTTCTTGTGCTTCCTAAAGGCGCTCTTTTCCTCCTTACCTTTTCCATGACCTCCTTGCTCAACCAGCTCGGTTTCTTAGCCCTAGCCTTCTTGCTCTGGGCTTTGCAGCAGGTTTTGGTTGCCTGCACTATCCCCAGTTTTATGAGCTCCCACCTCTGGTTAGTATCCATACTAGATTGAATTCTGGCCAGGTACCCTTTTACCACTTCCCCCATCCTCCCAAAGTCGGCCCTCCTGAAGTCCAGCACTCTTATGCCAGATTCCACTCCTTCCTTGCCCATATCCAGTGTGAGCCATACTGAGTGATGGTCACTCCCTGACAGCGGTTCCTCCACTGTAAGTTCTCTCACGAAGTCCCCATTTGCCAGCACAAGGTCAAGGGTATTCCCTAACCTGGTTGGTTCACTGACCATATGCAGCAGGAAGCTGTCCTGGAAGGCATCCAGCAGTACCTGCTCCCTTCTGTTCCTGGTTGTTGGGGTGCTCCAGTCCACTCCTGGCATGTTGAAGTCCCCCACAATCGCCACACTACCTTTCTCTCAGGTCCTCCTGATCTGTCCCACTAGTTCCTTGTCTAACTCCTCCGTCTGAGATGGTGGTCTGTACACCGCTCCCATTCTAATAATCCTGTTCTTGGAATCCTGGATTTGCACCCAAAGTGAATCCGTACTACCCTCCTCCCCTTCCTCCCTTACACACTTCAGTCCTTCCTTCACATATAGTGCCACCCCCTCTCCTTTCCCAATCACCCTGTCCCTATGAAATAACCTGTACCCTGGTACAGACAGGTCCCAGTCATTATATTGGGTGGCCCATGTTTCGTGATGGCTGCAATGTTCACCTCTCCTCTGCCATGAGAACCTGTAACTCTACAGTTTTCCTCCCAAGGCTCCTAGCATTAAGGGTAACAACCTTCCACCCCCCCATCCTGCCCTCCTTTCCTAGCATCACCAATAGTACTTGCCATTTGTCCTTTGTCACTGTTATGGGGGGGTAAGCTCATATGGTTTCCTAACCTGTGGTCTCTGCATATCTCTTCCCCAACTGCCACCCCCCACTCCTAGTTTAAATTCCCAACTTCATCTATATACTCTTCCATCCTCTGTTTCAACACTTTCTTTCCCTCCTCACTCAAGTGCAGTCTGTCCATGGCATAGAGGCTACTGTCCTCCCAGGTCCCTTCCCACCTCCCCAACAGCCCATACCCTTTAGCACAACACCAGGTTCTTAGCCATCCATTAAATTCCTCTATTCTCAGCTTTCTTGTTGTGCTTGCCTTTGGCACCGGAAGTATCTCAGAAAAAGTTACTGATCTTCCTGCCCCCTCACATAATTGTGCTAGTTCCTCAAACCTCCTCTGGACTATATCTACTGTCTTGTCAGCCAGGTCGTTTGTCCCAAGATGTATAATTAAATGAGGCTTGTCCCTACCCCTTCTAGCATATTTCAGAACAGACTGTCCCACCCTTTCCGCTGTCATTCCTGGCATGGCCTCCACCCAAATGCGACTATGTCTCTCCCCCTTGCTACCCCACCTAACTCCTCTTAGTATTGAGTCCCCCAGCACTAAGATTCCACCCCTCTTACTCCCTGCTTGCTTCCATTCATCTCCCTCTCTCATTTCCAGCTCCTCCTCTTCTTCCTCCTGCACATTATTTCTCCCTTTTACCCCTGTTGCAATTCTCCCAGCAGAACTTCCCCCCCCACTCCAGTTTGGTCCAGGCATTTATCAATTACTCCTCTAATTTCATCATGTTTCTCCTCCACTTTCTTCCTCTCTAGCAGTCCACAGCTGTTTTCTGAAGACCCTTCACAAATGCCCGCTCCCTCTCTCTTCATAGTAACCTGTTCTCTCCTTTCCACTCCATGACTTTTGCCACTTCTTCGCCTCCCCTCACAAGTCCCTATCTCCTCCTTCCATTTGTCTTTTGTCTCCTGACCTGGTTTCCCCAGCAATCGTTCTTCCTGGCCTGGGCCCCTTTGTCTCTGCTTCCCTTCTTCTGACCCTCTCCTCACCACTGTTGGCTTAAATCGCCCTCCCTCATCTCCCCTTCTTCCTCCCTCCAGTATTGGGCTAAACCCACCCCCAATCTTCCTTGCCTGTCTTAGTTCCTCTTGCAGACCCTCAATCTCCTTTCTAAGTTTTTCTATGTGGTTGCACACTAAACATCCTCCCACACTCCAGACAATGTTTAGAAAGATTGGTGCACCGCAGTTGTTGCAGCCTACCACCCTACCCAGTGCTGTCGTTGCCCACCAGCGACCCCCCACCCTTCCAGATGCAGGATACCAAACACTCCCCCAAGTCTCCCCTCTCCCCCCTCTATCAGTGCAAAACATTTTCTTTATTTCCCTTACCTCCTTTCTTTCAGACGTTTAGATATATTGAGCAACTGCTTTTTATATTCCTATCCTTCCTATCCACACTCAAAAAGAGACTTTAAGTAACTATTGCACAACCTTCTTCAACCACTTACTCCTCCTTTTCCCAATGCAATATCAATGCGAAGAAGTAATAGTGAAAGCTCCTAGATTTGCATTTACTTTCCTTCCACTGAGAGAGCAGTCACCTCTTCACTTGCTGCTGTTCCTTTCCTGGATGTCTGCTTCTGCTATGCAGCGCATACTGTACTGAGCAAAAGTATTTGTTCAGTATCTCTGCCTTTTCACTGTCACCCTCTGCCCCCCTCCCCTTTACTGAGACTCACTATCCCTCCCTTGGGCTTTCTTTGCTCCCTAACATACCAAAAAAAGTTTTATCCCCCTCCTTAACTGAGTTGGATATCTTTTCCTCAGTTTGGGCCTTTGCTATTCTAACTGCCTTCCCTGCTTCCTTCTGCTTTAACTGATACAATTCTCTGTCCTGCTCCTTCTGTGATTCCTTATACTTCCTGAATGCTATCTTTTGTTTCTCCCTAACCTTCCCCACCACCTCTTTTGAGAACCATAGTGTTTTTTTTCCGTTTGTTATTGTTTTATTTGCTTCAAACAAAGGCTTGTTGCTTTTGTGATGGCAGTTTTGATTTTTTTCCCTGTTGTTCCTCCACCCCTCCTTCTTGCCCACTTGCTAATGCATTCCTTAGGCACGCTCCCATTTTGCCAAAGTCAGCCCTCCTAAAGTCCAGTACCCTCACTTTTGTATGGCTTGACTCTACGGCTGTGTTTATCATGAACCACACAGTTTGGTGGTCACTTGTTCTCAGATGGCTACCCACTTCTAAATCCAAGATCTCTCTCCATCCCTGTTTGAGAGTACCAGGTCTAAGATTGCTCCTTCCTGAGAGGGTTCCAACACTAGCTGTCTGAGGTATGCCCCCTGTAGGGCATCAAGAATGACCCTGCTCTTGGATGTGGCTGCAGCAAATGTGCTCCAGTTAACATCTGGCATATTCAGGTCCCCCATCAACAATATCTCCCCTTTTTCTGCCATTCTAAGGATGCCTTCTATCATATCTTTGTCCATTTCCTCCCCCTGAGATGGGGGTCTGTATACAACCCCCATGCAGATTGTAGTGCCATTTCCTGTCTCCAAGGTGTGACCCACATTGCCTTTTCTCCTCCCTGTTTACCCCTTAGTTCCATTGCTTTGATCCCTTCCCTTATGTAGAGAGCTTCTTCTCCTCCTCCTCCTCCTCTTTTACCCTCCCTGTCCCTCCTGTAGATTGTGTACCCTGGTATGTTGACATCCTAGTCATGGTTCTCTGTGTACCGTGTTTCTGTGACTGCCACGATATCCAGGTGTCCCTCTTCCATCAAGGCCACTAGTTCAGGAAGCTTGTTACCCAGACTATGGGCAATGGTACTCATCGCCCTCCATTTGTTGATGGCCTTACCCCTTTTAGCCCCATCCCTGTCCTTATTGCCTTCGACAGAGATGAAACTGAACTCTGGCTTCACATGAGAAGAGAGTGAGTACATACGTTCAGTATGTTGGGAGAGGAACATTCTCCAAGTGGAATTGTGCAGAATTTTGAAATTTTATATTCCATGGTAAACATTCCATATGTTGAATGTGGAGAAAATGGATTAAAACAAGCATTTGTCAATGCCAAATGTTTCCTTGCATGGTGTATGTGGCAGGGGTACATTAAAACCAATTCAGTAAATAGCAGTCCGGTGAACTTGGTACTCAGATATTGGGCAGAGGACAGTGTAAACCTGTTCATAAACAGAGTGTTATATCTGATTTCTGTCTGTGGCTTATTTTCACCAAAGAAGGTCTCCTTCTTTGAATATCCTGGCCCAAGGCAGGTTAGGACATTATTACCCTGTCTTTTCCTCCCTCTGGGGCAAGACAGGGAGAAGAATGTTTCCTCTGTGGAGCTGTTATAAAGAGATGCTCTATGGGGGGGGTGGCGAGTTCAGGCACAGGAAAACAAAACAAGCATTTGTTAATGCCAAATGTTCACTTGCAGGTCTGTGCCGGAATAGGTAATGGAGGATATGGGGTGGAAAGCTCACAGAGAGAAGGATCGGAAGGGTTGAATTGGGTGCCAGGTCTGGTGAGGGAGTGTGTGGGGCAGACAGCACACAGAGGGAGGGAGCAGGAGAGTTTAAGTGGATGCAGGATGGGTAACGGAGGGTGTGGGTGGACTGCACACAGAGGGAGGTAGTGGGAGGGTTTAATTGTGTGCCATGTGCCAGGACAGGGAATAGAGGGCATGGGCCGGACAGCACACAGGGGAGGGAGCGAGAGGGTTTAATTGGATGTTGGGTGCCAGTGGGGGAACAGAGGGTGCATGAACTATTGTATAATAGGAATAATGCACGCCAGGGTGTGTGTCGTACTGGGATAACATCAAGCCTCAGGTGGATGGGCACGAGGCCGCAGACCAAGTATGTCCAATACCTGAGAAGTGCCATTATCCCAGCACAGCACATACATTGGCGTGCATTATTCCTATTATACAATGGCTCATTTGTAGAAATAAAAAAGAAAGGTAAAAAAATATTTGTAACATATGTTTTTACTTAATCATGCACACCCCTGGTGTGTCTTGTTGCATTTATAAAATGGTCTATTTTTTTTTTTTTTACTGTAAACAGAAAAAGCATGTTTAATTGTTGAAAAAACATACTTGCTTATGTAAGTTCAGTTAAATCACTAGATTTATCAGGGCTTTCTGCATATACTTCAGGCTGGATTGTGATCAGCCCATTGGCTGCCACATGGTTGTTTGTATTTCTTTCCAAAAACGTGATAATGTGTTCCTGTAGGGGATCACAAACAGGTTTTTTAACTCTGAGTTCTTTTCTGTGTGTATGTGGGGTGGGGAATTTAGAATGTTCCATATTCCTGTGCACATTATTCCCGTCCCTCACTTCTTCAGTATTTGAGCTGATTGCTCCATTTGCTACATTAAATGAATCATCCCTAATGTCCGATTCCCCTAGAAAAATTACCAGCTCTTCAGGAGTCAACTTTGTAAGACCTGTATACACTGTAGAGTCCTCTATATTTTGGGGGGAAAATAACTTCTATAATAGTCTGATCCTTATCCATGTTTTGTGATGTCTTGAAGACCAGGGTGGAAGTTTTCTGTGCGTGAGAAATAATATTGTCCAATTGATTTTTTTTTTTATTTGTTTTTAGCTTTCCCAGGCCAGTTAATTGCCAGCAACTCCCAGTGTGCATTCCTAGTTCACAAGTTATTAAAGGAGACAATAGAATTTGATGAATGAAATATAAGAACAGGAAGTACTTCTATGAAAAATATAGTTTTCTCAGGGTAATTTACAAATTTAACATTAGAGCAACACTGCAGAACACTATTATAGACCTTCCAATTATCTTTTGAAAAATGAATAATCTGTTTCCGAGAGTTAACATTTAAGAATTTTATGTGATGCTGGCAAGCTCTCGAACCCAAAAGCATGGCAAGTAAAACAGGTCCCACAATCAGGTCTGAGTATCTGCATGAAGTCCAAGTCACTGATCCTCTGTGTGTACTGTCACTCTCTCAGGGTTATAGGACTTGCAGGACTTGCTGTGGGTGATGAGTGCTTTGTGCGGTGGGGGGGGGGGCAATGATCTGCACTTTCCTGAACTTGCAACCTCTCTCCACTGACTGCCGGTCACCCTGCTGCACAACTTTACCTGTTACGTAGTGATCACACAAGATGGAGAGAGGCAGAGAGAGTTTCGGAACTCTGCAGTCCCTGTCCCAAGCCTGCTGTCCCTGTGTGTCTCTGACTTTCTCTGACCAATGCCTTTGGCTGCCTGGTGTGTGTGTGTGTGTGTGTGTGTGTGTTTTTTTTCTCTCACACACACACACACACCCCACTACTGTTTGCAGTTGGCTGTGTCGGGGACCATAACTACTGTCTGCCTCCCAGCTACTGCATGTGGCACAAGCCGGGGCTACAACTGTGAGAGGAATGGAGGATTGATTTTGTGGGGGATTTCAACATCTCTTTTTCTCACAGTCGCTTTATGCCAACTTCTAAAGGCTACCGCTCAGGGACAGCAAACTGCGGCTCCTTCTGCTACCTATTCCCATTCTGTGATATGAACCACACTGTGATCACTCCTTACATCTTGTGCGTTCACTGCTGTGATGCCAGAGATATTGCTTACATTCAGTGCTGTGCTGAGGCACTTGCTGACCGGGTGACACAGAAGATCAGTCTCTCTCTGTCTCAGTGACTCACATGGCCTCTGTGTGCACTGTGCCATCAACACTCTATCTCTGCCACAACATTCCATCACTGAAAGTCACTGGTACAGAAGGATACTATGGTGGGACACACCACAGATTCCCAGCACTGCTCAGCGACATGTTCCGCTCTGCGAATGAGGGGGACCAGACACCTGGGGGGGGATATCTCTCGCTCTCCAGCACTCTGTCAGCAGAGTGCAACTGGCCGGAGGGGGGCCACTGATCACAATTGCTGTCTGTCTGTCCTACAATGCATTGCTACATCGTTGGGAGCCTGGGGGGGTAAGCTGCACAACATCCCACCGACAACTCTGTATCACTCACGACATTGTCAGGTCTGGGTACAGTTGGTGGGGGGATGGACAATGTGCTGGGAAACAACTGGCAACAAACTACATGAGTTGTACAATACAGTGATTCACACGCCACTATTTCACACCATTCAACCATGACAGGGGCACAGGCAGTGAATGCAGTGGCACATACAATTCGGGTGAGCATTCCCCTGCCTCTCATTGTCTCGGATGGGTTCTCCTGCTCACAGTGTGTGTCTGTGTCTGTGTCTGGATGGGGTGTACAGCAGGACATACAACATACCATTTAAATCCTTACTTGCAAGGCAGGGGGTGTGGCTTATGGAGCTGCCTGCTACATCTACTCCCAATGCTGCTGAATATATCTCTCTGTCTTCCCTTCTTCTCGGGCATCCTCTAGCCTCTCTGGGCTACTGCATTTGTCCATGTGTCAGACCCAGACTGCCAGTGCTCCTAAGGCATGAGGAACCTGCAGCAACCAGTCCCAGGAACAGCAGCAGCAGGTATGGCTTTTTTGGCCACAACTACGGAGATTTGCAAGCTGTGAGCGTCTCGGCTACAATTGAATTCCAGAGCCCTCACAAGGTTTAGCCCTGACTGGCCGATTTCCAACTTGTAGCCTTCAGATTGGTCTGCACCCGGAGCTTGGCTTCAGTCAGCTTCCCCATCTAGGATGCTGCTCTAAATCTATCCTTGCCGCTGTAATTTTTCGGCCTACCCCCTTCCTCCTTCTTAGGCCACCTTAAATACACGTTAACCACGCCTACTTCTCTCTTTCTCACCTCTCATTAGCTAGCAGTCTTGCTTGTGCTCCGATATATATTTTTTTCTTAAAGGGCAACACTATAATTGCTAGGACTGTTGGTCTTCATGACTTGTAAACACTCATCTAACATTGAATTCCATTAGCTAAAGCCTCAAGGTACTTGCTGAACAATCAGAATTATGCAGGTAACTCGCTCATCCTCCATGCCCCTTCTCCTCTTATGCCTTGTTTACCTGTTTTGGTTATCTCAACATCCATTAGTTGGTACCCTCACAAACAGTAACAGGGAAGATTGCCAAGGTATGTCACATTCCATGGATCAGTATATATGTGCCTGCTTGTTTCACAAACACGATCTGGCTATACACCAACTGTGGTGGGATGGTACCGTGGAAGTACTAGGTAGTGAGGGTGTAGCACCTTCTACATTTGCTCCGCTGTCTCCCATGCACTTCGCAGTTAGGGTTTTAATCTATGTGGTGTTTGGCCGTTATGGCAATAATCTTAGGGTCCCTCCAGCGACTGCTAGCTATCACCAAAAACGGAAACAGTCTTCAGCACTTAGAGTCCTCCTAGGGACTGTCAGAAAATTACTGCTCCTTTTACTACTGTGCTCTGGTAATATTGAACTAAACCCTGGCCCGCCAGCAACTATTTCTTCTCCAGCTTATCTGCCTAGTCTCAAAGGTTTGAGCTTTATGCATGTCAATGCATGCAGCCTATTAAAGAAAATCACCTCCATCCAGGCATGGGTCTGTCATACCACACCTGATATACTGGTGGTTACTGAGTCCTGGCTTAGACCTGGTTTTGGAGACTGTGAAGTGAACATCCCCTCATTCTTATTGTTTAGGACGGATAGACAGTCCAGAGGTGGTGGAGTAGCCATATATGTTAAAGATAAATACTGTTTTTGTTACTGACTTAACCCCTGTTCAAAATGAATTTGAAAGCCTATCTGTTAAAGTCGAGATTTCCCCTATGTTCTCGCTTTACATAGTTGGATGTTACAGACCTCCGTCAGCTAGTTTACAACTTTTGAAACATCTGGAAAGTACACTGGGAGCTGTGTCATCTGAGGTCATAATTTTAGAAGACTTCAATTTTGATTGGTTCTCCAGTGGCTCCACACCCCTTAAAGACACCTATGATGCTCTTGGGCTGACTCAACTAATTAATGAAGCTACCCACACTAATAAAAAGAACCCAATCAATAGCTCTCTACTAGATCTTATTGTTGTAGGTAAACCTTATCTATACTCCCATGTTGGCGTATTCTTCTTGGATATTAGTGATCACTGTTTTATTGCATGTGTAAGAGCTAACCCTAAATCGACATCCACTTCTTAATTTACCACCAAGAAATGCCAATGCAACTTTGATCCCTGTGAGTTTGTCATAGAGATAAAAAAAAAAAAAAAACTCCTTGCATTGGCAGGACTTCTACCTTTCAAAATCAGTAAATATGGCATATGACATCTTCCATGAAATTGTACTAGGGGCCCTGGATATGCACGCTCCATTGGTCAAACTCCGTACCAGGATTAAATCATACCGATGGTTTACAGCTGAGTTAAAGTCCGCACTTCAAAATAGGAACATGTTATGGAAAGCTGCCCGGAAAGCTAAGCTCTCTGCCAATTGGATTATGTTTAGGAGGGCTAGAAACCTTTGCACCAAGTTGGTCAGAGAGGCAAAGGCTAATTTTTACCGCATGGAGCTTGAATCATCCTCACAGTGTCCCTCCAAATTTTGGAAAATCATAAAAGACATAGGGAATTACCAGGGGAATTGCCTTCTATCAGCAGAAATTATAGTTGGTAGCACCCCAGTCGTAGACAGGTCTGCCATCCTTGAGCATCTCAATAACCACTTTTCCACTGCTGGTCTAGCTTTCGATACCTCTCCAGCCAGTAATCTCCACTCTCAACTTGGCATCCTTGATCAAGGAGTACCTGTTCCTGACTCAACGTTCTCCCTGCAGCCTGTATTCCTGAAGGAGGTCGAAGACCTTCTTTTACAGCTGGACACAAGGAAGAGCACAGGAGCAGACTTCCTGGATCCTCTTTACCTAAAAATTGGTTATCAGGTCTTGGCTGTGCCATTTACACACCTTTTTAACTTATCTCTCACTTAGGGTGTCCTCCCTCCTTAATGGAAAACCACCCATGTAATTACCCTGTTCAAATCTGGAGACCCTACTGACGTTAATAACTATAGGCCAATCTCACTACTACCTATTCTATCCAAACTGTTGGAAAAAGTTGCAAGCAATCAATTCAGAAACTACCTAGAAGCTGAGAACCTGCTTAATCCCTTACAATCGGGCTTTAGATCTTGACGTAGTACCAATTCGGCTCTCACTAAAGTGACTAATGACTGGCAGCGTGAATTGGATGATAAGAATTTTATTTGCGCAGTATTTTTAGACCTGAGCAAGGTTTTTGATACTGTTGACCATCATCTGCTTCTTACATCCCTCCGGAACATTGGTCTAAACTCATCGTCTTTGAGATGGTTCTCTAATTATCTTGTGGGTCGGCTCCAGCAGGTTAAGGCAGAAGGGGAATATTCACCATTAAAACCCTTAGTGAGAGGCATACCGCAGGGCTCTAGTTTAGGACCATTACTCTTCGCGATCTACATTAATAGTATCAATGTCAGTATCGAAACAGCTAATATTCATCTTTTTGCTGACGACACGGTGCTCTATGCTTGCAGACGATCCCTAGAATCTGCATGTAGTGACCTTCAACATGATTTTAACCAGCTCCAGCATCAACTCCTAAACCAGAAACTACTTTTAAATGCCAAAAAAACTAAGGCAATGATATTTTCTCCTCATATTCATGTTGTGGATCCCATAACGGCACCTTCGATTGTTATACTCCTGGGCGAACCTTTGGAATTTGTAGTAAAGTTCAAATATCTGGGGGTCTGGATTGACCATAGACTGTCCTTTATCGACCACATAGATGAGCTGATAAAAAGGCTTAGGCAGAGACTTGATCTCTTCTATAGAATCAACCACTTCCTCTCAAGGGAGGACAAGATGAGGCTGGTCCAAACCACCTTCCTGTCCATACTAGACTATGCAGACTTTTTCTCTATAGTCAGGGTACAGCCACTGCACTTTCAAAGCTGGACACGCTCTATCATAGAGCCCTAAGGTTTATTACAGGACTCCCCTACCCGATACATCACTGTTCCTTATACTCAGCAGTGGGATGGTTGTCTCATGCATAGGCGTCAGAGAAATGTGGCACTTTGGGCAGTTAGAGCCATCATTAAGAAGCTGCCCCAATATATTTCTGATTGCATGCCACTATGCATGATAGGCAAGTACATATTGAGAAGTGCTTCCTATATTACATTGCCTGTACCCAAGGTCGAATCATGTTTTGGTAGGGCCTCAATAAGTTATTAACTACCTCTATTGTGGAATAAGCTGCAAAAAACATTGAAAGTGGTCCTCCCTATAACGCTGGCAGCTTTCAAATCACTGTATACCCGTTCCTTTATAGAACATTGCAATTGCTTCCCTTAATCCTGGCTTATCTTTTAACAAGGACTCGTGCTTATTCGGGCTGTTCCCTGCCCCTCTCTCCTCACCCTCCCCCAACCCCATTAACTGTTCCCTTGTTCCTTTATTTCAAATATCTATGTTCTTCCTGTGATCATGTTTGCAACAATGACCAACAGCTTATACTTCCTCCAAACTTATTATGTTACTACTCCTACTCCCACCACATTTCTGTCTCATTCTGGCTCCTGTATTCTGTTAACTTGGTTTAGCTGGCCTACAGTTCTGGGGGCTGGCTGGCTGGCTTCCTTCCCTCCCTATCCGACTCCCCCCCCCCAATTTTAATTCATTTTACTCTTCTCTGGATCTATCTCTCTCACTCTTTCTTCCATCCCCTGGTACTCTTCAGGCAACTGTATTGGGTTATACCTTTATACATCAATCAATGAAACTTTTATATTTTCTGTAGACATTTTTTTGTTTAGGCTTCGCTGTTATTAATTTCTCATTGTAACTGTTATCGTTCTAAACTTTTTTTCTTACTATTGTAAACATTGTGTTAAATTATGACTATGTATGCTGTCCAGGTCCATCTTGAAAATGAGCATTGCTCAACGTGTTCACCTGGTGAAATAAAGATTTTGATTGATTGGTCTGTTTTATGTGACAGCAGATGCTTTATGCAAATGAAAGAACTGAAGCGCTCTCATTGGAGTGCTTAATTTCTTTCAACCAGAGAACTGCTTCCAGCTGTGAAACTCTAAATAGTGTCACAGCTTGGTTGCCTGCTCATTAGTCTGGCAGGGATGAGCCCACTGTAGATTGCTCTGCATTGGACTCATCCATGACACACTTCCGAAATATTCTACCGCAAGATGTTTCCTGCGTACGTGCAAGGAACCATAAAAACAGGATGAGGAAAGCAGGCAATAATACTACATAAATAGAAAGTGGGGAAAAAATCAGGTTCATAGACAGAGGCAGACCCAAGCTGTTTAAATAAATTGTGTGAGTTTATAAAAGCAGATACATTTGAATCATATCCGTGTTTTCAGGAGAACTGTACCCCACAGCCTAGCAGGTTCAAAGTTTTGACACATTTCCCAAAATGACTTTACCTGCAATGATTTGAAATTCAAATCAAGTAGTCTTTTCTTATAAAATGCATGCTACACATTTTTTTGTCTTTATTGTTTTAGCCCCGTTACCAGAATATGGACTTTCTGTTGTCTTCATGGTCAAAATGGAAGCGTATTTTAATGAAATGTCCTAGTTTTTATTCTTTTAAAATAATTTATTTCCATGCATTTTAAGTAAAATATTTTAATGCCATAAGTACAATGAAACACTCCCAAGTTGTGCCATTATGGTGATATAATCACACTCTTCAGGTGCATTTAACAGCACTTGGCTGCACTTTGTGCCTAACAGTGCACCTGGGGTGTGTGATAATATCACCAGACTGCACACCCTGTCATGCCTTGTTGTTACAATCTTTTTTTTCTGCACAACCTTGGCTAGTTAATTCAGATTAATCATATTTTAGTGTGCTTTTGGTGAGTGACTGATCAGAATACATAAAGCCCAGTGTACGCCCTCTCCCCCCCACACACACACACACATGCACCTTCCCCAACTAGCCTATACTCATGTTCTTTGAGGTTTTTTGGTTAATGTAGTTAACTGCTACTACTTGTCGTACTATAAGCAGGGGTATTTAGTTAACAAAAATCAGCTGAGCTATGCAAAAGCCTAGCCCCCACTTCATGGTGTCCCTGTTCAGTCATGTCTTAACACTGTTGGGGTCCTGCCATTTCATTCTTCTTAGACCACACCTTAGTTTCCATGTCTCACTTTTATAAAGCGCAGCCTAAATTGATGTTTCAAAATGGTGAATGGTGTGCAGGTTAAAAAGGAGTAGACACCTACCACTGATCATTTACAAATAAAAGTTATAACCTTCTCAACCCTGGGTAGTTAAATCAGTTTAATTGTAGTTTAGGCTGCTCCTGGTGATTGGCTGAGTAGAAACAAAGTAGAATGTGCCCCCTGATACTGCCCCAACTGGCCCAAGATTTTTTTTTTATTTACCTGACTTTATTTCTTTTCTTACCTTAAACAAGGGAACTTATCAAAGGTCAGCTGAGATTTGAGAAAATCTGGCCACCTCTTCAGAGTGACCCTATTTACTTTTGTAGTCCTTTTATATACAGTATGTGATGTGTTTTAGTCTAATGGCCCCTCTGTCCCTCGTGACTTTAAAAGGGAAACAGTCAACACTAAGTGGGGCTGGTCCCAAATTGCACTTTGTGTGCAAAAACATTTTTTTTAACTGTTTACTACATATAGTAGATTGTATCAGACTGATTTTGTTGCCCTCAAAGCTATAATTTTCTGCAACTACAAGTCTCAGAATCCCTTGCAGCTGACACCGCAGCAGGGCTGTAGCAGTGGTAGGTTCAGTAGCCTGACGTGCATTTTAGAGCTTTTATAAACACTGATCAGGTGTTTACTGGTCACACTGTTCTCCCAGACTCTGTGACTGTACTTCACCCAGGGAGGACAGCAGGACCAGCAAACAAAAGATCAAAGTTTCTGAAAACTCTAATATGCCTTGTAGGCTGTTGAATCTCCTATTGCTGCAGCCCTGCCCTGATGGCAGAAAAAATGTTTCTGCATACAAAGTGCAAGTTGGGACCAGACCCACACTTAGATTGGGGACTCTTAGTGCTAATTGTTCTAATTTTAAGAAATATTTTCCATGGTAGTCCAGTGGCCCATCCCCCTCCTGATGCTGTCAACATTACCCTGCTTCCCCCATCTAACCCATAGACTGTGGTCTGTATTAACCTTCTGCTCACCTCCACTGCTAGCTGCCATCTTACAGAAGTAAACTGACTTGCATTTATCAATATTGTAATTATGGAAGTGCAGTATTGACAAAGTTATTTGAATAATGCAAGTTGGTATACTTGCATGAGAAGGTGGCATGTGGCGGAGGTGAGTGGAGGGTGACTATCGGCCACTCTCTCCGGGTCAGATGGTGGCGAGGAGGTGATCACTAGGATGGGAGTGATTACTGGATTACTGGGAAAAATTTAATTAAACAAAAACCAAGCAGGGAGTACTCGGAATCGTTGACTGGTACCATGTTTGTTTTTAAAAGGCACATGTGCGAGTTTAGTGGGCAGCAGTTTTTTAGACTAAGTTCTGGTCATTTTACCATGTTTTGGGCAATCATTGATCATAATTTCTGTCAAAGGTGTAATTAAAAAAAAAAAACTCTCTACCAACAACAGAAACAGTAAGCAAGCACACTTTACTCATACCCACGCTCCAGCTGATACAAGCAACTCCTAGTAATAGTCTGTTAGATGAACTATTTTGTACATATTTCCAATTATTGTAGAAGTTTATTTTTTAAGATTTTCATGCAAAATCCATTGAATATTGCCAGGAAAGGGGTTGCTCCTCTGCATTAGAAACCCTATGTGGAGAGACTAAAGGACCTCAGAACTAAAAGAGGAAGCCTCCTTACATCTATAAAGATTGCAGGCATTACTTCTATATTTTATAAATCAGCTTGATTCCTTTAAAACGAATATCCTACCAAGATGCCTGTTTTTATATTAAGGGGTGATGATTAGCAATAACCTGAAGCAGGTATATAGGAGGAGAGAAGGGAGGTGATATTGCCTCTGTATAGATCACAGGTGAGGCTACCCCTTGAATATATTGTCTGTATTTAAATTAGTTTATCCTTCATCTCTAAGCATAACAATTTAATTAATAAAACTTGCAAGCAAACATTAAGACACTTGACCAGTGCACATTTCCTCCTGTTATACTCATGCTGTGTGATCCTATCTGCTGTCTTTTAATTTCTTCTTCTCTGTTGCCTTATGTTTTCATTCTTCCACCCCCCCCAAAGTTTCTGGTAGAAAAAGATCTTCTTCGAGGATATGCCTTTCATCAGAGCACACCTATGGAACTTATAGCTGCCAGACACTAAGATGACATGGAAACTTTTGCAAGCAGTCCACCAGGGGCTGCCCACAATAACGTCAGATGTCGGCTACTATATAAATGTGGTTGGCTCCTTCCATCCTCTGTTCTCTTCCTACCATGGACCATACTCATCAGACTTCTTATGGAAATGATGCTGTGATTGCCACCTCTGTATTCTCTCTATAGTAAAGTTATCACTTTAATAAGTGATTTTCAATGGCGTGTAAGTTGTTGAAGAAACCACCGAAGCTGTTCCGATGTGAATTTGGTGAGAAGACTTACACCTGTGATTGTCATGATATCTGCCTCTGTTGCCTTGGCCCGGACCACAGTGTGCAAGTCTGCCAGATTTGTAAGGGTTTTATCACTGCTATTCAGTGATGCTGAAAAGGGGCCTTAGAGAAGCACCTTTTTAAAATGACAGGTAGCCCGCATGGAGAGAGAGAGCTTCAGCAAAATAGTTCTGCCATGTCACTGGCCCATTCTTCCAGGTCCAGATCATCCAGATCCCAGGAGAAGAAGAATGCTTTCCTTAGTGCACAACAGGTCACCCCTCTGCACAGCAGGTATGACCTCCAGAGCACTGTCGACCACTCCGGCAGTGGCACTACTTGTCCTCCCGTCCATTGACATAACTTTCAGGTCAAGTAATGGTGTGGGTGCTTCTATGCCTGGTATGTCACCATTGCCATCAGGGGCCTTGCCTTCTCTGTTGACCTCAATCAGTGCATTCATCAACCACATGGGTGCCAACATTCAGGCAGTGCTATTGTCCTTCATGGACATGATTCAATGCCTATTGCCTCCTCCTCCTGCTATTTAACAGAGCCTGTAACTCAAACCATTGCAACGATGCACGTAGTGTGTGCATCCTCCTACCTTTGGACCAGGTTGATGATGACTTTGAATAGAATCCTGATCTCATGATGCAGGATGAAGAGAAGGAACCTGAGGTCTATGTGGAAAGTCCCTATCAAAGAGGCACTAGTTCCATTGTCTCCACCTACAGTGAGGACTTGGTGGTCTGCACCCCATGGTCTTCTCCAGAGGACCCCGCTTTCATTACCATAATGCAGCAGTTACAGGCTGCAATGGATTTTGACATGGAGGAACAGGATAATACCAAGAAAAATCTCATAGATTTTCGGGAGTTACCTGATGCTCCCCTTATGGTGATACCACTTCTTCACCTTGACCTAGAGGATGCCACCTTTGCTGCTTTGCATAGGATGAATGTCATTCCTGCCATACCAATAAAGGCAGACAAAATGTGTATGGCTCCCTCGGAGAAGCCTTTCTTTGCTAGTTAACCTGAGGTAGAGTCTGCAGTCATCAGTACTGCCCATGATAGGTCAAGGGCACCAAAACACCTCAGCTCCCTTCCTCCTAATAAAGAGTTCAGGAGGTTGGATGTATTGGGTAAGACAACTTTTGACTCCGCCTCATGGGGCCCCCATTGTCAAGTACTAGAATATCCTCTGGAGACAGGCCAAAGCAGCTGCATAAGCCTTGCCAGAGGGTACATCTAAAGAGGAGATCCTCAAAGCTCTCACAGCTGGGGTTAATGTAGGAAAACACCTAGTTTGCATGGCCAGTGATATGTCTGATGTTTCAGCCAGGGCTGTTGCCTCAGGAGTTTGTCTAAGGAGGTACTCCTGGCTTAGGGTGGCAGGGCTTGCAAATGATGTATAACTGTCCATTCTAAATGCCCATTTTAGAGGAGGTTATTTTATTTGGCTCAGATGTCCAGGATATCGTCTAACCTTCAGACCTCCGGTAAGACCCTGAAGTCGGTACATTCCCACTACCGTACCCAACCAAGGGGTAGACAGAGGATACATTTTCCCCACGCTGGTGCTAGACACTGTCCTGCCACCAGACAACAAGGTAGGGGCAAGGGAGCAGGAGCCTCACCCACCCCAGGAACCACTACAGGTGCACACTCAAAAGCCCCTAGAGGTGGTGGCACAGCAGGAGTCTCCACAACTCATTGTACACCCCTCAACCACCATTACCTCCAGGGGTGGTTCTAGGGGGCATCTCTCCCTGCACCTAAATCAGTGGAAAGTTTTATAGCACACGGTCATGCTCTGGAACTTCTAGACACACCTCCAGATCATTCACTGGTGCTGACATACTAGTCTCCAGACCACATTCCTCTGCTCCTGGAGAAAGTGCAGACTTTGCTTCAGAAGAAGGCTATAGAACCTTTGCCCTTAAAACAAAGAAACACAGGGTTCTACTCTCAGTACTTCCTAGTTCCTAAATGGACAGGAGACCTGCAGCATATTCTGGATCTCAGAGACCTGAACTTTTTTTTAACAGAGTACAAAAAGTTCAGAATGGTCACCCTGCATGGTCTGCTGCCACTACTACGAGCAAGGGATTGAATCTGTTCCCTCGACATTAAGGATGCCTACCTTCATATCAAAATTCACAAACCTCACAGAGTCATTGAGGTTTCTGTTTCAGGGAGAACACTACCAATTCAATGTATTGCTCTTTGGCTTTTCTTCTGCACCATGGGTTTTTAGCTCATGTTTGGCAGTGATGGCAGCAGCCCTTTGCAGGAAGGCCTCTGTGTCTTTCCCTGCCTGGTCAACTGGCTGTTGAAAACCCACTCCAAGGATTAGCTCCAGCACACCTTAGATCAAATAAGGCAAATATTCGATGCCCTGGGGGTTACTGTCAGCATACCCAAGTCTGTCTTGACACCTTGCCAATGCCTCCAGTACATAGGAGCAGTCTTGGACACAACCTAAGGCTCAGCCATCCTTCTTTTAGACAGGGCCAAATGTCTGATTGCCCAGGCCCAACTAGGTCACAATAGCTGGTATGTCTAAGCCAGGACATTCCATCGGCTGCTGGGTCTGATGGCAGCGGCTATTGTCCAGTACCTCTGGCCAGACTGCACATGAGTATCCCTCAGTGGACCCTAAAAGTCCAGTGGGACCAGCTCACAAACGATCTAGAACAAAGGATTCTAGTAACCTCCCCAGTACGCAAAGTGCTTAAGTGGTGGATGGAACCCAGCAGCCTGTTAAAGGGGGTTCCCTTCCTGATCCCATCCCCTCACCAGATTTTAACTACAGATGGCCTCAGGGATGGGTTGGGTGGCACACTTAGGGCCCCATCAGTTGCAGGGTATATGAACCACAGTGGAGGGCACTCTGCACATATATGTTCCAGAAATGCGAGCTGTCCTATATGGCCCTCAAGCCTTCCAGGCTTATCTGTCCCCAGGCTCTCTGTTAGTACAAACAGAGAATGTCAGTGGGATGCATTACATCATCAACTAAGGGGAAACGCACTCTTACCCCCTGTGCAGGAAAGCAATGAGAGTCTGGTGTTGGGCTCTGGAATACGGTCTAGAACTGTCAGCAGTACATATTCCAGGTGCCTAAAATCATTTGGTAGACAGGTTAAGTAGGTCACAGTCTAGAATGCATGAGTGGGAACTGCTGACCTCAGTGGTAGAAGACCTGTTTGACAGATGGGGTTGTCCAGAGTTGGACCTTTTTGCATCCACACACAATGCAAAACTGCTGCTTTTCTGCTTACTCACTCCAGGGCCTGGAGTTTTCTGGAGAGACGTGTTGTCCTCTTACATACTAACGTACTAAAATGCCAGCAGAGTAGGCCCCATGGTCTATCAAGTCTGCTCGAGAGTCAGTACCTTTAATGGGCACCGCATCCATCCTGCTGACTTCTCTCCCTACCCCCTTCCCCCAGCCAGTTTTCCCCTTCCCCAAACAGGTAGCCTTCCTCTTCATCCCCCTCCTGTACCTATCCCAGCCTCTTTTGAACCCTTCCACCATAGATACCTCCACCAGTTCCTCAGGCAGTGCATTCCATGGGTCCACCACCCTCTCAGTGAAGTATCGCTTCTTGCTTTCTCCCCTAGGTCTCCCTCCCTCCAGCCTCCAACCATGCCCCCGGTGGCCCCTCTCACCTTTTTCTGTAAGACCACCTGTAGGCACACATTATTTACCCCTTTCAGATACTTGAAGACCTCAATCATATCCCCCCATCTCTCCTCTCCTCCAGTGAGAACAGGTCGCGCTCCTCAAGTCTGTCCTCATAGGTCCTATCTCCCAGGCCCCAGATCATCCTGGTTGCCCTCCTCTGAACTCTCTCCAGGAGTTGAATATCCTTCCTGAGGTGTGGGCACCAAAACTGCATGCAGTACTTGAGGTGCAGTCTGACCAGCAATTGTACAGTGGCATAATTGGGTCAATGTCTTTTCGATCCCTTCAATACGTACCACGACAATTGGCTCCCGATGACTCAACCCCGCGATAGTTGGCTTCTGGACTACACGCTCCGCATCTTTTAGCTCCCAGTGGCCAATTAGCTTTGTAGCACTCTGTTGTGTTGCAGTTTATGTAAAATGAAAATAATATACTAATAAGTAAGAATGGCCTAGATATTTTGTGCAGGATTTGCAAAGGCATGCTGTGATCTTGTGCTGCAATTTGGGTATATTGCCACACACATAATGAAATCACACTGAGTGTTGAAAAGCAAAAGCAAAATTTCTGATTTTAATCCACACTTCGGTCCTGGATTCCTGGCCTCTGTCTTGGTCCAGTAACCATGGAAAAATTAATTGCTGCTGTCAGTTGCTGCTGTCTGTCACTATCAATTACCAATCAGCAGCATTGAAATAAAATGATCTCTGCAGCGCATACTCAATGCTGACAGTTCGAAATGGAAGGGAGGTTCATCATGTCTGAGCGCAACAAGCAAAAGCTAGTTGATGCACTGAACTTTATATAAACACACCACAAACGTGGTTACAATGGAAAATTGATTTGTTAGTGCGAACTTGCAGTAAAAAACATAGGCAATGCAAGGGTGCACACTGTAAGCTATGACAACCCTGCCATACTTGTCACATTCAGCCAGCACTCCCATGCTCCTGACCCAGCTGCAGTCGAGCAAGCAGAGGCAGTAAATGTCACTAAAGAAAGAGCTGCAACAACTCAAGACACTACGGCGCAAATATTACTGCACTCAAAGCAAAATATGTCATTGGCTGCACAGGGGTGCCTAGTAGATAAAAACGTGAAACGCACTATTCAGCAGGTCAGGGTGCACGGTGCGCCACCTAATCCACGTAATTTAACTGAGCTAGCATTGTCGGACTACTACACTACAGTTAAAAACAGTCAAGGCACTGAAGTTAATTACCTGCTGCTCAATAGTGGGCCGGGGCCAGACTGCATACTTGCTTTTGGTACTGAGGCAAATTTGCAATACCTAGAGCACTGTAATAACTGGTTTGCTGATGGCACATTTAGCATTGTGCCCCCGCTGTTTTACCAAATGTTTATAATACTTGGTGAGCAATTTGGAAATGTACAACCAGAAGTATATGCTCTACTACCAGGCAAGAGGAGAGAGCATTATGTAAAAGTGCTGACTGCTATTAAGAAATTAAATCCACATCTAAATCCTGCAGTCATAATGACTGACTTTGAAAAGACCACCATACAAGCTTCCAAAAATGTTTTTCCACAAGCACGTCAGCTGGGGTGCTTTTTCCACTTTGCTCAGTGTATTTATCATAAGATACAATCAGAGGGTCTGGGCATTAAGTACTCTCAGGACAATGAGTTCAGCCTGAAATGCCGATATCTCCCAGCACTTGCCTTTTATCCGCCTGACCAGGTAGTCGCACGATTCGAGGAGATTACTGAAGAATCTCTTAATAGTTTTCCTCCTGAACTTGAATCAATAATTGACTACTTCGAGGACACCTGGATCAGGTGGAAAAAACAGACGTGGCACTGGCAGAAGGCAACCTCAGTATGCTATCCCTCTGTGGAACCATAGTGACATTGGGCCGGATATTCAAATGGGTTGCGCCATGCGCAATAGGGTTGCACCAGTGCAAGTCCGAAAATTCGCCATTCCACGATATTCAGCGGGAGGCAGTTGCGCCACTGAAAACATGCTGAGCAACAGCGCAATGCAAATGAAGGCATGCACAACCAAAGGGGGTGGATCCATGCATAAAGAGCGCAATGCGATATTCAAAGGCTTGCGCAATGCGCAACAGTGGATTATAACCGAAGTTGCGCTTGTCGGAAATGAGCCAAAATAAAAAGGCTCAAGGATGAGGCACAAGAACCCAACAGGGAATGCTCATGAGGCAGCAACAGAGAGCAGGCCACAGCAGCAACCAGTGCAGGCCAGGGAGTAGGCAGGACAGAATAGTGGCAGCCGAAGGCGTGTGGGGCCACAGAGTTTGGAGGCCAGTAGGTGTACCTGGTGCAGTGGAGGTAGTAGTCAGGACAGCAGAGGGAACAGAAGAACAGCTGGGGGGGACACAAGCCAGGGAGATGGACAGTGCCACCTTCCACATGGAAGCTATAGTGAGGGGGGTGAGAAGGCATGCTGCAGGGGGACGTGGCCGTGTAAGGGCCCGTCGGCGGTACGCCCCCAACAGGCAGTACCGAGCCCGCATCAGCTTTGAGCTATATTCGGATGTCGAGATTGTGGGCCGGTACCACCGGAACAGGGCAATACTGAGGCGGCTCTGTGAGCTGTGCAGTGATGTGATACAGGCATCCTCATGACGGAGTCATGCTCTGTCAGTGGAGACAAAGGTAACAGCCTGCATGTGCTTGCTCACCACGGGTACCTTCCAGAGGCGAACGGGACACCACAGGCATAACACAGTTGGCCATGTCACGCATTCTCACCCAATTCTTCAGCGCACTACTGCCACATGCTCCGGAGTACATCCATTTACCCAGCACCGCGGCAGAGCATACAGCAAACATACGGGGGTTCCACAGGGTACTTTGCATATGCCTGGTGTGCTGGAGGCGATAGACTGCACCCATGTGGCTATTCGCACACCACCTGGCCCCGATGGGGCCTGCATATCACAACCAGAAGGGGTACTCCAGTGTCAGCTGTCAGGTGGTGTGTGATACCAGTGGGCGCATCATCAATGTCTGTGCCACGCACCCTGGTGGAGCACATGATTCATTCATATGGTACCAGTCTGCACTGTGCCATCGATTCGAGAGTGGGGACATCCTCACAGGACACCTAGTGGGTGAGTATGCATGTAGGAATGGCAAAGTTGGGGGACGGGTGGGCAAGCCACAGGTGCCATGGGGGTGGCACACAGGGCTAGGGACAATATGGACCTGAACATGACACTAACCTCCACTGTCTCCACACAGGTGACAGTGGATACCCACTCCGTCCTTGGCTGCTCACACCCTATTGGCGTCCCACGACCCCATCACAGCAACGCTTCAATGAGGCACATGCCGCCACACGCAACATCATCGAGCAGGTGTTTGGGATGCTGAAGGCACACTTCCGATGCCTAGACACCTCCAGCGGTGCCCTACAGTACAGCCTCTCAAAGGCCTGTGGGATATTCCTGGCCTGTTGTATCCTGCACAACATAGCCAAAGACTGTGGGATAGCCATACAGGTTGAGGAGGGGGACAGCAATGGGGACACCGGTGATGATGGGGATGAGCAGCCCCCCCCTTGGACGGCGTGACCCCTGACTGATCCGGCAGGTCTAGCTGCGCCGGGACACCATCACAGAGGAGCACTTCGCACAACACAGGTAAGTCATGGGGCCATGTGCAACCAACACTGTCTAGGCACAACCCACATACACACAGGGTAACACACCAGGGGTGCATGACGGCAAGGGGAGTGGACGGGTACAGGCGCACAAACACACCACCAGGGAGGGGTGAATAGTTACACGCTACATGGACACACACACACACACACCAGGCACACAGTGCACAGGGGCAGTTGCACAGCAGAGCAGGAACAGACACGTCAAACACACAGATCCACAGACCACCCCCACCACCTGTACTGTCCATGTATGTGTGTCAGGTGCTGGGCACCCTTGCACCTTGTTGTACAGTACAATGCAGGCATCAACATGCACACACACCTGTGGACAGCAATCGGGTGGGTGTGCAGGTGGTCCGTGTGTCGGCGTGTTGGGCAGGGCACTCACTGGTGCACTGCCCACCAAGACACACATTGCACACAGGGCAGCACCAGAGAGGTCCCACACTGGGAGACAGGTCAGTCAGGTGGCACTGAGCCACGGCCACCATGGATGCATGGGTGGCCCTGCCGAGACCCAGCCGCACTGGCAGGCTGAGCATGGGCCACATGGGGTGGCACCGATGGACCACCAGGGGTCCCACTGCGTGAGCGTGACCTTGTCCGCACAGGGGTCTGCAGCATGCCAAACATACCTGCACCAGGGGTGCTCGGGATGCCCACAGTAGAACCCGGCATTGACAGGCTGGGTGTCGCGAGGTGGGTGGAGGTGTACTAGGTAGAGTTGCAGGGTGCAGGGGCACCTGACTGTGTGCCCAATGCGGTCATGACAGCGACCAATGCCTGGATCAGCCTGTCAATGGCTGTGGTCACATCCATCCGCATTTGGACCATCTCTGCCAGGATCATTGCATTGTCCCTGCTGTGCCGCTCCACAGCCACACACAGTGCCTCCACGGACATTGCAACCCGCATCTGCTGCTGTACTGATGCCTGCAGCAGGCAGGTGTGCTCGTCAAACGGGTCGTCTGCCAAATCGGCACCCTGTCCCCCAGGGTATGGAAGGGCCTGATGCTCAACACCCCTTGAGGGTGGGCGCTGTTCACCAGGACCAGGTATGGGCAAGTCAACAGGCGGTGTGCATACACCACCGCTGAACCCTGTACCCTCAGACCCAGTGGGTGACTGCCGCTTCTGCCCCTCCACCTGCTGTGCCCAAGGGACCAGTCATTCCAATGCTGTGTCTGCAACAGTGCCAGGGACCTGCACAGCCACCGGTGCTGCCCCACCGGTGCTGACAGGCACAGCCTGGGACTGTGCTGACGTGCTGGCACACACGTTGGAACCATCTAGGTCCATGGGCACGGGCTGTCCTGCTGTATGCCCATTATGTGACACACACGTGTCACTGCCCATAGTGGCTGTTGCATCATCAATGGTGCAGGTTCGTGCTACAGCCTCAGCCACAGCATACTGGCATGCTTGCATGCCAGACTGCTGGGACACAGGAAGGGCACCCCCCACACCTGACTCACCGACATCAGAGATGGCGGCCAGGCGTGCACACTGGTGCAATGCATGCCAGCTACCAGCAGAGGTGGATGGACCCTCCTCCAACTCTGGCTGCACGTCCACAGTGCACGGGCCCACCACCACTGTCCCCTGCAGGTGCACAGGATCTGTAACAGAAAGTGAGAACATGTTAGTGCATGGGATCAACCTTCCCCCCCACCATGTCATACCGTGCAGTGATGGGCTTCCACCTGTCTGGAAGCCACCTCCTGGAATGCCCTCGATGGCACTGCACTGCATGGATGCAGCAAGATGGTCCTCCGCCGGGGTCCGCTGCGCCACCTCTGGCTGGCCCCCACCTGTGGCAGCGTGTTTAGCCCTGAGTGCTGCCACCTTCTCCTCAACCCGTCTCCTGTCGGTCCCCACCTTCTTCTTACATTCCTGCACGGAGCGCTGGTGGCTTCCGTGCAGGTTTACGGCGCGAGCTACCCCCTCCCATGCAGCAGCATGGGCCTGAGGGGTGCCCCACCGTCCATTGAGTAGTGGCTCCTCATCCAGGTAGGCCTCGTAGAGTGCCTCTGTTTCAGCCTTTGTGAAGTTGGGCCTCCTCTTCCACCCACCATCATCCTCCTCACCCAGCCCTTGCTCGGCCATGTCACGGTCTGTATGGGTGGAAGTGGACACCTGTGACTGTGCAGTTTACAGCATTATCCCATGACCATAGTCCATAACATCACACAGCATGCAACCCACCTATCACCTGCAGTAACCGAATATGGCCACTGCAGATCACTGTCACACATTTATAGCGCAATGCATGCAAATTAGGAGTGGAGCAACTTTAATGGGATGCAAATCGCACCACTGCGCCTTTGAATGGCTGATCAGCTGATTTGCATATGACGGCTGAATATCTCGCTGTTGCACTTTGTGCAATACAGTTGAGCCGGCTGAGCCTGTGGCGCAGTTCTGTGACTGCATAGTACACCGCACCATGCATGCCCAGGTACCTTATGCAGGCGTCTGCCACGCTGATTACGTGCTGTGCACGGTCAGCTATTCAGGACACAGCCACCATTGTGCCAGTGGCGCTACAGCACTGGTCACCACATGGCGCTGTGGCACAACTGTGCGATAGTCCACTGTGGCAATGGCACACAGGCGACCGCTCGCGCTGGACATGTAGACGTCCGATGGCGCTGTGCATGGCCTTGCACCAGAGACATGACCTTGTGCCCGACCTTTTCCCCCTTGGCGCTGTACATCTGGCATGTGTGCAGCTCTATCGCGCTGTTCGGTAACAGCACGATAGGGACCAACAGCGCTGCCTGAACAGTGCGATAGGGACAGACGGGGTTGTATTGTGCAACATTTCCACGTGGGGTTGCCGTGCCGTGGAGCATCATATGGCCTACTATCAAGTTGATGACATGGCACGCAGGAGAGCTCCCCAGTGGAGTGGCTTGGAGGTGGCCAACCTAGCGGCCGTGGTGGAGCCTCACTATGGGCCACTGTTTGGGGGGAACCCCTAGACTTAGCCCGCACCCAAGTGTGGCAGCAGGTGGCCACTGCGCTGGAGCAGGTCACAGGGCGGCGCAGGACAGCGGAGCAGTGCAGGCACCACTACAGTGACCTGCGCAGGAGGGAGCAGGCACTGCTGGCATGCCTCAGGTCCCGTGCCAGGAGAGGCATTGTGCCTACGCCAGGTGGGTGAGCCATCTATGCACCTGTATTGTCCGCAGGGGTATAACTGTGTATTGGGGCCAGAGCATGGGGGAGGGTTGTTCCATGGTTGGCTGTGTCAGTGTTTGCAGGTGTGTGATGCATGGGTCTGGTTGTGTGGGCAGGCACACTCATTGGGGCAGGGGGCTGTCTGCATTTGGATCTCACTAATGTGTTTCTCAACATTTGTTTCCCACAGGCATGGAGGAGCGGAGGAGGGCCCAGGCTGAGGCGCACAGGGGTGCTGCAGAGGTGGCAGGCAGAGGAGGCGGCAGTGTGGGCCCGCAACAGCGGCAGCAGCACCAGCATCAGCAGCAGTCGCCGCAGCAGCGGCAGCGGCTGGATGAGGGTGAGTGTCATTACATCATGGATGCTATTGCATGCAATGGGGGGGTTAGGGCATGGCCACCATCCATGGACAACACTGCCATGCACGTGACGTGTGACAGTCAGCACTGTCCAGTGGCACTACATGTCTGTGAGTGCGTCACTGGTGGTTCATGCATGCACTGGGCACATGGCTGTGGCACTACCTTCCCACCATGTAGCCATGTCACTGTACTGCCTTGGTTGTGCTGTGCTGGGCATGGGTGGGGTGTGTGTGTAGTGGCACACATGGCTGTTGCTGCCTGGTTGGGCTTGGCCCGTGCACAGTCACTGTGAGTGTGTGCAGTCCATCACAGGGGTGGGGCACTTGGCTGTATGCCATGCCTACTGGGTGGACTTCAGGGTTGTGTACAGTCCTAGCCATTGATTCTGTTCCCTTGCCCTAGGTGTCCGGGTCCTGTGCAGGATAGAGCAGGCCATCCACTGCCTGATGGAGATGTTGCAGGAATCTCTCAGCATCCTCAGGGAGATGAACCAGAGGGGTGTGCGACGGTGGAGGGGGACACGGGGTCCGAGCCGGCCTGCAGATCTGCAGCCTGGGGGGCAGTAGCTGCCCCACAACTACACCCTTTACCCTTCCCTCACACCCTGCCTTCCCTCACCAAGTTCTTCACCCCTATCCCACACCCACCCGTACCTTGTACCTGTACCCCCACCCTTGTATTGTATATATTTGTAAATAGTGTTATTGTTGTTCCTGTTGTTGTTGTTGTTCTGTTTTTCATTGAATATATATATATATCTATTTTGTTATGAATACTGTGGTGGTCTCTGATTTGCAGCTGGCTATAGGTGCTCAGTTGCAGTGGTGTGCATGGCATCTGGTGTGGTGTGGTCCTGGGATTGTGTCTGTGTCTGCGTGGGGCGGTGTCCCTGGTGTGGTGGTGGCTGTCAGCCGGTCTGGCCGTGTGCTGCCGCACACCACTGTGGGGTCCTGGTGGGTCTGGCTTGTATGGTTCTGTGGTACACACGGTTGAATTGTGCCAGGTGGGGGGGCATGTTGGTTCCGGCAGTGCCAGTCACAGTCACTGCTCATGGGTGGTGTCTTGGGGTTCCAGAGCAAGGTGTGCTGTGCACAGTGGGGGCTGTGGTACACCTGGGTTGTCCGGCCCCTTTGTGTGGCAGTATTTGCTTGCCAGTGGGTGTGCTGGGGCGCCGTGGCCCAGCTGTGCTTTGTAGGCTTGTCCCCATGGGCCAATGGATATTCCGTCTCTCCACCGGTGATGCTGTGCTTCAGGTGTGGGGGTGTGTTGTTAGTTCTACACTGTGTTCCTGTGCCCGTCTGTGGCGTGGGTGATGGGCCCCTGCCTACCTCCCTGGTTGTGTAGTTCCATTGCTCTGCTGCTGGGGGGGCTCCCTGCTTGCGCTGTGGTGCATCTCGACTGCTCAGCTGGGCTGGCCTTGTTGCGCTATGGCATGACATATGTGCTCAGCTTCCCCTACCTGGTTGTGCTATGGCGCAGGTTGTGCGATTTTCAGACGTTGGCTGGTTGCGCAATTTGACTTGCTCCACATTTGAATATCGCATCTGTTGCGCATGTGCGCAATTGACTTGTGCTTGCTCCTGCTATTGCGCACATTTTGGGCGCAGTTTGAATATCTGTGCCATTGTTCCAATTGTTTTCCAGTTTAACCAGGTGAGACACACTAAGCTGAAAGCTTGTTTGCATGTGCAACCTGGGAGCACAGGGAAGTTAAGTGACTTGCTCAGGGTCACGCAGTATACAAGTGGTGGCTGTATGATTCAAACCCAGGTCTCCAGATTTGCAGCTCAGAGCCTTAAACCACTGTGATGTACTGCCTATACTGTGGCTGACAAACGCTTAAAAACTAATAATGCAGTCGAAGCTTTCCACAGAGGGATGCAGTCCATTCTGTGTATGAATCACCCCTTGATATGGAAATTCATAGAGGGACTTAAGGGGATTCAAAGAAAGAGAGAAGCTTAAAGAGAGCAGCTGATTGCTGGGAATTCCAGAAATGAGCAAAAAAGAAAGTACAAGGACAGTGCTGTCAGACTGGAAAAGGTGCTGCAGAAAAGCAAAGAGCACCCGACAGAGGAATTCCTCAGAGTGGTGCACTGCTTCCAGTATTAGCTCTAAACTTGGAATAAATAAAGATTTTGTTTTTAACTGCACCGCAACATCTCCTTAAACACTGAACTTTTTAACCTTTCTTGGAATAAATAAAGATTTTGTTTTTAACTGCATCGCAACATCTGAACTGAACAACAACAACGGGATTATATCCATGGTTAGGGGACCGAGACAGAGTGGAAGTGGAACAGGTAAATAAAATACAACTTAATTCTAATAAAATGTAACTGCTGCTTCTGCTTAATATGCGATGAGTGCTAATAAAATGTAACTGCTGCTTCGATGAATGGGAGCGAAAAGACGCAGAGGTGGTAGGGAGTGAAATGACAGGCGTGTACTGTCGGGAGCGGATTGTCAGAGTGCGAATTGTCGGGTGCGAATTAACGTGCTGCCAGAATAATCACCTCCCTTCTTCTTGAGGTGATCCCCCTGCTGATAAAGCCCAGCATTTTATTTGCCTTGGCTGCAGCCCTCTTACACTCTTCCGAGTTATTCATTTTGGCAGCTACCAGCACCCCCAAGTCCCTCTTCCCACTTGAGACCTGCAATATGTCCCCACCTAGGGTGTACTCCTGACCTGGGTTCCCTTGATCCAGGTGAAGCACCTTGCATTTGGTGGTGTTGAACCCTAGCTTCCAGGTACGTGACCATCCCCCTAGAACATCCAGCTTCCCCTGCAGGGCAACCCTACCCTCCTCCCCATTCACCACTGCCCCCAGCTTAGAGTCATCTGCGAAGAGACTCGTTTCACTTCTGATACTCCCTGATGTCAGAGATGTAGGCGTTAAACAGGAGCAGTCCCAAAACTGATCCCTGTGGGACTCTGCTGATGACCCCCCCCTCCGAGGGACGAGTCTACCCCTCCAACCACCACCCGCTGGGTCCTATGTGATAGCCATCCTTCTCAACTTATCCAGAAGACCAGTGTTAGGGACCAAGTCAAATGCCTTGCTGAAGTCTGGGAAGATTACATCAACTGGCCTACCCTAGTCGAGCGCTGCTGTCACACAGTCATAGAATTCCACAAGGTTGGTTTGACACGCTCTACTCGGGACGAAGCCATGCTGGCGATCATCCAGGAATCCCCGTTCTGCCATGAGCACCCCCAGCCTCTCCTTTACTATGGTCTCCATCAGTTTGCCCACCACTAATGTCAGGCTGACTGGTCTGTAGTTCACCCACTCATCCCTCGATCCTCCTTTATAGATGGGCACAATATGCGCCTCCCTCCAATCCTTCTGTACCTTCTCTGTAAAGAAGCATTAAAAAGGGCCACCAGGGGTTCGGCCAGATCATCGGTCAATTCCTAGAGCACCCTCAGATGGATTCCATCAGAGCCTGGGGATTTATCCTTTTTTAGGGACCGGAGGGCTTCCCACACCCTACTAATGGCGATTTCCTCATCCGCACTTCCATCCCCCACAGCAGAACCCATGCTCCCCCTCCCAAAGGACTCAGTTCCCTCAGCCCCCACTGGAACAATGGCCCTGCCTCATCCTCGCCCTGTGACCCTTTGCCTGTATCTCCCTCCATCTCCTCCCTAGTGAAAACTGATGCAAAGTATTTGTTGAGCACCTCTGCCTGTTCCCTGCCTCCTCTGCCCACCCTCCCACCCTTAATTTACTGAACCACCCTTTTATCCTCCTCCTCCTCCTCTCCCCAATATACCTAAAGAACCCTTTTTGTCCCTTCCAGATCCCCTGCACCAGGGGAAGGGAAGGTTCCTCTATGCCTTCCCTGTAATTCAGAGACTGCTACTCAAGCTCCAGATGGAGGGGGCAACTTTGATCCTCATTGCTGCCCTATGGCCTCACCAGGTCTGGTTCCCTCTACTGCAACAGCTGACAGTGGAACCACCAGTACCCCTGCCCTTGTGCCAGGGCCTGCTATCACAGGAATAGGCAACCCTGGTCCATTTGGACTTCAAATCACTTTGTCTTCATGGATGGCTCCTGAAAACATAGCCATTGCCAAGTCTGGGGTTTCCCAAAAGGTAGCTGATGTCCTGGTGGCTGCCAGAAAGCCTTCCACCAGGTCCACTATTCCATGAAGTGGAAGTGGTTTGCTTAGTGGGCCACTTCTCATTACTTAGTTCCATTTACCTGTCCAGTTAATCAGGTTTTAGAGTATTTACTGCAGGCCTGCCTCTGATAAGGACAGCAAAGTGCACTTGGCTGCCATTTCAGCTATCCATGTGCCTATTGAGCGTCATACGGATGCCCAACTGGAGCAGACTCGTACATTCTTGAGAGGCATTCTACACTTGTAGCCTCCTATTCGCAATCCAGTCCCGGATTGGGACTTAAATTTTGTTTTGGAAAAGCTTGCTTTGGCTCCTTTTGAGCCAGCTGGGACTTATGGTTTACGCTTTGTTCTTGGAAAGCGTTTTTGGTTGCCTTTACTTCTGCTCGAAGGATTTCAGAGCTACAGACTCTAATGTGTGAGCCTCCTTATTTGATTTTCCACAAAGACAGGGTGTCTTTGTATATTAATCCTAAGTTTTTACCAAAGGTAGTGTCTGAATTTACTTTTGAGTCAAACCATCCACCTGCCAATTTATTTTCCTGAGCATGCCAATCTAGGGGAAGCATTGCTCCGTACTTTAGATTTACATAGAATACTCGGGTACTATATACACCACACAAAGAACTGCAGAAGTCCTCACCACTTTTTGTTTCATTCACCCCTGGAAAAAGTGGGTGCCCCAGTTTCTAAGCAGTGCCTGTCTAAATGGTTAGCAAACTGTATTACTTTCTGTTACAGGAAGTATGGTAAGGAACTTCCTGGGATTGTTTGTGGTCATTCAACCAGGGGCATGGCCACATCTCTTGCCTGTTTCAAAAATGTATTTGCTGGAGATATCTGTGCAGCTGCCACCTGGAGTACTGTTCACACTTTCACTGAAGACTACAGTCTGGATATTGACTCTCGAGAAACGGCTGGCTTTGTCGTAGCTTTGCTTCAGGGCCTGCTTCCTTAGGCCCATAGGATGCAGCCATCCAGACAGTGTTATGGCCAATACTACTTGGTACTCGTTCTATAGGTGTGGCCTGACTTGGTTCTCCTGGTGTCTAGTGGCAGCCCCCCCGTCCGAAAAGCACCTGTTCTGGTACCATCCTGCCTCCCTGATGGCTAGCGTGCCCCCCCAACACTGCCTACACTGCGCACACTACCTAGCCACTCTCTTATGTACCTAAGTAGCCATGCAGTGTGGAGGGTCTGATACGGCCACTGGCACAGCCCTCCTCACCTCCTCAGCCGGATGTCATATGGGATGACAGAGCATGTGCGTGTGGCTCCTTGTCATCCCATGCGGCAGTCAGCTGAGGAAGTGAGAGGAGGGCTGTGCCGGTCCCTGTATCGGACCATCTGCACACCATGGCTGCCTAGATACATGGGGGGGGCTGGGAGGTGTGCCTGGTGTGTGGGCAGCTAGCCACCTGGGAGGCAGGGTGGCACCAGGACAGGTATTTGGCATATGGGGCTGCCTCTACACACCAGGGAAAACATTAATATGGACACAGGCAGTCTGTGGATGGGCGATCAGGGCTTGGGAGTGCCACTAGACACCAGGGAATACTCTAGTATTGCAGGGACAGGGATCAGAAGGCCGAGTGTGACACTAGACACCAGGGAAGTCACTAATACTACAGGATTTGGAAAATGGGGTCAGGGGTGTCACTGGACACCAGGGAGTACATTTCTCTTGAGGGGCCAGGCTTTCATGGTGTGGGGGGCAGCTCACCACCATGCTTGCATGGTGGGCAAGTAGATGGGTGCAAACCTACCGTGGCTTCCCATGCAAATGAACCATAATGGGCATGCATATGGCCCCTTAGAGCCTTGCATGCCCGCTGGTCTCATTTGCATGTTGTGAGCTGAATATTGCACTGGCAGTTCCTGGCGCTTACTGGTTTTGGTGGGCACAGTTCCCAGTGGGCTGTAAACAGCCCAGATCCATGTCAGGGCAGCGCTGCTTTACTTGACTTAGTGCTGTGCTAACATGGCCCTGTATCTAGTTGGATAGTGCTGGTGAGTAGATTGCTGCTAGCCACAAAATCAATATAAGTGGGCAAGAAGGGGGGCAACAAGGACATACTTTTTAAAAAATGGAGTTGGTCTAGAAGGGAGATTCAGTTTAAAAGATGTTATTGGCTCCTTGCATTGCACAGGGAGCCTGCAGTTTGGAAGCTTCTCATTTTTTCTATCTCTTGGGTTGTGAGTGGAAAAAGATTGAAAAGGGGTGCAAGGTGGCTAGGAGGTAAGCCTTGGCCACTAGCTGAGGAGATAGGCTTATTTTTTCTCTCTGATTCCCCCCAAGCCAAATACTGAATACACCAGCAATCTGGGCCCCCAAATGTAATATTTGGCTTGAATATTCAGGAAAGAGTTTTCAGCACATCCCTAGTATAACTTACATCCTGAGAATGAAGTACTAAAAATCATGGCTATAAACCACATACAGAAGATCAAGTACTGAGAAACATGAATTATAAACTGCATCCAAAGTGAGAAACAATATGCTATATGCAGGCCTAATGTTCAGATGTATGGAAGCCAGTGCTGGCAGCAAAATAGAAAGAGTAACATCTGGTACTTGTAAGACAAAATAGTTTTAATCACGAAAATATGAAATAATCCATGTAGAGTGTTACTGCTATAGTAAAGCTCATGTTTAGATGGACAGTGTCAGTCCTTTTTTGGTCAAAATGGCCAGATTAAGTAGTACTAATTTTCTGCTGTGAAGGCTAATATTTATTTTGAAAAATAATTTAATATTGTTTACGTTGAAACACTAAATGACTATATAATACAAAAGGTTGAGTGGGCATATATGAAAATGCTTGGTCCCGGTTGGATGTGTATTGATTTTGAAGGGAAATTAGTTGTAGGTTGGTCAGAATGGTATGGTCTTGTGTGGTATTCCCCAGACCTATAATTTGGATAGAAAGATGACTGCTGTAGCATTTTGAATGGTAGTCTCTGGAGCTTAGTAGGGCATAACAAAAAGGCTGCTATAATTGTCTTGGTAATGGAAGTTAAGTAAGTGATGTTCAACCATCTATTTTGGCAAGCCTATTAATTATTTTTTGACCACTGTATCAAATGTTAGATCCTATTTAAGTAAAAAAAAAAAAAAGAAATCTGAATATGTATGTGATCACACTAAAATGTACTTGAGGGGTGGGAGTATCTGAAAATCTCAACAGGAAAATAATTTTGTGTTTAGTGGGAAGTCAAAGCCATGTTTCAGTTAGAACTGTCTGTTGAGGATCAGAAATTTGATGGGGTCAATTTAATAAAAGACTTAACAGAGCAGTAATATTCATAAAACATTACACAAGGTGCAGTTGTGAGTGAGACTGTTTATAGTATAAACACAACATAGTTTCTCAAGATGCAATTGCTAGAACAGCATGTGGCAAAAAAGACAGCCACTGAGGTCTACACAGAATTGGCTAAATTACCATAACCTATATTAGGGTGGAGTTAGGGTAAGAAGCAATAATAGACTATGTGGGCCCAGAACCAAGGATCTTAGAAAAGAGAGGAGAGTGGGCTGTTGGTTCAGAGAGTAAAAAGTGAGCCTATAAGGGAAAGTGACCTGTTCAGCAGGAGGATTTTGAAAGGCAAGAGGAAAGAGTGCAAGTCAAAGTTCCTGATGAAGTAGGATTGGAATGGAAGGGGATGATGAGGGAGGAAAGGAAGCAGGGAGAACCAGAACTTAGCCATGAACGCAGCAGAGTGATAGAGATACCGGCAAGCAAGGGGAGGAAATTAAAGTTTGGAATTAAGAGAACAATGGTGGGTACTGGGGAGAGGTAGCCAATGGTGAAGCAGCAGAAAGAATGAAAGAGGGCCATCTTGGCCAAGGCAGATTTGGGATTGGCACCATAGTTTACATCATCATAATCTAACATCAGGAGGATTATTTTAAGAGCAGTCTCATGAGCTGTGAAAGAGATACAAGATGTGCTCCTGTACAACACCCTCACTTTGATGAGTTCAGAGTGGATGGCATCAGTGTGTCTGGTGTAGTTAAAGCAGCAGTACTACCCAACCAGGAAGTGAGCCATTATAGTCGTTGTAGGGCCACAGAACATATGGTGGCCGCTATCTAGTCAGTGGAGTGGGGGGGGGGGCAGAACTGTAAACAAACACAAAGGATAACTGAGTACATTACTCAGTAACAGTACATTGCCGGCGGGAAAGAATACCAGGTACGTGCTCAGCAGAGCACAGAGAATAAACTGTCGAAAAAGCGCAGATATTTTTTTACATTGTACTGCTGCTTTAAGGTAAGTTTCTAACCAGACACCCAAATACTTGAAGGAGGGGACTACCTCCAGTTGAGCACTATCCAATCTTGTATACAGGTGAGAACGAGACCCTCACAAACATTAATCTGCTCTTAAAGGTCATTGAGACTGTTATTTTAGCATTTATGGAGAACTGATTAAATTGGAACAAATGTTGGACTTTGTTAAAGTCACATTAAAGATCAGCTTCCAGCCCTGGGATAGAGGGAACACTGTGGAAGATCACTGTGCCATCTGCGTACATGTGGATGTGCAGAGATGACCTGGCTTGTGGGAGGTCATTTAGAAAAATGGAGAATTGCAGAGGGCCTAGAATAGAGCTCTGTTGGGAGGGATAGGGAAAGGGACCTGCCTATACTAACTGTTCAGTCAACTAGATAGAAGCAGAACCAGCAGACTGCAAGGTCAGACAGACCTGCAGCAGTCAACTTGGAATGTAATAGGAGTTGGCCACAGTGTTAAGGACTTTTGCTGGAGTGAAGATTGCAGAGGTCAGAAGTCTCTGATCCATCCTCTTCTAGATGTGGTCTATTAGCCTGAAGAGGGAGGAGTCAGTAGAGTGGGTTTTCCTGAAATCCGATTAGAAGGGGCTAAGAAAAGAGGTAAAGTTAAAGAAGGAGATTAGGTGGGAAAGTATATTTTCTCCTGAAATTTGGATAGGGTTGGGAGAACACAGATGGAGCAGTAGTTGCCCGGAGAAATATGGTCATCACCCTTTGGTAGAGGGGGGACTGTATCATTTTATACAGGTGATGGTGACCAGCCCTGAAGAGGAAGATAGGTTTGGGAGTTTGGAGATGAGGGCTGCAAAAGTGGGAGCAGCCATTCAGAGGAAGTTGGAGTTTGGGACCTTGGGCTGTTTTGGAAAGATTAAGACAGAGAAGAGCAGCTTGTGCAGCAGTTTGTGAGATGGGGGAAAGGAAAAGGGGGTTGGGTGAGAAGGGGATGCAGGAAGGGTACTGAGAGCACATGAGAAGAAGTTGTTAAACAGTCAACTTCCTGGGATTTGGAAACCAGGGAGCTGCCAACCTTAGCACTGATACAGTAGACAAGGTTGGGGGAGGGGGTCAGCAGCATTGCACAACTTTTTAGGATAGTTCAAGTTGTTCTGGAAGGTGAAAGCAAAGTCATCTTTGGCTGAGCTCATGGTTTTGATGTGTGCATTTTGAAGCTGTCTATATCTGATAAGGTCCTCAAATGAACCTGAAGCCTTATGGAGATGCCAGTTAACATCCTGATCCTTAAAATGTTAGTAGTTCAATGTCCTAAATCATAACAGTCTTCTCTTTGCAAACGTACAGCAGAAATACCTGTGGCTGGCCAGCTCACATTCTACGCATCACTGGACTGGCCTCTCTGGTATCATACCCTGTCTCTGCTTTTGATCTTTGGGGGCCACCTTTTTCCAGACTGTTCCAAATCAGATTTGTTATTTAGAGCTTGGCATTGTTATCATCGCAATCTGCCCAGCTGGAAATGTCTCTCCTTACCGAGGCCACAGTTTACATGCAAAACATGTATTTTTTTATGAACGGGACTCAGCCCTTTGAAGTTAAACCAAAACAAAAGCCATTTAGATCAAATGACTTATGCTACCCATACCCATGTATTCTCCGAGGAACAGCAGATTTGAAAAAAAAAACTATAATCTCATTTCCCACTTGACTTAAAAATATTTTATTCTTTAGTAACTGGGTAAGACCCACTAGGCACAAGTGCCTGTTTTCAGAGGCAACTAGAGCACAGGAGAGGTTAAATGACTTATTCAGAGCAGCACAGTATGCAGGTGGAGGTTGTGGGAATCAAACCCAGGTATGTTGGATGTACCACGCTCATTCACAACTTATTATTCTAACCTTTAGGCTATACTTGACAAAGAAACTAGTAAAATGAAAAAAAGTTTCCTGAGTGATACATCTGTTACAAATGGTGAACACAGAAAGTAAAACAAATTATACAGTCACTAATTTAAGGTGCACAGTCAGTATATTAAAAGCATTACAGTAGGGGTTGTGCTCAGGAGAGTGCAAGAAGACCCCAGCATGAGGATTTAAAGTGCCAGAATTAAGTGCACACACATAATATTGTTGCAATGGGCGAGTTGCTTGGGGGAGTTGGTGCCACTCTGCTATTAACTGAATGTAGACCAGGGGTGTAGCTAGCTTTTTTTTAATGGGAGGAAGGGCAATGCAAAGATGTGCAAAATCATGCATTTGGGGTGCAGAAACCCAAGGGAGGAGTTCATGATGGGTGGGGAGTTATTAACGACCACCAAACAGGAAAGAAATCTGGGCATGATCATATCTAGCAACCTAAAGGTGGCCAAACAATGTGCCAAGGTGATAGGGAGAGTCAGTGGGATGTTGGGGTGCATAGGGAGAGGTATCACCAGCAGAAGACAAGAGGTGGTGATGCTAATGTACAAATCTTTGGTGAGACCTCATTTGGAGTACTGTGTCCGGTTATGGAGCCTGCAACTCTGAAAGGACATAGACAGGGTAGAGGCAGTTCAAAGAAGGGCAACAAAAATGGTGCAGGGCCTGCACCAAAGGTCATACAAGGAAAGACTGGAGGAGCTCAATATGTATAGCCTGGAGGAGAGGAGGGAGAGGGGAGACATGATAGAGACCTTCACTTATCTAAAAGGAATAAATAAGGTACAGGAGGACAGCATCTTTCAGAAAAGAAGATGCTCTAGAACAAGAGGGCAAGACATGAGACTGGAGGGGGGTAGACTAAGGGGCAACGTGAGAAAGTACTTCTTCATAGAAAGAGTGGTGGAGGCATGAAACAGCCTCCCAACAGAGGTGGTAGGAGCATAGTCAGTGAGGGAATTCAAAACTGCATGGGATAGACATGGGGACCCTAGCAATTCAAAAGAAAAGGTAAAACTGGAGATAAAGTAGGCTCTCCAGCACCTTTAGTTAGTAGGGGAAAAGGGCAGACTGGAAGGGCCTAGCGGTCCTTATCTGCTGTCATATTCTATGTTTCTATATAACCTTAACACCTTTTGGGCTATAAGCAGGCCAGGCACAGCAATTAGATAAATGATCTCGACATCCCTCAGGGTGTAATAGGGCATTGCACAGCAATTGCATAATAAATCATTAACATCCCTTTGGTCATAAGAAGGCACAGCACAGCAGTTACGAAAGTAATCCAGACACCCCTCAATACATAAGAGGGCAGGGCTTATCAGTTGGATATATAAACTGAACACCCAGTTAGTCATAAGAGGGCAGAGTGCAGCAATTAAATAAATAATCACAACCCTCCTTATGTCATAAGAAGGCAGGGCAGAGGAATTAGATAAAAAATCCAACACCCCTTATGTAATAAGAAGGCACGGCAGATAAAGAACACCGACTCACCTTGGGTCATAAAAAGGCAGGGCATAGCAGTTTGATAAAAAACATCAACAGCACTTGGGTTATAAGAGGGCAGGGCACAGCATTTTGGTTAATAACCCTGATAACCCCTCTGGTCATGAAGGACAGGGCAAAGCAATTAGGTAAACAACTCCTACACCCCTCTGGTCAGAAGAGGGCTGGGAACAGCACTTAAGATAGTTAACCCTGACACCCCTTCCAGTCATAGAAAGGCAGGGCACTGCAATAAGATAAATAACACAGACACCCCATGGGTCATAAGGCAGAGCACAAAAATAAAGCAATCCTCACACCCTTTGGGTCATAAGAAGGCAGGACACAGCAATTACATAGTAAGCTGCATCAATTATATCAGCTATACATGCCTTTTGTGCCTGATCAAGATGACGCTGTCTCGGTGCTAAACAGCTGTCTGGCCGAAATTCAGGCCTGGATGAATGTGAGCTGGCTAAGGTTGAACCCTAAAAAAACTGAGGTGTTGGTGGTGGACCTGGGTCGTTGTGAGGCAGGTGTGATGGCAGGTTCCCCTTCGGGTCTGTGGCTTGGAGGTGTCCAGCTAGCTGCCTCAGACCGGGTGCAGAACCTGGGCGTTATGTTTGATGACCGTTTGACCCTAAAGTCACAGGTGTCAGCAGTTGTCAAAACCTCTTTTTACCATCTAAGAAATATCGCCTGGGTGAAACACCTGCTTCCTCCCGATGATCTTCCACCGTTGGTCCACGCCTTTGTTACCTCCCACCTTGACTACTGCAGTGCCCTTTACCTAGGGCTATCGGGGTTGATATCCGCAGCTGGTGCAGAACGCGGCAGCCAGGCTATTGACTGGTACTTCTAGAACCAGTCATATAATGCCTGTGCTCCATGGTCTGCACTGGCTGCCGATACAGTGGCGGATCACCTTCAAGGTTGCTTTATTAACCTATAAGGCCCTACACGACCAGGGACCGGGTTACCTGAAAGATCTCCTTTGTCCCTACTGTCCCCTCCATCCTCTCCGATCCACCAATGAGGGATTGCTAGAGATTCCCAGGGTTCAATTACAAACATCTGGAGCAAGGGCATTTAGTTTTGCTGCCTCATCCCTGTGGCATTTTCTACCTCATCGGGTACAAGAATGCCTGACCGTCCAGAGTTTCAAGACTGTCTTGAAAACCTATCTTTTTGGTATGGCATTCAGGGATTAGTGCTGCTGCTATTATATGCTATTATATTGTATTTACTGTAATATATATGTTTTGATTTTTGGATGATTTATTTTCATTTTATATATTTTATTGTACAGGCGCCTTGGTTTTAGAAAGGCGCCTTTTATAAATAAAGAAGATTTGATTTGATTTGAATTCTGGGCCCCAACTGAAGACAGTCTTTAAGCCACATGACATGCTATCTCTTCCTGGGCTTACAATACAGATTTATATTAATTGGGCCATTGTTTCCTCTCCCAGTTTTCCCCAGGGTTTCTTCACCACTGGCTTTCACCAACACTCTGGCTGGGCTGTCTTGCTTCACGTTACTGAGGCTTACAGGAAGGGGCTCAGCTACGGGGGTTACCTCTTGACAGAGCACAGACCTGGCCACCCAAATACAGCCAAGAACTGGAGCCCCCTATAACCCCCCTACAAATGGGGGTTCCCGAAAAGTCTTCCTTGAGCTTGCCTAAATGCTCACTGCCTGGCTGGTGTCCTGCATTTTAGCAGTTTAAATGTATTGCCAGAGAGTGCCTGTATAGCCTCTGTGTACTGTCTCTTTAAGAGCTGCCTGGATTGCAGTTATAAGTAATCTGAGAGGGAGCTCTGTTGAAAGATGTAACTATTTGCTGAAAATCATTTAGAGTGTTAATGTTTGTCTAACCTGCCTTCTTTGCAGCAAGGACTGTCTTGTTTATCCCCACCATTTGGCCCGGGACTGTGAAATGGACCAATCAATTCTGGTGGGACCTAAAATGGAGCCGGACTACAGGAGCTGTCTGAAGTCAAAATCTGTAGGAATTGTAGTTTTGGGCTTTTGGTGCCTTTTTGCAACTGAAAAGGGAGCTTTTGCTTTGTCTGACAGCCGAATCAGCTAATCAAACCTTTTGGATCTGAGGGAAAACCCCAAGCTGTCTGCTGTTTAAGGAAGATCTAAGTTGGGAGCAGAAGAAGCAAAATGCTTGAGACAGTCTCTGTAGAAAGGCCTGAGTTTTGGCCTACATGTCTGCCTGCTGCCCTGAGAGGGGAAAAAGAATTGTTTTCGGACTGAATCCGAGTTGTGTGACTAAAGTAAGCTACTGAAGTGGGCCACGCTCAACCTGAAGAAGATCGAAGATTTTGCTGAATGCAATCGGCCTGTCAGGAGTTCCAGCTACCCCTAAGCTCCTGGTGTGTGCAGAGACTTTGCGATTGTGACCAGAAGCACTTTGCCTGGTACAGTAGAATTCCCTCACATGTAAATGCGCTGTGAGCTGCTGGTGGGTTGTGAGTTAGTTCCCCACTGTGTGAACTGTGTTCTGCTTGCTGGAAGCTGTATCCAGCCCAGAACGAACTGCATCCGAATTTGTCTCCATGCAGTCTGGGCCTTGCCAGACTGGCCCAGCCAGACTACCCGCTGCACAGAGAAGCCATTGACAAGAGACCTGCCTGGGGATCAGCCCCCTGCACCATGCTTGAACAGGAACAATGCCTCGGTGACTCACGTGGGCCCTGCCTCTCCTGGCATTCCAGACCAACCACCTGCAGTCTCGATTTTTGTCAAGCATGTGTCCAGTCTTGGGTATTGTGAGTAAATACCAGGGTAGCTCCCTGCAACAACAGCTTAATCTGAGTGTGTCATTTGATTGTCTTGATGTTTCTTTTCCTTTATGAACCGAGCCCTCTGGCTCCAGATTACAAATAGCGTGGTACTGTGCATGTTGTGTTTTCCATCACAGGGCCCCAACCAGCTGCGACACCGGCCAACCCGGGGCAATGGTCCTGGCTAGCCCAACTCTTCTCCACCTGGGTACCCAGAGGTGTGACTGTGTGGGGGACCCAAAGCGCATGCATAGCTGCTTGAATGATATAACCTTTAAGCTAATTAACCTGATTTCACCCCTCCCTTGTTCAAGTCCCGTGAATAAATCACATCTAACTTTTTCTGCATGTGATCTGACTGTGGTTCCAGTTTGTGCTCAAAGTACCGTACTGTTGCTATTTTCTGTGCATAACCTTGTTTTACAGGGGGTCCCCAGGGTCGAGCAGAGGAACCAGCCCTGGTGGTAAGTGCAAACATTGTGAGTACTTGTGTGGTGTACCAGAGGTATTGTGAAAGTGATTATTGTACAGTGTTCAGGCCACTAGAGGAGAAAGAGGTGGGTCACAGTGTTCCAGAGGGCTGTGCCCAGGTTAGCTTGACCACAACCAAGCCTGACCTCTGGGTGGAGGCACCCGTTTCAGAACTCAGGCCCCTTAACCTGTTACTAGCCAAGCAGGCGGGGTAGTAGCCCTTGGGATAGTGCCACCTAGGGGTTACATCTTGGCTCACCGCTGGGATTTTGTGTCTTCTAGTGGCCGAAATTATGAATTATTGACAAACATAAATGGCTACCCCAACAGAAGTGGCTGTGCACCAGTTGGTGTACAGGTCAGGAGATTGACCCTTACAATGCTCTGCTTGTATTGGCTATTCCCCTGAACATTGGTAAAGATGCTGCAGAAGGAGTACTTTCCAAAGTTGAGTGTTTAATGAACGCTGTGGTGGTGGGATGACAGGCTGATTTGACCGCCCAAACTTTCATGGCCTTAGTAGAGTGTAGTGACCCAGTGGACAGTTCCAAAGTGCCACAGACTATTGCCCCAGAAGGGGCACCAGCTGCCTGGAGAATGATAACTAGAGGCAATAAGACCCCGGGGAGGATAAGCTCCCCCTATTATCTGAGACTTTTGAGGAGAAATTTGCTAAGTTGTTGCTGGAGAAAGGGAAAACCGTAGAGGACTTTAAGAAACTATTCCTGTCACCTGAGGGTGTTCCCTCCCCAACATCCCCTCCCACTCCAGCACCTGTTACTGCTCCGCCTTCTGTGCCCATGCCAATGCTGGCCCCTATATCTGTACCTGCCATTAGTCACGACTCTTACCGAAGGTTGAGAATCTTCTCAAGCTCCCTCCCCACCCCCCAGGGGGAGGATGACTGAGAGACCTGGATAAACTATGTTGTCCTTCTAGTACTTGAATGGCAATGCTCAGAAGCAGAGAAATGAAAGAGGTTGAGTGAGAGCCTCTGAGGTCCTGCCATGGCTACCATCCATGCCAAGTGGGCCAATATCCTCAAAGCAACTGCACAGGACTATCTTGGTGCATTGGAGAATGTGTATGGGAGCCCAGATTCAGGTGAGAACCTGAGGTGGAGAGTAAGAAACACCCAGCAGTACTCAGGGGAGCCATTGTCTGTGTATGTACCTCGGCTTGAAAAGCTGCTACAAGAGTGCCTCAGAAAGGGTAGTTTGCCATCAAATGGATTAGATCAAACTAGGATGGACCGGATCCTTAAGCCTGCTCCATTTTCAGAATTGTTACTGCTTCAGTTGCGCCTCGCCAACCGACTTAAATTGCCCCCCTCTTATGATGAGCTAATGAAAGAAATTCAGGGGGTTGAGCAAAGGTGACCCCAGGGGGGAATTTCACCAATATCTGCTGCTACTGCACAAGTGACAGAGAGTGATAAGCCAAGTGGGGTTCAGGGGCAAAAGTCGGCACCTAACAAGCACTCTGAGAATGTAAAGAACTTCCCGCCCTGGGCCCAGTTTTTGAAAGTCAAGCTATTAGTCGGGAGTCACGTGATGAGCTGATCGGGAGAGACGTGTCCCGAGTCTCTCCAAGGCCTCGCACTAAAAAAATCAAGCTTTCTTGCTCCAGAGCTGGCAAAAATTTTTCTATATCAGCTGTTAAGAGCTCCGGTGACGTCGCAAGTGTATTTCCTGGCCGGGTGCTTTAGAGCCTCGAAGTCTTTTAAACTGGTGATTATATAATTAAAAAGGGCGCATTGGCAAGTTTAGGCCGCGCCGCTGCCGAAAGATGGAAGCCGACCCAGCGGAGCCCCTGGTGGGGCCAGCCCCAGCCACCAAGAGACCTAAATCTCAGTCACCTACCATACCAGAGCAAGGTGGGGAAGCAGGGAACACAGGGGGCTTAAGCAATAATACAGACGATATTAGGGAGATTAAAACGCTTTTACAAGGGCTGGTGCTGGAGTTTGCTGAGTTCAAACCGGCCCTACACTCCCTGGCACAAAGATTGGGTGATGCTGAAGCCCAGATTTCATCGCAAGAGAGGAAGGTTTCTGTACTCGACCAGGAGGTGGGGACGATTCGAAGAAAGCTGAAGAAATTGGAGGAGAGGGTGGAAGACCAAGAATCAAGAAACCGCAGAAATAACCTGATTCTGGCGGGGCTACCAGAGAAGGCTGTAGGCTCTGACTGTGTTTCTTTTATGCAGGAGCTCCTGTTAAACCTGCTAGGCCCTACACCATTTGGAGAGGGGTGTAATTTGGAAAGAGCCCACCGGGCACTACGAGAGATGCCACCACCAGGGGCGAGACCCCGAGTTATAATAATGCGATTTCTCAACTATAAAGAAAAATCTCATGTGCTGCTTGCTGCCAGACAAAAGAAGCCTTTGCAGTGGAATGGTGCTTCATTGTGGTTTTTTCAAGATCAGACGCCAGCGATTAGAGAAAAGCAGAAAGAGTATGCTGACATCAAGAAGAAACTCTATCTTGCAGGGATAAGATTTTGGCTCCAATTCCCCGCTACCCTGGTGGTGCGTCTTCAGACCGGGGAGAAGAAATTCCTCACTGCAAAGGACGCGATAGATGGGCTACGGGTTGAGCTCCCAGATCTATTCAAACCCCCAACATGACTGTTTGCAGGCAAGGAGGCCGAGCTCCTTCGAGGGCTGTGATGGAAACTAAGCAGTGGTCTTTCTACTTATTAAGACTGGTGATTCTTCTGTTTCTGGTTAAATCTGGACGTTCTAGTGACTAGCCAGGACTGGGTTCATAGGTCCTGCGTTGGGTCACAAAGTGTTATACTTTAAGGCATTAGTGTATTAACTAGAGGACATGGGGGAAGGGGGTTCAATAATCACTAATCATAATATTCTTGTTATTAGACCCAGGAATGCTTATCAGACCCTGGAATGTTAGAGGAACTGTTAGAAGGGGTGATGTTGGATTGTTATTATAAAAGGGTAAATTAGTTAGGGCTATAGTGGCTTCAGGGTGCAAATTGTGGTAAAGCGGACTCGTGCCAGTTTTAGGATAGGTGGAGAAGAGGAGTGGCCTAGGGGATTCGGACTTGATCAATATTAATAACTGGAGGGATACCACTCCGGGGTGTAGGGGACGTTAAATTGGAGCAAGGCTGGCTGGAGATATAATTACCAAGAAGGGTTATGAGGGGGACTCCCTTAGTCTCCTCCATGCTTATTTTTTCCCTTTATTTATGGGAAATGTTAGGGGGGTGATAGCCTGCAGAGAAAAGGGCGCCTTTAGGTCCCCGACTCTGGGGGTTCCAGGGGCCAGACTCTGGGGTCTAATGTCAGAGGATGGGGCGGAAGAGAGGCAAGGGAACCGGTTCATCCATGACTCAACATCAGATGGTTGGTCGATCTAAGGACTGGGGATAAGGGGAAGGGGGAGCAAAGGTGGAAAGAGAGAGAGTCCAATTATGGGAGCACGAGGAATGCAGACCTTAGAAAGGCACAATGCGTGGGTTCAGTTGAAAAATTCTGTTCTTACTGATGGCTTGCCTTAAAATAATCTCTTGGAATGTAAAAGGGCTCAGGGGTCGACGTAAGAGAATGATCATTCTGCGGTATATTGAACAACAAGGGGCTCACATTGTAGCACTTCAAGAGACACACTTATTGACTGATGAGTTGGATGGTCTCAGGAAGCCATGGGTAGGGCAGGTATATGGTGGTGGGAGGACAGGCCTCTGGGGTGGTGATTCTAATTAAGAAATCTTGCCCATATGATGTATCCCAAGTGATAACCAGGCAAGACTGCAGGGGAATCTACTTGTCAGGACCTTGTTTGGCAAGGCAGTCTCAAGTTGCATCCATTTATGGCCAACCCCTCCCAACCCCAAATTCTTTGCTTCAATAGAAGGGATATAGCCACCCTTCCTTCACATTCACTCATCCTGGCTGGTGACTGGAACATATATTTTGATAACAATGAGGACAGGATACTTCCACACAGTACGATGACCAAGGCCCAGTTAGCCCTGGCTAAGTTTTTGGAGATAGCGCCTTAGTTGACCCAATTAAGACTCTTTCAAATAGGGGCCGTGACATGACATTTAACTCGGCAGCACACAAGAGTCACATTAGAATTGATTTCTTTTGGTCAACAGAGAGCTCTTGCAGAGATTAGAAGTGCTGACTGAGGTGGACTCTCTCAGATCACTCTCTTATCCAGCTGCAGTGGGAACCCAGACCAACGCCGCCTAGACCTTATAGATGGAGGCTTCATGACTCGCTCCTCACAGAGGACACGAGAAGGGTTGAACTAGAGGGGGCTTTACAGGAGATCATTAGGTCCCAGCTCCCCACGTTGGAAGATAAAAGACTAGCTTGGCCTACCTGTAAATTCCTATATGCAGAGGCAGCTAGGGCCCTAGCGGCAAGGGATAGGTCGCTTAGAAGGGCCAAAGAGGAATTCCTTGTGGGGGCGATAAACTCAATGTCACAGCTTGAAGGGTCTTCAGGGGAAATAGATGCGGAACTTAAAAGTCTGAGGAGGGAACTGTCAGAAATTGTATATGGGAAAACAGAGTTCTGGTTGAATAAGATTAAGGCTAATTTTCTATTGCAGGGTGATGTCCCGGGGCGCCTCCTAGCGGCTAGAATCAAAGAGTGGGAGGCCAGTAGGACAATCATATCAATTAGGCACGAAGGAAGCTGGTCACAGACCCGCAAGAAATGGCTGAGGCGTTCGCATCATTTTTCGCAGAAATCTACCAATCTAGAGAATTGGTGGGGGAAGAGGAGGCTAACCGTTATTTAGAAGGAATCCAGTTACCTACTCTGGATTCTGTCCAAGTTAAGGATCTGGAAGCTCAAATAAGAGCATCTGAGATTGTTGAAGTGGTGCGGTCTCTCCCTCTAGGTAAGTCACCAGGGCCCGATGGTCTTACTGCAAAATTTTACCAAACTCATATCCAGACCATACTCCCTATACTTCATGAATTTTTCCTCACTATAATGGAGGAGGGAATTCACCACTCACCGCTCTACCAGGCGTATGTCACTTTAATACCCAAGCCAGACAAACCTAGGGACATAATGGGTAACTATAGGCTCTATAGTCTTAATAAACCAAGATATCAAGATTCTTACTAAAATCTTGGCAAATAGGATTTTGACTATTGCCCTAGTTTAATTAGTCAGGAACAGGTAGGATTTATGTCGAGAGAGGCGAAGGGACGCCTTAGGAAAATCAACCATATTTTAAATTTTGCTTCGGATTCCCGCCTACCCCTGGCCCTGATATCCCTAGACGCTGAGAAAGCATTTGACTGGGTCTCACATTCATTTCTTTTTGCTACAATGGAGAAAATGGGGTTCCCGGGGTGTCTCCTTAGAGGTATTAAGAATCTATATGCCGCTCCAACGGCTAGGATATTGTGTAATGGTTATATTTCGAGGGAATTTCAGCTCAATAATGGGACTCGTCAAGGATGTCCTCTCTCGCCGATATTGTTTAACATATATTTAGAACCCCTGTTAAGATCTATAAATAGGGATGCCAGGGTCCAGGGATGAGGATTGGGGACTGAGCTAAAATTTTCAGTCTTCATGACGACATTCTCCTTCATCTACAAGATCCAATATCCAGCTTTGAGGGAGTAAGAGACTCAATAGATTGCTTCTCTAAGGTCTCTAACTATAAGCTAAATCTTACCAAAACACAAATCCTACCCCTGACACCACATGTGTTTAAGGCAGATTTTTCATCCCTGGGAGTACAGTGGCATACTGATAAATTGAAGTATTTGGGAATTTGGATTACAACAAACCAGGAGTCTGGGGTTGATGCTAATGTGAGGGGGGGGGTTATATCTGCGGTTAAAGGGGATATCATAAGGTGGAATAAGCTACCTCTGAACTTTACGGCACGTCTGGGCCTTATCAAGATGAATGTTCTACCAAGAATGATATACCCGGTATATTTGGCTCCATACAACATCCCTGTTAAATGGTTCAGCATAATTAGAAGGCTAATTTCAGGATTCCTATGGAATAACAAACTTGCCAGGGTTAAGCATAATGTTTTGCGTTTGCCATATGAGGTGGGGGGCATTAGGTTACCTGACCTCCAGGTATATTATGTGGCAGGCCAGTTAGGTCTTATGGTTCAATGGGCCGAAAGTGCCGAGGGGAGAAATTATGTACCTGCGTGGCTGCAAATTGAGAAGCAATTGCTATTGAGTCTAGGCTGCACCCCTGAGTCGATGCTATATGCTAGGCCTAAAAAAGGTCTATTCAGGGATGAGTGTGGGAACCCAATTAGGAAAACCCTGGAGACCTGGTGGTCTTTTCTCACCCCGGTACAAAGGTGCTGTCAAATGAAGTCCAGAGACCAACCCATACTGGGTAATCCTAATTTGGTTATAGGGGGTTGGGTACTTGGTCACCGGTGGTCTAATTATTTGGGTGGCTTAAGATTGATTGATACACAGCAGGGAGATAAAATAGTTTTACCATCGCAATGTGAGGGGTTGTCCTTTTTCCAAAGGTTGCAGCTTAAACAAATGATAGCTGGGTTCCGGAGGGGGATGGGGGACTTTTCAGATAACTTCCTCACGTGGGGGAATCTAAGGGAAGCCTTCCGGAAGCTCACCCACTCTCACAAGTTTATAAACTTCTCCTGGACTTCCTGGGCCGAACACTTCTACACAAATTCCTTACTGGGACAAGGTGCTGGCTCTAAAATTCTTAGGTGGGAAAGCATTTGGAAGGCCACTAAATACAATGTGATTCCCAAATATAGAAACATGCAGATTTTTGTGGTTCACAACATATATTATACCCTGTAAAGCTATATGGTAGAGGTTGAGACAGACAGATCTGTGTTTCAGGTGCGAGAAGGAGGTGGGTGACCTGTTACATGTAATGTGGGGTTGCAGTAAAATCTCTCCCTTATGGAGGGAGATTAAACGGGGGATGGATCCAATGCTAGACTATACGGCTTTTATAACCCCAGAAGTATGCATTTTGGGTGACTTTTCTCAGATTACAGGGACTGCACCCAAATTTCACCTTTCCTTAATGGGGTCGGTAGTCAAGGCGTTCTTAGTAAAGCATTGGAAGGACGATCAGGTTTGTGCATATGAACAATGGGTAAGAGAAATGCTGGGGGTACTGGTCAAGATAAAGAGACACCTTTTATCGGAGGGGAGACAGGAGCTGTATGCTAAAAGATGGGCAATATTAGATGCGATCTACTCCCAGCAAGTCACAAGCTCTGGAACACAGGTCTGTCTGTCAGACAAGGATTAGCAAAAGAATATATGCTGGAGTGTTTATTGCCTACATTGTTTTGTGCCTTTTGTACCTTGTTTATTTCCTTCTTTTCCCCAGTAACTTGGGTAATGTCAATGGGGTCAAGCTGAGTTTATTACTAAGGTTAAAGGGGATTGGTTGTGGTCTGCAAGGGCCTAGGGGATTGGGGACTCTCTCTCTTTCTAGGGGGCACACTGGGAAGCCGTCCGGGAGTATTCAGGCTTCATGCGGGCCGAAGGTGATAACGCCCCTGCAAGTGGACTTATAAGGGAGGTTAGAGTTTCCGAAGGGGGAGGTGTTTTTAGCACTGGTCAGTGCACTATACTAAGGTACTATTGATTTTTGAAAGTTGACCATAATATGGGGCCGCTCCTCAGTGTGCTTGTACATAGGGGTTGTACATAGTTCGCACAACCAGTTTTGGGTTGTGTCCCTGGCCTGGCCAGGTATATGTAGTGTACGTGTGTCTGTTTGTCTGATTTTCTGAAAATAAATAAAGGTGTTTAAAAAAAAAAAAAAGCATACTCTCGGGATGGAATGCTTTCATAAACCCCTTGGGCTTCACCCTTGGGGTTTGGGTAGCATTCCACCCCTCAGATGTGCATTAACTTCTCATATTACACACTCCACCATCCGTTATTCTCTATGTAAAGTTGAATAAACAGGCAAACTGTACTGAAAAAGAAAAAAAAAAGAAAGTCAAGCCATTAGAGGAAGTCTGAGAGTTGAAGGTGCGTGTCGCTGCAAGGGTTTCCCCCATGGAACAAGATTCTGGTTCCTCTCAGGACGTGACTGCCATGGGGGTGGGGGTGCACCCTCAGGCATCATCTACCGAGGGTAGCTCCCAGGCTGAAATCATTGAATTGACTGCCACCCTAAAGGAAATATTGAGACACGTTGCACCCCTCTCACTGCTGCAAGCAAATATTGGACCCCAATCCTTTGCTACTACTTCAGTTCTTCATGCAGTGTTCTCTCCAAAGATGACCCAGGAGTCTATCATTTGTCACAGCTGTGGAAAGGATGGCCATATGAAGAGGGAATGCCGGTCTCTGAATGACTTAGAGAAAGTGATGAACTGGCTTCAAGGAGAGCTTCGGAAAATGAATCAGTGGTCAAGAGGTGTTCGAAATGACCACAGTGAAGGCTTCAGACATCCTAACTCAAACCCCTTTGTGGCTAAATTGTCCACCCAGGCCCCTACTGCTGTTCCTCCAGACTGGTCCAAAATAGTGGGCCCTTCAATGGAGGCTACCATGGATGTGAATGGTATTCCTACTCAGGCTGTGCTGGACAGTGGGTCTCAAGTGACCATTGTATTTCAGGACTGGTATGACAAACACTTATGTGCTGCGCCCTTACAATCCCTGGAAGGCCTACATGTGTGGGGGCTGAATGACAAGTCTTATCCCTACCTAGGATATGTCCGCCTCTGATTGTCATTTCCTGCAGCTGTAACTGGTGTAGAGGAGCAAATTGAGACACTGGCCTTAGTGTGTCCCCCTACTGGACTGTATGATGGGGTTCCCCTGTTAATTGGGACCAACACTTATATGTTTGGGAGACTGGCACAACTCTGTCATGAGAAACAAGGGCAATGGACTGGAAGGGCCCTAAGAATTCCCACTCTGATCAAGAGGGCCTGTGATTTGCAACAGAACCCCAAGGGAGTGGACCAGGATGAACCAGTAGGGGTCGTGTGGAAGATTGATCCCGATTCAATGGTACTGGCCCCTAACGCCCAGTGTACCGTTCAAGGGGAGGTCCGCCTCCACAAAGATGTCAAGAACAAAATACTGATGTTGGATGCACCAGGTGATGGAAAATTGCCGGAAGGATTATTGGTTAAGCCCAGCATCTTGCCAGCTCATATTCATGTCTATGCACGATGAGTGATGGTCCAGATTCATAATGTGTCAGATCGGGAGATCTGGGTGAACAGAGGATGCACCCTAGCTATGGTACACTGCACAGACACTGCAGTGTTGCCCAGCAACAAGCACCCTGGCAAGACAGAGTGACTGCCAACTTGTTTGATTTTGGTGACTCCCCATTGCCAGCTGAATGGAAGACTAGAATTAGCTAGAAACTTGCCCAGAGAGATCAAGCGTTTTCGTTGAAGGAATGGGATGTGGGATGTGTTCAGGGTGCGGAGCATCACATACGCCTGCACGATGAACGGCCATTTTGAGAGAGGTATCAACGCCTAGCCCCTGCAGACATAGACGATGTGAGAAGACACTTGCAGGAAATGCTCGCGGCTGGTGTGATACAAGAATCCAGGAGCCCATATGCTTCTCCCATTGTGGTTGTGCATAAGAAGAATGGATCTGTGAGAATGTGTGTTGATTATTGAACTCTGAATTGGCAGACCATCCCCGATCAATACACCATGCCCTGTATACAAGATACTCTGGATTATTTGAATGGGAGCAAATGGTTCTCGGTGTTGGATCTTCGCAGTGGATATTACTAGATTCCAATGGCTCTGGAGGACCGTGAGAAGACAGCCTTCATCTGTCCTTTGGGGTTCTACGAATTCCTGAGAATGCCACAGGGGATATCAGGTGCCCCAACCACCTTCCAGTGACTGATGGAATGAGCGGTGGGAGACATGAATTTGCTGGAATGCCTGGTGTACTTGGATGATGTCATTGTGTTTGGGAGCTCCCTAGAGGAGCATGAGAGTTGACCGTCCAAAGTACTAGACTGACTGGAAGATTTCAGCCTCAAGCTGTCCATCGACAAGTGCCAGTTTTTCCAAACCTCTGTGAGTATGTGGGGCACTCAGTGTCTACCGAGGATAGAGACTGATCCTAGTAAAGTTGAAGCCTTGACTACTTGGCCCCAGCCCCACAATTTGAAAGAACTACAACGTTTCCTGGGATTCTGTGGCTACTACCGCCGGTTCATAAAGGACTATTCCAAAGTGATTCGGCCACTCTTGAATCTTACCCAGGGTTACCCTCCTACCAATCAGAAATACAAAAAAGGGTCCGTCAGAGAACCAGACAAAGCATATTTCTGCCCAGGTGAACTTTTCGGGTCCCGTTGGACGCCTAACTGTGAATCAGCTTTCCACAAAGTCATATACCAGCTCACCCACACCCCCATCCTCGCTTATGCTGATTCCACCAAACCCTATGTGCTGCATACAGATGCCAGTCTGCAGGGTCTAGGAGCTGTACTGTATCAAGACCATGAGGATGGTTTGATAACCAGTGGCATTTGCCAGTAGGAGCTTAACCCCATCAGAGCGAAACTACCCTGTGCACAAGTTGGAGTTCCTTGCGTTAAAATGGGCCATTGTCAACCAGTTTCATGATTACCTCTATGAGGCGACAATATTGGTGAGGACTGACAATAACCTGTTGACCTATGTACAGACTTCAGCTAAGTTAGATGCCATGGGGCACCGGTGGATTTCTGCATTGTCAGCATATGATTATGCTGTCAAATACAGACTGGGCCTGAATCATATTGATTCTGATGCCCTATCCTGGAGGTCCATTTCCAAGAGTGACTGGGTCAGGCTGTCTGAACCTGACATCTGAGCATTGTGCCAAAAGTTTGACAGAAATGAACAGATGTCTACAGACACAGCGGACTAGTAGATTGCTTGGGCCCCTCTGACACCTGCATACCGGCTGCATATTGCCACTTCTCTGCTCTAGATATTAGTGCACTACCCCAGTTTGACAATGACAGCATTCAATGGGCTCAATCCTGAGATCCTATGATTCAGCCAGCACTTGACGCCCTTCGTGCAGGAAAAGATGTGTCCAAGTTGCGTTCCTCTGATCTGCGAACTGCTTTATTGTTTAAGCAGCTTCAACCTGGGGCCTTCTTTAATCAGCTGTTGTATATAGAGAGAGACAGTAGATCAGGGTGGCCAAACGGACAAGCAACAATTGGTCCTGCCCACAGCCTTCAAAGATTTGGTACTGAGGTCCCTCCACAATCTTATGGGTCATCTCGGTATTGACCAGACCCTTGACCTAGTACAATCTCAATTTTACTGGCCCAAGATGGGGGCAGATGCTGAGCACCATGTAAGGACTTGTAGTTGCTGCCTGCAGAGAAAAGCCCTGCCTCAGAGGGCTGCCCCCCTTGTCAACATTACTACCAGCACCCCAATGGAACTAGTCTGCATAGACTTCTTGAGTTTAGAGCCTGATCAGCGAAACATTGCCAATGTGTTAGTGGTTACGGACCATTTCACATGGTATGCACAAGCTTTTCCCACCAAACATCAAAAAGCATCTACCGTGGCCAAGGTGCTAGTGGAACATTTCTTCGTCCACTATGGTGGCCCCAAGCGAAATCACTCTGATCTGGGCCGGGACTTTGAGAGTCTGCTAATCAAAGAAATGCTTTCTCTATGGGAGGTTCGAAAGTCAAGAACCACCCCTTATCACCCACAGGGGGATCCTCAACCAGAACATTTTAACCGCACCTTGCTAGGCATGGTAGGCACCCTCCACCCAAAAGATAAGCATAAATGGAGCCAGCAGATTAGCACCTTGGTACACGCATACAATTGCACGAAGAATGATGCTACCGGGTTCTCTCCCTACCACCTCATGTTCAGGTGAGAGGCCCAGCTGCCTGTTGATGTCTGTTTTGGGGTTTCTCCCGATGGGGTTTGAGCTGAAGATTACCTGCAATATGTACAAGCACTGAAAGCTCAATTGAACCATGCCTATCAAATGGCCCAGACAATGGCCAACAAAGAGAGACAGGATAGAAAAGTAAAGGCTCAAGAGCTTAGGCCTGAAGACTGTGTGTTGTTACGAAATTTAGGATTGCATGGTAAACACAAAATTGCTGAACGATGGCACCATCTTCCTCATGTTGTAGTTGGAAAGTTGGATGATTTGCCAGTGTACAAAGTGCGCCCACAGAATAACTCCAAAGCTGTCAAGACCATGCACCATAACCACTTGCTACCTATTGGTCAAGTTATAATTGAGGCTGAACCTGCCGAGATTGATTCCCCTGGACCAGTGACTCATGCTGCTGCAAGAAAGAGACAGAGTCAGCCTGCCCCCGTGGTTGCTCATTTAAGACTTTTCCCACAGCAGGCCAAGAATGATAGTGACTGCCAGTCTAACTCGGATGACAGTGAGTGTGATAATGCCTGTTACCCCTCATAAGAACTGAGTCAGTTGTTTCGTGAAAATCCTATGTTGAATTATGGGGCTGAAGCTGGGCCTTCTGGAGTGCCTAACTCCCCAGCATCATCCTTGGAGCCAATGCTCCCTGAAAGTGAAGTGCAAAGTATCATGTCTGAGGCTGCTGAGTCTTTGTGTATTGTGGAGCTGTATGATTTGCCTGAAGGAGAGGCTGATGGTATGAGTCTTTCTGGTGACATGCCAGAACTTGAGGAACACTATGAGAGTGCTGAAAACCCCCCTTCAGTGCTAGAGTGTCTTTAAAATGAGCCAAGTGTTGTAGAAACAGAGCCTACAGAGCAAGGGGCTGACAGTGCTCCAAGTTTGGACATTCCTACCCAGGCAGAGGCACCCCTCACAAGTGATGAAAGTTCCAGGACCAGTGTTGAGAGTACAGAGACTGTAGTTGTTTCCCCCAGAAGGACTGGCTGAGCTGTCAAGCCAGTAGTCCGCTTAAGTTATGATTCTCCCAGGAGGCCAGTGAATTTGCCTCTCAATGTGGTCCACAAAGGGGTTTATGTTTCTCGGAGCTCACTGACAAACTGAGCCTAAGTACCAATTCCAGGTTAATTGTTCTGTCTTCTAGGTATGGTGCCTCTGCCCTGTCCAGCCCCAAGTTAGCTGATATGGAAGGGCCCCCTCTGACATTGTTTAATGTACAAGAAGTTATTACGTGATTCTGCATAGTAATGTGTAAATTACCTGTGGGAAATATGCCTAATATTTTGTCAGAATGGGTACAGTATTACGAAGTGTAGTGAAGATGTGTAGTAAAGTAGTAAGTTTATGTTAACTGATGCAGGATGGTATAGACTTGACACAGACGCCAAGTTTTCTCCAGGCGGGGAAGGGTGTAACTCCACTACAGATGGGGGTTCCCGGAAAGTCTTCCTTGAGCTTGCCTAAATGCTCACTGCCCAGCTAGTGTCCTGCATTTTAACAGTTTAAATGTATTGCCAGAGAGTGCCTGTATAGCCTCTGTGTACTGTCTCTTTAAGAGCTGCCTGGATTGCAGTTATAAGTAATCTGAGAGGGAGCTCTGTTGAAAGATGTAACTATTTGCTGAAAATCATTTATCGTGTTAATGATAATGTAGTTTGTCTAACCTGCCTTCTTTGCAGCAAGGACTGTCTTGTTTATCCCCACCATTTGGCCGGGGACTGTGAATTGGACCAATCAGTTCTCGTGGGACCTAAAATGGAGCCGGACTACAGGAGCTGTCTGAAGTCAAAATCTGTGAATTGTAGTTTTTGGGCTTTTGAGCCTTTTTGCAACTGAAGGGAGCTCTTACTGACTGACAATATCAAGCCAACCGGACCTTTTGGATCAGGGAAATCCCCAATCTGCCTGCTGTTTAAGGCACATCTAAGTTGGGAACTGAAGAAGCAAGATGCTTGAGACAGTCTCTGTGGAAAGGCCTGAGTTTTGGCCTACATGTCTGCCTGCTGCTGCCCTGAGAGGGGGGAAAAGAATTGTTTTCGGACTGAATCCGAGTTGTGTTACTAAAGTAAGCTACTGAAGTGGGCCACGCTCAACCTGAAGTAGACCGAAGATTTTGCAGAATGTGATCGGCCTGTCAGGAGTTCCAGCTACCCCTAAGCTCCCAGTGTGTGCAGAGACTTTGCGATTGTGACCGGGGAGTGCTTTGCCTGGTACAGTAGAATTCCCTTACATGTAAATGTGCTGTGAGCTGCTGGTGGGTCATGAGTTAGTTCTCCACTGTGTGAACTGTGTTCTGCTTGCTGGAAGCTGTATTTAGCCCAAAACGGACTGCATCCGAATTTGTCACCATGCAGTCTGGGCCTTGCCAGACTGGTCCAGCCAGACTACCCACTGCACAGAGAAGCCATCAAGGAGAGATCTGCCTGGGGATCATCCCCCTGCTCCATGCTTGAACAAGAACGATGCCTCGGTGACTCGTGTGGGCCCTGCTTCTCCTGGCATTCCAGATCAACCACCTGCAGTCTCGATTTTCATCCAGCCTGTGTCCAGTCTTGGGTATTGTGAGTAAATACCAGGGTAGCACCCTGCAACAACAGCTTAATCTGAGTGTGTCATCTGATTGTCTTGTTGTTTCTTTTCCTTTACGAACTGGCTCCAGATTACAAATACTGTGTACTGTGCATGTTGTGTTTTCCATCATAGGGCCCCAACCAGCTGCGATGCCGGCCAACCCCGGGCAATGGTCCTGGCTAGCTCATCTCTTCTCCAACTGGGTACCCAGAGGTGTGACTGTGTGGAGGACTCAAAGCGCATGCATAACTGCTTGATTGATATAACCTTTAAACTAATTAACCTGATTTTGCCCCTTCCTTGTTCAAGTCCCCTGAATAAATCAGATCTGTCTTTTTCTGCATATAATCTGTCTGTGGTTACAGTTTGTGCTCAAAGTACTGTACTGTTGCTATTTGCTGTGCATAACCTTGTTTTACAGGGGGGTTCCCGGGGTCAAGCCAGAGGAACCAGCCCTGGTGGTAAGTGCAAACAGTGTGGGTACTTGTGTGGTGTACCTGGGGTATTGTGAAAGTGATTACAATGAGTACAGTGTTCAGGCCACTAGAGGAGAAAGGGGGGGGTTACAGTGTCCCGGAGGGCTGTGCCTAGGTTAACTTGACCACTACCAACCCTGACCTCCGGGTTGAGGCACCCATTCCAGAACTCAGGCCCCTTAACCTGTTACTAGCCAAGCAGGCAGGGGTAGTAGCCCTTGGGATAGCGCCACCTGGGGGTTACACCACCACCACCAAACAGCTCAAAATCCAGTGGTTGATCCTGACAGACTCCCTTTCCCTGCTGGCTTCCCACCACTTGGAGTATGTGTAGACCACTGCTCGAGTCACTGTTGCAGATGTGGGTACATGCGCCATGGGGGCATGTTGCAATTGGTGAGTTGCTCGGGGGAGTTGGTTCCACTCTGCTATTAATTGTAGGCCAGGGGTGTAGCTAGCTTTTTTTAATTGGGGGGGGCACAGTCTGATAGAAGTCCTGGTTTCCACAGGTGAATCTTTATAGAAAAAGGGGGAAACAAAGGGAAAGGATTTGCACAGGAAATGGACTGTCCTTAATCCTTTTAGGAGCAGCCTCTCCCAATGTGGTACAAGATTATGGGACAGTCTCTGATTTAGAGCAAAGGGTGGGGGGCGCTGAAAAGATGCAACTGTAGACAGTAGTTTCTTGATTCCAAAAGTTGTCTCTTTATTTTAAATTTATACACAACTTGTTAAAAACTTCCTGTTCATGCCATCTACTTCAGATGATTCTGTATCTCCAAATGCAGTAACACCCATATTTTAAAAGATTCTAATTTTCTTTTTCAATTTGTTTATTTCTAATTTATTTGTCCCCTCAGGTTCCTGGCCTGTCCCTGTAGCCTTCTCTTTCTACATCAAATGCCAACTTAGTTTCTCCACAGCAAGGTTTTAACAAGTTGTGTAAAAGATAAATAAAGGCAACTCTTGAAAAAGTCTATATACTAGGTAAAACGTTGAGGTGTTGGCCAAATTTAAAATAAAAAGACAACTTTTTGAATCAAGAAACTACTGTCTACAGTTGCATCTTTTGAGCGCCCCCACCCTTTGCTCTAAATCAGAGACTGTCCCATAATCTTCCACAGGTGAAACCAAACCAGTATGCTGGGGGTCTGGGGCTGCCTAGGCCCCCATAAGTCCTAGAGTTTCAGATGGATTCTGGTGCATTTTGATGGTCATTTTGCACTTTTCTAAATGCCTTTTATGGCTTTTTTTTAGTTTCAGAAAATGTGCTTAGAAACTTTTCAAACAGCATCCTTGTATCTTTATGCTAGAAGCCCCCAACCCATGCTATACTATTCCCAGTCTTCATAAATGTATAAAGAAGCTGAAGGATCATGGTCTATTCATCTATACAATTGAAATCCTATTGTACTATTTTAAATTAATTCTTTTGCTTTTTGGATGGTATTTAATGACTATTTGACCTTGCTTTTTCCCCTCTTAAGTGAAAGCCCTTTACATCTCTATTGTACAGTAGTGCAGTTGATAGCAAATAGGCTGGGGGTCTGGGGCACTAATGTGCATTTTGTTTTGTAACTAGATGAGTTTTAAAGCTTTCATTTACTTGAGGAAGGTTCTTCAGTGTCCTTGTTCAAGTAAATAAAAGTTATAAAGACATCAGATTGGTTCCAAATGTGAAGTAGCATGAGACTTTAATTATGGTGTCACAACAACTGGGACAGCCAGCTCATAGTTGCTCACAGCTCAGTGGTAATTTTTAATATGATCTGTTAAACAAGAAACCAGCTGGCAGATGCAACTATCAAATAAAAAACAGCTGCCTTCAAAATAAAATTATACAGAGACTGACAAGAGAAACCTGTACAATACTGGTTATTCAGCACAGCCCATCCCACCCATGTAGCCTACACCCGACATGGTGCAGCCAGGCTAGCATCTGAGCACCCCATACTTCCACATCATTGATCTGGAAGGATGGGGTACTCCAGTGCTAGCCATAATCCGACTTCCTTGACCTGAAATGGAATTCAGCTTTAGCACACAACAGAACAGCACTAAAATAGTAATCCTGCTGTGCCCCAGTGCTTTTATAAAACAAAACTGGCCTTGCTTACAAAGCAAGCTGTCACACATCTGGCACACAACTATGAAGCCTGCTTATTCCTGAGGCAGTCACCCAGAGTACTTTTACCAGGGAACAGCCCTTCCCAAGGCTCGGCTACAAATTCCCTAACCCCCATTCCACTGCCCCCACCGAGGAATAGTGCATTGCATAGCCAGGCCATCCCCTGCCCCCTGTGCCCCAGGACCCACTACCCCCATCCATTAAAGTTACATCCTCCTGATCCATCCAAAGAGAATTTTTCCTTTCTAAAAGCAGTATGAAGAAGTATAAACAGTGCAAGACAGTAGCAAGGAAGACAGTATTGAGTCAGAAAGAATGACAAAGTTGTCATATAAAACCATGATGCAAGCCCACACCCCATCCCCCCCCCGGAGCAATGATGACCCTGCCTGAAAGCCTGTGACCCACTGCCTGTGTGCCCAGATACAATCACATCACCATCCCAGCCATTAACATTACAATTATTCCTGCTCCAGTCTTGAGCAGTACACTGCATACTATATAAGAAACAGAATATCACTGTGTGTTTCTCAAGATCAGGGCAGGAGGAAAGTCCGCTTTCTGTACAGTAGATAGAAAAAGCACTCCAAGAGTCTCTTGATTGTGTTCCTGCTTCAAAAATTATGGGGATGAAGAATGACTTGAGAAAAATTAAGTCATACCTTCCAAGGCTCCCTATATTCAGAATGTCTCACTCATTTGTACATTTCTTTGACATCCTCCTGCTTTGTATACCATCATTTGAATTCCATAAACATTATCAAAATAAATCAGTTGTTCTGGTCTTTTAACAGATCTAGCACTGCTTTCAAGTCACTTCACTACCAGTCTAGCATTGCTTGTAAAGCACTTTGGGATGTATGAAAAGCGCTATATAAATGCTGATTCTTCTTCTTCTTCTTCTTTTCTGGCATCATGTACTGAAGTAGGCATGGACATTTGTGCCATGTGAAAATTTCCCTGATTTTAGGGATTAAAATCTAGATATCTCCCTCGTTTGAGGGGTACAGACTTGAAAGATCTGATTCAAATCCAGCTCACTGTGCTTGATCATTCGTCACTACTATACCCTGTAACTTATCTCCTCTCCCTCAAACTCCAAAAGAGTCTGTCATCATTGAGCTGAGTCCAGTCCATCTGCTGATTGGAGACTTCAGTATGCACTGCAGTGGGCGTGGAACAAGACCAGGCAATGGTGTTCTGTATCATGCCACAGGAAAGAAGTGAAATAGCCAGGCTTTAAAAAAGTGTATGCACAAGGTAAACACAGTTTAAACTATATACAGTATATCAGGGGTCTGGGGATTGCCAAGGCCCCTAGAAAACTTTTTTTTGTGCGTATTCTGGGAATCATTAGGTAGAGGATTCACTACCCTGCTACCAGTGTTTTATGCTGTCCGACTGTATTTCTAACTGATAACAGAGAAAACTGCAAAGTGCAAACAGGACACATGTAAAGTAGTAAGTAAGTAGTAACTGATTTTATTCATATAATTATGAACAGGAAAAATATTACATTACTCCATTGAGCAAATTGCTCATTTTCAAGGGGGTCCTATTTTACATTAAAATTAGTTGCCTGTACAGATATAGATATAAAATCAGCAATTTCATGATATAAACAAGATATCACGTAGCACTGTGTCAAAGATAGATATACATCACAAAAACAATTTAGAACATAGATTATATACTAAACAGGTAATATCCTAAATTACCACATTATAGTTATTCCCCACAGAAACAATCGATCAAGTACCATATACTGTATATAGGTCAGGGTATTCCCTATGTTGCCCCATTTAAGTTATGCCCTCTCCAGAACACTGAGAGGGAGCCATAGCCCCATCATAAAACCATTGTTTTATCGAACCCATGCCAATAGTTGAATTTATATGTTGTAAACTAATAGGGAGGGAATTCCATAAGACAGGCCCTCTAAACCAGTTTGATGACTTCTCGATTTTCATATTACATCTTGGAAAAATATATCTTTCTTCAATGGGGCTCTTGCAGCAGGTAACACCTTTACGACTGAAGCCGGCAGGCACCAGGACCCCATGGAAAACTTCTAGATAGCAGTCTATAGCGGGGGACTGCCCCCTGATTTCAGCCCACCCCCAACATCATGTATGGTATAAAAGGGATGGTCTGCAGCCCAACCTCAGTTCTTTTCCCGCTGTTGACCCGTGCACATTGGCTCCATGGATGCCTTCTGCTCTCAGTTGACCACCTTTTTCATGATTATTCATCCTTTTTTATATTTGCAAAAAGTCTTTATTCCTACAGGATCTTCAGCATGTCTTCTTCTCCACCCTCTTCCATCAAACAGCAGCGATCAAAGTGTGCCTGCGGCAAGCAGATCCCTCACAAGGATGGCCGTTTGACTTGCCTGTTCTGCCTAGGCCCTAAACACAACATAGAGGCCTGCCAGCATTGCCTAGATTTCAACAAGCACACACGGCTTTGCCACTAGAAGACTCTAGAAGCCTTTTTGCCTTCCTCAAAGCTAGCCGAGATGGAGAAGGAGCTTCACTGGAAATGTTCCTCTTCCTCTTCTTCCCTGGTTTCAGGGGTTTCAACTTCTTCCTCCTATTTGGAAAAGTTGTTGAGTGGCAAGCATGAGCACTGGGAGAAGCATAGTGAGAAACCCCAGTTAGCTTCCCACTCAGGGTCCCTGGCTTCGTCTGCAACCGCTTCTGGGTCTTTCCCAACAGGAGTTCGACTACTTCCACTGGGCTACCAGTGACCAAACCTCTTTCCCTCCTTACTGTTTTGAAAGGAAGTTCTTTGAGATTCGGGACTTTGTCCACACCTCTCAGCCCCTGAAGTTTAGGCCCTTAGTCCCTGTGGATCCTAAGCCAGGTGGCTTGGCCGGTGGTTCTTCAGGTGGCAGGTCTTTGCCTGTTGCTCTACCAGCCAGGGTATCTACTGAGTCCCCCCAATGTCAGGGGCTGACTCCACTAGGTGATGCCTGGGACAGGCGCTCTCCTCCACTGCGAGAGTGGCGCCTTTGTTCCACTCAGGAGCCAGCTCCCCAGGTCAGGTGGTGACTCCTAGGTGGATGCTGGCTGCGTTTCCAGTCCAACATCCTCCTACACCTTTGCCTTCTACACCGGCTTCTCCAGCATCCCTTCTGGCAACCCCAACACCACCTTATCCTGATAAGTTGCCAGCCGGCCCGACGCCCACCCTCAGCTGATGCCTGAGGACCCAAAGGTCTGACACCTGGTCCAGCCTGTCCAGTGCTAGATGGCTCCAATCCCCAGCGACCAATGCTGGTAACCTTGATCGACTAGCACTGATGCCCGGGTTACCCCTGCTTGATGACCAGACACCAGGGCCCTCTAAACCAAACCCCCTGATGCCAAACACACCAGCCCTGCCGTTCCATTCAACCCTACACAGGCTTTAAATGAGCTTTTTGAAGCCTGGTGGGTGTGGAGGGGTTGTGGGATAACAGATGGACCAGACATTGAACTTCAGGTTCAACACACAATCTCTGTGTGATGTTTATTGAAAATAGAGGAGATAACCTTGAGCAATGTCATATCTCTTCATCTATACATCAGTTTGCAGCAACAGACTGTGCATGTCCTTCCTCTGCACTTAGCCAGCACCTACTGATCTCTGATCTAACTTATCTGTTAAGATTTAGCCTCCCCTATGTGGGCCTTGTTTGCTTGGGTGGTGGGGACAAAAAAAAAAAAAAAGCTAAAGACAAAGAACCTCAGTGCAGAAGCACTGAAACAAGGGTTACCACAAAGGGCATTGACAATAAGCCAAGTTTAAAAAAAACACATCATCACACATACTTCCATAATGCAAAGCATCATGGGATATATGCAAATCACCATGTCATTTCAGACTTGTTCGGTTTACAGCAATTTACATGCATTTTAAATAGCACAACTAAATTAATTTTTATCATACAGACCCCTAGTAACTTTTTATCTTTACCAAAAACACCTAGTGCCATGGTATTTTCAACATTTACATGTTTTGTATACATAAGGTATGTATATTAAAGTATTTTATGATGTAGTGCCATTGCATACTAAATCCAACAACGAGGAACACAGCCTGTTGTTTTACATCAGCTCGGAGGTCATCACAATAACCTCCCTGTGTGAAGACCTAAGAGGGAAAAGGAAAATTAGAGAACACTATAGCATAGTCAAGAAAGGGGATGGGGTGCCCAAAGGTGGCCAACCTTAGGGACTAGAAATTGTAAAGAATAGATTAACCTAAGAAATAGAAGAACTGTTGCAACAGATTTAAGAAAAGGTCTGTCCTCAAGAGTGGCAGAAGCTCCCTTTCACATATCCCCCACCTTAAAAGGGAAGCAGTTATTGCAGACTGCTTACCACCTTCCTGTCCCAGGAAGGAATGGAGCTTCCACTCATCCATCTTCAGAAGCTCTGTCTCAGGGTCCCTATTAATGATAAACATTCTATCATAAACATAGTGGATATCATCATCCTTTACCCTGAGGCATTAACACATTTCTCAGCAGACTAACAGTACCTTCCCTGCACTATTTCTTTTTAGGGAAAGTCTGTCATATTTCTTATCCAAAACTCTGGATGGCTGTAAAGTCCAGTACCATTGAATGGCTTTCTCTGGGGTGAGTAATTACCTGTTCCAACCCCACCAGACATGTTAGTTTCAGCAGGGGCCCAGTCCTAGGTTCAACATCCCTCTATATAAACCCACTATGTATCTTGATTCATTCATTCATTTCACTTATTACTGAAACAGACACCTGAGGGTAGACACTCTATGTGTTACCCCAACACAGGTTCCAGTACTTTTTCCATCCACCTCCTCCTTTGTAGGTTTTCCATCAAACAAAAAAAAAAATAAATAAAACACATTTACCACCTCCTTGATCTTAACATATTGTATCATTTTGGCAACCCTAGCATCTTTGGCCTGCAATACACCCCAGTCAATACTGTTAATAGATTTAACTGTATCAATACAACAAAAAGTCCCTTCAGCCTCATAGGCTTCTTCTTGCTTGCTTGGAGTCTTCAACCCCAGCACAATATCAGTAGGCACAGTCTTGCCTGGGGTCTCGCATTCAAGTTTCATACTTGCATCTCTGACCTCCAACAGGTAACACCTTGTGACCACAGGCAACAAAAGAATATCCTGCTCAGTCAGGGGGTCCTCCTCCAGCAGAACCCATGAAAAATCCTCCTCTGATTCTTAAACTCTCTGGCAGGAACCTCTCAAGCACCTGGCACCGGTGTTCTGCCTCTCTGTGAAGTCAGTCTGCCTCCAGCCAGTGCCCAGTCATCCACCGTATTAGCCTCATCAGGTTTTCCACCACTGGGGTGTCGTCTTGCATCTCTGATCTGTCTCAACCTCATGTTAGCTCATCATCCCCTTCGCATCTCTTCGTTGTCTTCAGGCTAGGCCATCCTCTGAGCTCCCAGGTCCAGTCCAGGCAGTAGCTTCAATTCATCTGTCAGCCATGGTTCTGGTCAGAACTCCATGGACTTTCTTCTCCGGGTTCTCCTCTGGCAACTCCTGGTGCATCATTCCACCTGGGATATCTGGGCGATATCCACTGGAAAAAGTCCCTCTTTGGTCAGTCCATATGCTTCCAGCAAGTTATCCCACTTCTTACACCAGGTCTCTGGAGGGGTTGTGGGATAACAGATGGACCAGACACTGAACTTCAGGTTCAACACACAATCTCTGTGTGTTGTTTATACAAAATACAGGAGATAACTTTCAGCAATGTCATATCCCTTCATCAATACATCAGTTTGCAGCAAGAGACTATGCATGTCCTTCCTCTGCACTTAGCCAGCACCTACTGACTCACTGATCTTTAATCTAACTTATCTGTTGAGATTTAGCCTCCCCTATGTGGGCCTTCTTTGCTTGGGTGGTGGGGGCTCTAAAAAAAACATACAAGCTAAAGACAAAGACCATCAGTGCAGAAGCACTGAAACAAGGGTTACCCCAAAGGGCATTGACAATAAGCCAGGTTTCAAAGAAACACAACATCACACATACTTCCGTAATGCAAAGCATCATGGGATATAAGCAAATCACCATGAAATTTCAGACTTGTTCAGTTTACAGTAATCTACATGCATTTTAAATAGCACAACTAACTTAATTTGTATCATACAGTCCCGTAGTAACGTTTTACCTTTATCAAAAACATCTAGTGCCATGGTATTTTCAGCATTTACAGGTTTTATACACATACGGTATATACATTAAAGTATTTTATGACATAGTACCATTGCATACTAAATCCAACAACAAGGAACATAGCCAGTTGTTTTACATCAGCTCAGAGGTCACCACAATAACCTCCCTTTATGAAGACCTAAGAGGGAAAAGGAAAATTAAAGAGGACACCATAGCATAGTCAAGAAGGGGAAGGGGGTGCGCATAGGTGGCCAAGCTTATGGACTAGAAATTGTAAAGAATAGATTAGCCTAAGAAATAGAAGAACTGTTGCAACAGATTTAAGAAAAGATTGATCCTAAAGCGTGGCAGGAGCTCCCTGTCACAGTGGGCCTATTTTAAGGACACCCCTAAGGAGCCCTCCAAACTGACTCCTCAGGATCTACCTCCTGACAAACCCTCTGTTCACCCTCCTACCCCTCCACCTAGGGGAACTACTCTGATGCTGGATGACACTAGTACCCCCCAAACAAAAGGGAGGCCGCACAAGCAGCCATGCTCTCCTTCACCCTCCCTACATTCAGGGGATTCAGATGGGTACTCTTCTTCCTCCTCCGGACTCGATGACTCCGACCTTCCATCGGAGCCGGAGGGGGTTAAAGACACCCTCATTCCCCCACTGACAATCCAGCTTTCTTGGCTGTCATGTGGCACATCCAGCAGCTGAATGGCTGGGACATGGAGAAGCTGGATCCAGAGCAATGTCAGCTAGCCTCCTTTCTCAGAAAGAAAAACACCCTACCCATGGTTGTTCCTCTCCTTATTGACTCTTATAAGAACATCAACAGGACAGCCTGGAAGTGCCCCTTCTCCATGCCTGTGGTCTCTGAAAAGTCAGACCAGCAGTATTTTGCTCCTAGAGATGATCCCTTTTATGCAGAGCAACCAGAGGCAGACTCTGTTGTTATTAATGCCACTCACGATCCCTCCAAGAACCCTAGGCACCTGAGGTCTCAGCCTCCAGATAAAGACTCCAAACAAATTGACCAGTTTACCAGAAAGGTTTATTCCATGGACACATGTGCTACACAGTCTCAGAATTTCTTCACCCCCATGGTCCAGTACAAGAATGCCCCGTGGGACAAGGCCATGGAGGTGGCTCAAGCCATGCCTGACTGCCCCGGTAGGGCAGAACTGATGGCCATCCTGAAATCAAGCTCAGACGTTGGCAGCCACATCCTCTGAGCCTCCTACGATAGGGTAGACTCTTTGAGAAGGACTGCAGCCTCAGCAATCTGTATTTGTAGATACTCATGGCTAAGCATGTCCGGTTTTGCACCTGATGTACAATCCAAAATTATGGATGCCCCTTTCATTCCTGTTTGGCAAGGACTTGCAGAATATTATTACCCGCCTGCAGGAATCAGGAAAGGCTATCAGATCTATACATACCATGTACAAATCTCAACCTAAACAATTCCCCAAGCAATCCTTTCATAGGCGTGCCAGACAGCAACCTAAAGAACAGCAGCACAGAGCAGGATTTAAGCGTAAAGTTTCCACCCCTGCTTCTGGATGTTCCACCCCCTCATGCCCCTAGGACCTCCCCGGCAGCACTGCCCCATCCCAGTTCTTAAGACTGACTCATTACCTGACCTCCTTCCCCTGGCCGAAGCCTTGGGGGAGGTGGTGGGAGATCGATTTTCTGGCTGGCGTTGGATAACCTTTTTTTTTTTTTTTTCATTTTTCCTTTTGCTCCCGAGTCCCCTAATCCTCCATTCAGAGATCAGACCTGCCCTACCTGTCTCTCCCCCCCCCATGCCCACGCTTACTCTCCTGGGTTGGGCCACTGGGAGGGCTCCTCATTGGATAACCTCAGACCAGTGGGTTCTTCAGCTGGTGGAAAAGGGGCACACTCTGGAACTCATGGAATTGCCACAAGACAACCCACCTGTCCCCTTCCATTTCCGTCAGTCTCATATCACCCTCATAGAAGAGGAAATTTAGGCCGTACTGCAGAAGCAAGCCATAAAGTCAGTTCCTCTGGCACAAAGAGGGAATGGGTTTTATTTCCACATTTTCCTGGTGCCAAAGAAGACAGGAAACCTGCATCCTATTCTCGATCTTAGTCACCTGAATCAGTACATAGAGTACAAATGATTCAGGATGGTCACACTGCTCGGTGGTCTTCTTCTCCCCCATCAAGGAGATTGGCTATGCTCTCTGGACATGCAGGATGCATACCTCCACATACTGGTTTTCCCACCCCACAGGATGTTGCTGCACTTCTGCTTCCAGGGAAATCACTACCAGTTTTGGGCTCTGCTTTTCGGCCTGTCCTCAGCCCCCAGAGCTTTCAGCAAGTGCCTCGCAGTTGTGGTTGCAGCCTTAAGGAGACAGGGCCACTATGTCTTCCCTTACCTGGATGACTGGCTGCTGATCGCCCCCCACCAGGTACTGGCTTCTATGCACCATGAAGGCCACCTTCACCCTGTTTCAGGACCTAGGGATTACCTTAAACTTCCCCAAGTCCTCTCCTCTCCTTGGCCAAGTCAGAGGCTGCAGTATATTGGGGCAATCATGGACATGACTCAGTGCAAAGCCTTCCTACTTCCAGACAGAGCAGAGCACCTTCAGATGCATGCTCGGCAAGTCTCCTCTCGTCAAGTTCTAGACAGGTCTGTCCTCAGACTTCTGGGACACATGGCAGCAGCCATTGCCACAGTCCCCTGGCTCGGCTTTACATGAGGGTGGTCCAGTGAAACCTGAGAGTCCAACTGGACCAGTGTTCAGATGTCCTAGAGCAGCCTGTCTTGGTGTCAAACCCCTTACAACAGGCCCTAGCATGGTGGCTGAACCCCTCCTATCTTTCCAAGGGGGTTTCCCTGTGGAAGGAAACTCCCAGTCAGATTCCGACCACAGACACATCAAGCCAAGGCTGAGGAGCCCACTTGGGAGACCGTCAGACACAAGGGACCTTGTCTCAGCACAAGCTCCATCTCACATCAGTGTCTTGGAGATACGGGCAATTCTGTATGCTGTTCAGGCTTTTCAGATAGTTCTGCTGCCCGGCCCTCTGTTGATCCAGATGGACAATATGTTGTTGGTCTTCTACATAAACAAGCGGCGGGGGACTCATTCTTATACCCTCTGCAGTGAGGCCATGAGAGTCTGGTCATGGGTAGTGGATCATCTCCTGGACTTGACAGCAGTCCATATTCCAGGCATGCAAAGCACCCTGGCCAACAGCCTATGCCAGTCCTGGTCCAGAGCTCATGAGTGTGAACTTCTTACCTCAGTGGTCGAAGACCTCTTCACCAGATGGGGATGTCCAGAACTGGATCTATTTGCCTCCCCATCCAACACAAAACTGCCCAGTTTATGCTCGCTAGATCCAGGGCCTGGTGATTTATGGCAAGGCTCATTGTCCCTCTCCTGGATGGAGAGATTCCTTTATGTATTCCATCCCTTCCCTTTACTACAGAGAGTTCTTTTCAAGCTACAGACGGAGGAAGCAGAGATGATTCTAGTAGTGCCCTTCTGGCCATGCCAGATTCGGTTTCCATTCTTTCAGCAACTTGCAGTGGAACCTCCAATCTCTCTGCCACTGTGCTCAGACTTGCTCTCCCAGGAGCAGGGAACCCTGGTCTATCCAGATCTCAAGTCTCTGCATCTCCATGCGTGGCTCCTGCAGACCTAGCTGTATCCTGATTCGGAGTCTTCCCCCAAAGTGGCAGATGTCTTGGTGGCTGCTAGGAAACCTTCCACCAGGGTCACCTATGCAATGAAATGGAAGCAATTCTGCATCTGGGCCAGCACTCGGCATTTTAACCTTTTCACCTGTCCGGTGAATTCCCTATTGAAGTATCTTCTATACCTGTCGGGTCTAAGATACTCCTCTCCTAAGGTGCATCTGTCAGCCATCTCTGCCTATCATGCACCTATTGAGGGCAAAACCCTCGCCCAGATGGATCTTCCCTGTATGTTTCTATGGGCCATTCTGCATTTGAAGCCTCCCCCTAGGGACCCAGTCCCACCATGGGATCCTTTGTTTGTTTTTGAAAAGCTTACCTTGCCTCCCTTTGAACCAGATGTAAGTTGCAAGTTGCCCTTTCTGTCATGGAAAGTGGTATTGTTAGTTGCCATTACTTCTCCTCAAAGGATTTCCAAGCTTCAGGCTTTGATGTGTAAAGAGCCTTATTTGGTTTTCCACAAGGACAGGGTGTCCTTGTGAACTAATCCTAGGTTTCTTCCCAAGGTGGTGTCACAGTTTACTTTGAATCAGGACATCCACCTTCCTGTCTACTACATAGAGTACTCCAACCTGGGGGAGGCACTGCTTTATACTCTGGATGTTCATAGGATGCTTCATTATTACTTGGAGCGTTCCCAAGCTACTAGAAAGTCTGACCAGTTATTTGTGTCTTTCACCCCTCGAATGGAAGGGGCTCCAGTTTCTAAGCAATGTTTATCCAAATGGTTGGTTAACTACACTGTTTTCTGCTACAACAAGTATGACAAGCCTTTACTGGGCTCGGCTAAAGGCCACTCTACCAGGGGTGTGGCTGCCTCTTTTACCTCTTTGAGGAATGTATCAGCCACTGACATTTGTGCAGCTGCTAGTTGGAGTTCTGTCCACACCTTTTTCAAGCACTGCAGTTTGGACATTGCTTCTAGATGCAGAGCATGCTTCGGACTGGCAGTCATGCAAGGCCTCCTCTCTTAAACTTGTTTGGGAGACTTCTGCCTCCACCCAGCTGACTGGGGTCTCCCCCTTACTGCTTAGGACTCAGTCCTAAAGGTGTTACCTGCTGCAAGAGCCTCCTCAGAGAATGGTAGTACAGTTCCATAAGAACTTACTGTAACAGTAGATCTTCGAGAGGAGCTCTTGCAGCAGGTGCTATTTTTTACTTCCCATCTTCCCCCTGGTAGCTGCTTCTCCATCATGGTTACCTGCGATTTTCCTCGTTTTTGAGAAACCTCCTCGGTTCTCCACTTTTACTCCTGTTACCGGGCTCTCTGGCGGGAGAACTGAAGATGAACTGGGGGACCACCCCTTTTAAACAATACGTGATGTCAGGGGTGGGCCGATGTCAGGGGGTGGTTCCCTGCTATAGACTGCTAGTTAAAAGTTTTTCGTGGGGTCCTGGTGCCTACCCGGCTTCAATCCTAAAGGTGTTACCTGCTGCAAGAGCTCCTCTCGAAGATCTACTGTTACGGTAAATTCTTACGTAACTGTACTACTGTACTATTCTAGGCCCTGAGCTGACCTCAGGCACTCTCTGATCTCTCTAATGTTTAATAAATCCAGGATGTATCTTGGCAAGTTTTATTTTTGTAGTTTAAACATATATAATAAGGGATACCAATCTCTCCTATCCTTGAGCCTCATCCTATTTAGGGCTCTATATGATCTGCTATGGTGAGTCCTCCTAGAAGCATCGAGGATGAAGCGGGTCATTTTGTTATACATTATGTTCAATTTGGCTAGCTCTGTCCTTGAGGCCTCTGCATATACCACATCCCCATAATCCAGTATAGGAAGCACCATAGTATTTGCAATCTTCAATTGAATTTCCTAAGTCATATACAATTTTAATCTATACAACATCCCCAACTTTCTGCCCATGTTCTCTAGTAGGGCCTGAAGATGTGCTTCCCAGTTCGATTTCTCATCTACTAAGACTCCTAAATACTTATACCTGACAACTTGTTTCATCTGAACTCCGTCTAAGGACTGGATCTCTAGTGGAACATCCTTTTTATCTACTCGTGGGAATAATACAGACTGCATCTTTTTAGTATTCAAACATAGCTTATGGTTCCTAAGGAAATTCTTAGATGAGTAAAGGCCTCCTGCAGTTTATTTTGTATGTCAGACATTACTTTACCCTCTACGTAGATCATTGTATCATCTGCGTAGATGTGATAGTTTATCCTGGGGTCTTTACATTTTAAGTTATTAATATAAATATTAAAAAGTAGAGGGCTCAATATAGATTCCTGAGGGACCACAGTTTTGATTTGGGCTGTTATGGATCTATAAGGACCTCTCTCCACCACTTGCTGTCTTCCAGTTAGATAGGTCCTAAACCACTTAAGTTCCCCTTTCTATATCCCCATTTCATGGAGTCTGTATAGGAGAATGCCATGGTGCAGCATATCAAAAGCCTTAGACAGAGCCACAGATAAAGCTCCCACCAACATTCCCCCATTCAGACTCCATTGTATGTCTCCAACTACATTCATTAAAGCTGTGTTAATGCTATGATTGGACTTAAATCCCGATTGATAAACATGTATCAGTTTATCTGACTCCAAGAAGTTCTTTAACTGGGAAGCTACCAGTTTCTCAAAACTTTTAGACACTGTAGGAAGAAGGGGACGCTGATGATAGTTGTTAATATTGTGTCTTGATCCTCCTTTAAAAATTGGTGTTATTTTTAACAATTTCCATCCTTTGGGGAATTCACCAGTGGAGAGAGAGAGAGAGATTAAAAATATAAGTTGGTGGATAAGCAATACATGGGGATGCATACTTCAACAATGTTGTCTGTACATTATCTAGTCCTCCAGCCTTCTTAATATCCATTTTTAAAGCTCACCCCTTACTTCATGTACTTGGGTATGTTTGAATTTGAACACTTCTGTCCTGTCCAATTTCTGACTTTCTTCTTTCCTTGTGTTTTATCAGATCAGATCCAGAGGAATATGATCCCAAAATTTGTGTACCTACTTCTGCAAAAAAGTAATTAAAAACATTTACCACTGTGTTACTCAAGGGAACAAGGTGACCATTTCTTTGGATACTTTGGATCGATAAGACAGTATAGGCAATGTGGCCCAATTAATTGTCTCCCACCTAATTTAGTGGGTATATAGCACAGTGCCTGTCATATGATAGGCATCCAACCTTTCTTTAAAATTTACAAATATTGGCACAGTCACTAAATATAAATGGGTAACTTATTCCAAAGTCTGGCAGATCTTACAGTAAAATAGTTATTTCTCTTGTTAGTATACACTCAAGGTATTATTAATTGTCTGCTATGGGATCTCAGATTGTTATTCCTTTGATTAAAGACTAAGTCGCATTGTGCCATTAAATCATGATCTTGAAGCCTCTTATAGAGAAGATCACCCCTCATTCTTCATATTTCCAAAGAAAATAAATTTAGGGGGCTCGATTCTCAAAAGGGTACATCTGGCGTAATTTGACTTGCACCAAAAAAAATGGTGCAAGTAGCAAGTTATGCCAGCACTTGCGACATACGGTATTCTGCAAAGCGGCCTGTGACATACTGCATGCTGCTTGCACCAAAGTGGACTTATGCCACCAGTTACGCCTTAACCCCCTGTGACATGGCGCTAAGGGGTTTATGGCAGCACATGCACCCTATTCTGCAAGGGCAGCACCAAAGTCCCCCAGGGTGCTATTCTCCAACAACCCCTGGGGGAAACCGTCAACGTAAGTTACACCAGCATATAACTGGTGTAACTGTACTTGTGCCCCTGGAGGTTGCCTGTATGTGCAGCCCGCCCATCCCACCGATGGTATGCCACCACCCCCCTCAACACTGCCCTGACCCCAAACAATAAAAAAAGCCCTGTAGGGCTAGATCTGTCTCTCTCTCTCCCCCCCAATGCCCTGACCCAGTGACAGCATGGGAATGCCCCGTAGGGCTATCCATACCCCCCAATACCACAAAACCCCACAGGGCTGCAACATGCCCCCAACCCCCAGTACTTGAAATATAGCCCCACAGGGCCACTGCATGCCCCAACCACAGTACTTGATAAATAGCCCCACAGGGCTACTCATGGTCCCCCAAAGCCCCGATCCCCAAAGGCGTTAATGAAAGACCCACAGGGCTACACATGGCTCCCCCAAGCCCCGATGCCAGCCGCCTGCAAATGGCACTTCATTTTCCTGTACAAATATCAAACAATAGACAAATCCTTACCTGTAATCCCTGGTAGTCTAGTGGCCCCCCACCTGGTGTTGCCAGACCACCCCGTACCCCAACAGCCAGCCGGTAACTGGCACAGCCCACCTCTCATCACCATGGCCAGCCACCGACTGAGCTCCATCTGAGCACATACTGTATATACGTCCTCAATACATGAATGACAGTTCATTTATTGAGCACGTATATACAGTTAGCACTCAGATGGAGCTCAGTCGATGCTGGCTGCAGTGTGAGGAGCTATGCCAGTCAACGGTTTGCTGGGGAGTGAGGGGTGGTCTGGCAATGCCAGGTGGGTGGAGGCCACTAGACTACCAGGGATTATGGTAAAAATGTGTCTATTTTGTGATATTGTATAAGAAGGTGAAGTGCCATTTGTGGAGTGACAACAGAAGCATGAGGCAACCTGTGGACTGTAACTAACACATTTGGGGATTGGGACTGGGAGGGTGATGTAGCCCTACTGGGCTTTACCTCCACCTTTGGGGATCGGGGCTGCAGCGTTTGCTCTTCATGTCCAGGGTTGCAGCTTTGACAAGCCCCTCAGATATGCCCTTCATTTGGCGTACATGTGGGTTTGCTGTAAGTCATGGGACTTGGCCGCAGGGACCCTGCCCCTTACAGAATTGGCTGCAGAGCTCATGTTGCAACTGCACCCCTTGCATGTCGCAACTTGCGACATGTATAGGGGTGCTTCTAGAATCAGTCTCAGGGTTTTAACCTCCCATCATAGTCTAAGGTAGCCAGGCTAGGTATTGATTTAGTAATTCTTCTCTGGGTCCATTCGAGTAGGTTGATGTCACGTCTATGATAAGGATTCCAGACCAGGGAACCATAATCCAAGTGGGGGATAACATAAGATTCATATACTCTCATAATGCATTGACTATTTCTGGAAATAAATGTTTTCTTAATCGAACGTATCAATCTATTTGTCATTAATGCAATATGTCTGCAATGATCCGCAGATAAGAACTCATTATGTATTATTATATCTAAATCCCTTTCTTTATATACTGATTTGATTATTTGTCCACCTAAAATATATATAAAATGTTGTTTTTTATGTCAAAATGTAATACAACACATTTATATACATTGAATGACATTTTGTTGAGTAATGCCCAATTTTTGTAAATTGCTGGACATTGTCAGGAAGTGTTCCCTAGTTTCCACGATACCACCAAGTTTGGTATCATTGGCAAACTTAGATAATATGTTGGTTACTCCTTGACCCATGTCGCTAATGAATAGACCAAACAAGGTTGGTCTGAGTATGGAGCCCTGAGGAACTCCACTCCCCACAAGGGTTTCATCCAACAGTTGATCATTTATTTTAACCATTTGAGTCCTGTTTGATAACCAGTTGTAAATCCATCTTATCAATGTTTTATTTATACCCATGTTTAATAATTTACTTATCAGTAGATCATGAGGAACAGTAACAAATGCTTTACTGATATCAAGAAGCAGTACAGCAACTGGTTTCCCTTTATCCAAACTAGAGCCAATATAATCATAAAAGGCGACATGATTTGTCGAACAGGACAACCCTTTCCTAAAACCGTGTTGACTATGATCTTGCAGGCCCAGCTTGCTGATGTCCTTGTCCAGTTCCTTCTTGATTAGTCTTTCCCATACTTTACAGCTGACCGATGTCAAACTTATGGGTCTATAGTTAGCAACATTACTCTTGGTGCCCTTTTTATAAATAGGCATTACAAATGCTTTATTCCAAGTTGTTGATACCTGACCAGTGTTTAGTAAGCTATTTATGATTAAAGTTAAGGGACAGGGTAGAACATCAGCTAGTATTTTAAGTAGAAGGGATGGAATATAATTAGGACCTGACAAACTGGTTGATTTAAGTTTTAACAGTTCACTTAAAACCTTATCTGTTGTAAAAACTAAATCCTGACATATATCAAAATTTATAGGAGGAGATGACGATACAGTATTATTGAATATAGAACTGAAATAACTGTTGAAATGTTGCACTATTTCAAATTTATTTACTTTTGAACCATTAGACATACCTGAGGTTATTTTATTTGATATACTGTATGTTTATTATTGTTTAAATATGCAAATAATTATTTACAGTCCTTGGAGCGTGAAAGTTGAAACTCCAGTTTTAATTTTTCCTTCCTTATTAGACTTTTGAGTAATAGAAACATAGAATTTGACAGCAGATAAGGACCGCCTAGCCCACCTAGTCTGCCCATTTCCCTACCTAATGCATAGGCTGCAGATCCTAGTTAACCAACAGCCTACTTCCTCCTACCCCTCCCCACTAGAATTGCCTTAAGTCTGTCCCATGCATTCTTGAATTCCTCCACTGTTTTTGAGTCCACTACCTCCACAGGAAGACTGTTCCATGTATCCACAACCCTCTCTGTGAAAAAATACTTCCTCATGTTACCTTTGAGCCGTCCCCCCTCTATCTTCAAATTGTGCCCTCTTGTTCTTGCACATCTCTTTTTCTGAATGATGCTACCATCTTGGACTCTGTTGATTCCCTTGATGTACTTGAAAGTTTCTATCATGTCCCCCCTCTCCCTCCTCTCCTCGAGTGTATACATATTAAGCTTCTTTAATCTCTCTTCATATGTCTTCTGGTGCAGACCCTGCACCATTTTAGTTGCCCTCCTCTGGGCAGCCTCCATCCTGTCTATGTCCTTGCAGAGATGGGGTCTCCAGAACTGGACACAGAACTCCAGATGGGGTCTCACCAACTGTCTGTACAGAGGGATAACAACGTCTTGTTTTCTACTGGTGATACCTCTCCCTATGCATCCCACTATCCCACCAGTTCTTCTTACTGCCTTCTCACATTGAAATCATTCATTGAAAAATTCTCACATTAATGATTGTTCCTTCCTATAAATTACTTTATGTGCTCTTGTACCAGTCTTTTTATATCTCTGAAATGCTTTCCTCTTCTTTCTAATTTGTTTTTTGACTAATTTAGTAAACCATCTGGGAATGTTGCCTTTTCTGTTAGTTTTCAGATGTATTGGTACACCCTTAGAAATAACATCGTTTAATGATGATTGAAAACTATCCCACATTTGTTCAGTGTTTAAATCCTGAAAAATGGCATCCCAATTGACTGCTGCCAAAGCATGATTTATATTAACACAATTTGCATTTTTATAATCATAAATTTGTGTGATGTTTTTAGTTATAATTTTATTGGTGAAAATGGAACACTCAGCCATACAATGATCACTATTACCTAGGTGGAATAAAACCTTTGGACTGTGAACTCTTCCATGGGTATTTGTGATTATTACATCTAAAGTATTCTCTTCCCTAGTTGGATCTGTTATAAGTTGTTCACATCCAGTAGTTATTAGTGTGTCAATTAACTCTTTTTCAAATTGATTATTTCCTTTACGTGTTTTCCAACTAATTCCTGGTGTATTAAAATCACCAATGATAACTACATCATCAATACTTGTAGCCAGTTCCATTTCATGCAAAATGGCATTGTAGTAACCAGTGTCACTGTTACGTGGTTTATAACATATTCCCAAGGTGATTTTGGGAGAACTAGGGAAGAAAAGGGTTAACCAAATGGATTCTGTATTAATTTCATTTTGCTCACGTAAATTAATCTCAATGCTTTTGATGTCCTCAGTGACATAACAGCAAACACTGCCCCCTTTACTGTTTACTCTGTTTTTGGAGTAAAGCTGGTATCCTGGGATGTTATGCACTCCCTCACATGCATCATCCCACCAAGTCTCAGTGAATCATACAATGTCAGTGTTCCTCTCATTTAAATATATTTGTAATTCCAGGAATTTTGTTGAGTTTAAGTCCTAGCATTTAAGTTTAATAATTTATAGCCAGAGAACTGTAAGGGTGAGGTGATTTCCAAAAGTCCCATATTCCACTCATTTATTAGTTTAAATCTTTTGAGATTATTTCATCAAAGGACCACCCAAGTTTGTTTGCACCATATTTACTTAGGTGTAAACCATCCCAACTGAATAAAGCTTGTCTGTCACGAAATGTTTCCCAATGTGTGACACACAAATAACCTTTGGTCAAAATCCATTTCCTAAGCCATCCATTTATTGATTTTATCTTCTCCTTTCTGTTACTGGCCCTAGGTACTGGAAGAATCTCAGAGATATGAATTTCACACCCTAAAGATTCCAAAGTTGCACATAGGCTAATATATTCTTGTTTATTTAATCAAGTGACAGGTTATTCATATCATTTGTTCTGGCGTGAATTATAACCAAGGGGTTGGATCCAGCATTCTTTAAAATGTTCTTAGCCATATTGTGAATATTCTTTTTCAATTTTTCCTATTTCAAACTTTTTTACCTGTAAATTATTTGTATTTTCCATCAGTTTGGCCACTGTATTCCAGAAATATCTTGTGTTTTGATTTATGTTTGTTTCCAACTCTGTCTTAAAATATTTTTGCTTTGTTATTCTAATTCAATAGCTATATTTATTTCTAGCCTGCCTATAAGAATTCCAGTCACCCACTGTACCTGTGGACTTTGCATTATACCATTTTGTTATCTCTTTCATTCTTTAGTTTGTGCAGTGCTGCATTATATCAGTCTGCATTTGAGGCTTTTACTCTCCTTCATTGCACCAGGACATAATGATCACAAACCTTTACAAACTCTTCCTGAAAATATAGCCATGCTTCTGAGGCAGTTGTTATTAATTCTAATCTATCCCAGTTTAAATTTTCAATATCAAGCATAAAGTCCACATAATTAAAAAGTTTAAAGTTTCTCCAATTAACAGTTTGTGTCTACCTGGTTGTTTTTAAATGTTTCTGCAGGCGAAAATAACCTGGTGGTCAGAAAAGGCATCTGGCAGTACTCCACTCAAAGAGTATACAGCTGGTTGATTGATGAAAATAAGATCCAGCAATGTGGAATTTTGTGCATTTTTACAATTTACCATTGTTGACTCTGCTAAGCCAATTTACATTAAAATCACCTGTGATTAATAGCTCATGTGTAAGTTTAAATTTCATCAGAACCTCCTGTAGAGTGTAAAAGGTACTGTTGACTATTTTTGAGGGTTTATAAATACCTATAATAAGTATGGGTTCAATGAAAGGGATCCTTACCTCAACAGATAAAACCTCTATCCCCTTATCCAGTAAATTACAGGCAATTTCTGTAGTCTCTAATTCTGCATTTACATATATCAAAATTCCCCCACCCTTCTTTGTTCTGACCATTCTAAAATGTTGATAACTCTCTAGTTGCAATGAAGTATCAGAATTTTTTTTTTTTGCATAACCAAGAAGGGAAGTTTCTGGATGGGTCACAGAATGTATGATATCATCTGCATATAAAGCTAATTTCCAAGTTTGATTTCCTATATGTACTCCTGAAATCCTTACCAAATTTCTAATGGTCATAGAGAAGGGTTCAATATAGATAGCAAAGAGGAGTGGTGAGATGGGACATCCCTGCGTGGTGTCTCTCTCAAGGGGAATAGGAGAAGAAATACCTCCATTGATATTAATATAGGTCTTTGGGGAACAATATATTCTCTCCAACAAGCCTATAAAATCCTTCGGGAAGCCAAAGTCTGCCAAGACCCTCTACAGGAATCTCCAAGACACCCTGTTGAAGGCCTTGTATGCATCTAGGCTCACCAATGCAGAGGGCAGCACCAATCTAGTCAGATAGTCCATTATATGAACTGTTCTTTGGACATTATCAGCAGTTTGTCTCATCCGGAGAAATCCAGCCTGGTCTGCTTTAATCAGGCCAGGCAGGATAGTCTCCAACCGACTCGACCAGATTGATATAAATAATTTATAGTCACTATTTAAGACCGAGATGGGTCTATATGACTCTGGTGAAAGTGGATCTTTCCCTGGTTTTAGGACAGCTGAAATGACCGTATATGACCATCGGGGGGACTTCCCCTCCTGGACCTATACGAAGGCATGTTTCATTGGCTGAAGTAATTTAGCCTGAAAGGTTTTGTACCACTCAGCTCCGAACCCATCCAGGCCAGGGCATTTTAAAGTTTTGGATTTGCCTATGACTAACTGAATTTCCTTAACTGATATGGGGCTAAGCAAAGAGGCCTGTTGCGCTTCTGTCAATTTAGGGAAAGTAAGCGGTGCCAGAAACTTGCGAATCTGGTTCTCTGATGGTGGGTTCTGATCTGCATATAGTGTTTCATAAAAATCTTGGAACATTTTTACTATTTGTGGTCCCTTGTAAATGATCATCCCTGTTTGGGGGTCTTTAATTCTTGAAATAGTAGCTGACTGTCTATAAGCTCTTGTTCTTTTGGCCAGATTTCTGGCACCCTTTGAGCCACCCTCATAGTAAAACTTTATAAGATACAAAAAAGTCTTCTGTACCTTATAGTCCAATATCCCCTGAATTTCTGACTGAACATGTCTAATCTCCTCTTGGGGCACCCCCTCCCCCTGGGCCAGTCTCTTTTGGAGATCCCTAAGTGTTACCTGCAGTTTATATCTGGACTCTCTCTCCTTGTTAGTATACAGTAGGAGGAGTATGATATAATTTCTCCTCGCTGCACAGCTTTAATTGTATCCCAAATAATAGTAGCAGATGTATCAGGATCAGCATTTTTGTTTAGGATCTTGCTAATCTGATCCCCTATTTTAGTTTTAAATTCTGTATCCTTAAGTAGGACTAAATTCAACCGCCATAGGGAAGTCTTGCATTTTTTACCCAGGTCTACTCATAATAAAAGTGGTGTATGGTCAGCTAGCAACCACTCTGCCAGTGAGAGATCCTGTATTCTATCCAAATACTCCATGGAGATAAAGAAACAATCAATTCTGGAAGAGGAGTGGTGCCTAGGGGAGAAATATGTGTAGCCTTCTGATGAAGGGAATAAATGATGCCAAATGTCTGTAAGACCCAAACATGGAATTTGTGCCTTAAGGAATTTCTGTATAGGGGTAATCCTTTGTGCTCCTGGAGATGAAGAATCTAATCATGGGGACAAGGTGATATTAAAATTACTTCCTATCAACATGATACCCTTCTGTATCTCCAAAAGCCTATTGCTAAATCATCTGAGAAGAAGGGGGGGGGCATCTGGGGGGAAGTACACACTGGCCAGCGTTACTTCAGTCTCAAACATATGTCCCTGGACTATCACAAAATGCTCATTCTGGTCAGAATATTCTCTCTCCATCTTAAATGGGGTAGATGAGGGAATTAAGATAGCCACTTCTCTCCATTTCCCTGAGGTACTAGAAGAGGAGAACACTACATATGTGCCCCCGTCACTAATTTAGCATGCACATTTTTCAAGAGATGAGTTTCCTGCAGATACACACAGTCCACTTTTAGCCAGCGTAAATACTGCTGGACCCTAGCTCTCTTTATTGTATAATTCATGCCATTTATATTCATCAAAACTATGTTTGCCAAGTCTGTCTGCATCTTACAAAAATATTAGTTAAAACATTAGGAACAGTTGCCTCCCTCCATCCCCTAAACAGCAGACATAGCTTGAGGAACCATACACCATGAGTGGGATTCCACCCCATGCCTTTGGTGCTTTGTAGATAAACAACAAAAACATTTTTAGATCTCCATAGAAGACTGTCCCAGATCAAAACTGTCACACTATTATTCCTAGCATTTAACCAATTGTACCTCAAAAAAAACTGAACTTCTTTTAAACTACACTCTGACCTCTGAGTGCATAAAATTATTAACGAGAAATAAGAAACAAACTCTAGTTTTAGATACATCCTCATGGTATCAAACAGTCAAAATCCAGCTATAATAGGATGCAACAATTTATAACTTTTAAACATAGGGACTTCCAAATGTGGGGATAGATACCTTCGCCCCCGGGATCCAAACAGTGAATCCCACGGTAGGCGTAAACCTTCCCTAATTGCGGAGGTAGTCCCTTACCCAACATGGCCGGGGCCTCCTAGGATACAGCTTGTTGTTCCTGAAAATACAGGGAAAACTGATAAAGGGCAAAAAAGGAAATCAGTGAAAAACCTCGCAATGGCATCTAGCAGCCCAAAACAGTATTGTTCTCCTGCCCCCTTCCCCATGTCAAACAATAATAAGTGTAGTTACAAAAATGGGCGAAACCTGAAGCCTTACTTCTTCTGTATTTCTCTAATGAAACAGACTATCTCTGCCATTTCCCTCCATTTTAAAATTAGGTAGATCAAATATTTAGTAGAATCATAGGTTAACTTTAGAAAGTAATACACAAGCATCACAACCGATCCCGGTGGGTGGTAGGGGAGGGTAGAAGCTCTACTCCACCCTAGACTGACATACAGCTCGGGGTGAGCCCAAAATAGAGGATCCACCTCAGGCCTAGATTCAGGTCCGCATGTCGCAAAGCCTCATCAACCCCATTCAAGGGTATATGTCCCCCCCCCATACTATACTCCCACCAACCTGAATAATGTCCGGGCAAGTGCAGAGTGATATTTTTCAGGTGTCTTTAACTCCAGAATCTCTCCAATAAGCAGCCAAGACAGTCTTAACTGCGGCCAGGTTCTGGTGATTTCCCCGTTGTGTCTCAGGCACTGTTTGCCATCTGGCTGGGCGTTGTTCCGAGTTTTGAGGGCCTGAAGTCAGATCTGGAAACTGTAGACCCATTTTAGAAAGTTCTTCTCAGGCCTCCTGGGCAGTAACAAACTCTTTCTTCCCTGAGGGCAACTGTACTACCAGGCGGGAGGGGTATGGTTTTGTAAATTTATAGCCTGCCGCTTTAAGACCTGGTAGCAGAGGGAGACACGTTGTTCTGAGCCACATGGTTTTAGGAGCATAGTCATGGTCAAAATAGATGCGAGTTTGGCCATAGAAAACTTTCTGATGCTTTCAGGCTGTTAGGAGGATCTGTTCTTTGATAGAGAAGCTGTTGAAACGAAGAATCACAGACCGTGGAGGGGCCTTAGAGAAGGTAGGTTTTGATGCCAATGCATGGTGCACTCTTTCTAATTGCAGATCAAAATCAGAGGCAACTCCAAAGCAGTGTGGAGCAGGGCTTCAACATACTTTTTAATGTTGGACCCCTCTGAGTTCTCTGGGAGCAATACATTTGAATATTTTTGCACAGTGCATGATTTTCTGAGTCCTTCTGTCGGTCTATGATCTGCTCTTGGGTGTCTCTTATTTGCTGAAGGGCCTGCTCTAAATCATCGACTCTGTTTTCAGTAGCAGTTCCCAACCACTCTTGGTCATCCATACACTGCTCGAGTTGTACAACATCCTGATGGAGCTCTCCATACAGCCCCTTGATTTCTGCTCTGAACATCAGGATCTCCTGATAGATTAGGTCTAGTTTAGCTTTTTAAGTTTTTGCTGCTCCTTGTTTGCAAGTGTTTTTACAAGGCCCCTTTCAGGATCGCGTGGGAGGAGGTCACATGTTTTTGAGGTCTGAGAGGCCTCGCGTGTGACACGATGCTGCTAAATCCACCATGGCACACCATACAGGAGTCAGTTTCTTAGTCTGTGTTACCTATATTGCTCCAATACTATTACCGGTGGTCACTTTAATCACTTGTGTATTGCCCAATCAGAGCTTATTTTTAACCCAGGGGGAGACGGGAGCTCAGTCTCCAGGCAGTCATTTCCTGCGAGTCAGAACCGGAAGTCTCCACTTTCGGTTTTGTGAGTTCCTTAAGGACTCTTTCCTCTGTAAATGGACTGGTGTCCACCTCCCTCCCAGTCCTGTTGTTTACCTGAGGTCCCTCCCCTTCCCTTCTTCTGTGAATACGGAGCAAAAATATTTGTTCAAGATTGATGCTTTGTCCTGGTCTCCTTCCACACACTCCTCTTCTTTACCTTTTAGCCTTACCATCCTCCCCCCGGTCCTTCTCCTTACACTCATACCTAGAAATAGTCTTGTCCCCGTTCTTCATCTCTTGTGCTGTTTGCACCTTTGTGCTCCTGACTGCATTTCCTGCCTCCCTTTTCTTCTCCAGATACACTGTCCTTTCCTTTTTCTTCTGCATTTCCTTGTAATTACTGAAAGCCAATTTTTGTGCCCTTACTTTTTTGGCCACTTCCTTTAAGAACCATAGTGGTTTTCCTTTTGTATTACCATTGTTTATTTGCCAAACACAAGGGTATGTCGCCTCCACTATGGCTCCTTCTAGATGGGCCCACTGTTTCTCAACCCTCTCCCATTCTTCCCCCTCTGCTAGGGATTTCCTGAGACATGCCCCCATCCTAATGAAGTCTTCCCCGCTGAAGTCCAGGACCTAGATTTGTGTGACTTGACCCTGCCGCAGTACTCATATTGAACCACACTGTGCAATGATCACTTGGCTCAAGGTGTTCACCCACTCTGACATCTGTGATTCCATCCACATTGGTGAGTACCAGGTCCAAAATCGCACCCTCCTGGGTGGACTGTGATACTAGCTGCTTGAGACACGCCCCTTGCAGGGAGTGCAGGATGTCCCTGCCCCTGGCTGTGGCAGCCGCTGGGATGCTCCAATCAACATCCGGCAGATTGAAGTCATCTACCAGCAGCGCCTCCCCTTTATCTGCCATCATATAGATGTCTTCTAGTAGAACCCTTCTGGAACACTGCCCTGTAGTGCCCCAATGTCTGCAACAGCATCAGGGAGCAGTTTTCCCAGTTGATTATCTAACCATGCATATCAAGGACCACCAGAGTCCTTGTGACTGATCTCTCTGCCAAGTGCACTGTCAGAGTCCTGATGAGATCATCCAGATAGCAGTAGATGTGATGCACCTCATATCTTAGTTGCATCATCAACACAAACAAACGTTCGATGACACTCTTGGTGCAGTCACCAGAACAAAGGGGATAGCCTGGTACTGAAAGTGATGTCCCTGTATCGTAGATCTCAGAGTTTTATGATGCAGTTGGCAGATCAGGATATAGAGATAGACATCCTGCAGACTGAAGGTTGCCAGAAAATTCCTCAGCTGGACCACTTGTATGATAGACCGCATGGACTCCATCTTGAACGTTGTATGTCTGACAAACTTATTTAGCTGCTTCAAGTCTAGGATCAGTCAAAAGCCCCGCCCCCGACTTCTTGTGGACTACAAAGTAAATCAAATACAATCCCATTCCCTCATCAGTATGAGGAACTGGGGAGATTGCCTGCAACTGGATCAGGTGGTTAAGCATCTGGTTTACTGCCTTGTGCTTCACCTGGTTCACAGGCATTGGGGACTAAAGGAAATGATCTCTCATGAGTACTGACACGAATCCAGATCCAGAATTTTCAGTAGCAGTGCATTTTACATTAATTGGGCCTATAGCTGGTAAAGCTTCTGCAGTCTTCCACCAATGTAAGGGGGCAGAGATGGGACTACATACATTCATTGATTGTGAAGATCCCTCCCTCTCTCTGTCCTGCAGCTTTATTGCATCTGTGGTCAAGGGCACCCCTTTTGCTGTTGCCCATGAGATCAGAATGAGCTCCTCTGACTGTCTGGTTACCAAAATTCTAAAAGGGCCAAAAAGTATGCCTTGATTATCTCGGCTGACCAAGTCGCCATGCTCTTGCCATCATGTTAGATTTCTGCTGCTGCCTAGAGATCGGTACCTGCCTTTTATTGTCCTGGCCATTCTTCAGAATTCCATCCAGCTCTGAGCCAAAAAGTAATTTCCTTGTAAAGGGCAAGTTCAGCAGCTTTGTCTTTGAAGCCTAGTCTGCTGTCCAGTGACAAAGTGAGACACTCGGCATGGCCGTCACAATATGGTATGCTGAACAAGCCGACATATGGAGACCATCTGTAGCTGCATCTCCCAGAAAAACAGAGACCATGGAAATGAGCTGAAAAATATTCTTTCCTTCAGAATCCAGTGGAACAAAACTACATAATTCTGTAACCAAGGAATTTTATGCCCTAGAAATTATAAAAGGTGCATACGTTGTTCATAGGTTGACACCATCTGAGGTGAAGGCCTCTCTGCACAGTGCTGTTGTCGTGAGTGTCTGACAGGGTGGCCGAGCTTTCTGAAGGTATTTTGGTATGCTTCATGGCATTACACACAGCCTTGTCAATCACCAGAGGCATCTCCCACCTTACGGTATTCATCTCCTGTAAAGCATAACATTGAACCCTAGGTCTAGGGAGCTGCTTGCATTTGTCCAGCCTAGCCCATTATTGCTCAATAATCTGGGCACAGTGACAGGAAGTTGGGAAAACAATTTGGGGCTGAGGCCAATGCGGACAGGTTAGGGTTCATATCTACAGGCTCTAACAGCCTTTTACTACAGTATCTTACAAACTTCTATACTGAGTTTGGGCATTGACTTCTTCTTCATGTGATGGATCTGGTTCTGTTGGGTTTGGACTCTAACCAGATCCCCTCACATCCTTCTCTTGCAAATCTGGGTGAGTAGGACCATTCTGCTTTAGGACAGTTGAACATGCATGCATGGACTCTCCCTGACCTGAAGAGCCCACCTTGGGTTTGGGTGTCTTCACAGGGATGACCTGCAGGACGTCCGTATGAAGCATTTCATTTAAGACAAGCAATATAGACTTGTTCAACTCAGTTTTAGCACTGCCAGTTGGTGCCACAGGTGTGCCCTGTCCCCCACCCTGGTGATTCAGGCAGTGGAAACAGAAATGGGCATGTTCGATTGTGTCACATAGTAAGGACAGTAAAACCCCAGTGAAGAGGGTCTCAAGCCTTGGTGCCACTGAATTCCAGGTAAATGGGGAGAAAACATTGCAGTATTTGAGTATACCTTGTCAGCGAGCACTGCCCTTTAAGAAATCCCCCTCCTAGGAGGCTAACCTGTATACCTCCCCTATGGGTCTGACTACTTATTAACCTAGGTCTGTTCAACTCCCTCAACTCTGAGTGTAGACTGCTGTTATGTATTTGCTCTTCCTCAAAGACACTCCGTCTGACTAGTGGGAGGAAACTGCTCTTCTGTGATTAGGTATTTAGTGACGATTCTCCAAACACAGACTTAGAACAGAGGTTAGTGGGTGGCACATGCAGACGTGTTGATGTCACATGCCTGTGTGTGATGTTCAGATGCTATGTACATCTGCCAAGCACGTGTGCACCCCACCTGTCACTCATTCCAAATGAGTAGAGACTACCTAAGTGAAAGCATCCATGGTGCATAGAGAGTGCTAAGGAATATTGTGAATTGTCACGCTTGGTCACAGACCAAAAATGCTCCCAGTCATAAAGTACTGAAACGAAACCTAGCACTGACAATGGACCAAAATGGTTTCAAGCAAAAATGAATTGAAGCCCCAATAACAGCATACCAAGGAAACCCTGCACAGCTTATCACATCAAGAAAAAAAGGAAAAAATCTAACGTGAGCCAGAAAAGGGAGCTCTAGAGTGCATATGTGATTCCTGCTAGCCAAGCAGAAAAATAATCACAGACACCTTTCTTCAGCTATCAGCAAAACTAATGGACAGCTACTTCCAGCCAGTGAGATAACATACTGTGCTGGAGATGCAGATGAGGGTGGAGAGAAAAGGTGAAAATTATCAGGACCACCCCAGATTCACTAAAGAACAGGCATGCAGGAATGCTTATTCAATAAAAGTGTTTTGCTGACATACTATGCAAGAAGTTCATGTCTGTTCATGGCAACATCAAAAGCTGTGCAAAGTTGTAAAACTCAAGTAAAAAGCCTTGACCTGGTGCAAAACTGCTGCATCGCATGGATGTCTGCTCTGCAGGACCACCCCACCTAACTAACTAACTAAGCCCCCCCACACACACACACACACACACACACAATAATAATTCCATACATACCTGAGGTACCAGGCTAATACATTGAGCAGTAAACCTGTGACAAAGAGACACACTACAACAGGCAAGTGTTCCCCATTCAGGCACTGTAGATGCTGGAATGAGTTGCCTATCAGGTTAATCAGCTTGAAAGCCACAGCTTAACAGGCACCATTTCTAAATTTAAGTGGGCTCTCTGTCACTAAGTAAACCCCTGTAACATGACAAACCCTCTAACATTATTATTGTATAATATTTGTAAAATAAAAATATGGTATGTGAAGGTCTGCTTAGGCCAGAAAACAGCCTAACAGTGATAAGTGACCTATGACCTCCAAAGTGTTGGCATGAGAAAGCAGCAGGATGTGTTAAATTGACCAGGAAAACCCCTAATTAAAGGCCTTCCTTCCAGAGGGACAGTTTATTACCCCTTATAACCTGCTGCTGCTTTTTAAGTTGAAACTAAATATGCATTGTATGACCCTAGCAGGAAGGGAAGCTGTCTGGCTGATCCTTTATGGGTTTCTCACCTAGCTGAGAACTAGTGACATGGTTGTGGGATTGTGAAACATCAAAGGGGATGTTTTGATCAAAGACTGTCATATTTGGGAAACGGCTAGTTGCTGATTTTTCACAGTAATAACACACATCCTTCTGGATAATTATGTTAAGAAGTTAAAGCTAGGAGGATCTAACTGTGACCTCACCAAAAGGGGTGGGGAGATGGAGTTTGAAATGAACATGCATCTAGGGGAAAACATAGCATATTATTTTAATCTCAAAAGAGAAACAGTTCTCTGGACTTAAAAAAGGCACTTAATGGTAACATCTAGCTAGGCAAGTACTTAAGTATTTGTGGTGTGCATAATTGTGTTCTGTCACTTCCCATTTTTTTATGTGACTCTAAGTTAGTGATATAATTGTTCTGCATTTGATTTTACCTATTGTACAATCTTTAGCAAACAATATTTTCTTTAAAATACTGCCTGTGTTTTTTCTCAGTTCTTTTGCATGTGAATGCTGAACCTGTGTTTAAGTCTGGCAGCTGATAAGGGCTTGAATGAGTTACTTATCTTTCAAAAAGGTAAGAATATACCTAGGTCTCATATTAAGTCATAAGGGTACATTTTGGAAACCTGGCTGGGTGCCACTGGGCAAAAGATTGTACAGCATTCCTAAAGAGGGTACATTATCTGATCCTGTTAACTGAGTATGCTAGCATTAGGTTCACATTGGGCCACCTGGGGCTCGAGGCTAGTAGGTGATTCATACCCAAAACAGACAGGAGGGTTACCTTGTCTGTCCCCTGTTCAAACTATTGCACTTCGAGGTTGGCACTGTGGGAGCAGAGGGCCTGACCTCCGGACTGCTTTTGTGGCAACCGCAACCTGTCTCAATGTTTTCCAGTCCAGAAAGAAAACAAATATATGTATATATATATATTTAGTTGAGAAAAAGCAAATCTTTCAGAGAACTCTACTCTATGATTGCTACTCCTTCAGAGGAAGAGCCGAAAGTAAGGAACTGCTGCATCTGGAATATTTATGCCCTCAGGGTTCTATGCTACATTACAACTTTTTGGGCTGTACCACTACCCTACTAGAGGAGCACATCACCCATGTGGCAAAGTGGCCCTAATTGAGAAGTTTCTTACCCCACAACCAGGGAAAGCAACTCCAATGCGAGTGGGGGTTGAAGCTCCTGGCTCAGGAGGAGGAATGGCTTCCCCGGTAATTGGGCATCCTGACATGGGTGCAAAGCCAAAACAGCCTGTGAAACCCTCACTGCAAACAATTCAAAACTCTGTTCATGAATTCCAGCAAGAAATGCGAGTATCCCTAACTCAGGTGAACATCACTCTGGGGAGCATTTCAAACTGCTGTAAATTGATACAAGAGAAGATTTCTGTGGTGGAAGAGAGGGTGGAAACTTCTGAAAATGTAACAGAGAAACTGGTAGCCCAAATCCTGACTACAGAGAGTGCTCTGAATGTGGTTCTACATGAGCAATTAGCAACAATGAGTAAAACTGAAAGAATAGAAAACACCGTTGTTAAAAAATCTGTGAATTATCAGTCTCTCAGCACATATTGCTTTTTCAGACTTAAAGGATTATATTAAAAATCTGCTTAATACTGTATTGTCTCTGGATCAACCTCTGGCACTAGATTCAGTTTTTCGACCACAATCGAGGGGAGAGCAACAAGGATCAGCTGTAAGATATGTCATTGGTACATTTTTTTAGTCTCAGATAAGAATAAAGTTCTTACCTTGCAAGACAGCAAAAAGGTGTCATGTATGAAGGGACTAAGTTGCATTTTTAACCCGACTTCTCGATGATTACACAGCGCTGGAGGAAAAGATTTCTGAATATGAAATCAGAGTTTACAGAGGCCGGAATATCTGTAGTTCTACATGCTCTGGTGAAATTAAGGATTACTTTTCAGGGGAAAGTCTATTTCTTTCAGGACGTAGATAAAGCAAAACAGTTTTACGATAAGAATGTCGCACTCCCAATGGACATTGGCTCAGATTTGGAAGAGGAACAGGCAGATGAGACGAGACCCAATATATGCCAGTGGCTACACAAACGCTCCAAAAGAGTGGATCACTTTTCTTAAGTTTAAATTTCTTCTTTTGTTTCTTATTTGGGTTTTAAAAATTGTTTTTCTTCTTGAATAAATATGGAGCAGGTTTTGGTTTTATTGGATTACTGCGAAACAAAGTAATTTGGATTGGGTGTTAAAGCTTGGAGCTGGCAACTGTTTTAATATATTAGAATGAATACAGAATATAGAACTCCCCTAACATTTAAATTTAAGTTAATACTAATTGACCAGTCAAAAATAAGAAAAGGTTTTATACTTTCTAAGAATGTATTTTTGTTTAATGTTTCGAGAAGAATTACAATGTTTATTATGTAATAAAAAAATTCTCTCTGAATAAAAATCAAACTATAAAAAAAAAAAACGAACTATATTAATGGTATATTGCCTCCATCTACCTGGTCTAATATAATAATGCCCCCAGCGCAGAGTCACCCATGGGGCTAGGGCTGCACACATGTAAGTGTCCTGTGTGCCCTAAGTGAATGCCGCTGGGGGTCTGTGGGATCCACACTGTGTGGCATTCAAACGTACAGTTTCCTATGTGCCTCGGATATGTGGAGTGTAGGCAACTATTTCGGTCATGCATAGGGCCCAATGTGATTATTATCCATAAGTGGTCTAAAAATCCCAGCAAGCATTCTGTGGCAATCCTTTGCTCTGGAAGCAGAAAAAGCTTTTGAATGGGTGGAGTTGGGGTATATGTTTGAAACACAGAAACATTTTGAACTGGAGCCACAGTTAGTGCACTGGGTGAAAGCACTTCATCATACCATCAAAGCACACATACAGGTGAATGGGAGTCTGACCTCTCCATTTGGGATCTCTAGGGGGACCACACACGGCTGCCACTACATGTATTAACCCTGGAGCCATTAGCAGCTGCCATGCAAAACAACCCAGACATAGAGGGTTGCAACAACATAGGAGGAGGAGGGTGCCACTAAGAGATTTTGTTAGGTGCAGACCCAGAACATGGTATCTTGGGCCCTAAAACACCACTATGGTCCATAGCATAGCAATAAATTAATGCAAGGAATGCAACTGCTTAGAGGTGGATGTCTGTTGATCCTCTCATAATTAGTGTGTGGGCAAACCATGTCAAACTGTGTCTCAAGCTGTAAAGAGTGTACCTGAGTACAAATGGTAGGGTAGAGTAGTTTTCTAGGATTTGGGAACCTGTACAGCAAGCAGTTGACAGGGGGTCTGGCCAGACTCATTTTTGGCTTACTATACTCATTTAACTTATCCATTTCAGGTAATGAAATATCAGTACTGGTGACATTTGCTGATACTGCCTAGCTCTGTCTTTGATGTAACAACTACAGTGTCAATCAAATGCCTTGAACAACTTAATGCTAATTAACTGATACCAAGTAATGCCTCACTGTTGATAAATGTACTTATATGTAAATGCCACTTGTGAAGTGATCTTGCTCAATAAATTTTTTTTTATAAAAATCTAAAAGCAGCCTGTGTTGGGACATTGTGTTGTCTTAAGAGCAATATGACTCCTGGGAGGCTTGAAGATGCCAGATCTGAAGAGCTACTATCTAGCAAAACAGACTAAGTGTAAACAGTATAGTACTGGGTAGCTAAGTGTGACAAAGCACAGTAGCTCAACTTAGAGGGCAAAATGGCATCTCTTCCTCTGGCACTGTACTTAGGTGCAGGACGACAGTGGGCATATGGGGCAACGCACCATCCCAACCCCTGGTACAGACAGCATTAGTGGCCTAGAAGTCCCTTTGTAAGGAAATAGGGGGAGATCTACAACATACTCTTCTGGTACATATGGTGGCACAGCTGACCTTTCTACCTTTGATGGAAGACAGGGGCTGCAAGGAATGGGAGGCTAGAGGAGTTTTGTGTGTGGGGATCTCCTGACCTCTGGAGGAGTTAGGTCTTTTAACAAGATCAGACAGATTTGGAGTGTCCCACATTTGCCTCATTATCACTTCCTACAGCCGTGCAGCTAGCAGGGATACTGCCGGACCTCTAGAACAGGTACTATTATGCAAAAGGCAGGACCCAATACAGATGATCTTACAGGTTGTCAGGCAGAATCATCTTCTTGGCCCAGACCCATCTCAAAAGATATGGGTCAAATAGGAGAGAGACTTGGGATTTCCTATTCCATGTAAAGGATGAACCCTGCTATGTGAGTCGCACTCAGGACACTTTATCTGTAATAAGTTTAAACAGGGCCAGTGTAACCTTTTTAATAAATGATATCAACCACCCGGTATGATTTATAAATTCAGTCCAGTTATGTCTCACATGTATATGGGAGATGCATCAAGGAGGATAGCACATATCTTCACTATTTTTTGGCCTGTGAGCTGCTACAGCCATTTTTGAGGAGGGTAGCAGACAAAATTGAGAGGCTACATGGCTGTAGAATGCCAGTGACACCAGAGGCTATATTGTTTGCGGTGAAGGAGAGCGCAGAGGAGGACTGGTTCCCTGCTACTTGTCATGCCCAGGCGCTGCATTTCATGTACCCCGGTATCACTGTGACAGTGCAGGAGGGGAAATAATTTTTATTGAATGTCCTGCTATTAGAAAGACTGACATATGCACTGCAATGTAGGGGAAACTACTTGAAGTTGGGTGGGGGTCGCACTTAGCCTCCCTTACACCACAGAAGGCCATGCTCATTAGGTCTGGGAAAGGGTGACTTGGTTAAAAAATGCGATCTTGAATAGTTGAAAGAAATTGTGCCCATCTAAATGTATGGTGCTAACATGTATCTGAGTTATAAAATCTGTGTGTGAACAGGATGCAGGAGGGGAGTCTCTTGGAAAATGAGAAAGAGCATCAGGACCAGAGGGCATGCGTTGAAGCTGGGGGGGGGGTAAGAGGTATGTGAGGAAGTATTACATCACTGAAAGAGTGGTGGATGCCTGGAACAGACTGCCAGAAGAAGTGTTGGAGGCAAAACAGTGGAGGACTTCAAACATACATGGGACAGACATGGGGGAATATTGGTACACAGGTACGGACGAGAACAGAGGGTTGCCATAGACCAGTTAGGGTCTGCAGACACAGACTAGGCAGAGACCATCTGGGCAGACTGAGTGGGCCAAGTGGTCCTTTTCTGCCAAAAAATTCTGTGCTTCTATTCATGGAAATGTTGGTATAGTATCTTGAATCCAATGGTCTGCAAGACCAAAGGTAGGGTGGATTCATGGAGGTGGGAGGGGGGTCATGTCAAACGAACCTGATTGATTTCTTTGACTGCTAACCAGGGAAACAGAACAGGGGAGGGCAGTGGATGAGGCCTATCTGGACTTTAACAAGGCCTTCAGCACTGTGCTGCATAAAAGACTGATTAACACATTGAGCAGCCTCAGGGTGGAATCCAAAATGGTGAGGTGGATTAGAAACTGGCTAATGAGTAAGTGACAAAGGGTGGTGTTTAACACCACTCACACTTAAGGAAGAAGAAGTGACCAGCAGGGTGCCCCAGTGCTCAGTACTGGAACTAGTCCTCTTCAATGTCATCATAAGTGACATTGCAGATGAATTGAAAAGGAAGGTGTGCCTGTTTGCAGATGATACCAAAATCTGTAAAACAGTGGACAATCAGGAGGGGGGTGGAAAGTAAATAAACTGTGTTAATGAATTGTAATTTGTACTGTATGTCTAGTCTGCTGCTGGACCTACTTCCGATCTTTATGAATGAATGTATGTTTTGTACAGAAGAAGCTCTTAAACAGATTTTTTAAAAGAAAAGAAAATTATTTTAACTGAGCTTTTGGTGTAGACATACTTAGTAAATTACTACACATACGTTGCAACTGAGAAGGGAATAAACTTACATACTGATGGACCAAAATAAGGGTAAGCTCAGCATCACATTGAGTACTTTATTCTTATGAAGTCAAATTCAGGTCCATATGATGCTCTTAAACCAGAGGGAGTATTTCAAATATGTAAAAGATCTGTGACATATGTGGGGACTTTTTGGGCAACAAACATACGTAAATGTAAGTAAATAACATTTGCGTCTATCTGCCAGAGACAGTCAACTTAGGCTACTTAGTAAAATAAGGTAGTATATGTCTCTTTGAACATCTGAAATTAGTCTACTTGTGCATGTCTGTGGGACAATTAGATAAATAACTGATGTCCTTTTATATTCCAAGGAAGCAAAATTTTGCCACATATACATTTAAAAGTAATACAGAATCATATGACTGTATTACTTATTTTCAGTGATCTTTTTATAGTTTGTTTATCCAGAACAGTGAAATTGAGATGCAACATGTTATTTTCTGTGAGGCTAAGTTTTTCCTAGTTATATACAGCTGTGAGGACTGATACCCATTTTTTAGAGTCCAGGGGCACAATTCCTATTTGCAGATAATTCTGGTAAGTTGTGAAATAATTTACTCCCAGTCCCCTGCTTGCAAGACTATGTAGTCAGTGGAACCTTCTGCATGAGAAAACATCAAAGTGTGCTGGTGCACAATAAGGGTTGGAGCTGGCATGTAAAGGACATGTAGGGCCATTTTCAGTGCCAGTTACCACCAGTGCATCTGGCACAGCCGTTTTGCACTGGTTTCTAATTACCACCAGAGAGACCTGGTGTTAAGAGAGTTTTCAAAGTGCTTGTCTCAGTGCACAAGGACACTGAGGGACTCAGATATCTGTGGGACTGGATTGTTATTGTACATTTTTGGGTGCAAGGGGCTAGTTGGGGAGGGGCCAGTAGATTACAAAGCACAACATGGGATACCAGAACAGGTTCGAGGAACACTGGACCACCATGGAGATCTTTTTGGGACTTAATATACATTCACAGTGAAGGGCTAAGAGTGGCCCAAAGATACTTGCCAGGCAGGCAGGACAGTTTTAGGGTTTATACCACACATATATGAATGTGCATGGAATCGCACCATATGCATGTACCATATGTGGTGGTGTACAATGCCATTATTGTGCACAAACTATGTTAGTTTAAATATTAGGATCTGCATCAGGGAGTCTCCGCCCCACCACCCCATTCATATCATGTTTGCTGTATAGCAATTTTTTTGGGTCAGCGCAACATACTTACATAATAATGCATAAATGTCTTTAAAAGAAGCATAATATGTTTCAGTTTTTTTAATTTATAATATATTTCTGGCAAACATATAAATATTCCTGTTTTTCCCAATTTTATTTTAGTCCTGAACTGAGATGTGATTTTGAAGTTTGTATCTATTACTTCATTCTTGCCATGGCCACTATGAAACACTTAACATATTTTTTACTTATCATATTTTTATTATTTTATAAAGAGAAGTGGGCTAAGTTAAGCCTCCTGTTTTCAGCCACTCCTTGGGAAATAAAGTCAAACTGGTAGTGGTAAGGTGCTGTGCTGGTAATGCCAGCATCATCCTAATACATTCAGAGGGTCTTATGTAAGCAATGACACATGACAGAGTGTGTGTTAAGGTGTTTTAATTGGGAAGCATTTTCTCCCATAGGGAAACCCAGCTATAATTTGGCAGGATAACCAGCTGGTTATTACAGATAACACGCGCCGGGTACCCTTTGCTCCAAGCATAAGCGCACTGCCTCTCTAGTGCACACACTTTGATCGGCATCTTAATTGAACTCACGGTAAATGGGGGAAGTTTCACAAACTTTGTGATGTACATGCATTTTAGCTGCCAATAGAGTTGATGTTTAGTTGGGGTTTCTGTCTTTTTGGTCATATGCAAAAAGAAAAAAAAAGTAAAAGTTTAAATCAGACTTCCTCCCGACCTCACTGTTGAACTATTGCTACCAGAACCACTGGCCATACTGTTTTCTATAATTGCTGGGTAGTGTTTTCAAGCTGAGAAAACACTACCAAGCATTTATATAGAATGAAAAATTAGGAGGTGTGTCAAATTAGAATTTTACACACACCCTCGGTGTGAAATGCTATTATAAACCATTCAAGCTTTGCTGTCAGGGTCTATGTACCATCCCACTCCTCAGATGTGTGTAAAAGTCTTGTTATACACACCTCCCCATGTATTATTCTATATATAATCATATGCCTCAGGTGCCTTGTTAGGCACAAGGTACAGCTGAGTGCCATTAAATGCATTTGAGAAGTGTGATCATATCACCATAATGCCCCCCACTGCAGAGAGTCTTACTGCACTTTCATTGAAATGCTTTACTTAAAATGAATAAAAATAAGAAGATATTATTTTAGAAAGATAACAAATAAGACCGTTCATTGAAATATGCTTCCATTTTTACTTTGAAGACAGAACATGGCCCATATTCTGGTAAGAGAGGGTGGGGGTAGTTAAAAACAATAAAAGACAATGAAAACCATATGTAACTTGTATTTTGTAAGAAAATGTTACTGTATTTGCATTTCAAACAAATATAGTTATTCTGCTGGAAATGTGTTCAGAAGTATTGAACCTGCCAGTGTCTCTTTTCTTGGGGGGGGGGGGGGCAGTAGATTTCTTATGAAAACACCCATCCTTCATTCAATGTATATGCTTTCGTGAACTTTAAGTCGGCCTCATCCTATGTATCTATGTTTTCCCACTGTTCCTCTCTTTGTTGTTGGTGCCTCTTTTCTTCATCCTGTTTCATTTTTTCAGTCTTTCCCCACATTCAACAGATGGAACATTTCCCATGGAGTACAGTATTTCAAAATTCTGCATAATTTCATTGGCAGACTTTTCCTCTTACAACACACACACACACATACACACACACACAAAAAACAAAGGCCTCATATGGTGCCTGAGCCTCACTTTTATCTCAGTCAGGATAAGCAGCAGAGATTCCCCTGATAAGCAGGTAAAATAGGAGAAGGCTTTTTTCCTTGTCAGCAAAGGAACACTAGTAATGAAAACTGTGAACAGTACTTCATTTTCTTAATTTGTTTATGTGTGGTAGGAGATTGTGATAACCAGGGAAACAATAAATTCATTAATTTGTTTTATATTTATTTGAGTTAGTTTTATTTTTATGACATAGTTGAAGGTTTTTAGTGAGTAAAGGTGGCAGGGATGTTTGTGTTGGCAGGTTAGTTCTGGGTGTACAGCAATTGATTTGCTCATTATGTGATGTGGCTAGTAACAAATCTGGTCAGGTTTAGGACCAGGATGACCATGCATTATGTTTTATTAATGCACCGTGACCTATATTATATTTTCACTCTATTATATTTCTTTGATTTTAGACCAATTTTATTAGCCGTATTATGAAATAGGTAGAAAGAATGCTGGCTCCTAATTGGCCAAGAGGTACTTTCAGCTGGGCTGTTATCCCAGCTCAACGGCCCAGCTGAAAATAGCTCAATGAAAATATGTTTGAAAAATACATTGTTTACTAAAAAGGACCCATTTCATAATTGCAACAAGGCACTCCAGGGAGTGCAGTATGGTGGGCTCTTGGCCCTTCTCGGGTGGTGGAAGCACTCAGCTTCGCCTCATGCTTCAACCCATCCCAGGTGGGCCATTATGCCACCTGTCATGCCTTATTGCTTAATTAACTTTAAGCCAACATGCCAAAATACACAGCATATGGCCAAATTACTGACATCCATAGTGTCCTTCAGATATTTCCTGATGCTCCTACATCCCTCAGCTGACATATGTCCCTCCCAGGGCCTGTGGGTGCTTGTACTTGCACATCTGAGTGACCAGCAGGGGCTAAGAGGTGGAAGAGGGTGTGTCAGGGTTTGGACTGGCAGAGCTCAGAATTCAGGAAGGCTTTTGCACTCTGCCAGTCAGTGTCAGAAGGGAGTTTGTAATGCCAGGCAAAAGAGCTACCATAGCAGGTGCACCCCCCAACCATCCAGAGGACATGCTATTGCCCTGCTGCATTGAATCCCAGCCCCCCTCCCTGCCACAGATGGCAGGCGAAGAGGATGATGGCTGCAGGACACATTTTGAAACAAATCTTCTTTTTTAAAAATAACAAGACATTTCGTAGGCATATGTGAGATTTAGGTACATAGCAAGAAAGACAGACTACAACATTCATAACAAATTGCATATCCTCTGTACTACAGTACTCTTAAATGGTGTACCTGTTTTATGAAGCAACTGACCATCTTGTCATTACCACGGAGCCTAATGGTTATAACTAATTTTAACCACTCTTAATAGAACAATGCAGGGGGGCTTTATCAGAAAGGGAATGGGGGGGACAAGAACGTTTGTTTATGGTTCATCTTTGATCATGGTACAATAAGGCAAGGAGGGGAAAGACCAAAGATCAAGTAGGGTCTGCGGTGACACAGTAGATAGGGAAAATAGGGCAGACTAGGTGGGCCAAGAGGTCCTTCTCCTGCCAGCAACCTCTATGTTTCTATGTGGTCCATTGACATTTTCTGGTCTACATCAGTTCCAGAATATCTTTGTTGTCCTGTAGGTGTTGATAATGTAGAAATGATAGACATCTGGCTTTGTCTTTTTCCTGTTGTGGATGTAATCAAGCAGTAATCTGTTACATCACTTGTATTTCTTTACATTTGTCCCACTATTCAGTTTTTGTAGGGGGAGTCTGACTGAGTTAATTCTAAGCTATTGCCTTGGAGGCAGCTACCATGAGAATATTGAAGTGATAACTTAATGTTCATTGCTTCCCACTACATTTGGTGGGGCAGTTCTGAAAAGTAAATTATGGGAGTCCCAAGCTATAGGGCAGTGAAGTATTTCTTCTAACACATGCTGGATTATTTTTCAAAATGGAGTTAACTTAGGACAACTCCAGAACATGCGGACATAGCAATTTTTGGTTATCACAGTTCCTTCAGCAAAGATCAATATATGTATAGTTGTAGTGCTTTGTTACAGTCAGAGTGCAACGGTAGCAAGACACATGTTGAAACAACATGAAGAATGGCAACTACACAGAAGGGGACATGGTTTTCCTTATACAAACTACCATATCCCATTATCCCCTGCTCTGGGGTCTGGCTACAGCTTCCTATTGGAAACCCACAACCTGACCCAGGTCCACCACCTGTCTGGCTCCTCCGCTTTTGTGGATCTACATAGCCAGGCACCAGAAAAGCCACAGTTAGTGCATCCTGGCCCAGCGTGTTTTTTGGGGCCAGGTGCACAGCACATACTTGCAAGGCCTGGTACATGCCTGTTTTGGCATGCACCAGGCTGACAGTATATACAGCCTAAAGTATAAACCTAGTTTGCACAGTCAAGAAAGTAGCCTGATCCAAAGAGATATTTCAAACATTGCTGGTAGCGACCATATTTGTTGACTTGATAAATTAATTATAGAAACAGTGGTTTTAAAAAATATCTGAGTGAATTAAATATAAACGAGTGTTGAATGTTACACCAGAAACATATTATTTAAAAAAAATATATTTTGAATTTTTTTGCCAGCAAACAAATATTGCTAACAAAAAAAAAACACCTCTCCTCTTTGTGTAACTGCAGCCAGCAAGCAGAAGGGTGGCCCCTCTCTTCCTGCCACAAAAATCAACCCAGTGTGTGCGTGATTATATTTTTTGCTTTCTGCTGCTTCCCCCCACTCCCCAGCTTGCCCTCATAGGTCATCCCCCCACCAGTCCTATCCCCTACCCTCTTCTGGATTTACCCCTGCCTCCTTATTCCTCTCTGGCATATCTCCAAGGAGTTCTGTGCTCAGTCCTGACACTGGTGCCAAGATCGGTGGCATGGGGCCGGCAGAATGGGAGCCAGCATTATTCAGCATCATTCTGCAGTGGTTGGGGACTTTTTCCCTATGTTCTGGCTCCCACTCCCCTGAAACACTGACCAGCCAAAGCGAGTTGACATGCATTCACATAAGTGTGGGTCATGCTTCAAGCTCCATTGGTATCATCCATCCCTAGTTTGAGCTCCGCTTGCAGTGCCACCTGTGGTCTCCCAGGTAGCTGTCACAAGGTGGATGGTAAATCTCTCCTCCTCCCTCCCTCCCTGCTTCCTCTGGGATGCTCATCCTCCTCTCCTGCCCAGCCCCCAATTATTCAAGCACATTACCAAACTTGGGTTTCCAGTGTTGAGAGCATGATCATTTTTAATATGCAGTTAGCTGACACTCAGACATTTTAGGTTTTGTCTTTGTCAAGTGGCCCACATGCTTTAGGATGCTTGACAAAGACCCAAACAAAACATCTCATGGTGGTTTTTGGGTGATCCCTCTGACAAACTCCGGGTGAGAATCATTGTTGTATAAGAAGAAGTTTCACTCAGCAGCTTTATTTTGGAATCCTGCAACTGTGATGGTGCCAGCTACCTGCACAGTAAAAAATCATGTATGGACAAAGACTGTGAGTTGAATTCTATTTGGGAGTGAGTGGTGTCTCTCTTTCAATTTGTGGCTGCTGTGCTAGATGTAGCAAATTTTTAAGATGCTGCTAAGTTGGTATGAAGTGGGGAACTTAGTACTTTGCAAAGTTCCTCAATCTTGTACAAACTTAGCCAGTGTGTTTTTTTTTTTTATTAAAAGCCCCTGAGTTATGGACACCAGTCTCCCACCATGCCATATATATATATATATATAGAATAATGCATGGGGAACAGTGCTGGAATTATACTTTATGAGCTTTGGGAGCTAGGGGGGCCCATCAGGGTCCTATCTTTAAACTGAGCCCCCCTTCCCATATTAATTTCAACACTGATGGGGAAGTGTGGTTAACGAGGATTTTATGCACACCCAAGGTGTGTATTGCCCCATAAACCCCGAGGGTGAAGCCCAAGTGGTTTATCAGGGCATCACATACTGAGGGTGTATATAAAATCTGAGTTTCCAGACTTCCCCATGTTTTATTTTTTATGTTTACTGGTTAATGGGGAAAATGGAGAGAGATGACATCTGTGTCAGTGGGCAACGAGAACATTTACTTAAGTTGAACAGAGTAAAACAGTTGCTCATGACAGCTTGAACTTTTTCTGTGAACAGCTTAAACTAGTTTTTTGTAAAGAAGTGCTTTAATGGTATTTTTTAAACTGTTTAACATAATTCATTACATTTGAAGCATTTTCAGAAAACCTCTCAACCCATTTATGTCAGCAACCTCCCGACCCGTTTTTCTCTTAAAAGCATAGTCTTTTTAGATGATTTGGTAGTCAATAAAACAAAATTCAGAACTTATCTGAAGGAAAGTTTTAAAGCAGGTGGTTGCCATTCTGAAATAAATTCTTGTCAAACTTTTATTTAAACAGTACGCCTGGCTTTTTTCTTGTACTTCTTCGAGAAGGCTGTTTTTCACACTGGCGGTTTTCTGTCAGCGATGCGAGTGGACCGTGAGTGCAGGGACAGTTTCTCAGAGAGGTGCTCAGAGGCACTCATGGCTATTTTGTGACCTGTGGTTTACGGAACTCCGTAATTCACAAGTGGATCCATAGGAATCCATAGGGGCACAGGATCCAAGACAGCATGGGTTTACAAAAGGAAGGTCCTGTCAAACTAATCTCATAGATTTCTTTGACTGGGTAACCAGAGTGGTGGACCAAGGGAGAGCAGTTGATGTTGTCTACCTTGACTTCAGCAAAGCTTTTGACACTGTTCCACATAGAAGATTGATAAATAAGCTGGGTAGGCTCGGGGTGGGTCAGAAGTTGGTCAACTGGGTGGCAAACTGGTTGATGGGCAGAAAACAGAGAGTGGTGGTAAATGGTATACAGTCAGAAGAGATGCAAGTCACAAGTGGGGTACCTCAGGGATCAGTCCTGGGGCCAGTCCTCTTCAACATCTTCATTAGTGACCTTGCAGATGGACTAGAGGGTAAGGCTTGTCTGTTTGCAGATGACACCAAGATCTGCAACAGAGTAGATGATCCAGCTGGGGTGGGCAGAATGAGAAGAGATCTGGATAAACTAGCAAAATGGTCAGAAGAGTGGCAACTGGGATTTAATGCAAAGAAGTGCAAAATCATGCACATAGGGAAGAGAAACCCTGAAGCCACCTATAGGCTGGGAGGGGAGTTGCTAGCAGTCACAAAGGAAGAAAGAGACTTGGGCATCATCATCACTGATGACCTGAAATCATCAAGCAGACCTCTAAAGCAGTAGGTAAGGCTAGGGGTGTTAGGGTGTATTAGTAGGGGTATCACAAGTCGTAAGAGGTGGTAGTAATCCCTCTTTACAAGACACTGGTTAGACCCCATCTGAATTACTCGTGCAGTATTGGAGGCCACACCTTCACAAGGACATTAACCAAATTGAGGCAGTCCAGAGAAGGGCAGCATTCAAAATGATGCAGGGACTGCATCAGAAGACATATGAGGACAGATTAACAGAGCTCAATATGTATACCCTTGAGCAAAGGAGGGAGAGAGGTGATATGATCGAGGCATTCAAACACCTTAAGGGCATTAACAAGGTGAAAGAGTCTAACATGTTTAAATATAAGAAAAATAGCAGGACAAGAGGACACAGCATGAGATTAGAGGGGGCCGATTAAGGGGGAATGTGAGGAAATTCTTTTTCGTAGAAAGGGTGGTGGATGCATGGAATGGCTTACCACAAGAAATGGTGGCTATGAATACAGTGCAGGGCTTCAAACAGGCATGGGATAGGCATAAGGGAGCAATACAAATGACTATGAATAGATAGGCCACTGACAGAGCAAAGGCCGATGGCACATTTATAAGGTAGAAAAAGAAATGGGCGGACTGGATGGGCCTTGCGGTCCTTATCTGCCGTCAACTTCTGTGTTTCTATGTAAGTGTGAATTACGGAGTTTGTAAGGTTCTGCCAGTAGTGGTTAATTGACCCTAACCAGTAAATATGTAAGGCATGATGGAGTGTGCATGGAACACATTTTACCGCACAGCCAGGGGCATAATGAGGCACAAGGCCAAAGGCTGAGTGACTTTAGCTGCTGGCTGTGCAGTAAAATGTGTTCCGCGCACATCACGGAGCGTCTTATTGCACTTATAAAATGGGCTCCTTTATTTAAAACTTTTTACAGTTGGGAAAAGCATGTTTATATGTAGAAACAATAGATTTATTTGTGTACATTTATGATAAAATAGTCCTTCCGCCCACTACAAATGATGTCATTGATGATGTCATTGTATTGTTGCGTACTTTCTTCTTGTTTTTGTTTTTCTTATGTTTTTACCTGCATATAAGATATGGAATGTTTGTCATGGAATGTTTACCATGGAACACAAGAATTCAAAATTCTGCTCAGTTCCACTGGGAGAATGTTACTGTCCTAACAGACACACACACACACACACACACACACACACACACACACACACACACAAAACAAAGGCCTCTGTTACAGCCAGAGACTCAATTATCTCACTGTCAAGGCAAGGAGAAGAGATTTCCCCGAAGAGCAGGTAAAGACAGAAGGAGGATTTTTCAATGTCAGCAAAGAAACAGTTGCAATGAAAACTATAAACAATACTTAATATTTCTTATTTGTTTATGTGTGTAAGGTGAATGTGATGACCAGGGAAACAGCACTTAATTAATCTGTTTATTTTTGTGTTTAAGGTAGTTTTATTTTTAGGGCCAAAGTGCAAGTAAATGTGATGCTTACAGTTACAGGGCAAAAACAATGGCTGCCAGCTGAATTCTTAACATTCTGTTAGCTTAATGATTCCAGTGGTGATCAATGCACATTTGGCAGCACTTTTTATTTTCCATGCATGGAACGTAACTGCTACATGAACAGCAGTCAATCAGATTTCAGGATTTTCCCTTACCATTTTATAAAGTTTTTTAATACATCACCTAATAATTTTTCCATATATTCGCAGAAACCCCTTCCTTTTCTCACACTCTTGCAAATTAATACCCCCTCTCCCTCCCTAAGCCCCAAATGCCAGTTTCAGGTTATAAATATAATCCTAGAAAGAAGAAAACCTTCCCCCAACGGAGCAGGCGTCTTGGCTCTTCAATGTCTGGAATCAGTATGACTGGTGAGTGACGTCTGTCCTAGTAGTGATACCTGCTTGACTGGTCATCAGAGAAAGTGGGGTAGTCTGCAAATAATCAACAAGGATGGGGAGGAGAGAAGTGGGAGAGGAAAAGCATATACTATTTTATGGTTGGAAATAAACTTCACAGGGTACAAAGGAGAAGAGGGAAGTGGGGGGCATAGCCAGGAGATGGGAGGAGGATATATTAATAAACAAAACTGGCATCTCCTACAAAGTGACCCTGCACTGTACAAACATACTAACGGCCTCCTAGGGTTGTTTTTAGAAGAGCAAGGAACATGATTGTTAGCAGTAGCCAAAAAGCAGGTACAGCAGGGATGGGGCTAGTGCCCTATAACACTAGTTTTCTGCACCTACTGTTTCAAAAGTTTTCAAAATAGAAACATGGAAATATAGAATTTGATGGCAGATAAGGACCGCTCGGCCCACCCAGTCTGCCCATTTTTCTCTACCTACAGTATCCCGACAGACCATAATTGGTCTCTAGCTCTTTCTCGCTCTCCCATTTCTTTCCACTATGATACCCTTATGCCTATTCCATATATTCTTGAACCCCCAACTGTCTTCACCCCCACCACCTCTGCTGGAAGGCTGTTCCAGGAATCCACCATACTTTCTGTGAATAAGTACTTCCTCACATCTCTCCTGAATCTACCCCCTACAGCTTCATAGCATGTCCCCTTGTTCTTAAGCACCTTTTTTCTGAAAAATACGTCCTTCCTGTACCTTATTTACCCCCATGAGGTAGTAAAAGGTTTCTATCCTATTCCTTCCTCTCTTCAGGGTATACATATTGAGGTCCTTTAGTCTCTCTTCATAGGTCTTTTGATGCACACCCTGCACCATTTTAGGTGCCCTTTTCTGTACCACCTCCACTCTGCCTGTGTCCTTCTGGAGATGTGATCTCCAGAACTGGATACAGTACTCCAGGTGGAGTTTTGCCAGCAATCTATACAGTGGCAACACCACCTCCCTCTTTCTGCTGGTGATAATTTAACCCCAGCAGCGCACTAGCTCTCCCAGCTGCCTTTTCACACTGCCTAGCCAGCTTTAGGTCATCTGATATGATCGCTTTTAGGTACATAGATACATAGATACATGGACAGTGTCGGCAGATAAGGGCCTATGGCCCACCCAGTCTGCCCATTTGAGCTTGTAAGTTCAGTTTGTTTTCCTAGAAGTCTGTTTCCCCTTACCCCTGACCTCTAGAATTCCTTTATGTCTATCCCATGCATTCTTAAATCCCGTGATTGTTTCCAGCCCCCACCACTTCCTCTGGCAGGGTGTTCCACTTGTCCACCACCCGTTCTGTGAAGAAATTCTTTCTCATGTTTCTCTGAATCGCCCTCCTCCAACTCTCATCCCATGCCTCTAGTCCTGGAACATCTTTTCACTTAAAATAGTGTTTTCCTGCACCCTGTTCCTCCCTGTAAGATACTTGTATGTCTCTATACATATCCCTCTCCCTCCTCTCCTCCAGGGAGTACATGTTCAGTTCCTTCAACCTGTCTTCATAGGACTTGTTATGCAATCTATGCACCATCTTTGTTGCCCTCCTCTGAACCTTCTCTACCCTGTCTATGTCCTTATGTAGGTATGGTCTCCAGAACTGTACACTGTACTCCAGGTGGGGCCTCACTAGTGTCTTGTATAGCGGAATTATGACCTCCCTTTTCCTGCTGGTGATGCCCCTGCCTGTACATCCCAGCATCCTATTTGCTTTACCTGATGCCTTGTCACACTGTTTCCCTACCTTGAGGTCATCAGAGATGACAACCCCAAGATCCCTTTCCTGCTTGGTACATGCTATATCCTCACCCCCCAACTGATATATTGTGCCAGGGTTTTTGTGCCCTATATGCATTATCTTACACTTCTTTGCATTGAATTTCAACTGCCAAACCCTGACCATTCTTCAAGTTTCTGCAGGTCCTTCTCATTCTGTCTACACCCTCTGGTGTGCCTACTCTGTTACAGAGCTTTGTGTCATCAGCGAACAGTGAAATTCTGCCTTCTAGATCCTCGCAATGTCACTGATGAAGATGTTGAATAGGACCGGTCCCAGCACTGATCCCTGTGGTACCCCACTGGTCACTCTTCCCTCTGTGGGTGACAGCCATTTACCACCACCCTCTGTGTCCTGCCACCCAGCCAGTTACCTACCCACCACTACTGTCCTGCCCCACCCATATTCCCCAGTTTGTGTAATAGTCTTCTATGTGGCACAGTGTCAAAGGCCTTGCTGAAGTCCAGATAGGCCATGTCCCTGCCCTCCCTGATCCACCTCCCTAGTCACCCAGTCAAAATTCAATGAGGTTGGTCTGACATGACCTCCCCTGGTGAAACCATGCCTTGGGTCCTGCAGTCCATTGACACAACCAGATGTTCCACCAATCTCTCCTTCAGTAGTGCTTCCATGATCTTTACCACTACCAAGGTGAGGCTGACCGGTCTGTAGTTCCCTGCTTCCTCTTTGTTCCCACTTTTGTATAAGGGGACTACATCTGCTGTCCTCCAGTCTTTGGGTACCTCCCCTGTTTCCAGTGGTTGGCTAAACAGGATAGCCAGAGGTTCAGCCACCACCTCTCTTAGTTCTTTAAGGACCCTGGGGTGCACCCTATCTGGCCCCATTGCTTTATCAACTCTTATTACTTCCAGTTCCTTCAGGACTCTTTCTTGTGTGAAGGGACTTGTGTCCATTTCTGCACCATTCTCACCCCTTGTACTCCCTTCAGAGCCATTACCCCCCTCTTCCTCAGTAAAGACTGAGCAGAAATATCTGTTCAATATGTCAGCTTTACTGTTGTCATCCTCCACGCTCCCATCCTCCCCTTCAGTCTCACTATCCCTCCTTTGTCTTTCTTTTCACTTATGTACCTGTAAAAGGTTTGTCCCCTTTACCCACTGATTTTGCAATGTGTTCTCTGTCTGAGCTTTGGCTTCCCTTACTGACTTCCCTGCCTCCCTTTATTTCTCCTGGTACTTCTCCCTATCCCCTTCTGCCTGTGTCTTTTTGTATTGCCTGAATGCAATCTTTTTGGCTTTCACTTTCTTTGCTACCTCGTTGAAAAACCATAATGGTCTCCTCTTCCTTTTCCTCTTGCTAACCTGCTTAATGCATAATTCTGTTGTTCTTATAATCCTCATTTTAAATACTGCCCACTGTTCCTCAACCCCTGATTCCTGTCCCATTCCCTTAATGCCTCTTTCAAGTAACTCCCATTTTCCCAAAGTCTGCCCCTAAAATCCAGGATCGTGTTTTGTGTGGTTTGGTTCTGCTCTTTCTGTGATTTCAAACCACAGTGACTGGTGGTCACTGTTACCAGGTGCTCCCCACTGTTACCCCATCACACTGTCCCTGTTGAGCACAAGGTCAGTATTGCCTTCTGCCGAGTTGGTTCCATGACCAGTTGGCAGGGAAGGCACCCTGAAGGGAGTCCAGGATAAATCTGCTCCTAGTTGATGCTGCTGCTGGGATGCTCCAGTCCACGTCTGGAATATTGAAGTCTCCAACCAGTACTACCTCACCCTTGTCTGCCATCCTTTGGATGGCTAGCATCAGCTCCCTATCTGTTTCTTCCTCTTGGGCTGGTTGTCTATAGACCACACCTGTGTGGATGGCTGGCCCCATTTTCCTTTCCAGCTTAACCCACAGTATCTCGCCCCCATTTTGTTCCTCCTGGATCTCTGTGGCCCTTATGTCATTTTTCACATACAGTGCCACTCCTCCTCCCTTCCTGCCTGCTCTGTCTCTTCTGAATATGTTGTAGCCAGGTATGGCCATCTCCCAGTCATGGTTATCATTACACCAGGTTTCAGTGATGGCCACAATGTCCAGGTCTGACTGTACCATGACAGCCTCCAGATCTTCTATCTTGTTGCTAAGGCTCCTGGCATTTGCACACATGGCTTTCCATGATTTGACCTCCCTAAACTGCTTCACTGTTCTACTCCAGCCCCTTCCTCTTTCCTTCTTGGTTGTCATCAATACCACTCAACCCATTTTATACTCTGCCCTGGTTTCTGTGTCCTAAGTGCATTATTTTGCACTTTTTTGCACTGAAACTCATCTGCCATACCATTGACCACTCCTCCAGTTTTCTCAGGTCTCTGCTCATCTTTTCCACCTCTCCCCAACCCGGAGTGTCCACCCTATTGCAGATTTTGATGTCATCCACAAAGAGGCAGGCCTTCCCTTTCAGCTCCTCTGCAATTTCACTTATAAAGACATTAAAGAGGACTGGTCTCAGCTTTGATTCCTGAGGCACCCTTCATGTCACTCTCCCTTCCTCAGACTGAACTCCATTTAGCACCAACTTCTGTTGCCTATCCCCTAACTAATTTCTTAGCCAGTTTACCACATTTGTACCCACTCTTAAGCTATCCAGCATGTTTACTAGTCTCCTACATGGAACAGTGTTGAAAGCCTTACTGAAATCTAGATGGGCCACGTCCACCACTCCACCCTGATCCAATTCTTTGGTCACACAGTCAAAGAAGTCTATCAGATTTATTTGACATGACCCCCCTCCCCATGAATCCATGCTGCCCCACATCTTGTATCCCATTGGATTGAAGATATTCCACAATCCTTTCCTTCAGCATTGTTTCCATTAACTTTCCCACTAGTAATGTCAGGCTAACTAGCCTATAATTGCCAGCCTCCTTCTTGCTACCACTTTCGTGAAATGGGACTACATCTGCCCTCCTCTAGTCCTCTGGAGTCACTCCTTTTTCCAGTGAATAGGTAAACAGGACTGTCAGAGGTGCCGCCTGTACCTCCCTGAGCTGTCTCAACACCCTTGGATGTACCCAGTCTTGCCCCATTGCTTTGTCCACTTTCAGATTTGCAAGGCCCTTCAGGGATTTCTCCTCCAAAAAGGAAGAGTACCCCACCCCCATATACAGCTGCAGTTCCTTTTTTGCAGTTCCTCCCCTCCCCCTTCCTCTGTGAACACTGAGCAGAAGAATTGGTTCAGGATGTTTGCCTTTTCCTGGTCCCCTTCTATACAGTCTACCCCCTTCACTTCTTAACCTTACAAAATCAACTTTTTCATTACTTGTCATACACAGGCTATAGTATAGCTGGACTGCAAAGGCTAAAGCCTTGAACTGAGGGACTCTTAGCCATAATCACCACACTGCTTTATGGTGAAAAAGTATTTAATAGAGCATTTTAGCTTCAAAGTTAAAATACAGATAAAATAAAGTGGTGTGTAAAACAGTGTTTCAAAACCTTACATGTTGCTTTGTCAAGCGAGAGTGCATTACAAAATTCATGTGTCTTATATATCATTACATACAATCTTGTGCAAAATGTGCAGATTCGTTAAATACACATAAAAAACATTAAAAACATCACTATACTTAATTGCCTCTAATTTAATAAAGTATAAGATACTATGACAACATAAAAGCCTATTCACGTGCAAAACATTCAATTAATTTCTTATAGTCTCGTCTTCATTCAGAAATAGGGCCAGGCATGACATTGTCTCGTCTGTTGTTGTCCATCATTGTATCCATGGAAGCTGTAAACTTTCCAATTGTTCTTCTAGCCAGAGGTATAGAAAGCACAAACAATCAGAAATGGCTCAAAATTAACCTTTAATTCACCAAAATGATGACAGGTCTAGTCTGTCATTCAAAGCCTTTCCCCTTGTGGCTTTTAATTTGTATATCCATGTAGATTCCTTTTGCAATGCTCTTTTATCAACGTCTCCCCCTGTTGGTCCCATTAAAGCATGCTTAGTTCCCATAAATGAGAATGAATGTTCCTCCCCTTGTTCCAGCACATATAGTGCTAAAGCATTTTCTGGATCATGTTTAGTTATGCTACCTAGATGTTCCCCGATTCTGATTTTCAATTTTCTGCATGTCTTTCCAACATAGCAATACCCGCAGGTGCACTTAACAAGGTACACTACTGCTTCTGAGTTACAGTTTATATACTGTCTTGCTTGATACCCATGATTCACAGTATCCTCAAAATATATTTAGCTTTTGTCATATATTTACAGACTTTACAGTGACCACAACTATAATTGCCCACTGGCCAGAGGGGGCATCCATTCAGGTTTACATAATTGAGTTCTGACTTTCTGAAAATTGTTCACAACTCTACGTCTATCTATCTATATTTAGTACAACAGTGATGCACAAACCTTGGCATCACACTTTTATTGTCTCTAAGTCTAATGTCTGGCTGTAATATGTGCCAGTTTGATTTTATAATATTTTCTATAGCTCCTAATTGTATATTATATGTTGACATAAAATTCAAATGTATATCTTGATCAGAGCTTTGTTATACTCTTTTATTTCTCTGTGGTTCTGTTGTACCATGGATTAAATCCCTTCTGTCTCTGGTGTCTGCTTTTGACCACGCCACTGCGATACAATCCATGGTGTACCCCTTTGGAAAAAAGTTCCATTAAGATATCAATCTGTCCTCTATAATCAGTGTCAGAGCTACAATTCTGTTTTAACCAATAAAATTGGTTCTGGGGAATATTCCAAATTAAATGTCCAGGATGGCAACTAGTACACTGTAGGACATAATTGTGGTCTGTTTATTTTCTTTGTAAATCTGATTTTATTCTTCTCATTTAATCTTTCATTATGACTAAATCCAAAAATTTCAATTTTATGGAGATCATATTTCCATAAAAGTTTTAAATTGTGATTGGCACTTTCTAAGTAACTAACAGAAGACCACAATTCTTCCACTGTGCCATCCCATACAATCACGATATCATCTATAAAACAAAGATATAAGTATATATATTATGAAAAACAGGGGTTAGTTTCACCATTTCACACAAAAAAGGGTTAGTTTTACCATTTCGCACATATTCATCCTCCAATGTTCCTAAATAGATGTTTGCATAATCTGGGGCAAGTGACACCCCCATTGCAGTACCCTCTATTTGATGGTACCGACCTTCTAAAAAACAAAAAAAATTTGATGTAATGAGAGTCAAAATTCCACCATTTGTTCAATGTACAGATCAGATGCCAAACAGCAGTGTTTAAGAGCCCACAATCCCTCATTATTTGGAATATTAGTGTAAAGTCTATGTCCAGTGTGACTAAGTATCAAGTTTCTCCATTTGAATTTCTTCTAGCATTTTTAATATGTCAGTTGTGTTTCTTAAGTAAGAGCCCAAACCTACTGCCAATGTCTGTAAGTGTTCAACAACATATTTTGCTAATGGAGCTAACTGGGAGACATTCTGTTAGTGTATGCTACCTCGAAACTCTGTCCCCAAATCGCCTCTGTGCATGTGTACTGATGAGAAATATAGAAAAATTATTAAAAAAACAAACAAAGCAAAAATGCCCCTCTGCTAGAGATTGTGTTGGTAGTCTGTTGCCTTGGTGACAGCCCCTGGTGTTGCTGGGAAATGTAGTGCCCATGCACTAGGGAGACTACAGTTTGAGTACAAGTGCCACATATTTTTTATTCTTAATTTGCTCTCTGCAGTAGCCTAGCACAGGCTTACTGTGTGACTTTTTATTTGCTGGTTACAGTTTTTAAAAGTTTTTTCAGGTGCTGGCCACGCCCCAGCCAATAGAGCCTCCACTGCAGGTGCTTGAGCCTAAATCTTGGCTCCTAGTGAGCAGTGCTGAGCTAGCTGGGAGACATTCTGTTAGTGTGTGCTTGCTCTAAACCCTGTTCCCAAATCTTCTGTGCACATGTGTACTAATTAAGCAATAATGCACAACAGGGTGTGTGTTGTGCTGGGATAACGTCACGCCTGGGGTGGTTAGGCATGGGGCTGCAGGCCGAGTGCGACTAATCACCCCAGAAGTGACGTTATTAAAAAAAAAAAAGAAAATAGAGATAAAAATACTGTTTTAAAAGCATTTTTAGCTATGTGTAGGTTTACATATATATAAAAAAAAATCCCTTGTTACTAGTGCTGGCCAGCAGGTGGCAGTGTCTGTATATCCCCGTTTCATTCTGTCATGGTTTCAAAGTCCCTGTGCTGTTTTGCGGATCCCCTTTTGAGCAGCTGAGAACACAGTAACTCCCCCCCTCCAACCATGTCGCTAATTTTTGTCTGCTTTGTTTAGTAATTTACTGCAGGCTCTGTGAGGGATGTTCAGGGAAACTGGTTAGCGAGGATTACAGGCGTTTCAGTTTCACTGTCGGGTTGGCTGGTGAGCGGTAAAGATGGTTTAGATTCATAGATTGATATTGAAGTGTGACGGCAGAAAAGGACTGAAAAAGGCCCACCAAGTCTGCCCACTTGAAGGTAACGATGTGTTCTAGGACGACAAGAGGTTTTAAAAATATGTTTTTACTGTCCATGGGGAGAAATGAAAAATGAACTGGTACTTGTAAATTTTGCACAAAGTTGAATACAGGCAGTCTTGCGCTGTCTCAGCTCGGCTCACTGATCGCGTGTTGAATGAAGCCGACAACTTCACTGACATTAAGGATTTGAAAAAAAAGATAAAAAAAAAACTACCCATGAGCTTTTTTGTTGTTGTTGGAATGAATATTGGGAGGGAAGTTTGCAGTTTTAATGGGATGTAAAGGCATGGAACACTGGAGATGGTATTGGAGCAGCGATGTTTTAACCATGCTGTCCAGTGGGGATCACTCAAGTGGGCTGCGTGGGTTGATCCCCATAACGATTGATGCGGTCATCTCGGTGCTAGGACTAGACCTGTGATATTGTACTGGGATAACATCACGGGTCCAGTCTCAGACTGACCAATCAGAGCCCAAGATTTTTTCTTGCCATTGTGTAATGAGAAATATAGAAATTTGATAAAAAAAGGAAAAAAACAACAACATGTAACCCCCCCCCCCGGGAGCTTACCTTAACTGCCCTGTTTCACCCAATCTCCTGGTCACTCCTCTGATGTCCTCAATCCCTTTTGGTGCTCCAAGTCCTCCCGAAGCCAGCCCTGTATTTAATTTAAGCCCCTTTAGGCATGGAGAGTTAGTCGTGATCGCCGCTCGTTCTTTTGTACTATGGTCCAGCGGCCAATCGTGCATGCACAGGATAGCACCTTTGTTTTACTGACCACTGGTATTGCGGCCAATTGGGGAGTGATTTAGCAGTCCCGGTGCCCTCGCAGTGGTAAATGGGCACCAGAGACCTCTAAGAGGCAAGAAAGAAACCTCTTCAATGTTTTAAAATAAAGTTTGAGTAAGGGGCATATGGTGGAGGTTCATGAATAATTCATGAGCCCTCATGAATCTTAAGGAGGATGCTGCCTGCTGCCTGGGGGGACTGTGTTCTGGTGGCAGTGACAGGAGTGGGGCTAAAGATTATTTTAAAGCAATGTGGTCACCGGATAGGGCATTAATGGGGTTACCCAACAATGGGAGTTTGTAAATAAAAGGGTTGGCTGCACCAGAACATTATTTCAAGGGACACTGTGTGGGACTGCATACTAAGGTGTACCAGCAGCCACTTTTTGGACACTTTGACCTTTCCAAACAGCCAAGGAGATAACTGGGCACCAAAAAACTGTGACAAAGGACCTCTGGGAGGAAGGATAAGAAAGGGAAGAAAGAGACTTGGGCATCATCATCACCGATGATCTGAAATCATCCAAGCAGACCACTAAAGCAGTAGATGAGGCTAGAGAGATGTTGGACTGTATTAGTAGGGGTACCACAAGTCAGAAGAGGGATGTAATAATCCCTCTTTACAAGACACTGGTTAGGCCCCATTTGGAGTACTGCGTGCAGTACTGGAGGCCACACCTTCACAAGGACATAAACCAAATTGAGGCAGTCCAGAGAAGTGCAACCAAAAAGGTGCAGGGACTGCATCAGAAAACATATGAGGACAGATAAACTGAGCTCAATATGTATACCCTAGAGCAAAGGAGGGAGAGAGGTGATATGATTGAACCATTCAAACACCTTAAGGGCATTAACAAGGTGAAAGAGTCTGACAAGTTTCAATATAAGAAAAATAGCAGGACAAGAGGACACAGCATGAGATTAGAGGGAGGCCGATTAAGGCATAATATGAGGAAGTTCTTTTTCACAGAAAGGGTGGTGGATGCATGGAACGGCCTACCCCAGGAAGTGGTGGATATGAATACAGTGCAGGGCTTCAAACAGGCATGGATTAGGCATAAGGGAGCAATACAGATGAATATGAATAGATAGGCCATTGACAGAGCAAAGGCCGATGGCACATTAATAAGGTAGAAAAATAAATGGGCAGACTGTATGGGCCTTGCGGTCCTTATCTGCTGTCAACTTCTATGTTTCTATGGAGGTGGTGACTAATTCAGGCGCCTAATTTATGCCCCAAATAGGAATCATGAAATAATGATCTCTATGGCTACTGATGACTGATAAGCTTGAGCAGCCAACCAGGAGGCTGGAATCTTGAGTGAAAACCCAGGGACTTCGTGGGTTTGGGGCAGTCTGTTCCCGTGCTCTTCCCGAGTCAGGAGGATTCTGTGTAAGTGGATTTGGACTGTGAGAAGCCTTGCTCAGGCCTCCGTTGGAGATTGCCACTGCAGAAAAAGGAATATCATGAGAAAACTCCTGGTTAAACAATTAAAAAAAAAAAAGAAAGAGAGTGAGAGACTGGACTAATTCCTTCAACTCTCTAGGTACTGTGAACTGTGCTGTCTGGACTGGAGAGGATTAGAGCTGCAGAGTCCCTGCACTGCGTATGGGACTGATCTGATAGAACTGTGCTGCTGATTGGAAGTGAACAGTTGCTGCAGAGGAACCGCTTTAAGTATTGAAACTCTGTTTAAGAGGCTGAAAAGGCAAAGCATCTCAGGTGCAGGGTGTTAGCCAGGTTCTGTGAATTTGCTAAGTGAACTGGTTGAAGTGGCCGAGAGCTGTGTCCCAGCTGAGGCCGAAGAGAAACTGTTGTGGGCATTTTTAGGACCTGAAGGCACAAAAGGTTGGGCAGGGGCCTGTTTAGTTCCAACCCCTTTGCTGATTGCTGTGGTCCAAGTTCCATCTGAAGCTGTTTCTAAGAGGCTAGCACCCATAGTGAACTGTCAATACTGTTGTCCAGGAGAGTTGCCTGCTGTCGGTTCATTTGTGGATTCAGTGCAGGGACTGCAGAGATTCCTACTGCTTAGGAGTCCTCACCCAGAGTCAGGGAGGGAACCAGTTAACCCTTTCCAAGTAGGACCCACTGTTTCAGGAGGTCACCGGTGCTTGCTGGGGTACTAGGGCACCTAGGACCATTGTGGGGAGCCAAGCTGTGAAGCCACTCCAGCTGTGGGCCTTCTGAGGCTGGTGTGGACCTGCATTTGAGCTCTGCAATGGTCCAAAAGAGGCTGAAGGTGACAAGCAGCCAGACCTTCAATCAAGGGGACAAGGTACAAGACCTGCAATCAAGATCAAGCCTTTAAAAAAGATCACCACCATCTTGTTGCCCATTGCTACTGGTTGTGGATGGAGCTCCTCACTCTCAGCCTGGCGAAGGATCCTGCCTGGAGGCATGACTGTAGAGCTGCAAACCATAAGTACCCAGGACTGGCTCCTGAGATAAGAAGGGGAGTGTTCACTTTGCATTTAACCTTATTGCTTTCAATATTCCTAGGGCCCCAACTGCGGCCAACCCACGGCAACGTCCAGGCCTGCAACTAGTGGATACCCAACAGACTGTCAGGGTGAAACACTGGTACCGGTGGGGTTGGCAGCTAGGGGTGTTCTGATCTTCGGGCCCAGTTGTTCCAGACTTGATAATTCTTGCTAACCATATTTATTTTCCTCCACAGCTATCCTTTATCTAGGTACCCCTATCTTAACTCTTTCCCCCAATAAAGCTGTGAGTTTACTGTTCAAAATTACTATGTACAGGGTATTTCTGTGTCTGCCTAGTTATTGCTGGTCTTTAGTTTATGGTGTTAACGAATTGTTGGGTATCCAGTGTGTGGAGTAGTTGGTAGGGGAGGTGGGCAGGTGCAGCATCCCAGGGGACTGTGCCAGCCAGTCATCTGACCCACTTCTAATTTACTCTTGGTAGAGGCACTACCCTATTTCTTATAACTTTGAGATAGAATCCTGATCACCACCATAGTAGGACCCAGGCCCCTTAACCTGTTAAAGGGCCAACAGTGGGGAGGCTACTCAAAGGCAGAGGCAAACATGTCTGCTGGAATCAGCCGGTTTTCATTTTTTTTATTGTAGTTGTTCCACCCCCCAAGCTTAAAAAAAAAAAGCAACATTCAAAGGAAGCTCTAAGCACTCTACACAAAGGTGAGTTAGTTTCAAAATGTGTATCCGGTAATATGTATTGCAAAAAAGTTTAAAGGACAAACCAAATGTTTTTCTTTGCAACAAATTACATAATGAAATAAGGATATTAAAATCAGAACTTGCAACTGAAATATTGAATACTGAAAAGCTTATGAAAGCCCTAGAGTCTGGAACCAAGACCTGAAGTGAAACTGCAAGCATCTCTGGTAAAACTGGAAATAAAAAAGGGTCAGAGAACTAGGCAATGATTCTGTATCAGATAGAAATGAAAGAAATATGAGTAAAAAAAGGTGGAAATGAGATAAATAGCTCAAATGAAAATGAATGGTTTCAGGTTTCTTACAATATAACCAAAAACAAGGGCAGGAGAGCAGATGTGATTAATAAAGTGATTAATTAAGAAATACCCCTAAGAAACAGATTTACTGTCCTATCAACAGATGAATCTGTGTCAGAAAATTATCCAACAAGCAATCCTGCACCTGCAGATAATAAATCAGCAGTACTGGTGATTGGCGATTCAATAGTTAGAAGGTGTGATACTACAATTCGTGGCGGGGACATAGGAAACTATTGTGACATGCCTCCCAGGAGCTAAAACAGGGGATATTATAAAACTTCTTCCTGGAATGTTGTGGGACCAAACCCACTGTGGCAGTACATATAGGCATACACAATATTGGCAAAGACAATGAAAAGGATATTTGCAATGACATACAATCAGGAAAATTGTTGAAAGTAAAGGTGGGACAGCAGTTATATCAGGCATCCTGTCAGCTAATGAAAGAAATCCCGAAAAAAATAAAACCATTGAACATATTAACACATGATTACAAAACTGGTGTTTAAGAGATGGAATGGCATTCATGAACTCTTGGGCAGCATTTAAAGGGAAGTCTCATTTGTATGCTAAAGATGGCATCCACCTTAACTGATTATGAGCCAATATCTTGGAGAAACTAATTAACAAAAAACTGCCCAGTATAAATTTAAACTAATTAGGAAGGGGGCAGGGACAAACCATAGTCCAAATAATAAAACCAGAAATGACTCCCAAAAGCAGAATAACAAATCACCTAAATGTATTACTTGTTATATGTGCAACGCCAGAAGTTTGAACAATAAATGGGAGGACCTTGCATCCAAGATTCTCATAGAAGATAACACAGACATAGTCTTTATTGTTGAAACATGATGGTCTGCAGCAGATACTTGGGGTAAGTTATTAGGTGGATATCAGCTTTTTTGATTAGATAGGGATGACAAAAGTGTGAGTGGCATTGCTGTTAGGGCTGTGCGAATACCTTTTCCTGGATATTCGGCCCAATATCCAGTATTTGGGTCCCTGATATTCGGTATTCGGCCATGAAAGCTGCCTTATTAGAGAATTGCTATAGAAGTCCTTAAAAATGGCTTCAGGAGGAGGAGGTGGAGAGGAGGTCATGGCACTTTGGCTTGTACACTGGTGCCAGAGGCGGTCTTGTGCTGCTGGTGCTTCAGGAGGAAGTGGAGAGGCCATGGCACTTTGGCTTATACACTGATGCCAGAGGCTGGCTTCTGCTGCTGGTGCTTCATGAGGAGGATGCAGAGGTCACTGTACTTTGTCTTGTACACTGGTGCCAGAGGCTGGCTTCTGCTGCTGGTCCTTCACAAGGAGGATATGGTCACAAAGGTCTCAAGGAGTACTACAAGGATAGCATGTGCCGCACCCTTAAATAATTGTGGCCATTAAAAAAAGCCAGTAATAAAACATAATGAGTCACATAGGATAACACTGTTACTTCAACAGGCCATAACTCCATCAATATAAATACAATATATCTATTCCCAGGGGTCCTCTGCTCTGCGTTCCAGGCTAAACTCTATATACATCAGCATTTGTCACTTCATGTTACAGTGTCCTCACTCTACTCACCACTGTGACTTGTACCATTCGCTAGGGTGGCTCCCACTACAAGGATGGTTCGACTATGCATTTGGGTGTCTTATAGACAATAACCTCTGAGGCAGCCATCCTCTCCCCCGTACTCTCCCCTCCTCAAGGGCAGAGTGGCATTAAGGTGCCTATATGAATCATCTATCCCCCCCCCCAGAAGTCCCTAGAATATACTCTGCAATGGGCCGTAAAGTCCTTTTCTACTCTGCCCCACCTTATGGAATAAGCTCCCTTTATGGTTCCGCTCAACAGACTCTCACCCCACCTTCAAAACCCACCTCAAAGCTTGGCTACTGTCGCATGACAGATGTGTTTGTCAATCAGGGCAATGAGTGCATCCTCTTCCTCTAATCCCCCTCCACTGTACCAGTGTCATACCCTTTCTGGAGGCATCTTCATCCTACCTGGCTCTGTACTCTCCCCTTTTCTGCCTTTAGCACAGCACTTATTCTATGCAGATGGTATGTACATAGATACATAGACAGTGTCGGCAGATAAGGGGCCTATGGCCCACCCAGTCTGCCCATTTGAGCTTGTAAGTTCAGTTTATGTTTTCCTAGAAGTCTATTGCCCCTTACCCCTGACCTCCAGAATTCCTTTATGTCTATCCCATGCATTCTTAAATCCCGTGATTGTTTCAGCCCCCACCACTTCCTCTGGCAGGGTGTTCCACTTGTCCACCACCTGTTCTGTGAAGAAATTCTTCCTCACGTTTCCTCTGAATCGTCCTCCCTCTAACCTCATCCCGTGCCCTCTAGTCCTGGAACAATTTTTTCGCTTAAAAATAGTGTATTCCTGCACCATGTTCCTCCCTGTAAAATACTTGTATGTCTCTATCATATCCCCTCTCTGCCTCCTCTCCTCCAGGGAGTACATGTTCAGTTCCTTCAACCTGTCCTCATAGGACTTGTGATGCAATCCATGCACCATCTTTGTTGCCCTCTTCTGAACCTTCTCTACCCTGTCTATGTCCTTACGTAGGTAAGGTCTCCAGAACTGTACACTGTACTCCAGGTGGAGCCTCACTAGTGTCTTGTATAGTGGAATTATGACCTCTCTTTTCCTGCTGGTGATGCCCCTGACTATGCATCCCAGCATTCTATTTGCTTTACCTGCTGCCTTCTTTGAGATTTTTGTACCATAACAGAGCCTCAACCTGATTACTAATTTGCATACGGACCTTGTACCCTACTGTGATTAATTGTATGTATTGTCGTTATGTACCCTGTTTCTGCAACCGAACTGTGATACCTGTAATTTGATGTAACTTGTGTTTGCTCTACTCAGTGTGCCTTGCAAATGTATTGTCATTATGTACCTTTTTTCTATAACCGAATTGTGATACCTGTTAATTTGCTGTAACTTTCATTTGCTCCACTCAGTGTGCCATGTAAATGGCCCGGGTCATGCCTGAAAATGGTCCACTGAATCAGTGCACCCACCCAGTTATCAAAGACATACATACATACAGTACATACATACAATAAAATATTTGGAGTTAAGTGACAATCTCTATTTGGTCACAAAGTTCTCAAGGGGTACTACAAGAATAACATGTGCCTCACCCTTAAATAGTTGTGGCCATTAAAAAAAGTTAGTAATGAAACATAATGATTCACATAGAATAACACTGGAACTTCAATGGGCCATAACTCCGTCAATATAAATACAATACTGTATGTCTATTCCCGGGTGTTCTCTGCTCTGCGTTCCAGGCTTAACTCCATATACAACAGCATTTGTCACTTCAAGTTACAGTCTCCTTACTCTCCTCACCACTGTGACTTGTACCAGTCGCTAGGATGGCTCCCACTACAAGGGCAGTTCGACTATGCCTTGGGTGTCTTATAAACAATAACCTCAGAGGCAGCCACCTGTCCCCATACTCTGCCCTTCTCAAGGTCAGAGTGGCATTAAGGGCCTCGTGAATCATCTGTCCCCGGAGGTCCCTAGAATATACTCTACAGCAGGTCGTAAAACCTTTTTTTCTCTGCCCCACCTTATGGAATAAGCTCCCTTTATGGCTCCGCTCAACAGACTGTCACCCAACCTTCAAAACCCACCTCAAAGCTTGGCTGCTGTCGGATGTCAGATGCATTTGCCCATCAGGGCAATGAGTGCATCCCCTTCCTCTAATCCCCTTGCCCTGTACCGGTGTCATACCCTTTCTGGAGACATCTTCACCCTACCTGGCTCTGTGCTCTCCTCTTTCCTGCTTTTACCACAGCACTTATGCTAAGTAGATGGCATGTAAACCCTTCTTTGAGATTTTTGTACTGTAACAGAGCCTCAACCTGATTACTAACTTGCATACGGACCTTGTACCCTACTGTAATTAATTGTATGTATTGCCATTATGTACCTTGTTTCTGCAACCAAATTGTGATATCTGTAATTTGCTGTAACTTGTATTTGCTCTACTCAGTGTGCCTTGCAAATGTATTGTCATTATGTACCTTGTTTCTGTAACTGAATTGTGATACCTGTTAATTTGCTGTAACTTGCATTTGTTCCACTTAGTGTGCCATGCAAATGGCCTGGGTCGTGCCTGCAAATGGTCCATTGAATCAGTGCACCCACCTGGTTATCAAAGACATAAATAAATAAATAAAATATCTGGAGTTAAGTGGCAATCTCTATATAGTCACAAAGTTCTCAAGGGGCACTACAACAATAACATGTGCCTCACGCTTAAATAATTGTGGCCATTAAAAAAAGCTAGTAAAAAAACATAATGATTCACATAGGATAACACTGGAACTTCAACGGGCCATAAGTCCGTCAATATTTGAAGTTAAGTGACAATCTCTATATGGTCACAAAGGCCTCAAAGGGCACTACAAGAATTGCATGTGCCGTCCCCTTAAATAATTGTGGTCATTAAAAAAAGCTGCTGGTGCTTCAGGAAGAGGAGGAGGAGAGGTCACTGCACTTTGGGTTGTACACTGGTGCCAGAGGCTGACTTGTGCTGCTGGTGCTTCAGGAAGAGGATGCAGAGGAAAAGAGTTCATGAGCATGCAGTTTCCCATAGGATAACACTGGAAGTATAAGAAGTAATACTGCTAAGGAGAATGAGGAGCTAGTAGGCTTGTGGGCCCCAAAATTGCTCCTATATATTAATAAAAATTAAGTTTAAAACCTGAAAGAATAAGCTTATCAAGGCATTGTTTGAACAAAATCTCAATTCAAACAATGCCTTGATAAGCTTATTCTTTCAGGTTTTAAACTTAATTTTTATTAATATATAGGAGCAATTTTGGGTCCACAAACCTCTTAGCTCCTCATTCTCCTTAGTAGTATGAACCGTAGTAGTAATAATAACTCTGTCAATATTTGGAATTAAGTGACAATCTGTATGTTGAAACAAAGGTCTAAATGAGTACTACATGAATAACATACAGTATACTCCACCTGGTATGCCAACTATATGGTGACACCATTGCAGCGAACACGTCGATGCCGACAACATCGACAGTTCGCTGTAATGGTCTGCCCGAGACCCCAGCACTCTGTCTCCCAGTGTCTCCTGGTCCTACACTCCTTCCCCGAATCAACTCCGACTCATAGTTGGAATCCTTTAGTTTATGGGAGTAAAGCCCCATGGTACAAAAACAGCCAGGGTCTCCTGCCGGATTTATGCCAACTGCAACTTGCAGTCGATATAAATCCATCGCTGTGATGTTGGTCAACAACATAGTTGTCGAACCAGCATCGCAGAGCCCTCCCATCCTTACATAATTACAGCCACTAATAAAAAGCAAGTAATCAACCAAAACATAAAAATTCCCATAGGATAACACTGCAACTTCAACGAAGGAATTTCTGTTGTACCTTAGGAGCTGAGAGGGACAGCTGTGAGGAGGGCACTCAAGCATGATGCCCATGATATGGGCCCTCAAAGTGGTCTGTTCAAGTGGATGCTACCTGTGAGAGAGACATGGTGAAATAAAATGCCTTTACAAAATGGCTTAGACACACAAAGCCAGTTTCCCTTACCATGTGGCCGTCAGATGATGCTGTAATCAGTGGTGAGCAAGTGGCTCACCTAAACAAAACCCCTCTGGGACCTGAAAAAACACATTTCTCACTCATAGCAGTAGAGTTGTACTGTGTGTGTGCAGAATTGCTATCATACCTTGGCAGACTGTTCTAGTTTAATGAGAATCGCTCTCCCCCCCCCCACAACAAAATCAAAAGAAATTAAAAGATTGAAGACTTTAGTTACCTTTTACTGCTGGACACAATCTGTTACCAAGAATTCATCATCCTGGGGATAAATACCTGAAAAGACAAGAAAAACACGTACTAAAGAATGATTAGAGATATGTTCTTTAAGGCTTACCCCCCCCCCAAATAAAAAACACAAATGAAACAAATAAATGATTGAATGTTTTATATACCTTTTCTGGTAGGACACAGTGTGCTGGATTTTCAAACCTCTGTCACAAGCTGTGACAATAGCGGCTTGCCCCGAGTGCTGGTGCATCCAGGACCCTGTGCCCGATTTTAAATGGGGCATGGTCCTGGCACCTAAGTTCCCCTGCTTGTGGCAATTGAGTGGGTGCACCAAATGAATGGCACACCCAGAAGGAGTGCCGTAAGTGCTATGATGTGGTGTGGTGGAAGCTGAGCTCTTCCATGGATGCATGGTGTTGCCCCCCCCCACCATCACCATGCCCCGATGTGCCCATAAGCGGTACATACAACACACAAAATAACCAGCTCCATGGTGATCTAGTACCCCCCATCCCAATCTACCCCACACTTAAATAGATCATGATAATACTCCTGATTATCTATTGGCCCCATCATCTCGGCAACCAGTGCTCACTATCCTGCTACCCCCATCCTAGGCCATTATCCAGTGGCCAACACAGCCCTCCACACATCACCACAGCCGTATGTTGAGTGAAGAATGAACTGTCAGAGCACATACTGTATACAGTACATGCTCTGACGGTTCATTCGATGACCAGCCATGGTGGTGTGTGGAGGGCTGTGCTGGTCACCGGATAATGGCCTAGGACGGGGAGGCGGTGAGCACTAGTTGGGGGCACTAGATCACCAGTGAGTATTATCATGATCTATTTAAGTGTATGGGTAAATCAGGGCTGGGAAGGGGGCCACTAGATCACCAGGGAATATTATCAATATCTAAGTAAGTATAGGGTAGATTGGGGTGGGGAGGGGGAGCCACTAGATCACCAGGGAGTATTATTAATATCTATGTAAGTGTAGGGGTAGATCGGTGCAGGGAGGGGAGGGGAGCACCAGATCACTGGGGATTGCATTATTACTGGTACTATAATGTATAGGGGCAGATCAGGGCAGCAGCTGACACAGTGGCACATACTGGACAGCTTTCCCAGGAGATGTCTAAGTACTGTTAGACCACCCCATGGCTGGTCTAACAGTACTTAACACTTTGTCCCTGGGGAGGGCTTTGAAAATCAGGAATTCAGAGCTGTGGTGGCCAGGGTCTGCCGCAAGCCCCCTAGTGCCATGCCGCAGCCACTTTTGTGGTGCAAGGCTGGTGCAAGCACACTTTGGTGCAAGCAGCCTGCTGGTTGATGCAGGATGCTTTGCAAAATAGCTCGTGGTGCTGCCGTTGACGAAAGGTGCTTGTTGTGTCCATCTTGTTGGATGCAAGCACCTTGCACCATTCTAAGGGCTTTGAAAATCTGGCCCTGTGTGTTACTCAAAGATCAGAAACATCCAGCTCTGGCTTGGGTGGTCATCATTAATATTATACAGACTTTTTCATAATTATGGCTGATTGGACATGGTAAATTAAATGGCAATGGTACTGGTCTGGACAAGAGTGAGATGTCATTATCATCATCATCATCATCATATACAGCTTATTGCAGGAGTGCACTTGAAGGCTGGATCACTTGCACAGACTGCTGGCAGGCATGCTAGCTCTAATTTCAGGCATGGAAATTCTTGGAAACTGATGATGCCACAGTGGTAACTGGTACATTTCAGGAGTGGAAATACTTGAGACTGGGGATGCCACAGTGGTATTGGTATATTTCAGGAGTGGAAATACTTGAGACTGATGATGCCACAGTGGTAACTGGTACATTTCAGGAGTGGAAATACTTGAGACTGGGGATGCCACAGTGGTATTGGTATATTTCAGGCATGGAAATTCTTGGAAACTGATGATGCCACAGTGGTAACTGGTACTGTACATTTCAGGAGTGGAAATACTTGAGACTGGGGATGCCACAGTGGTGTTGGTATATTTCAGGAGTGGAAATACTTGAGACTGGGGATGCCACAGTCGTATTGGTATATTTCAGGAGTGGAAATACTTGAGACTGGTGATGCCACAGTGGTAACTGGTAAATTTCAGGAGTGGAAATACGTGGAGAGTGTTATATTGGTCGGGCATGTTTTGTGTTGCTCATAGAATGGTTTTAATTTATGCTTAAAGGGTAGTAATCCAGACAATGAAGTGGGAGTTGGGCACCACCAGTCCATGGGAGAAGAGATGAAGCAGGAACACCGTCTCAGTTGGGTGTTACTGTACTAGTAGCAGCATCTGGAAAACTGTTAAAATGATGGATGGAATAGGGGCACCAGCAACACAAGGGATGAGAGAAGAAGTAACACCAGTGGAGGATTTTTTTATTAGCAGTAGCAATCAATAGATGGGTGGCAGTGGTGGGCAGTGGGCACTGGGCATGGCATCACTGGCATGAAGGAAATCAAAGATGTGTCATGTACTTTCAAAAGAATACACCATGTCAGTGCAAGTAATAATGAATAAGGGTGCTGCCCACAGATTTGTGTTAGTATAGCTGGCCTGCTGGCTCAGGGGCAGGTTGCCTATCTGTGACGCCGGCGACCCTGGTTCTGGAACGGATTTGGGATGTCGGAGACCCGGCCGGGGGAGAAGGATTGAGCATCTTCTTCTCCGGGGTAGTGTGTTTGGCACAACATGGATGCCTAATGGAGGTTGGGTGTACTGAGCACACCGACACCAATTGTTCAGGGGGGTGGGGCAGACACTGGTCATCATTGCATGTCCCCACCCCCACACACAGGGAAAAAATGCTGCCAGGCACCCCGAATGATGCCTGTCCAGGGCTTCAATAGCTCCCAGGATGGCCCGTTGACCTATCCCGACATTGCGGCACTCTAGGGGCCAGTGTCATGATCCCACCCTGGGTGGGTGAGCCAGGGGTTATCGATGAGGTGTGACCGATTTGGGAGCAGGAAGTGGGGGTCCATGACCAGGCTGAGGAACTGGGCAGCCAACAGCAAAAAAAAAAAAAAAAGATTTGTGTTACTAAGACTGTAAACGTTTGAGTAAATGTTAACATGTTGTGCTTATTTGCTTAATAGAACAATGATGGGTAACACACAATGGACTGGGTATGGGTCCATGATACAACACACAAATGTTGTATCCAGTACAGCAGGATTATTTAATACATTTAACATTGGTCATACTTGTATCCAAGCTGAGCTAGGTGTACTTTTATAAATGCTAGTTGTTTCACATGTGCTGGGTCAAGTGAGGATCAGTGAGGTTCCACCACATCCCCAGCAGTGCTGATTATTCGCTCAGGTACGCTGGTAGGGAGGCAACAGATATATTTAAGGGCCAACTGTGCCAACTGAGGTAATGCTTTCATCATTTTGATCCAGTACTCCACTGGGTTTATGGAAAATGACTCCAGAGGCTCACTAAAATAACAGTTCAGCAGATTGGGGGATGACAGTGGCTGCTGTTCTGTTCTCTTAAGTTGGCTTAGCTTGTAGTGTTGAGCTGAGCTCAGCCCAACAGTCACCCTCCTCCTCCAAGTTTTCAGGACTGCTTTTGGTTTGTGATTCTGACACTGGCTCAGCAATTGGCTTACCTGCTGATCTCACCAACCCAAGCATGCAGAAGCTAAGTTCGGAGCACATCTTCTTCTTAAACTCTGTAACCCTGTGTAAGAGCATTTATAAGGTGTAGTACCTCACATTTGAATTGTGGGCCCAACATAGTGGCAAATGTGTGCTTTTTATTGGCACACAGATCTGAGAATCGAACTTCAAGTTCTGTGGGGTGAGATTTTCCACAAGAGCTATCACTGGTCATGGGGTCTGGTTTGGATCTTTCTCAGCATTTTTATTGAATCTCTGCATGGCTTTTTTCAGGATCTGTTCAGCTGGCATGACCTGACTTAACAGTGCTGTGAGCATTAAGGTCACAAGTATTCCTTTCAAATGGGACTAAACCTTTACCAAGCCCTCAATCACAGCCAGTCCTGATATCCGAGGACTCCCCCATGTCAGTTTCCATGCTCACCTCATGAAGGGACCGCTTCTGCTCCAGAAGCCTTTGCAGCATCTAGTACATGGAATTCCAATGGGTTTGCACATCCTGGATGAGATAATGCTGCAACATTTGTAGATGCTCTTGCAGCTGATGTAGACATTTTGTAGCTTTCACAGAGTGGTGGAAGTAGCTACATATGCTTCTGGCAACTTTGGCTGTGTGATCTGCCTTTGCTGTGTTTGCCAATGCCTTTGTCACCACCAAATTGAGTGTATGAGCAACGCAGCATATCCCTTCAAAATTTCCATCTCTCAGTGCTTTTATCATATTCGTGGCATTGTCTGTGACCACAAATCCTACCTGTAAATTGTTACCATCAGTCCATGAGCTCAACATCTCTTGCAGGAATGACAGTATGTTTACAGCCCAGTGATCCTTTTCCTTAACACTGACATTTAGCAAAGCAGACCTGCAGGGAGAGTGGGAAGAGACAGAACCAGCTCCAGTACCACCATCACCACCAGTGACTAGTGTTGTGCGAAACTGGAAAATTATGCTCCACAAAATATTTTCTGTAAACTGCTGCACTATTTCTGTGTGTGTCAGGCTTGACTCACTGGGCTCTGTGTGTTGTAACTTGTGTGGTGTACCATTCAAAGATTGATTTACTGTACTGTACAACTGCACAACTGAGACCATATGATTACCAAGGTGTTGGCTGACTCCGTCTCTCTCTAGTATCAGCCTGTCTTTATTGGCTGCTACTTGAGTGGTGTGGGTATTATTGTTTTCGCAAGAAGCACCAACATAAACAAAATCACTAATCACAAATACACACCAAGTCACAGACCATTTCTCATCAGTCCTGTAAATGTGTGTGGTCCAGCACCAGCAAGCCATCTGCACCACCAATCGTAAGTGGTGAGGGACAGTGTGAAAGAAGGTCTGTTCACATTCGCCACTCTAAAATAGTTTAATCCCCTGATAAGCCTTCGGGTTCTGGTGTCAGTGGGGATTTGGGGTAGTACTAGTACTACTATAACCACAACTGCTACCACTACTACTACTGCATTTGCAGCACCATCATTTTATAAAAGTAAGAGGGCTTTATAGCTGACATCACCTGTCATACAAGAAGAACCTACCCTTATTACCAGTTGTAGTGCTATTCACACAACTGCCACCATAGAGGCTACATCGCCTGTCAGTGTGCTCCTCCTCACCACCACCAGTGCCATGATTTCAGCAACAACAGCAAATCCTTCCTGTACTGTTCACACCACCACCGTTATAATAGTGTGCACTGTGATTTTTGCACCTTGCAGAGCCACTGTCACCACAAGCTTTGCCTCCATTGAGAGTCCTGATTGTACTGCAGTCACCAGGACTACTGCCGTCAGTATTACAACTAGCTGTTCTATGATGTCCATTTCTTTGACTGTGAGTCATGATAGTAATGCTGTCACCAGGACTACTGTTGACACTGCTACCACCTTGCCAGCTGTGCCCATGACCACAGGTACTGTACCTACTGACCCCGAGACTGTTACAATGACCGCACCAGTTGTGTTACCAAAACATACTGTTGCTCAGCCTTGTAAGTTTCCTCTCACCACATTTCCTTTCACTGATGTTGATAATTCAGAGCAAGAGCATTCTTCCGGGTCTGAATATTTACCAGAGTCACAAGAGTTGCTCAATACATCATCTGACAGTGATACTCACCTAAGCCATGATACTCACGCTTGCTGCGGGGAGAAACAGACCTTCTCAGCTGTTTCGGCCTGTGGACAGGCTTTTACATCCTGCCTGTCTCCATCCGAAAAAAGCTTTTTGAATCACCTTTTGTGAAGAGTTTGCTCTGTTTTTCTCTGACAGAGTGTCAGCCATCCAGTCGGGGATTCCGCCAAGGAGGCTTTTGCCTCGTAGGGGTCGAGTTGGGAGTTTCAGAGGCACTCTGTCTGCCTGGGAGGAGTTTAGGCCAGTGGAGGTGTCTGAAGTGACTAAGGTTGTCTTAGAGCTGAAGCACACCTTTTGCAAACTGGACCCAGCACTGACGCACTTCTTAATGGGAGGTGTCGATGCCATTGGCCCGGTGTTTGCCAGGATTGTCAGGTGTTCAATGGCAGAGCGGGTATTCCCAGTTGCTTTGAAAGAAGCACTAGTGAAGCCCCTCCTAAATAAATCTTCCCTTGACCCAGATGTCCTGGTGAATTACTGTTCGATCTCGAACCTGCCATTCTTGAGCAAGGTTGTTGAGAAACTGGTGGCACATCAGCTAGAGGATCACCTGGTGTCCTCAGATATCTATGAGTCTTTCCAGTCAGGTTTTCGGTTTAGACATAGTACTGAAACTGCTCTAGTGAGAGTGCATAATCATCTGCTCAGGGCTAGAGATAGAGGAGACAGGTCAGTTCTTGTGCTCCTCGATCTCTCTTCAGCTATTGACACTGTGGATAACTTGTGCCTCTTGATCAGCTCTATGAGTTTTGTGGACTCGACGGTACTGTCACTCTCCCTATCTCCCATCCACCTGCTGTGTCTATTGCCACCTAACCTGTCTCTCTTTCTCTTCCTCATACTATTATGGATGGTTGCCTATCACGTCTCTACTTGTACCACTCCCTATTTATTTCCCTCCAGTGTTAAGCCCTATCCTTTCTTCTCTTAGAACAGTGGCTATGCACCACAAACTGTCTTGTATGATGATTTTTGTATAATTGTATGATGACTTTTCCTTCATTAATTGTATCTGTTAAGCAGTGCACTTACTATGTACTTACTAGGTTACTGTGTTCTTTTTGCCTAGCTCTCACTACATATTAGATAGCTGGTTATGTTTCTGGAATACTTACTGTGCCCCCACTTGTATTTTTCCCTCACCATGTTTACATCACAGCCTATCTGTAATATTCTCTACATGTATTTCTCCAAGTGCATTATACTGTATCTGCAATGTTGTTTTTTTTTTCCCTCATGTTGTAATTCTCCTGGGTCGCGGCTGAAAATAGTCATTTTATGGCTAGCTCACCTACCCGGTAAACAAAAACCAAATAAATGAAATAAATGGTTTAAGTCCTATCTCTCGGACAGAGTGCAGTGGGTGGTGATGGGGAATTTCACCTCCTCTTCCCCCCCAATGCCTCTGTCTTGCAGAGTACCTCAGGACTCGATGTTGTCACTGATGTTGTTCGCAGTGTACATGCTGCCCTTGGGCGAGATCATTTGACAATATGGTGTGGGAGTTTCACTGCTATGCAGATGATACCCAACTGTATTTGTCTTTTGCACCTGGAACATCGGTAGCGGTCGACACGCTTATTAGCTGTCTGGCTAAAATCAATGACTGGATGCTTCCAGCTGGCTAAGACTCAACCCAGCTAAGACTGATGTACTAGTAATTGAGCTGGGTCATGGGAGTGATGGCTTCCCACCAGGGGCTGACTCTAGACTTGTTCTGGGGTTTGCTCTGTTGGTCATCTCTCTGAGGGTATGAAATCTGGGTGTGATCCTTGACTGCAGACTGACCTTTGATGATCGGGTGTCAGCTGTAGTCTGCAGTGGTTTTTATCACTTGTGGAACATTGCCCGGATTAAGCCCCTCATTCTGCCCGAGGACCTGCTGACACTAGTGCATGCCTTCATGACTTCTGAGCTCGACTACTGCAACACTCTGTACTTCGGGGTCACAGCAGGGACCCTCTGCAGATGCAGCCAGTACAGAATGCAGCAGCCCGGTTGCTGACAGGCCTTTCAAGGTCAAGTCATGTGACTCTGGTCCTGCGTGCTCTGCACCGGCTGCCAGTCAGGTGGAGGGTCCTTTTCAAGGTGGGTCTTCTCACCTTTAAGACGCTATATGGGCTGGGTCCTAGTTATCTGTCTGAACTCCTGATGCCAGTGTCCTCTACATGCTCCCTCCGCTCCTCTTCGAGGGGCCTCCTGGCCATTCACAGGGTTTGGCTCAAGTCCTCATGTGATCAGGCATTTAGTGTTTTTGGGCCAACCCTGTGAAACTTGTTTTCCACCTGCAGTCTGGGAGGCTCCCTCATTTGAGGTATTTAAGGGGAGGCTAAAGGCCCACTTCTTTAGCCTGGCATTTGACTGCTAACATCTTTATTTCAGTTTTGTCCAGTTGCCTGAAGACTGATTTTTGAAACCTTATTCTTATTTTATTTTATCTTTGAATTTTAATCTTGTAATGGTTTTGATGAGTTTTTATTATGTCTTAATTAATTGCTGTTTGTTCTCGCTTGTGTACGGCGTTCAGAGCCTCTGGGAGTGGGCGCCTTATAAATAAAATTGCCTTGCCTTGCCTAAGTGAATTTGGCAATCAGGCAGAATATGCAGCATATGTTACTGAAAAGCGTGAAAGTGAAGCTGCCAAAAAATGCACTGCTGGTAGTCGTAGCAAGCAATCTGGTCATGGTCACCCTCCTCTTCCTCCTAAAGAAAACAACAAAAAATAATCCACATTGTCCTTTCAAAGAGTTCTGTCAACTCCATCAGAAAAACAAAGTAGTTCTACAACTACAACTGTTGTGGAGAAAGAAAGTGGCACAGCAACAGCATCCACTGCACACAAGTCTGATAAGGGAAAGGGGCAAAATATGACCATGGTCACCCTATTGGGGTCAGCACTTCCACTGTCAGTTGGGGGGGGAGTGTGGTGTCACTGTACTTTAGTGTGGCAAAACATAATGCAACAAAGGCAGTATGTTCTGTGTGCGACTGTACCATAAGTTGTGGTAAAAATCTTTCAGATCTCACAACAACTGCAATGATGAACCATCTCAGAATGAAACATCCCCATGTGCTTCAGAGATCCACAGCAGTTCCTCCCTTCCACAAAATGTGCCTGTCAGCCCCTCTTTTGGTACTGGTCTAGTAGATGCACAGAGTGTTGGAAGTGATTCTGTTACTGAGACATACTTTCTGTCCTCTACTCCCTCTACACCACTTATAGTTCATCCACATAGTGCAGCATCACCCAGTGTGCCTTCTACTGCTCAATCATGTATTACTGTAATACCCTACACCATGGGTTCAAAGTCAAAATCAATGTGATATGCTACAACTTTGACTACACCCATCATGCAAGCATTCCATGCCTGCACAAAATACCAAGCATCACACCCAACAGCACAGCAGATCACCAGTTTAATTGGTGGGATGATGGCCTTGGATCTGCAGCCATTTTCCATTGTGGAAAATACAAGTTTCCATAGGCTGCTGCAGCATTTACACCCGAGGTATAATATACCATCATGGATCACATTTTCACGTACTGCAGTACCCAACATTTACCATGATCTGAGAAAGGAAGTTAGCAGACTACTAGTGCAGGCTGTGGGTGGAGTTTTCTATTGCACAACTGACATATGGACCAGCATGAATTCGAATCATGCAAATATGTCACTGACAGAACACTGGTGTTTAGCAGATGTGGTAGTCACTGGTAGAGATGTTGCAAAAGAAAATTTTGCCAGTGAAATTGCCTCGAAATCGGCAATTTCACCACGCGAAATGTTCCATGTAATTGCAGGAAATTTAACAATTTCGCCCAAAAATGGGCAGCTTATATCCCTGGTATCTAGTGGTCACACCCCCCGGCTGATCACTGGCCCAGATTAAGAACCCCCCCTCCCTGGTGTCTAGTGCCCCCCCCAGCCGATCACCTGCCTTGAAGAAAGCCCCCCCTCATCGAGATTAGCATTAATTTCCACATCCCCAAATCTGTGTAAAGATAACCCAAACATTCCAATTCCCTGGTGTCTAGTAGAACCCCCACCCTGCCATCAAATAGTGCCCAACTCCAGTACCCCGAGCGGGCCATTGGCAGAGCCCTCCACTCGCCTCCATGGCCAGCAGCCTGACTGAGCACTTCAATGAATGAGCATGTGCTTGTACAAGCACACACTCATTCATTGAAGTGCTCAGTCAGACGGCTAGCTGTGGAGTGAGTGGAGGGCTGTGCCAGTGGCCCGCTCAGGGTACTGGGGGGAGCTGGGTGGGACATTTCTATCTGATGACAAGGTAGGGAGTGGGGGGTCCACTAAACACCAGGGAATTGGAATGTTTGGGTTATTTTTACACAGATTTGGGGATGGGGAAATTATGCTAATCTCAGTGAGGGGCTTTCTTCAAGGCCGGTCAAGTGGGACCCCCGGGGGGGGGCCACTAGACACCAGGGAGTCTAACTGCCAGGGGATGGGGAAATCCGGGTAGATTCTTAAATTGAGGTGGATTGTGAATGATCAGCCGGGGGAAGGGGGTCCACTAGACACCAGGGAGTCTTTTAATTGTTTTATTGATGCTGCCGAAAATTGCAAAATTTTGCCCACAAGCAGAGAATTTTGCCATTTCATGGGTGAAATTTCATGCTCAGTGGAGGAAGCTTTGCATTTCGTGCCTGTGAGAATTGAACACCTGACAATCCTGGCAAACACCAGGCCAATGGCATCGACACCTCCCATTAAGAAGTGCATCAATGCCGGGTCCAGTTTGCAAAAGGTGTGCTTCAGCTCCAAGATAACCTTAGTCACTTCAGACACCTCCACTGGCTTAAACTCCTCCCAGGCAGACAGAGTGCCTCTGAAACTCCCAACTCGACCCCTGTGAGGCAAAAGCCTCCCTGGCGGAATCCCCAACTGGATGGCTGACACTCTGTCAGAGAAAAACAGAGCAAACTCTTCACATAAGTTGATTGAAGAAGCTTTTTTTTGGACGGAGACAGGCAGGATGTAAAAGCCTGTCCACAGGCCGAAACAGCTGAGAAGGTCTGTTTCTCCCCGCGGCAAGAGTGAGTATCGTAGCTTAGGTGAGTATCACTGTCAGATGATGTATTGAGCAACTCCTGTGGCTCTGGTAAATATTCAGACCCAGAAGAATGCTCTTGCTCTGAATCCTCAACATCAGTAAAAGGAAATGTGGTGAGAGGAAACTTACAAGGCTGAGCAACAGTATGCTTTGGCAACACAACTGGTGCGGTCATTGTAACAGTCTCGGGGTCAGTAGGTACAGTACCTGTGGTCATGGGCACAGCTGGCAAGGTGGTAGCAGTGTCAACAGTAGTCCTGGTGACAGCATTACTATCAGGACTATCAGGACTCACAGTCAAAGAAATGGGCATCATAGAAAAGCTAGTTGTAATACTGACAGCAGTAGTCCTGGTGACAGCAGTACAATCAGGACTCTCAATGGAGGCAAAGCTTGTGGTGACAGTGGCTCTGCAAGGTGCACAAATCACAGTGCACACTGTTATAACAGTGGTGGTGTGAACAGTACAGGAAGGATTTGCTGTTGTTGCCGAAATCATGGCACTGGTGGTGGTGGGGAGGAGCACACTGACAGGCGATGTAGCCTCTATGGTGGCAGTTGTGTGAATAGCACTACAACTGGTAATAGGGGTAGGTTCTTCTTGTTTGACAGGTGATGTCAGCCATAAAGCACTCTTACTTTTATAAAATGATGGTGCTGCAAATGCAGTAGTAGTAGTGGTAGCAGTTGTGGTTATAGTAGTACTAGTACTACCCCCAAATCCCACTGACACCAGAACCCAAATGCTTATCAGGGGAGAAAATTATTTTAGAGTGGCGAATATGAACAGACCGTCTTTCACACTGTCCCTCACCCCTTACGATTGGTGGTGCAGATGGCTTGCTGGAGCTGGACCACACACGTTTACAGGATTGATGAGACATGGTCTGTAACTTAGTGTGTATTTGTGATTAGTGATTTTATGTTGGTGCTTCTTGCGAAAACAATAATGCCCATACCACTCAAGTAGCAGCCAATAAAGACAGGCTGATACTAGAGAGAGACGGAGAGTCAGCCAACACCTTGGTAGTCATATGGTCTCAGTTGTACAGTACAGTAAATCAATCTTTGAGTGATACACCACACAAGTTACAACACACAGAGCCCAGTGAGTCAAGCCTGACACACACAGAAATAGTGCAACAGTTTACAGAAAATTTATGTGCACATAGCCATGCACACACAGGCAGCGAAGACACGCAAAAAAGGAAAAACTTGCATGTACAGACCACTCAGGTGCAGCGAGCTGTGGAGGGAGGAGTCACTCACGACACACTCCTCACTCCGTCATATAGGGAACTGAGCAAGGAACCAGACCACAGTCAGCAACAATTCAATGGGACAAGCCTGACCCAGTGAGAAAAAGTACAACGCTTTTTAAATCACAAAAAAAAAAATGTGTGCAGACAACCATGAACTTCCAGGACACAGCTTCCAAGAAGAAGAATAGAACCCATGCACAGGTGATGTATGCACTGCGGCAAGCTGTGACAAGAGGGAGTCAGATGACACCTCAGTCGTGTAGTGAACCGAGCCCGGAATCTGACAACAGCAAAATACAAATTTGCTTCACAAAAGAAAATCACACTGGGGCTGTGTGGATTTGGAAGAAAAAGCTGAGATAAGCACAGCAGTTGGGATGGGTCATTCAGCAAAAACTTTAACCACTAAACAACCACTCACTGTTACTGAGCCCAGTAACAGTTGCTCACTACATGAAAAGCCAAGCTTCTTTCTGCTGATGAAAACAAATCCTGATAGGACAAATAGAACAGAAAGGTTCTTCTGCAAAAAATCAAATCACAGTGCTTCAGCTGTGCTGTGAAATTGAAAGCAGTGGGGGAGGGGTGTCAGCAGCACACACACACACACACACACACACACACTCTTTCACTTGTACACAGTCACACATAGTCTCCTTTTCCTTGTGACTGAGCCAAGTTTCAAGGATAAAAACAAAACTGCAGTCAGATCAGATGTCAAATATGACCATAATAAAGCCTCTGAATCACACAAAGAAACAATTTTGCAAGTTATACAAGTAACAAGTTGTAAACTAAGCAGAGCTAGCTCTATCACAAACAACTGTCTCCTGTCATCTACACACTCGGAGTGAGGAGATCACATGATGTTCCTGGCTCTGAGCTCCAAAAACAGCCTCCGATTGGCCAACAAAGCTCTGTGAGATTTTGAAATCCCACCTACCGAATAGTATGTCCTGAACAGTGGCTGAATAATGGACTATTCGGAATGGGCTCCCGAATATTCAGCAAGCCTACTATTTGTGGTATTCAGGAAATACTGTTCAGTCCATGTACAGCCCTAACAGCTGTTTGTTTCAGACAAAATAGCTGTCATTAACATTTCAGACAAAATAAAAAAACAGTATTGTACCACTAAAACCATATGGTTACAGCTAATTAACAACACTAGCAAGAGTAAATTGATTGGTTTATACTACTGACCCCCAAATACAAGCAGTTTTGTTAAAGAAGCGATAAACTATGAATTAGAACTGGCTTGTGACTTAGGTGATGTTTTGTTTTTGGGAGACTTAAACTACGGGGACATCAACTGGAACACTAACAGTGCAACCTACAACCATTTTATTTATTTTTTTATTTTATTACAAATTACCTTTGAACCAGCAGTTCGTTTACAAAGGTTCCACATCAGCAAACAGAAGAGACAACAAAAATGGAATGAGACAAAATGCAGAACATTTCGTTTTAACAATGCTTGGGACAGCTGAAATACAGCAGTTGCTAAACTTGAAACATGCATTGAAAATAGTACACGGTACATTATCTAGAGGGTAGAAAATAAACAGATTTGCAGAGGCAAATAGGCAACAGGTAAAGAGGCGGTTAGACTAAGACTATCATAAGTGCAGGTTATCAACGATAAGTGCTGAGGGACTGACAGCAGAGAGAAGGGAGGGGTAGGGAGGGAACAGAAATAGAGGGTGGGTAAAGGGGTATGAGATGGGGAGATAGGATAGGAGCAGAAAATGAAAAGTTGTTTTGTATAGAGGGTACAAGGAGGATGGAAGATTGCAGTTGAGTGGGGGTGTGGAGTAGCATTAACACACCAGTCAGGGGAGTGCCAGTGGAGTAGCAGGGGAGGTGGGGAGAGGGGAGAGATAGAAGGGAGAAGAGGAGGGGGGAAGAAAAGAAGAGGTAAGGAAGTGGGATGGGGAAGGGCAGAGTGGGTGAAATGCACAGTGGGAGATTAACATAAACAATCACAGTTGCTGAGGTTAGTGAGGTGCTGGCAAAGTGTGAGTTTGAAATGGCCAAGTCTAGTCTCAGATGAGACCTCGGGAGGGAGACAATTCATTAAAGATGGAGCCCTGTTAAAAAGGGAGTGTTGTGTTTTGGATGTGCGACAGAAGGGAATCTGGTAGAGAGAACTGTAGGTACTACGAGTGCAGTGTGTGAAAGTGGTAGTTGTCAGAAGGCCACGCAAGGTGGGAGGAGTAAGGCCAAGGCTGACTTTCTTAGCTAGGAGGAATGTCTGGTAGCCAATCCTACCTTGTAGGTGTAGCCAGGATGATTGTTTGTAGAGTTCACAGGCTACGGGTTCTTTTACCCATGCCTGTCATGAGGTGACAACACTTATTCAGAACTGTTCTTATTCTATGTAGGGTGGAGTCCATGGCAGCTCCATGGAAGATCAGCCCATAATCAATTAATGAGATAACTGAACTGTTTACGGCTATGCGCATCACCTCTTGTGTGAGACAGTTGCTATGGCAGAAGATGGTACCTATTCTGGTGTTAATAGCTCTGGGGATTAATTTTACGTGGGTGGTATAGGAGAGTGGACTGTCTAAGGTAACACCCAGGTATTTAAACTCGTGGACTTGTTCAAGTGGGAGGAGTTGCTTTTTCAGGATTTGTAAGCTTGCCATTCTGTATTTGTTGTGTGACTTAGCAAACAGCATGGACTTTGTTGTTTTTTTTTGTAGTTCATCAGCAGTTTGTGCTGAACAAATCACTTTTCAATGATATTAAGGTTGGATTGCAGGTCAGAGGATAGTTGGTCTGGGTTGTATGCATGGAGTAGAGGTTGGCATCATCCATGTAAATGATCATGTTGGTGTTACACACTGGTGGGAGATTGTTTAAAAAGAGGGTAAAAACAAGTGGCCCAAGGATGGATCCTTGGGTGACCCTGGAGCGCACTGGGAGGCAGTCAGAGAGAGAGTCACCAATTCTAACTCGTTAGTGCCTGCCCGTCAGGTAACTTTCAACCCAGTCGGTTACTTCCGTGGAGAGGTCTAGGGCAGAGAACAAGTGCACCAGGAGCTGGTGATTAACGGTGTTGAATGCCTTGGTCAAGTCTACATATACTGCCCAAAGCATCTTTCCAGAGTCCAAAGTTTTATGATGTGTGTAGCAAAATCGAGTAGGGCAGTGGTCGTACTATGTGCTTTCCTAAAACCATGTTGCAGCGGGCACTTGATATTGTGCTTATCCAAGTATTCTCTCAGTTGATCGGCCACTATGCACTCCAAGGCTTTGGAGAGTGGGGGAAGGATAGAGATAGGGCAGTAGTTGGAATGCTGGGTGTGGTCTCCCCTTTTGTGCACAGGTGTTACTGTGGCTGATTTCTAGGTCTGGGGGAACTGCCTGAGAGTAAGTGAGAGGTTTAGGAGTTTGGTGAGGGGGAGAAGGACAGCTTCAAGTGCAAGGTGGAGGAGTTTTAGATCAAGGGTGTCGCTACTTAATCTGGATTTGCCTAGCACCTTACTTAGATATCTGCAAGCTTCAGTAAGGGTTACCTTTCTGAAGCAGAAGAACCATAGTAAGACATTTAATAGGTTATGTACACAGTTAAACCTAACTCAACTTGTAACCTGTCCTACTAAAGGAGACAATATTCTTGATGTTGTTCTCAACTCTCACTCAATAAATGTCATTAACTGCTCAGTTGGAATGCCGCTACTGATGAGCAACCATAAAAGCATTACCTTTCAGATTGTCAAGTTATACTAAACCTGTGGGGTGCCATGAAATCTATTTAGGCCAAACTGAAGACATGAACAAAATTCTAAATGAATTCAATAAGTTAGATTGGGAAACTGAATTAAAGAATAAATCTGTTAGTGAAATATGTACTAAAATTAAATTATTTACTCTTTCATTATGTGATAAACACATAAAAAAAGGAAATATAACAGCTGTGGTATTAAACCTAGATGGCTTAATAAGGGTATAAAAAAACTGCTGTAAAAGAAAATGAAAATGTATGCATAATATCTACATCATAAAACAGATGTCACTTGAAATAATTACAAAACAATAATAAAAACATGCAAAAGTAAAATCAAGAAATCTAAACATAAAATGGAACTGAAAATGGCTAATAAGTCAAATAAGAATAATATGAAAGACTTTTATAGTTATATTAATTCATTAAAAAACACAAACAATAAATTCAGTTCGATTTGTAAGGATAATAAATTGATAACTGACCCAACTGAAATGGCTAATGCATTTAACAATTATTTTTATTCAGTCTTTTCCAAATCTGACTATCACTTAGAAAAATTCTCCCTTATTGACTCAGAATTTATCAAAATCTCTGAGGACAAAATGATTAAGAAGATAAGCAACTTAAATCACAGTGCCCCTGGCCCTGACCAGATATCCAGTAAAATACTTAAAATATTATCACCTGGCATTGCTACTGCACTTAAATATCTGTTTAGAGAATCAATCATTGTGGAGATGTCCCTAGTGACTGGCATACAGCTACTGGTTTCCCAATCTACGAAAAGGGTAATAGAAATGTGAGTAACAGCTATCACCCTATAAGCCTAACTTGTGTTCCTTGCAAGTTATCAGAATCAATTATTGAGGCTAGGATAACACATCACTTACAAAATACTAAACAAATATATTGGAACAACATGGTTTCTCCACTGGAAGGTCCTGCATAACCAGTCTACTTTGTTTTTATGAAAAAGCTCTCGTGCTCTGGATAATAGGTATCCTGTGGATTGCATTTACCTGTATTTTGCAAAGACCTTTGATTACTGTCCCCCATTGGGTCATCATCAAGAGAATGGCTACACTTACTATAAATAAATACATAATAAGCTGAGTAAGTGCTTGGTTAGGAAATAGGAGTCAGAGAGTATGCATTAAAGGCTACCTCTCAAACATTGGCAATGTTTCTAGTGGAGTTCCCCAAGGGTCTGTTTTAGGTCCTGTCCTTTTCCAGATGTTCATGTTAGACGTGACTGCACATGTAAGTAACTGGTCAAGTAAATATGCAGATGACATCAAATTAGCCGGTAAGGTTAGCTCTAGGGAAGAGGCAAAATCCATACAAGCAGATCTAGAAAAAATCTGTAAGTGGACAGTCATTTGCGGCATGAAGTTCAACATTGACAAATGTAGCGTATTACATTTTGGTAATTAACCAACTAATGCAACCTATAAACTTAGAGATAACATAATTAAAGAGGTGAACAATGAATGTGACCTAGGGGTCATCTTTAACAAGAATGTTGACTCTGTAGACCAGTGTACCATTATAACTGCCAAGCCAAATAGATTGCTTTGGGCTATAAAATGTAATTTTACTAGTAAAAGAGCTGAGGTTATAATGCTCCTTTACAGAGCATCTGTGAGGCCTATTTTGGATTATGCTGGCCAAGTATGGAGTCCTCTAACTAGGAGAGAGATATATAACATTGAGAAGATCCAGCATAAAACAACAAAAATGATCTATAATATAAGGCATGATTGTTATCCTGACTGGCTTCATCATCAGAATCTGATGTCCCTTGAGATGAGAAGGAAAAAAGGTGGCCTATTGTTGTGTTAGGATATCATGCAAGACCCCTACCTAATTACTGTATTAAACTTACAGTTCAAAACTGACAGTCTAAGCACTAGGGGTCACCCACTGCAATTGAAACCACAAAAATATAATACCACCAAAAGGAAAGGCTTCTACACTTAGGGTACTGTAAACCCCTGTGGCAAATTACTAGAGGAAATTGTTATCAGTAAAAACAAAGCTGCATTTAATTCTAACCGAAATAAATATATTTTTAGGGGTCACAATATGTTTTATTATGGGTGAATGATAGGAGCTAACATGGGTAACTTGCTTACGTTCACTCCTTACAACCTAGTATGAAACCTAGTATGGTTCTGTCAGTGAACCTATACGAGACATAGTTGGATGGCCTGGTGGAAGCTTTAGGCAGCATATACAATGTGGCTCTTACAGGAGACTTTACTTTGAGGAATTCTTCTGTCTTACTGGTGATGATCACTTCAGTTACAGCCTGTTCGATTATTACATAGAAACATAGAAGTTGATGGCAGATAAGGACCGCAAGGCCCATCCAATCTGCTCATTTCTTTTTCTACCTTATGAATGTGCCATTGGCCTTTGCTCTGTCAATGGCCTATCTATTCATACTCATCTGTATTGCTCCCTTATGCCTATCCCATGCCTGTTTGAAGCTCTGCACTGTATTCATATCCACCACTTCCTGAGGTAGGCCGTTCCATGCATCCACCACCCTTTCTGTGAAAAAGAACTTCCTCACATTACTCCTTAATCAGTTTCCCTCTAATTTCATGCTGTGTCCTCTTGTCCTGCTATTTTTCTTATATTGAAACATGTTAGACTCTTTCACCTTGTTAATGCCCTTAAGGTGTTTGAATGTTTCAATCATAACACCTCTCTCCCTCCTTTGCTCTAGGGTATACATATTGAACTCAGTTAATCTGTCCCAATATGTTTTCTTATGCAGTGCCTGTACCATTTTGGTTGCCCTTCTCTGGACTGCCTCAATTTGGTTAATGTCCTTGTGAAGGTGTGGCCTCCAGTATTGCACGCAGTACTCCAGATGGGGCCTAACCAGTGTCTTGTAAACAGGGATTATTACCACCCTCTTCTGACTTGTGATACCCCTGCTAATACACTCCAACATCCTTCTAGCCTTACCTACTGCTTTAGTGGTCTGCTTGGATGATTTCAGGTCATCGGTGATGATGACGCCCAAGTCTTAGTGTCTCTTTATAATGTCTTTGTTGGATCCCCATTTAACCTGCAGTTAAAGTTAGCATCACTCAGCTGTTTTTTAATCTCAGATTCATACCAATCACTATTTATTACAATGACTGATCTGCCTTTATCAGCGAGTTTTATTGTGATGCTAACATTTTGCTGGAGGCTATTCAATACTTCCTGTTCTGTCTTGGTGCAATTAACATACATAGGTAGTTAGCTTTAAACATTTTCTCTAAATCAATCTCACGCACATATAAAAAGGTCTGCACAGTACTTTCATAGATGCCATGAAATTTTGACTTAGGTTTAAATTGTATGAAAAATTAGACATTTTCAACTTCATCCTTAATTGAGGCACCTCTCTCTATATGAAATACAGGTGCATCTCTGTCTGCCTCATAATAAAAGGAACTCAGATTTAAAAGTCTTACATGTTGTCAAGGCACAGGTCAGAAAGCATAGGAAAACCAGGAGCAGTTTCAAAATTCCCAAGTAGTGTTTTATTATCAACAATAGAATAAATTTTTTTTTTTGGGCAGCTATTTACATAGGCAGTACAAACAGAGAAAAAGTCCTTCATCTGAGGGTATCTCTAATTCCAAGTTTCAGTCTGTCTCTCACTCTCTCATAAACAATAAAGCTGAATGAACTCCAATCCAATGGTACTTTTGACTTCTTTATTTGCATACACACACATCATATATTTGTATCATTACATCATTGTATACACACATTATCACAAAAAAACTAGCACTAATCCTACTGAATTAGCACTTTCTCCATAGCACTTACCCAGCCAAACTCACAATGGTTATGTCGTAGAAATGTTACTGTGTTCGCATTTGTCATATGCACCTACTGTTTAATTCTTATTACTTCTCCTTTATGCTGTAACTTGTGGAATTATTTTTCTTTTAAACTGGACACTTGTGAAAATGGACAGATCTTGCTCACATGCCTTTCCAGCATAACAAATTAAATGAAAAAAATAAAAATGATTTAAAGGGTGACAGTTTTGTGGCATCACCACTTCCTCAGGCCCAGCAGTGTTCTTTCTTTTTTCTTTTTGTAATGTCACTCCTTGTGACTTTTGTCTTTCTCTCCTTCCCTTTGTATATCTGTCTATCCATCACTTTATATCTTTTTCAATCTGTCCCTGAGTGTTTCTTGTGTTATAGCCACCATACAGTTTACTTTCTGTGACACAGCACACCACTCCTATGTTCCCTAAATTCCAAATAGCTTTTTGCAATCATTTCAGCAGTATAATTATATACATTTCAAACCAAGGGATCCCAGTTTCACACAAAGATCCATATAGATTTTATAAATGAAGATATGCAAGGGGGAAGAAAAGATAGAAACAGGAAGTGAAGGCAGAGAGATGGCGAGAGGCGGAGAATGACAAGATTGTCAAAATGATCATTTCCTAGGTTTCAAAAGAACATTTATTTGCACACCCAGACAGACAAGAGACAGAAAAGGAGAGGACAGAACAAATCCTTGTGTTTTACTCTTTCTGCATAACAAATGGGACAGGGCCTTATTCAACCCTGTCACATTACAAACTTGTGCAAATCCACCAAAATGTCAAATTCATTAGTTGGTCTTAATGGTACAAAACTCATCCTTCTTGAGAATAGTCAGTTCAGGACATAGTCAGAGATGTGAATGACACTGATTGTTTCAGTATTGGCTCTGTCTTTTAATAGCAACGTGGACGGTTCCTGCCTCTGCTTCTCCCTTTTCCCTTCCTCTTCTATCCCTGTCAATCTTGATTGTAGTTTCTGCTGCCTCCTCCTCCTCTTCTTCTTCTTCCTTCATTCCTCCTCAAACATCTTCTTCTGGTTCCCTGAACATGGCTAAGTAGGGTCTGGGTCTGGGGTAATTGTTGGCAGTTGCTGGTGGGGGTTGGTGGGGGGGGCTGTGTACATGGAATGTCTTCTTCTAAAAAAACACATGAAGACTGTCCCTCGGAGTCAGAGCTGCTTGTTATTGATGAAGTACCACAGTAATGACTTGGGATTTATGTTGTTATTTTTCTACCATTCCAAAATCTGTTCTGTTTTATAATAGTTTTCATCATGTGAAAATTTTCTCTTTTTCGTTGCACTGATCCTAGCATTGTGATGTTTAATAATCTCTTGCAATGCATTTCTATAATCTGTATATTCAGCAGATGAAGAAAACTGACTTACTGTTTTTCTCTTTTTCAATCAGGATTGCTTTCACTGCTGCCTGTGTCTCTTGTGAGTCCTTTGGGATGAATCGCATGTAGCCCACTGATGCATCCAAGCTTGCTTTCTGACATTTTTCCATGAAGCCATTCTTCTGTTTATTGAATGCTGTTTTTTTTTTGGTGACCAGCAGTCCATGGGGTGCTTTACCCCTATCCAAATATGTTTGTAATGACATTCTTTGCCAATAAAGGTGGTGTGCTTTTAATGTAGTCCTCTCAAGTCTGAAACAAGATTTTTTTATAGTGACAACATAATTATCATTCTTTGAAGCATCCCCTACCACTCTGCCTGTACCCTATCTCGCCTCGCCTACCACACACTCCCTTCTACCCTGTTACACTCTCTGTTTTTTTCCTTTTTTAACTCACTGTCTGTCTTGTTACTTATGGCATTGTCTGTAATATACTATTACCCAACAATTGTCCTCGTTAGTACTTCCAGCTACTGTTACTAGACTCATTATACACCATGAAGGAATTGAACCACTGTATCCAAACTGTTCTCCACTTATGACTACATTTAACTATTGTATCTCTGTATTGTATAATATTACTAAGGTGTTATGTTGTGACTGTTCATATATTGTATATCTTGTGTTCCTGTGCTAACCAACTCCATCTTGTAAATGAGCTATGTTCAATGGTGTTTGCCTGGATAAATAAAGATTTGATTGATTGAAGCATTTTGATTATTTACGATTACAGTGCACTGCTTGAAAATCAGGTTTACAGCCCCTTGTGGATAAAACAAGGAATCTATAAACCTGTTTGACTTATTAGTAGAGGCATCAAACAACACACCTGGGTTCGAGAATGAGCCCAGGTAATCAGGGTCAGAGGGAGGGGAAGGAGGGAGTAGCTGGATTGAGCCTCTGTTAGGCAGTTCTCCCCTCTGGGGGAGGGTTGGGCACTGATCCGACCAGCGGATGGTGTCAGGAGAGGAGGGCACTGTTAGGTGCCTGGCAAAAGCTGTGTCTCTGCACGGCTTCTCGCCTGGACCTTGGTCCTCCACACTGGTGCCCTCTGGGGAGGAGGTTAGGGCTTCCCTTAGCTACCTCCATAACCATGAAAAACTCACATCCCTTGCTGTGCACTGTAATCTCTGCAAGGGGGGATGGAGCAGATGGTTGGTACACCACCACTGAGCCTCGCCGGCAGTCCGGGAAAAATGTCCCCATAAAAAAAAAAAAAACCCTAGTATTTGGCGAACTGGTCATTTTATGACCACTTGACCACTCAATATCAAAAAGTCTGCTCCACGGTTGTAACAATACTGGTGCACAGATAAAATAATTGAACTCCAAGGGCTAAATCACTAAACTGCTTCACGGTGAAAACGTATTTATTAGAGCATTTTAGCTCAAAAGTTAAAGTACAGATATAATAAAGTGGCGTGAAAAAAACACTCAGCATTTTGCAACCTTACATGTTGCTTTGTTAAGAGAGAGTGCAGTACAAAATTCATGTGTCTTATACAGGTATGTCATTATAATCTTGTGCAGAACATGCACTTTCATTAAATACACATACAAACCATTAAAAACATTACTCTACTTGATTGCCTCTAATTTAAAAAACTACATGGATATTATGACAACATAATAGCCAGTACACAAGTAGATCATTCAATTAGTTGCATGCAATCTTGCCTTCATTCAGAAATAGGGCCAGGCATGATATCATCACATTTAGTGTTGTCCATACTTGTATCCATGGAAACTATAAACGTTCCTGTCATTCTTACAGCCAAAGCAATAAAAAAGCACAAACAGATCAGAAATGCCTTGGAATCAACCTTTAAATCACCAAAACAGGGAGAAGTCTAATCTATCATTCAGAGCCTTTCCCCTTGTAGCTTTTAATTTGTATATCCACATGGACTCCTTTTACAATACTCTTCAATCAACATCTCCTCCTCTCAGTCTTATTAAAACATGCTCAATTCCTATAAGTGAGAATGAATAGCCCTCCACTTGTTCCAACACATGTAGTGCTAAAGCATTTTCTGGGTCTTATTTAGTTATGCTAACTACTGTATATGTTCCCCAATTCTGATTTTCAATTTACTGTATATCTGGACCAATGCAAATGTCAGGCTTTTTATGTTGGGAAAACCTCTAGGAAGTTTAAAGATAGCATGAGGAACATATTAGCCAGATTGCTAGGGCACAGAAACATAGAATTTGATGGCAGATAATTACTGCTTGGCACGCCTGGTCTGCTAATTTCCCTACATATCAGAATAATGCATTTAAACTCATTCGGGCGTGGCTAGCAGCCGAGCTGAGAACATCTCCTCTAAGCAGCTCTGCAGTTAATACAATTTGAAGCAAACAGATCAGCTTTTTAAAATATAAATTAGCAATTTCTATATATATCAGTGTATACAGCTTGACGTCCAGAGTTTGCAGATATAAAAATTTCCTAATATGAGTACTCACAGCCAGAACAATGGTGAGAAGTAATAAAGCAGCAGCAAGTTCTGATGGAGTCCACTCCAGAGACCCAGGAATGGGTGACAATAAAGATCTACACACCCCGGTGGTGGAGATCAACCCAAGGCCCAACCGTCAAATGTGGCTCTTCTACATGCAATCCAGAGCTTAGACAAGAAAATGGAAAACTTCAGTGTGGAGCTCAAGCAACTCAACTCAAAGGTAGTCGGATTATCAGAAGAGGCTAAAGGGGCAGCAAAAATTATGGAGAAAGCTATGGATGTCACCACGGGACTTATGAAGGAAAATGGACTGTTGAGAAGACGTTTAGATAACTTAGAGAACGTTGCTCGCGCTTCTAATCTCAGAATCATGGGTTTACGTAAGAACGCTGAAGGAGACAACCCCAAAATATATCTAAAAACAATGCTGAATCAACTCCTAAATCTGGAAGAGGACTTTGTGATAAAAAAACTATACCGAATCTCCCCACGTGGCAAGCGGCCCAGGTAGGTAACAGGTGAAGCTATCCCTTGTACACTTTTATTAGAGTTGGGCTCATCAGAGGACAGAGACTTGATTCTAAATAAAGCTAAGCAATTTAGCCCATTACAATGGCTGAATTCTCAAGTGCACATCTTCCCAGATCTCAGTTTTTCGATTAGAACAAGATGGAAGGGGTTTGATGGTGTGCTTTCTCACCTTCGCACCATCTGTATCCACCATGTCCTGCTCTTGCCTGTGAGTTTACGTGTCGTTTATGGTGGAAAGATCTACCAATTTTCAGACCCAACTGACGCCGCTAAGCTGTTGGTAAAGTTAGAAAATCAATTTTCTACTAAAGGGGATAATTCAGAGTGGGAAGAAGAAGCTGAGGATTAAAACTAAATGGGGACTAGCTATTTTTTCAAAAGATAAAGGGGGACTGGTGTCTAAGTGACTGCTTTATTTGGGTGTGACATTACTTAATGATGGGGATTTATTAAAATGGGCATTATCTGAGTACACCAATGCCCCTGGTACATCCGAGAGGGAGGATCTCTAGGTTCTTCCTTTTCCCATTGTTTGTTTTAATCATTATGCTTTCCTCAAACAGTAGAATGCTTCATGAGTTATAAGATTGCATTTTCACCTTGTTATATCTCAGCAGATTTGGTTTGAGAATTATTTGTTTTCTTTTAATAAATAAATACTAGATATAAAGGGGAATATCAATGACTGCTTTAGAGATGTGGAGGATTGATGCTAAGTGTTTTCGGTAATGAACTTGGGAAGGGCCAGTTAATCCTCTTGTAAGGATGACAGATTTGTTGGTCCTATACGTTGATCCCTGCTCATGGCTGCAATGGCCATTCAGACTTATCTCATTGTATTTGGACAGTTCCTTTAATCTTACCTTTGTTGGGAAAAAAATTGCTGGAACTATGATGGATACCCCCAAGTGAAGTAACAGTGTACAGGGGCATATATATTAATTGTGTTACTGTTAAAATGTTGTACTTGTTCATTGCAAGTCCTGAATGTCCTGAAGTGCCTGCCTGTATGGGCTTATGTGTAACGTTTTTTACATAAATAAACTATAAGTATAAAAAAAATAAAAAAGGAAATGGGTCCTGATCATTCCTTTGAAATATTGGGTTTAAAAGTAAAATTGGACCATGGGAGAGAACTATGAGAATTGACTTCTCCACTGGGAATCCTTTTGGATGCATCATCCTAACCAGGCTTAAATGACAGGATGGAGCTTGCACCATTTTGGTGTAGAATTGCCTTGTTATAAATTGCCTTGTTTTTTATTGCTGCTGTATCTACTTATGTGCACTCTCTACCCCCATCCCATGCTATTTTATTTGGATTGGTGTGTTATATCCTTGTTATTTATTGTTAAAGAGCTGCTGACGCCATCTGGCCAAAAGTGCTACATTGCAGAATTAGAATAAGCATATCCACAGTAAATCACGTACCAAAAAGTACATTTCTGTGTTACTCCATTTTAAAGTTATTAGCCATTTTGTAACCTTGATTTCACTACCTGTTCACAGAAAGCCTGTTCCACTGAAGAGCTGCTGCCAATGTCATCTAGGGACTTTACAGTTTATTCTTCCATGTCAGCAAGCTTATAGGACATGTTTCTCTAAAGCTGTAAAGATCATGTGCAATGGTTTTCATAAATAAAACAGGCAGCATGAGTTAAACATTGCTTTAAAAGCTTTGTGTTTCAGGATTTGTTACAAAACTGACAATATTTTGTCTGGATGCCTTTTTATTGAGGTCCTTTTGCTGAATGCTGTATCATAGCACACTGTGAGGTTTGCAGACTGAATAAGTTTCTGATGAAAGGTTGAGCTCATTCATACCTATCAGTCAATTGAGGCAACTTCTAAGAATGGCAATTTAAAACAATTATCCCATCCCCTTCTTAATGGGGGTGGAGCAGACTCATCTACGTTCTACTCTAAATTAAAATGATCATTTTACCAGAGCTAACACTTCCACCCCTAATAGGAATTAACACATATAAGGCCCTTATTAAAATGTATTGTAAAGCAGACAATGACAAACAGCAGTAAAATTAGTAGTACTCAAAGGCCCTGTCCACACTACGCCGCTTGCACCCGGTAACGGATGCAATCCGTTATGGCAGTGGAGCAGTGCAGTGCGTCCACACCTCGGCGGTGTCCTTTACAGGACCGGCACAGCTGGTCCACACATCGGGATCCAGGTGACCATTACAGTGGTGCCCGATCCCACAATGCAGCTCACTCTGCACTTGGTGCCCTGCAGGGGACTGTTACCGGCAGTCCACACTACCGCCGGTAACGTTACCAGGGCGGGACTGGTTTCATAATCATTGTTAAAACCACCTCATACATGGTTTCAACAACGGTTACGAAAATGCCTCCTGTAACGTTACAGGTGTAAACGTGACCTGCTACGGTAACGTCTTACACCCTCTGTAACGTTACAGAGGCGTAGGGTGGACAGGGCCTAACTGGCTTCAGCAGTCTGGAGGCATGCTGACTTAGTATCCAGCAACCCTGGTGAAATGGACCACACAAAAACAGCATTAAATAATGCAATTTTATCAACTTTGTTACAAAACCTGGAACATACATAGTATTCATAGCAATGTTTACTGACTGGTGCTGTCTGTTTTACTTGTGAAAACCATTGCACATGATCTTTACAACTTTGGAGAAATGGGCCTTATAAGCTTGCTGACAGTCATTACTAGACTTTGAGCTCCCTACATGATATAATCAGCAGCTCTTTACTGACACCTGCTTTTATTGCACAGCTAGTGCAATCAAAGTTACAAAATGGCTAATAACTTTAAAACCAAGTAAGGTAAAAATCTAGTTTTTGGTATGACATTTACTGGGAGTGTGCTTATTTGGATTCTGCAATGTAGCACTTTTGGAGTCAGTGGCTCTTCAATCATTTCATTACTTGTATCATTCCGTGTACAGAATTCACCTTCTTGTCCTTCCTCCTCTCCCCTCCTACTTTTGACATTGGTATCACATGCTGCTATCATGTGTTGCCTTATTGGAGGCAGTACAGTGTAGTGGTTAAGGGCACTGAGCTGCAAACCTTGAGACCTGGGTTTGAACCCCATCAGCCCCCACTTGCATACTGTGTGACCCTGAGCAAGTCATTCCAGGTCACACTTGGAAACAAGCTCTGGCTTAGTGTGCCCTTCCTGGTTAAACAATTTCCCCTTTTTAATATGTACATTCTTGGCTGCTGTTGCCCTCAACTCACTGAGGGCATAAGTTTCTATATAGTCTATCCCCTCCTGTATTCACCCTTACCTCCACCACCACCTGACATCCAGTATCTGGCATTAAATATTGTGCTTTTCTGTAAAATATAGATGATTCTTGTGTTGTACCTTGATATTAGATTGTGCCCCTTTCAACTACTGTATGTTTTCTAGCTAATTATCCCCCCTTCCCCATTTATAATCTCATGAATGGCTTACCGGAATTAAGTTTTGGTATTAATTTAACTAAGTATGTATTTTACATAAAGGTCCCTGTTTTCTTTTGTTACATATTGCTCTATTTCCTGTGGATCTGGGTCACTGTCTTAACTTTGCATGTGTGTTCCATCTGCAGTGGCCACGGGAGGTGTACTGGCACAGGTAGCAAATTGAAATCATCTTTTTTTTTTTTTTTGGTGCCTCATCAGAACTTAAGATTGCATAATATGTATATATAATAACTGTTGACCCCCTATAATGGCTGGAAAAACATTCCTGATAAAATGCCATAATAAACTTACAGCAGGTTATAATAGCATTTTCCTCCTCGTGCTGTCAGTTCACTGACACATGAAAGAAAGCAGTCTGGCTCGAGATAACTTTCTGTCTCTCACCACAACAAAGCCGTACTAGCACACATAGCTTTCTGCCCTCAGGGAAACACTACCCATTGATCACAGCAGCAGACACCTAAGACCAAGGAAATGGAAAACCATTTTTCAATGCCATTTGTCAGTGACTGCAATAAATTTGTTACAGAACAAGAGAATGTGAACACTGCTAATAAAACAGCAAATTGTCTGTGGTTGTTTTAAAGTTACTTACTTGAAAAATTCTCTAACCTCTGCTCTTTCAATGCTATGGAAACTGGAGTGAGCCCTGCTGGCAAAGAAAACAGTCTTAAAAAAATAGCCTTGTTTAAACAAATGAGTGACCTTTTTTGCAAGTTATCTTGAAAGTGTAACTCTTCAGGGGCCAGATATTCCAAACTTTGCCCCGGGGCTAAATTAACACTGCCCAGCGTGCTAAATTAGACTGGAACTAATAACCCACTATATTCAAAAGGGATAGCCCCGGTGCTAAACCTGCTGAATGTAGCATGCTAAGGAAGCCGGGCAAACTGGGCTGGGAGTGCAGTACAAAAATAGCCCGGGAAATAAGACAGCTCTGAATATAGCAACCAGGAAGTGCAAACCACAACAGCAGCCCACTGCAAAGTGACATGAAAGAAGGCAGAGGTGAACTATGTGGCCAATGTGTGTGCTAGTAAAGGAGTGGATTCATTAAAACTGCAAGCACCAGCTCATGTGAAATTCTGCAGAAGTTTTGCAGAAATGTACCATGTGTCTGAAACATTTGCACGGCACAGATACATTTGCGCAGGCTTTGTGCGGAGCTAAGCCGTTTGCCTGGCGCTATCATGTTTGCCCGGGGCAAACATTTGCTATATTCAAAAGTGACATGCAAAATGAGCCTACTTAGACAGTCTGTGGGGAAGCATCCAGATTAGCATCTCATTATGTCCTGATCTGCATGCAGTTTGCCCAGCGCTATTGCAGGGTCCCACAGCTCCACCTGTAGGTCAGTCTGGAAGTACAGGGGCTAGCTGGGGCTGACCACAGCTCCACCTGTAGGTCATTCTGGAAGTGCATGGTGGTATCTGCAGGCTACATTTGTACAGAACCACATAGAATATTGTGCCCCACAGGACTACACACCACAGGCACAGGTGGTGGTGCTACATGCAATTGTCAAACTGTAGTTCCTGCTGCAGTGCACAGCAGACACTACAGTAACAAGGGGGCCAGTAGTATGAGGGGCACATCAATGCCTATGGTGTTTAGGGCATCAATGACTGCTGCACTTTACATAGTGACAAGCCCATCTTGCAGGTGTGTACTGACAGTGGACATTACTGTTATGCTGTTGTGCAACCCACAGATGCTGCACCACTGGCATGGAATACTCACAGTGACATATACATGGCTGGCTGTGTGTGCTGTCGTGTCTGTACAGATGTGTGGTATATAGCTAGACTGGCACATACCATCAGACAGGCACACTAGTGTTGGGGCATTCCCTGCACTGGACCATTTGCACTGTGTGGATTTTCCCAGCCTTGTGGCACCACTCAGTATGTGGTACAGACTGGCCATCTGTACACCCTCCCCTCAACACCTTCCATGCCCCCAGTGCTGCATGTGTGTACTGGATTCTACTGGTGTCCACTGAAGGGTAGTCTGCAGCTGTATGCAGTATGCTGTATGGACACACTGCCATGGTGTCCACTGGGTGCCAGGTCACCACTTACTGACTGGCATGGCTGGGACCAGTGGCAGTTGATGGGAACATAGGAGGTGCCATCCATGTCCAGCATGTTTCTTTCATGTCTGGTTTCTTTCTATGTTTAATATTTACTGGTTAGGGTCGATAAACCACCACTGGCAGACCCTCGCAAACTCCATAATTCACACTTGTGAATTACAGAATTCCATAAACCATGGTTCTATGTTGTGCAAAGTCATGCAAAGCCATGCAAAGCCACAAAGTCATGCAAAGCTGGTTTGCCCAGAGTTAAGACTACCTTTAATTGGGAGGTAATTTGCACCGCAGAAAGTGCCGAGCTAAGTCGCGCAAAAACACTTTGTGCAGTGCTAATGCACGGAATATGGCATTGCACCTATATTCATGTACACTCCCCCTCTTTTTGCCCCTTGCATACATTATACTTTTGCCAGGCACTAATGCAGTTTTCCAGCACTATTTGGCCTTTTCAATATAGCGGACCCGTGCAAACCAAGTGCAAAAGGTTTGCGCCCGGCTCAAAGTTTGGAATATCTGGCCCCAGATGTTCTGATGTTTGCACTGAGCTACTTTTCCTGCACTAAAGCATAGTCAAATCTAGTAAAAGAATGCAATTCATTCTTTAATGAAATGTTTTAGAAAAGTTTAGAATCTGTTAATTATTACCTGTTGATATTCAGTTAATGCACTTTTGTTAATTTGTTCCATTCTTTAGAAAAGTTTCAAGAAAAACAAATGAAACATAATTTGCTCTATAATATTGCCTTTTCATTGTCTTAAACACTTGCACCAGTTATTATAAACAATAATGCCTGTGCAAGGGTGTGTGTTATGAGGATGATTCACACACCCTCAAGATAATCTCATAAATGACTCGAGCCTCGCTCTTGAGGTTTATGGATTATCACACAACTCGGGCATATGAAAAATCCTCATAACATACACCTGCACGGGCATTATTCTTAATTCACTTTTGTGCATATGGATGATAAATAGGGGATATGTGATGGCCTCACATGTAATATGTTTTTTATCTACACGAGTTGACTTTGACTTCAGTGACCTCATGAATGGCACAGCCGTGAGTGAGTGCACTGAGGTCAAAGGTACAAGTGTAGATAAAAAACATATTATATGTAGGGCCATCACATCGCTGGTTTATACAATGGGTGTGAGAGTTTTTCACACTTCTAACACTTGTCAAACAGGCACAATTATTTAATAAACAAAAGGATTTGCATTGAACTATTTTGTTGTTACCTCCTCTGGTTAGCTGCTTGTGCCTGAGGTCCGTTGTAGCATCATGGAGATGACAGAACACAGTTCGAGGTGCTATTCTGAAAAATGATCATCTCCCTCCATCCTTATGTTGATGTTCTCATAAGCACCCATGCTCCCTCTGCATTTCTATTAGGGAGTCACCCACCCTTTGCTATACGTCATTTGGCTGCTGAGAATGCAACAAATTAGTGCATGTCACATGGAGTCAGATGGGGAAGACAGTGAATATATGGTGTGGCTAGATAGTTGTGAAGTTCATAAACAAGAATTCCCCGGGCTCTTTCCTCATGGCAGCCGTTCATACCAGTCTCCATGGAGACAGCGATGTTTGGAGTTTCAGCAGCAGACATACTTTTGTAAAATGTAACCACCTTCCACACTTCCATTTCTGGTGGCAAGCATGCTTTTCTTAACAACGAACTCCCTCATCAGCACTCTAATCTTTGTTTTCCTTTTTCCAACCATCTGTTCTGACTGCCACTGCTACCTATACACAGTTAAGATGCATAAGAAGAACAGAGAAACTTTGTCACATATTTAATTTATTCATCATTTTTGTTACAATTTTATGACATTTCAGTTAACCTGCATAGAAGAAATTATAGTAATTGGTGGAGGGGTGGGTGAGAGAGTACTGGCCACTCCAGAACTGCCATGCCTTATTGTTTAATGAAGCGCCCCCACCGCCTAATTGGGTGAACTCATGCTCTCGGAATCACACAGCTTGAATCTCTCTCTTGGTGTGCATTTAAATACATAACAGGGCACAAGCTTTAGTGGCAAAGTACTATTTTTTTCATACTTTAAACCAAACAATTTGTCTTACACCGTATAACGAAGCTGTCTCAATGTTACACTGGGATGTCACTGCAGAGACTAACGGCTTCCAGTTCACTGCAGGGGCCAGAACAGAACAGTTCTTCATGGTACAAGTTTAGCTATTTTTCTTCTTTTACTGCACTACAGGATGGAGGTCAGTAATGAAACTGGGGTATTTTTTTTTTACCAGGCAATGTTGCACTAATTTTAAATGGTCCACAATCTGGTGACACGTCTGCATGGCATTTTGTCTAAAATGTACTAATGCTGTTTTGGAATGCTCAGGTTGGATGGAAAGAATTACCAACAGCACGTTAAGATCAGCTGTGTTCCATTTAAAAGCAGATCACTGCTTTTTAATTGTGACATTTCTTAGATCCAGATAAACATTTATCTGGATCTAAAGCAGAGAGATAAATTAATTTATCTCTTAGAAAAAATTCCCATACCTATTGTATAAATTTCAGTAACTTATTCTTGTTACTAATTATCAAATTTATAGTACCTGTTACTCAATATGTCTACTTGCATTTTAATATGATGCTATTCTTGGTAAGATGTATGCATTAATATTGTGATGTCTTTATAAATATTTTTAACATTCAGGCAGCAAGTGGTTGCTGCAATCACAGTGTTCCATGTACTTCTGTAACATGTTATACACAACAATGCTCTGCTACTTGATTCTGCTGTCTGGATAAGATGCACTGTTTTTATTCATGTCTTTTCATGTGTTGTGATGTACCAGGTTTTCATTTTTTCACTCTGTACCACAGATATATATATATATATATATATATATATATATATATATATATATATACACATATCATACTGGCACTGTAGCACCAGTATGTTAGGGTTGAGAACAAACTTCTATGATAAACCTAAACTTTGAACCTTAATAACTTTGGAACCACTCAATAGATTTGCATGGAATTTGGCATGCATAATCTCCAGGGGAAGGTCCATTGATGTGCAGATCTGTTGTGTGGTTTGTGAGATAGAAACTGTCAAAAAATCCTAAATTTACCAGTTTTTTCACGTTTCTTTGTCCACCTGTATCTCAGAAATGCCATTATGCTGTGGTCCAAAATTTTCAAAGTAGAAAGCCTTTGGGTCACAGATGTGCTTTTTGAAGGTTTGGTGAAAAAATATGAATCCATTCTAAAGTTATAACATTTTTAATTTCCCATTTTTTATTATGGAAATATTTTTATGTATAATGAAAGTGAAAGTAATTTTCACACACTGTCATCCAGTTATGCATTATGTTCACCTTAATAACTTTATAACCCTTCAATGGATTTGAATGATATTTGACATGCATAATCTCTTGGGGTATGTCTCATGATGTGCCAAATTTCATATGAATCAGCTTTGTGGCTTGTTTGATACAGAGCACCAAAAAATCCTACATTTTCCTTTTTTTTTTTTACATTTCTTTGTCCACCTGTATCTCAGAAACAGCATTAGGGTAGAAATCCTTTGTGTCACAGATGTGCATTTTGAAGGTTTGGTGAAAAAATATTAATCAGTTCAAAAGTTATTAAACTTTTAATTTCCCATTATTTCCTATTGGGAAATTTACATGTCAGGCATGAAAGTTGTAATTTGTCCAAGTTACATGACTTGCATGAGATACTGTCAGGCATGAAAGTTGTAATTTGCGCAAGCTACATAACTTGCACGAGATACTGTTGTATTTTGTGCAAATTGTCTTGTGCATGTTATGTAATTTGCTCAAAATACAAATGTTAAACCTGAATTTTTGAACCTTAATAACTTTGGAACTGTTTTGCAGATTTGCACGCCTTTGGGTTGAGAACCCTTAATGCTCACACCATTTCAACAGTTAATAACCTGACATGGTTACAGAAAAAAAACAATGGGGTGAGCATTATGGTTTGTAACCCCAAGGCAAACCCCTCACACCTGTCCCAGCATGCAGGGTTGAGGTGGGCCTTAGGCTTGGAAGCCGAGAGTGGGGGGGGGGTGCTCGAGTTGGAAGCCAAGGGTGGGGGCAGGGTCTTATGCTTGTGAACCCTAAGATCGCATTTCCCTACTTGTTACATTTCAATCCTAGTGATGCATTAACAATGTTTTTGCAATTTATTTATTTAGCTTTTGTTAACCGGGTAGGTACACTAGACAAGTTGTATGCCTATTTTCAGAAACGACCCAGGAGAGTACAACAGGTATTACAGATACATCAATACAGCATAGCAGGTAAACAAGTACAATATTGTAACTTAGTACACTGAGTCAACAAAACAACCAGGCAGCATAGGGATAATTATGTATGACAGAAAATGGTAGAGTACATAATGAGCAAACATTAAGTAGCATTGAACACATGTAGCATAGACAAGTGCATAAGGAAGAGCTGGACTGAGATCAGCAACCAATTCAATTCAGTTTGTATTCCAAGTAAAAGAAAACCATGGTGTTACGGTACCTCGGACATAGTGCTAGGGAGGCTTTGGGCACTCGCAACATGAGGCCAGCTTTACTTTACTGGGAGAGGCCAGAGAGAAGAATCAGCATCTCCTTGTCCGACACCACCCTTAGGAAGAAAGGAGGTTGGGAGGGGTCGGACTCCTGCCAGTCCGAAGGTGAGGGGCAGTTGGCACTCTTGTCAGTTGAGACATGTGGGGAGAGAGCAGATAGGTCGGTGAAGTGGGAGTTGAGAGCATCTGCAATCGTATGTGGGTTGTTGCAGGAAACTCCTCCAATTAACATGTCAGTTACTCCAGAGTTAGAGGAACCACTGACCAGAGTTTTTATGTTTCTCCAGAACCTTCTTGGGTCATTTGCAGAGCTGAGAAGGGCAGACTTGCAGAAGTCACTTTTAGTGACCCTGATGGTTTTTTACACTCATTTCTGAGTTTTCTATATTGTTGTAGCAAGGTCTGATCAAGGGAGCGTTTGAAGTGGGCCCAACACTTGTCCCTCACCCACATAAGGGCAAGGAGGCTCCTGTGCAGCCATTTTGTGGCTGACCCCCTGACCCTCCATCTTATAGTTGGGGCATGCCTGTCTTGCAGGGTCCCAAAGGATTTGAGAAACTGTGTTACGGCTGTAGAGGGATTGGGGGCGCTATACACCCCTGACCAGTTCGTGAGCCTTAGGTCCTCCATAAATGCATCTGGATCGAGCCTGGAGAAGTTTCTGATGTGGATGATTTTGTGAGAGATCTTTGGGGAGGGGAATTTACATACACAGAAGACTGGGGAGTGATCTGAGATGGAGTCAGATAGGGTCCCTGCTGAGTAGATCCTTTCGGGGAAAAAACAAGATGGTGGCTCGCGAATAGGGATTTTTTTTCATGCAGACAGGGATTTAATAAATCCCTGTTCATGAGCTGTCAAAATCCCAGTTTGTGAGGCAAATCCTTGTTCACCATTTATACATCTATCCAAAAGACTGAACTGAGCATGCTCAGAACCCAACATTTCAAAATTTAATAACTTTAGAACGGATTGATATTTTTTCACGAAATCAATGCTGGCTTGTTTGTTGGGGCACCCTGTTTCCACCCTGTAAATTTCAGACCAAAATTCCAAACGGTGTGGCTGCAGTGCAATGGGCAAAAATCAGCAAAAACTGGTGAAAAAACACACTTTTTTACTATGCGCTGCATGAAAACTGCACATTCCATTGAAACAAAACATGGCACATTAAGAGATCTACCCCATGGGACAGTGCATGCCAAATTTTGTGCAAATCCGTTGAATGGTTGCAAAGTTATTGAAGTAGACAATTTGGGGATTAACATTAAGCTGCCTACTCAACCCTAACTATAGTGGTGCTACTGCGCCACTATTTTATATATATATATATATATATATATATATATATATATATATATATACACATGGTGAAAGGTAACTTCTATGTTAAACCCATATTTGTGAACCTTTTGACCCCCTGTCCCCTTCGAGCAGTGCTGTGCAGTGCCAGATTGATGCAAAATAAAATCGCAATTACGGCAAACTCAATTTCATCTCTCAATCTGGCTTGCATCACTGAGACCTGGCTGGGTGACGATGCTGACCCTATCTTGGAGGCTGCTGTCCCTTTCAGGTATTCTGTGGTACACTGTCTGAGGCAGGAATGCCAGGGTGGGGGCGTGGCCATCTGCTTTAGATCCGATCTGAACTTCACCGTGTACCCAATTGGGACCATCAGGTCCTTCAACTGTGTGGCTGTGCATGGGGGTCCAGGTACAGGCTGCAGGATTCTCCTTGTCTACCATCCTGGTGTGGGGGGGAATTCCTGCAGGAGGTGGCAGACATCATCACGGGCATGGTTTTGGAGTCTCCCAGATGTCTAATCCTGGAGGACTTCAATGCCTGGGTCAATGATGATTCTTCGCATTTTGGTTTAGACTTCCTCCGGTTATTGACATCACTAGATCTGTCACAAATTGTGACATCTACAATCCATCACTGCGGGCTCATGGTGGACCTGGTGTTCTCCCTGGGGCTTGATGTGTTGAACCTCAAGACTGATCTGGTTGTATGGTCTGATCATTACACGGTTGTGTTCTCCTTCAGGCCCCCCCCGATAGTCCTACCCCAGCGGAGATGATCAGCTACCTCCCTTTAAGGGGTTTGTCCCCGGATGGACTTCTGGCATCAGCTGACCTATCTAGGGTAATTGCTACATGTGGGATTAGCCTGAGCGAGGTAGTCACCATATATAATGAGGCGGTCGCCGGTGCACTTGGCACCATTGTGCCAGTCCATGAATGACCAAGATCTTCTGACTTGAGGCCCCCCCCGGTTTGATCGAGACCTCAAGGCAATGAAGACCAGGGGTTGGAGTGTCGCTGGTGGTGTTCCCATGCTGATGAGGACAAACTAGCCCTGTGTACTCATTATTTGGGTACCAGAGGGCAGTCAGCCATAAAAAGGCTGAGTTTCTGTCTAGGGAGATTGCTGCAAGGAAGAATCAACCTGTCCAATGTTTCTGGACTGTAGACAGACTCCTTCATCCAGTCTATCTTCAGCCATGGAAAACTTTTTCTACCACTTTATGTGAGGAGTTTGCACAGTTCTTCTCTGATAGGGTGTCCTCTATCCAGCAGGGAATCCCACCAGTTGACTACACTGTAGTCTGCAGTGGTCATCCTGAGGGTCACAGAGGCGCTCCGTCTGTCTGGAAGGAGTTTAGACCGGTGGAGGTGGCTGAGGTCATTGAGGTTATCTCCGGGCTGAGGCACACTTAATGTGAACTGGACCCAGATCCAACATGTTTCTTGATGAGATGTGTTGGCACCGTCGGCCCAGTGTTCATTGAAATTGTCAGGTGTTCATTATCGGATGGGGTCTTCCCTGATGCTTTAAAAAGGGCAGTGGTGAGGCCCCTTCTGAAGAAACCCACCCTTGACCCTGACGTTCTAGCAATCTATCGCCCTATCTCCAACCTTCTCTTTTTGGGTAAGGTTGTTGAGAAAATTGTGGAGCCTCAGCTTGAGGAACACCTTATGGCCTGTGACATCTGCAAGCCTTTTCAGTCTGGTTTCAGGGCCAAGCACAGCATCAGAATAGCTCTAGTTAGGGTGCATAATGACCTCCTCAGGGTGAGGGATAGAGGAGAATGGTCAATTCTCATTGTCCTTGACCTTTCTTCAGTTTTTGACACAGTAGACCTCGATCGCCTCAGAGAATTTTGTGGGCTCACCAGCACTGTCATCCGCTGGCTTGAGTCCTTTCTCTTGGGCAGGAAGCAGCGGGTAGTTATGGATACCTTATCTTCTACCCTGAAGCCCCTGGCTTGTGGAGTCCCTCAGAGGTTGATCTTGTTGCCCATATTGTTTGCTGTATATACACTGTCCCTGGGCGAGATCATTAGAAGGTACAGTGTGGGTTTTTACTGTTATGCAGATGATACCCAACTGTTCCTGTCTTTTGCCCCTGGAACATCGGCTACCGTGGAAGTGTTAAACAACTGCTTGGCTGAAATCAATGACTAGATGTCCTCCACTTAGCTGCAACTTAACTCAGACAAGACAGAGGTACTAGTGATTGAGCCAGGTCGTGGTAGTGTCACCATCACTGGGACGCCAGGTCTTCATCTGCGTCTGGCGCCGTTGTTGACCTCCAGCAGAGTTTGTGATCTTGGCATGATCCTGGATGACAGACTGACAGTAGAAGCTCAGGTGTTGGCTGTCATCCAAGGTAGTTTTTACCATCTTGGGAACATTGCCAGGATCAAGCCTCTGATTCCTTCTGACAATCTGCCTGTCCTGGTATATGCCTTTGTGACGTCTAGGCTAGACTACTGCAATGTTCTCTACCTTGGGGTCACTGAAGGTACCCTCCGTCAACTGCAGCAAGTTCAAAATGCCACTGCCAGGTTAATGATTGGTCTTTTGAGGTCCAGCCATCTTATCCTGTGCTCTGGTCATTGCACTGGCTGCCCATCAGGTAGAGGGTTATCTTCAAGATGAATCTTCTCACCTACAAGGCTCTACATGGGCTAGGCCCTGGCTACCTGGCTGAACTCCTGATGCCACGCTCCTCGATGCGGTCCCTCCACTCCTCGACCAGGGGCCTCCTTGAGGTTCCCAGGACCAGGTTGAAAAACTCCAGTGATAGGGCTTTTAGTGTCGCTGGCCTGGTCCTGTGGAATGCTTTACCACCATCCCTCAGGGAGGCTTCATCGGTTGAGGTTTTTAAAAGGGGCCTTAAAACTCATCTTTTTGCCCTAGCCTTCCTGAGCAATATCATTTGACTTATCAGAAGTAATTTTAGTTTTGGAAATTGATTTACCTGACTATTTAAATGTATTTATTGTTGGTTATGAATTGTATGCTTTTATGTATGACTAGATTTTATGCTACCTCTGTTACTTTCCTATGTAAAGCATTCACAGCCTCCGGGATTGGGCGCTTTATAAATAAAGTTTGCCTTGCCTTGCTTAATAACTTTGGAACCATTCAATTGATTTGCATGACATGTGGCATGTATAGTCTCTAGTGGGTAGGTCTCTTAACGTGCCACATTTTGTACAAATACACTGTGTGGTTTCTGAGATACAGAGTGTTGAAAAAACAGAAAAAATCTGTGTTTTTTACCATTTCTTTGTTCACCTGGATCTCAAAAACAGCTTTAGGTTGTGGTCTGAAATTTTCAGGGTAAAATGCCTTTGCCTCACAGATGTGTCTGTTGAAGGTTTGATGAAAAAATATTAATTCATTCAAAAGGTATAACATTTTTAATTTTCCCATTTTTTCCTATGGGAATATTTATATGTCAGGCACGAAAGATTAAAATTTTCACACAAATTATACTTTATGCAAAATACAGTCCTTTTTTTCATAAAAAAGGGAGATATTTGGCATAAGTATCACACTGGATTGCTTGCAGGGGCTCTGTTGTGTCTGCCATTTTGTTTTGCCCTTAGCGAGGACCAACAAATGTTGAAAATATGCAAAAAAAAAGAATGTGATATAAAAAAAAACATCAGAACATAGCTAAAGAGGACCTGTTTAGCTACATTCTGATTTTTTTTTAAATGTAGCCAGAAACACTTTTCTTGAGCACCCAAAATCTTGGGTGCTGAGCTTAGTAAGAGGACCGCTTCTCTCCCATTTTCAATATGGGAACACCGGTGCTTTCTTGACTTCTGCTGCTGGAGCTGGAACTCATGCTGCCAGCTGCAGAGTCAGTCCTGAGCCACCCCCCATCCCTGGTGTGCAATGGCATTCCTCAAGCTGGCGAGTACCCATTATAGATCAAAATGGCAATGATTCAGTATGACTGCTGGTGAATCTTATCAATTTTTGCCTCAGTACGGTAATAAACAGCTAATTGTTTCACCTAGTGCTGTCTCCTTATTTGTGTGTGGTGCCTGAGTTAGGCGTGGTGCATGTTTTCCCATTACATGCCTGAAATCTGTCATCAAATACTGCCCACAGTATTAATTAGCTTAATCCAACCACGCGTGTGCAAGTGAAAGTGCCAAGTTTAAATTTTTGAGCAGCTTGAGGGTTGCCATCATGATCTGATGTTTTGAACAGGAGTAAACATCCTTTTAAGCTGCCTCTTGCAAGTGCTTTATCCCACATGGTGCAAACGGATCCCCCTTTTGTTTTTTTACCTGACAATCATTGCAGATTGCACCTGGCCACATTAAACTCTTTACTATGTTATTGCTGCTGTCAGAGGCAGCTTAAAAGGACTTTACTCACATTCAAAATATTGCCCCCCCGCTACAGTGGGGAGCCCACTTCCACTGTTCCCAGGAATGTGTCACCACCAAGTCCCCAGTCATGTTCACCCCCCCCCCGCCAGCAGTGAGGGACACTGGGGAGCCCACTCCCAATGTCCCAAAATTTGGTTCTTTTAAAGGTTCAACTTTGAAAACCATCCCCTGAAAAGTTTTTTAATTTTTGCACCTGAAAAAAAGAAAATGGTCCATCATTGTGTCCCCTGTCTCCCTCCCCATCCCTAGTCTCCCACTGAAGACCCCCCAACTGCAAATTGAGTACTCAGAAGAAAACTGATTAAGTAATAAAAAACCACCACTCTTGATGTGGTTCTCTTCTGACACAGACGACCAGAGGCTTGACTGCAGGGCAAAGTATACAGGGTTCAAAACCAATTACTCCATTGTTTTTTTTTCCTCATATAATAAAGGTGAAAAAAAATGGGAATGATTGGCTTTGAACTCAGAACACTTGGCCTGACAGGCATGCATCCAGTCCTCTGCACCACCAGAGAACCACGGTTACATAGGTTTTTTTTTTTTTTACTTAAATATGCTATCATTCAGTTGCATGTCTGGCTGCAATTGGGTGTGAAATGTTCGAAAATGTTTTGCACATACCACATTTTCCAACAATTCAAATCCAATTGAAGCCACACACCCCACTTCAGCATCAGGGGCAATGGGAATCCTCCCAGTGTCCTGAGACATACCATATGTCATCCCCCCAGCAGTGTGGGACACTGGGGAGCCCACTCCCAGTGTCCCTAGTTATCTGTGCAGCCAGCACCCAGCCCTGTTGGGTACTGGGGAACCCACTCCCAGTATCTGGAGTTGTGCCTCTGACCCCAATCAGCGTGGGACACTGGGGAGCCTACTCCCAGTGTCCCCAGCCCCAGTCATGTTCACCCCCAGCAGTGAGGGATACTGGGGAGCCCATTTCCAGTGTCCCAAAATCTGTTTTTTTTAAGCTGTAAAGAAGAAAACCATCCAGCGATGACTTCTTAATTTTTTCACCTGAAAAAAAGAAAACAGTCCCTCATCATCCCTCCCCATCTCCCTCCCTCCCACAACCCCGAACCTCCCACTGAGGACCTGCCATCCAACCACCCCCACCCTATACTTATCTCCAGGAGCCATCCACTGTCATCTTCTGTGGACTGGGGCACATCTGCACTCTTCAAAGCCGAACTACAAACTCTGGAATCAAGGTAAGTGCTGTATAATGGCTGTCAATGGCGTTTTCAACTTATGTTGATAGTTCAGCCATTTTAAGGTATTTTTTGCACCAAATTTTCAACATGGGATTTTTGGGACCCCTCCTTATGAACACGGTCACTGTCGTTTTGTTAATCAGACCTGTAAGGTGATTTCACAAATGCTATGTAAAATCACATTTTGGGACTGATTAATGAAATGACAGTGCCAATGTTCATGAGTTGGGTTGCAAAAATATCAAAAAACACCAGTTACACGTGGTTGTTGAAAGTTTCCACACACATAACTTTGCCAATTTTTAATATTTTCACTCCAAACTTTCAACATAGCCATTTTTTCACACCACTTCATGAACAGTATAGCTGTCATGTCTAACATCCTGCCTGAAACATGTTTTCACACCAGTGGCATGGAATGGCATGGTCATTGCGTGAAATCACCTTTTGAGACCAATTAACAAAATGACACTGTCGGTGTTCATGAGATGGCATCCCAAAAAGTCCATGTTGAAAATTTGGTTAAAAGATTCCTAAAAATGGCCGACTTATGCATGTTAATTACAATTTTTCTACGCACGTGCGTAACTGATAACTTTTAATAATTTGACTCCAGATTTTCAACATAGCCATTTTTTACATTACCTCATGAACAGTACAACTGTCATTTCCTGTCTAAAATGTGTTTTTTGCTCCTCTGGTGCAGAATGGCGTTGCAGTTCCACAGAATTATGTTTTGACGATGATTTAAAATTTTCTCTACTGGGTACATGTTGTAATAAGATGTCTATGCTGTTAATTTCATCACACATCTATGGAGAGATGTGGTGCACAGGAGGACCCTGTGCTCCACTGTAAAATAAGGAAAATCCCAAGCATAGGACACAAAAGCAGATATGGAGGGTGGGAGCGTAGGGCCCACAGGGAAATAAGGATACAAGTAAACTATCTGAAAAAGTAAGAAATTAATTGTAAAAACTTTGTTAATGCATCAGTTAGGATGTTTACTAAGGCAACAAAAGCAGGAAATGAGGTATTGGGTTTCAAACCCTAATGCCCCACCCCACCCTGCTGACACTGACAGACATCGGGGGTGTGCCTTGGAGTCGTGGACCCTAACACTCACCCCATTCTCATACACTGTACCCATCTGAGCTTATTTACTTATGGAGTAGGGTGAGCATTACAGCGCATGACCCCAAGGCACCCCCCGATGCCCGTCAGTGTCTGCAGGGTGGGGATAGGGCATTAGGGTTGGAAACCCTAACACCTTATCTCCCTGCTTTTGTTGCTTTGGTAAACACCCTAATTGATGAATTAATGAAGTTTTTTTAAATGAATATATATATCTTAAATCATGGGCCCAGATATTCAAAAGAGTTGCGCCATGCGCAATAGGGTTGCGCCAGCACAAGTCTGAAAATGCACCATTCTGTGATATTCAGCAGGAGGCAGTTGTGCCCCCCAAATCATGCTGAGCAACAGTGCAATGATGATGAATGTATGCGCAACTGAAGGGGGAGGAACCATGCATAAATGGCACAGTGCGATATTCAACAACATGCGCCATGCGCAATAGTGAAGCAAGTGGAAGTTGCGCCATAGTGGAAATGAGCCAAAATAAAAAGGAGCAAGGGAGAGGTGCAAGAACGCTGTAGGGAAGGCACATGAGGCTGAACTCTAGCCAGAGAAACTGGGCAGCAGGGACACACAGGGCAGGCCAGGGAAAGGGCACCTGGAACCCACAGGCTCAGGGGAAGGTGTGGGGAGCCACAGTGCAGAAGGGGGAAGTACTTGCCACACAGCAGTGAGGCCAGCACAGTCAGGTGTTCCCGGTGCAGGGGAAGTAGCAGCCAGGACAGTGGGGGGAACACAGAAACAGCTGCCGGGGGGGTGAACACAAGCCAGGGACATGGCCAGTGCCATCATCCAGATGGAGGCAGTAATGACGGAGGCCTTGGTGAAATTTGGCCGCCTCCTCCTCCCACAACTCTGTTCCCCTTCTCCCACAACTTGCTCGGTCATGATTCAGCCTGTGAGAATGAAAGTTGTTACCTGTGACTGTGCAGTCCCATGCATGTCCCAAAATCCACAGTCCACACTCCCAAACAGCATGCAACTCACCAATAGACTGCAGTACCGACTATGGCCAATGCAGCCCAATGTCGCATTTTATAGCGCAACCCATGCAAATGAGGCAAGGCGCAACTTTAAGTGGATGCAAATTGCAGTGCTGCGCCATTGAATGGCTGATTAGCTGATTTGTATATGACGGCTGAATATCGCGCTTTTGCACTTTGCGCAACTGTGTTGAATGTGCTGATCCAAGGGCGCAGTTCTGTGACATGCGCAGTACACACCTAACTGCGCATGCCTGGGTTGATGACGCAGGCACCTGCCGCGCTGCTGACGTCCTGTGTGCGGGAGGCAATGCAGGGCATGGCCACCATTGTGCCAGTGGCACTACAGCGATGTTCACCTATATGGTGCTGTGGCACTGGGGCATCGTAGGCGCAGTGGGGCAACAGCGCGGTAAGCCACTACTGGAGATAGCACACAGGCACCCAATCGTGCTACATGCATTGGGTTCCAATCGCGCTGTGCCTGTCCGTGCGCCAGAGACCCTTGATCCTGTGCCCGACCTTTGCCTCCTAGGCGCCATGCGTCAGGCATGGGTGCACAACTATCGTGCTGTTCAGTGACAGCATGATTGGGAATGGCAGTGCTGTACCGCGCAGCATCTGCACGTGGTGGAACCGTGCTGCAGAGCGCCATTTTGAACCTACTGAGCAAGAGAGATGGCACAGAGGAGAGCTTCCCAGTGGAGCCAGATTGAAATGGCAAACCTTATTGCCATTGTTGAGCCACTTTTTGGCCCACTGTTTGGGGAGGCACCCCTAGACAGGTCTAGGAGCCAGGTGTGGCAGGAGGTGGCTGAAACCCTGGAGGAGGCCACAGGAATGGGGCGGATGGCGGAGCAGTGCCACCACAGGTATGGGGACCTGAGGCAGAGGGACCCGGACCTGCTTGCCCGCCTGTGGGCACGTGCCAGGAGGGGCACGGTGCCACGGTCAGGTAGGTGTAACGTCCATACACTTTTATTTTCCATATGGGTATCACTGTTGCATGTGTCCGGAACATGGGGGGTATCATCCAGTGTTGGCTGTGGTGGTGTTATCAGGGTGTGGGTGGGTGGGTCTGGCTGGGTGGGATTGCACACATGGGGGCAGGGGACTTTGCTACAGGATTGTACTGATGTTCCTCTCTTCATGTTTGCACCTTAGGGCCAGAAGAGAGATGGCTGGTGAGGGAGCAGAGGTGCTAGCTGGAGGACCGGAACAATAGGAGGGGCAAAGGTCCACAGCGCCAGAGGGAACAGCCTGATGATGGTGAGTGCCTTACCTCCATGATTACTATTGCATGCTGTGTAACAGGGCAGGCAGCGGGGCATGGCCACCATCCATTGACACCACTGCCATGCACACAACTTGTTACAGTCAGCACTGTCCAGTGGCACTGCATGTCTGGGAGTGCATCAATGGTGGTCCATGCGTGCAGCTGGTACATGGCTGTGCCACTGCCTTCGCACCACATAACCATGTCACTAAACAGCCATGGTGGTGCTGTGCAGGACTTGGCCGGTGGGTGTGTGCAATGGTCCACATGGCTGTGTGCGCCTGGGTGGGAAGGTCTTGTGGACACCATCACTGTGGGTGGTCACACACCATCACAGAGGCATGTCCCACAGCCGTATGCCATGCACAGTGGGTGGGCTGTATGGGGCTGTGCATTCACACCTATTGACTGTGCTCCCTTGTCCTAGGTGTCCGCCAGCTGTGCATGATCAGGGAGGCACTGCAGGAAATTCTCACCATGGCCAGGGCATCACTGGACATCCTGAAGAAGATTCAGCGGCTGGGGGTCAGGCGGAGGCATGGAAGGCGGAGCAGCCGGAGCGGGGAGCAGGGCTCCCACTGACCATTAAAATGCCCCTGATTTCCCCTACCCCACTGGACCTACCCTCACACTCCTCCTTTCCTGTACCATTTGTTCACCCCTGCCCCTTACCCACTCCCACCTTGTTTGTGGCCCTCCCCCCCACACATTTGTACATAATTGTAAATAGTTTTGTTGGATGTTTTCATTACAATTCTTTTGATATGAATACTGTGGTGGTCTCTGATTTGCAGTGGGCTATAGGTGCTCAGCTGCAGTGGTGTGCATGGCGTCAGGGGTGGTGCAGTCATGGGTATATGTGTGTGTGTCCGTGGGGAAGTGACTGTGGTGTGGGAGTAGCTATCAGTCAGTGTCTGTGGTGTGTGTATTGTTCCCTGTGCACTGGATGACTGTGTGCAGTGGTCCATGGTGCATGCTCTGAGTCCATGGTGCACCTGTCAGCCCATCCATGGCCTGTGCAGCTGACACCCTTGCATGTCTGTGACCTGCACAGTCTGCTGGCATGTCAATGGTGGCTGTACATGCAGGGCAGCCACTGTACCAGTCACAATGCTGGGTTGCCTCCAGTCACTGGTGTGGTGCATGTCTGCCTTGGGTGACACTGCGGCCTCCACTGTTGTTGTTCCACCTCCATGCTGTGGCTTGTGTGTGTTGCAGGGGATGTGCACCACTGTCTGTGACTTGTGCTCCAGGCAAATGCTGGTGGCGTACAGGTCCACAGTGCCTGCGCGGGGTGGCTGGCACTCCTGTGCCATGGAGGACTGCTGGCTGTGTGTACACGGTTTCCATGGGCCCACACTGGGGGCTTGTTTGCCCCGCTACTGCGTCCCTGTGTTGGTGTGCCCTTGGGTATGGGTGGGTGTTTGTCCATGTACTGTGTTGCATCCGGTGTGGTGCGTGCTTCCACGCACTGCACATAAATGTCTCGCTGCTGTTGTGGCCAGTGCTGGGTCGGGGTATGTCCTTGGGAGGGTGTGCAGGGTGCTGTACCACTGGTGGTGAGGTCCGGGGCATGCCCTGTCACGTGTGGGGTACCTCGTGTGCCAACGCATGGTCGGTCTCTCAGCTGTACCTCAGAGGGGCTGTGCATGGTGGCACTGTGTATGCTGTCGTTGCATCACTGTGTGCTGCCACCCGCTGATGGGTGCTCATGGTGGGGCTGCCTTGCATGGTTCTGTGGTGCACAGGGTTGCATTGTCACAGTGGGGGTGGTGGCATGCATGGGGTATCCTGCACTGGTGGACGCTGCTCCTGGGCAGGGTGTCTGGGGGTCATGGTGCAGGGTGTGCTCGGCATTGAGGGGATGGTGTGGCACGGGGTGGTCGGCCCTCCTTGTGTGCCGGTCACAGCTTGCCAGGGGGTGTGATGGGGCACCATGGCCCAGCTGTGGGTTGGTTGCTTGTCTCCATGGCCAAGTGGTTATTCCAGCCCTCCCCCAGTTGTGCAGTGCATGGGGTGTGGGGGGACGATGTCTGTTCTGCTGTGTGTTCCTCTGCCCATCTGTGGCATGGGTGGTGGGCCCCTGCATCCCTGGTTGTGCTGTTGCATTGCTGCCCTGCTGCTGGGGGCGTCCCTGGTTGTGCTATGGCGCCTCTCGACTGCTCAGCTGAACATCCCTTGTTGCGCTATGGTGCATCAGATATGCTCAGCTTCCCCTCCCTAGTTGCGCTATGGCATAGGTGGTGCGATATTCAGTTGTCGGCTGTAGGCGCATCTTGGCCGGCTCAGTTTTTGAATATCACGCCTCTTGCTCATGGGTGCAATGGACTTGCGCTTGCTCCTGCTGTTGCGCACTTTTTGGGCGCAGTTTGAATATCTGGTCCATGGTGTATAAATATAAGTGTCCACTGGGTGTCAGATAACCCATGGTTAAGTGCCCAATTTGGCATGAAACATTCGGTAGTTAGACCCGTCTATCACTGATTGCCATGCACCTAATGAAGTGAACTTTTGCACTTCATAACGGACTACAGCATATGTTTCTTTGTTTTCACAGTAAGGATGAGTCTGCCTGGTTTGTTGTTTTGTATTACAGCTGAGTTTGCTGTGAGCACCGGTCATCCTAGAAGAGGTCCATTTTTGCTTCCTTTGTACTTCTCCTCCCCATTATTTATTACTAGGGTTATTTTGCATGAAAACAGAATTTTTGCTCTTTCACAGTTCATCAAAATCTGTTACTTATTCTGCACCCGGGACTCTATATTCAAATGTTTGCATGGGCACTAACGGATCTTTGCCCACAGAAACTGGGGTTTGTGCCAGATCCCCATATTCAAGAAGGGCTGTTGTGCAGTCAAAGTGGGTTAGCGCCTGCACAAAACATAATGTATGTGGGTGGGCAAGGGGAGGGGCGTAGCCGTGAATAGCTATGCTACCCATAATCAGCATCTTTGCACTGCACCAAAAGTTTTAGCATGGTCTTTTTGCGCAGTGCAGATACCGCCTAATAAAACCCTGACTTAGTCTGAACAACTCTAGAGGTTGCTGGAGGTAGTGCAGCCACCTAGCCGATTGGCCGCTGGGGGAGCACACTTGCCCTCTGTTGTCCCAGGCACTGGACCTCCAGTTGCTGGCCCCTATTGTGCAAATACTCTCCCTGGAGTTAGTGGTCTCCCCCTTCCTCTGATCACCAGTCTGTATGTCACAATCACAATCCCTGGGGCTAGTGGTCCCCCTCTCTTCAATCACCAGCCCATATATCCAAAACACAATCCCTGGGGTTACTGGTCCCTCCCCCCCCGATCGTCAGCCGATATGTCCCAAACACAATTCTTGGTGCTAGTGGTTCCTTCCCCTCTGATCACCAGCCCATGGTAAAAGTTGCAACACTCCCTGGGGTCCAGTGATTCACCCTGGCACCAGTCCATGGTACCACCTCTCACAACTCTACATTCCCTGGCATCTAGCTGTCCCATGCCCCAGTGCAGCACTGAGCACCCCCCACCACCTTACCAGTATCCTCGGTGCCATGGGTGCATATGGTGACCAGCACAACCCTCTGCACTTCTCCTTGGCCAACCACTGTATGGCCAGGCATGGCGTGCACCCCTTGTTTATAGGACAGGGCACGTCACCTTGCTCTTGTTATGTACTTAAGTGAGTGCATTTTTTTCTGTGTCTGGTTGGCACTTGACTATTAATAAATGGCACTTTAGCATTTATATATTTTTGTGATGACTCTGATATTTTTTGAGCATCTTTCTTCCTTTGAAGTATTATATATTAAAGAGAGTTGGCCCCAGCATGGATCCCTGAGGGACACCACTGCCCACTGTTCCTCCATTCTGACACCTTACCTTTAACATACTCTTTGCATCCTTTCTTCAAGGGAATCCCCAACCCATTTCACAAGGCTTACTGAGTACTGAATCCATGCAATTTTTATCCATTTTTATTTGGGGGCGGGTGGACCTTGTCCAAAGCCTTTGTGAGGTTGAAGTATATTACATCAACCTGATTATATTTGTACCCCTCCCTTGTCAAAACTGTTGTTAAATGGGATACTGTTGTATTTATTTCATTAATTAACAGTCATTTATTTAGGCAGACTTCAGTAAATCTATACCACTCTTATTTAAAAATAACATTAAGAAAGAATGCACAAATTTAGGTTTTAGCAGAGAAAATATACATTTTATTCTATTTATGATATGTATGTTCTTAATTTTTTCTTCTTTACTTTGCAGCTCTGTGCTTAAACCAAGTTATGTCCAGCAAACTAAACCCAAGTGTAAAACAGTATTGCATTTTCCTCAGTAAATGTTTGAAGAGTCTTTGTCAGTTAAAGCCAAGACTTCTCTAAACTTCTAAAGCTGCTTTTGGAGTTCTGCTGGGAATTCTGACTTGAAATTTAAAAATGATGTAAGGTCACAAAAGAAAGCAGTGCTGGAGGGAAATGTTTAAGAAGTCAGTGCAGGTTCACTGCAAGAAAGTTCAGCAAATAGAAAAAACCGAAAGATGTTTATTGCTAGTGAAAAAAGAAATATTCAGAAATGAAACATTTGAAAAAGGCAGTCCTTACAACAATTTAGATATGTTATGGGTGTTTGAGTTTCACACTTTTTCATAAACTAGTTTATTGGTTCATGGATGGCTAGATTTATTTCCTTGTAAATGCTTCAGACGCAGATGTAGTTATAGACGTCTTCAACCTTTACTCATGTCTTCCATCAACAATAAAATGTGTGCTGATTGGATCAGGATTATGCAGCAAGATTGCCAGACAGTAAAAATATAATTGTAAAAATGTTTCAACTGCTGGTTTGATAGTTGAACTGCAAATAAATATTCTCAGAATGTAATTTTTTTTTCAGTGTGGTCAGACATAAGTCAGGATGACGCAAGGCTTTTTTATAAATGATGATGTATAGCAGGCAAATGTTTTGGAGCTAGTTTTAGTTTAATAACAAATAAATGTTACGTTTAATTTGGCCTCTATATCAGTGAGTAAAAAAATACAAACTAGAGAGCTCTAATCTTATGGTTCTTTAAAGCAGCAGTATTTGTCAGTCAGCCAAAAAAAATCATCATATAGCTTTTTTAGCAAAACTGTACTTCTGACATCCTTAGATTCATGTTCAGTGTATTTTTAATTTTCTCAGATATTTTTAAAACAGCTTTTGTAGCTGATTTTTTATTTAATGACTCACATTATTACAGATCGCTGCCATTCCCAGTTTTAAACCTCTTCTGTTGAGGTTACCTGTTGAATGTCGATGCTTGATTAATATTATGAATATATATTAGGATGGTGTTATCACATGTTTCTGATGGTAAAAAACACAACACTGTACCAAGATATTTATTTTTTTATGGTGGGCATGGCACAGCTAGGAATGTATAAAAAGAAAGAAAGAAAAGAAAAGAAAAAGAAACAAAATAGTATCTTGATAGTTTTGACAGAAAAACATTATTGTTTAAAAAAACGATACGGTAGCATACAAGTACTGCTGCTTTAATTTAATTTTCTTTTTATTCTTTGGTAACTGGGTAAGGACCACTAGGCACAAGTACCTGTTTTCAGGGGTTACCTGGAAACACTGGGAAGTTTAAATGATAAAGTGATTTGCTCAGAGTCACACAGTATGCAAGTGGAGGTTGTGGGAATCAAACCAAGGTCTGCTGGATGTACCAAGCTCATTCACAGCTTGTTACTTTAACTGCTAGGCTACACTGCCAGCCTAAAGTGATTGTTTAATTTCCAGTAACGTATTAACAGTTGGCATCAGCAAAATTCTGTTACAGAACCCCCCCCCCCAACATTTCCATTATCATAGGATCTCTCCCCTTTAGATTCCATGGACTGGATTTCTGCAATGCATAGAGGATTTGCTTCACCCCTGGTGCACATCTCAATATCATAGGCCACTGAAAAGGTGGTCTAGGTGTTGTGCACAGGTGTCAACAGTTGTGACAAACAGGTGCTTTATAATTACACATTCATCAGTATTTACTGCATGCATTTCAGTTTAACATAAATCAGTGTCAGGTACCATAAATGTGGCAAAACATTTCAAAATAGCATCCAAAACATTTTGTTGCATTTATCCTGTGGCCAATGCACACCAGAATCAGGTCTTGCACCTGTGACAGGACCTTTGAAAATTCAGCATGTAACATGGATATATATTTGGAACCATACCATAGACACCCATTTGTAGCATGACTATGAGGCTTAGTTGGGGAATAGTCACATGCTCTAGCAGGTCACTAAAGGTTAACAGGTCTCATAAAAAAGAGGAAAAAAACCTGTCTTACCTCATAGAGTGGTCACAGAAAAGAGCCTGTGTCTGAGGAGTCAGATGGAAAAATGAGTTCATAGGAAGGTCATAAAAAATGACATGTTTTCAAGTAGTGGCCACTTGTGAGGTGTGAAAACTTTATCATCTAAATCCCACAGGAAAGGTCCAGCTTACAGGATCAAAGTAACAAAATGAGACAGGCCCTTGTGATGGACAGAATGCTGCAAGGTGGGGGTGGACTTCTTGAGAGTGTTACACTAGCATCATAAACCAGGTACTGACAGCTACAGCTGGAGAACAGAACATAACAGATGGTCAACTGCAGGCAACAAGTAACTGTATTTCTCCTAAATCTCAGCCTTTGTAGCAGGTTGATTCCTAAGCAAGAAAATCACCCAGAGTAAGGGTTAGATCTGTTAAACTGTTGTCTACAGACCAGAGATGGTCTTCTTTCTAGTAATATTTTTAAGTAACAGTTTTAATGTGCATTACCCTAGTGCATTTTATTCCTTTTGTATTCTACTGTATATTCTGTATTTTAGTAGTGTAATCATTACATGTTTGTATATTTTTATATTCTCTGTGACTGTTCTGTGCTTTACAGGAGACGTAACAACCCATTTTTATTGAGTAAAGTAGTGTTCCACTACCAAAGACAACAACTACCAAGCATAATGTAAACTGAATCTGATACACAGTAGGTGTGAGGTCCTGGAAGTAACTGAGGGGCTAGTTCTGTGCCAAAAGTAAAGCCTTGCACTACTTGAGCTGTGGCCACTTCTGGGATTAGAACTAGATCAAAATACCTTAGCAGTCAGCCAGGTGATGCCAATATTTTCATACAAGTAGCCATCCAGGCATCCAGTCACTCTTGTGTGTGTGTGTGTGTGTGTGTGTGTGTGTGTGTGTGTAAGAGAGACAGACTTGTGCCAGCAGGGCAGACGTTTGCTCCAATGGTTGGCACAGCAGTGGGATGCTTGTTCTCAACCTAGCAGCAAATGATTGTGGGCAGCATGCTTTTCCTGAAATCCAGGTGTCTGGCAGCCGAGAACTCTGAGAAGGTTAAGCATTTACCAAGCACACAGTGAAACAAATTGCCAATAAAAGTTTACCTGTTCAGTCTTTACACTTATTGTTTTATTTATTTCTAGAAAGCTTAGTGCAGTCTAGAAGGCACTATGCTGACTCATATGCGAATTGCACTTGGGCGCAGCAGTAGGAACTGTGCTGGGTGAAAGGGCTCACATATGATGAGGCCTAGACAAAGGCTGAACTCATATGGCTCGTTCACATTGCGCCTTGCCACACCGGCCACTTTCAAATCATTCAAACAAATTTTAAGAAATTGCTGAAGAGCCACATTCACATGACACTGGTGTTTTTGGTGCCCTTTTGCTTTCCGGCGATTTAGGTGTTGTTCCAGTCACTGTTGAGTTGGTGGGGACTTGTAGTGATGCAGATGGTTTGCCTGTTCAGATGGCACAGGAAACCACCTACACCACTCTGTAAACCCAAGAAAAGAGGAATAGTGGCGGCAATGCCACGCAGCGAAAACCTGCCAAAACGGGAAGGTTCACAAATCTGCAGGAGCACTGATCTGGCCATTGTGAGCCAGTGACAATGGCTCACAGGTGGTCGTGTGAATGAGCCTCTTGAGGCCCTTGAGGGAAGTGCCCAGTAGAATGGTGCAGGAGAGGTCATAGAGGCAACTGTCCAGACAGAGGAGAGTGAAAGCCACATCCTATGACTGGGGTAGTTGCACAATCAGACCTGATCAAAAGGCTGCATTTGGAGCTGGCCCTGGTAATGACAGAGGCTGAGCTGCAGAAAACAAAGCTGGAAACTTAGGAGAGGAAGGTTAAACTTAAGACAGAAGAGTGGGAGAAGTAGTGCCAGCACAAGTTACAGATGAAGGAGGAGTGAGAGAAGGAGCACCAGTATGAGTTTCTGATAAGGGAGGAGTGAGAGAATGTGAACATGTGTGAGAGAGATAGACAGGCATGCACATGTGAGGGATGGAGATTCTGTGTCAGAGGGCACTTCAACAAACTGTAAGTACTGGCATGTGGGGTTCCCCCGAAAAGTAAAGATTTATGCTAAAATGTTTCCTTCATATCACGAGGGTGGAGGATCTAGGTTTATTTCTGAAATCTGTTGAGAGAGTTTGTGCATAATTTAAAATTAGTAAGGGCTTCTTATGCAGTACACCTTATGCCTCTGATTACAGGCCGTGTGCTAGAGTCATTTGCCAGAACTGATGATGTAGACAGTACGGACTGTGATAAATTATAAAAATATTTTGCTTGAATATTGTGATGTAACCTGTGAGTCCTATAGACAGAAATATAGGGAGCTAAGAAAGGGCCTGGGAAATAGTTATTTAGAAATGCATGTGTAAATGTGTGATTATCTAGATTGCTGGGTTGAAGAGGCAAAAGCCAGTTCCACTGATCAAATTAAAGATTTATTTTTAATGGAACAGTTTTAGTAAACTATGTCAGAGGACCTAGGTGTGTAGCTGCAGGACAGGGTATGTAGTTGCACGAAGGAGACAGCTGAGAGGGCTGTTCTCTACTGAGCCAGCATACCACACATGCTGTTTAAAAATAATGGAGGAGGCACTGCTGATGGGTTTAAGGGAACCCTGAGGGGACCTAAGGGAAATCAGCCCATGCCTATGCTCAAAGTAAAACTTACTGGTCCCAAAACTAAGAGGCCAGGGGAATGGAAGTGTTTCACTTGCCAGAAACTAGGGCATCCGTTATATGACTGTCTTAAAATTCTTACAAAGGGGCAAAGTGCCAGAGGGGGTAATCCAGGAGGTACCCATCAGTTAGTCACCTGTTCACTGGATCCAGTCCCTGATAACGCCACTGCACATCTGTACCTTGTCTTGGTGAACTGGATGGTAACTCAGGCATTGAGGGGTACTGGAGCCTCCATCATAATAGTTATGCAGGACCTAATCCATGCAGAGCAAATTCTGCCAGGCAGGCTTCCGAAGATAGAAAGGGGGCAGCAAAGGAAGAAGTAGCCTCTTCTTCAGCAGACCAGGGAGCTAGTGTGGTCGAAGGACTGACTGAGAATAGCAGTTATAATCCACAGCTGCAAACTATGGAGACCCCAACCATGGGGAGTCTCCTACAGCAGGATTGTGTTCCCCGATGAAGGTCAGATGTAATGAGCTTGGCAGAGCTCAGCAAGTTTATGCATTCCTGTAAACACTGAGGGATCTAGCATCAGGTGTTAAGAGTGACCCTAAAGGAGAGAGAAAATAATTTTACTGGAAAAATGTGCTTTTGTAACAAGAGTGGGTACCTCAGGAAGGGCCAGAGGAAGGGGTAATGCAGCAGCTGGTACTCCTTCAGGAATACTGAAAGCAGTTCTTGCTCCTAGCCCATGACATCCCTTTTTCAGGACACCTGGGCATCAGCCATACAAAAATGCAGCTAACAATTGTTATTGTCCCAGTATATTCAAACATTTGGCTACTTACTGCCTGACTTGTCCACATTGCCAGCAGGTGGGAAAGGTAGGGGACAGGGCTAAAGCTGCTTTTGATTCCCCTGGCTATAATAGATGAACCCTTTATGAGGGTGACTGTGGACATTGTGGTGCCACTAAGCATCGAAAGTTGCATAGGCAAGTGGTAAATACTAATTGTAGTAGTTTACGCAACCAAGTACCCAGAGTTGCCATGTCCTCCACAGAAGTGGAAAATGTATCTGGCATACTTCTGGGAATATTCAGTCAAGTGGGATTTCCCCAGGAGATCCTGTCAGACCAGGGCACTAATTATATTCCTGCCCTTCTTACCAGTCTGTGGAAGAACTATGGAGCATGGCAACACAAAACTTCTCCATATCACCTCAAGACTAACGGCTTCATCGAACACTTTAATGCCATGCTTAAAACCATGCTACAGGCATTTGCCAACCAACATGAAAGGGAGTGGGAAAAGTATCTACCCCATCTCTTGTTAGCTCTAGAAAGGTCTTACAGAAGCCTGCAGGATTCTCACCCTTCAAGCTTCTGTTTGGCTACAGGGTGAAGGAACCATTATATCTGGTCAGGGATTAATGGGAGAGTAAGCTTGCTCACGAGGGTGAATCTGTTGTGGGGTGTATCCTGAACTTCAGGATACAACTCAAGGAGCCTATAGGGCTAACCCAGGAGCACCTGGCCATGGCACAGCAGAGGCAAAAGACATAGTATGACTGAGGAGCTAAAGCCCCGAAGTACGAGGCCAGATAAAGAGTGACGGTACTCATCCTTGCCTGTCAAAATAAATTGCAGGTAGTATGGAAGGGCCCACACTGTGTAGTTAGGAAGGTACATGAAGTAAATTACATGGTGGAGCTGACTAAAAGGAGGTGCAGACAACAAGCGTACCACAAATATAGATGAAACCCTCCATGATAGAGAATAAATGGCCTTGTTCACTTGTAACCACCCAGAGAAGGAAAGAGATGAGGATCTGTTAGTGGATCTCCTTGGAGAAGTCAAGAGAAAATCCTCTGCAATGGTTGTCACCCTCTTGGAGTGTCTGACACTAGCCCAGGCAACAGAAATAGGTAGGCTGCTGCACACATTTGGAGGAATGTTTACAGGAAAAGCAGGGTACTGTATACCATGCTGACCAAACACCATATGGACACAGGAACCCACCCCTACTAGTGCAGCCACCCTACAGGGTTCCAGTCAGAGTTAAGAAAGCCACTGGTAGAACATAAGGAATTGCTGGCTCTTGGAGTTATATAGAAGCCCAGTAGTCCATGGGCCTCTCCTGTGGTGCCAATCTTCAAAAACGATGGGACCATAAGGTACTACATTGACTATGACAGGCTTAACAGCTACTCAGAGTCAGACGCCTACCCCATGCTTAGAACAGATGAAGTCCTAGAACACCTATGTGGAGCCCAGTGTCTGACTACCCTGAACCTGACAGACGGCTACTGGCATGTAGCTGTGACTTTTGAAGCTAGGACAAGGTTAGCATTCATCCCCAATTTGATTTATTTGAATTCTGGGTAATGCCATTCAGAATGAAGAATTCATCAGTGGCCATTCAGAGGCCTGTGGACCACATTCTGACTGTGGGTGGATGATTTTTCTGCTGGCGTACATGGATGACATGGCCATCTATAGCCAGACATGGGAGGCTGACATCAGGCATGTAAAGGATGTGTTTTGAAGACTGTAAGCCACAGGACTGTTAGTTAAGGTGGAGAAATGGCAGATAGTGATGGCAGAGGTGTCATAACTTGGCTAGGGGCTAGACGTTAGCACATCTGGCCTGAACCAATAGAAACTGAGGTCATTCAGGAATGGACCACACCCACCACTATAAAACAGCTCAGGGCATTTCTAGGGGCTATAGAGTAGTGCTGAAGATGTGTCCCTTTTCCCAAACATTAGAAGAACAGCAAAGCCCCTGACAAACCTTACTATAAAGAGAATGCCCAAAAGATTTAATGGACAGATGGCTGTGAGGGGGCATTCTGCCAACTCAAAGAAGTTTTGTGTCAAGCACCTGTGCTTGCTACCCCTGATAATACATTAACATTTGTTGTTCATGTGGACGCTTTTGACCATGGGCTAAGAGCTGTTCAGAGCCAAGTCATAACCACAGGAGAAGAACACCCAATCATGTACCTGAGCCAGAAACTGCTACCGAGATGGAGTTGTATGCCGTAGTTGAAAAGGAGTGCCTGGGGATTGCATCCATATGGGAGGGAGTTTACGTTGGTCAGTGACCAGATCCCCTTCACCTGGCTCCACAGAAGAAGTGGGCAGAATGCCATGTTACGAATATGAAGTCTGGTGCTACAGCAACACAGTATGAGCATCCAGCACCACAGTGGTTCCCAGCATGCCAATGCAGTACTAAGTTATGATCTGCTGACCAAGAAGTGGGGGAAGAGCCATGGAGAAGCTGGCAACTGGTAACATGCCAGCCTCAAATAAAGAAGTGCCTTGAAGAATTGCCACTATGGCACCCCTTCATATTCTTGGGGGCACATGTACCATGAATATAGATTTAGAACTGTACCATAGACATAGATTTGTAGCATGAATATGAGGCTTTGTTAGGGAATATTGACGTGCACCAGAAGGTCAGTAATGATTAACAGGTCTCATTAAAGAAAAGAAAACTGAGCTCATAGTATGGTCACAGGAAAGAGCCAAAGTCCGAGGAGTGAGATGGAAAATGAGCTCATAGGAAGGTTACAGGGAAGGATCTCCTTTCAAGGAGTGACCACTTTTGAGGTGTAAAGACTTTATCAGATAAAACACAGAAAAGAGAAAGCTTCCAGGAGGATCACAGGAACAAAAAGGAGGTTGACCCGTGTGATGGTCAGGATGATGTGATAGTGGGGTGGACTCCTTGTGAGGGTTAAGCTTGCATCATAAGCCAGGCACTGGCAGATTCAGCTGGGAAACAAAGTATAGCAGATGTCCAACTGCAAGTAACAGGGGAGCTGTGTGTTTCCTGAAGGTCAGCCTTAGTGCAAGTTTATTCCTAAGCAAGGACACTACCCAGATTAAGGGGTAAGACCTGTTTGACTGTAGTCTAGAGACTAGAGAGGTTCTTCGTTCAAGTAATTTTTCTGTGTAATTGTTTAATTTGCTTTTCTATAGGGTGTTTAGTTCCTTTTGTATTCTACTGTATATTTTTTAATTTAGTAGTGTAAATACAAAACATATTTATACGTAATATACTCAGTGACTGTGCTGTGTTTTATGGGATAGTGTTCCATAACCAAGAGCACGACTACCCAGTATGAAGTAGCTAGTGTCTGACAAAGAGCAAGTCAGAGGTCCCGGAAGTGACTAAAGGGATGGTTCTGTATCAAAAGTAAGGCCTTGCACTGGGTGAGCAGTGGTCAGTTCTGGGACTAGAAGTAGATCAATATAACCTATCAGTCAGCCAGGTGGTAGCAGCATTGAACTATAAGGAGCCATCTTGGTGCCAGTTCCTGTTGTGTGGGTGTGAGACACAAACTTGTGCCAGCAGAGCAGAAGTTTGTCATATAGACCCATATACGTGTTGCCAGTTTCGTCCGAGAAATCATAATTCCCTGCTTATGACATCACAGACTGTTGGCAAGGAATTATTCTAATGTCACAGGCATAATAATTAAGCAATAATGTATGACCAGGGCTTAGATTAACAGTCTGTTAATTACACCCTAAGGGTGTAATGTGGCACGCGGTGCAGCCGAATGCCACATTACCCCTAGGGGGTGATTGACTTTTAATCTAACTCCTGGGAGTACCTTACTGCTATTATTAAAATTATTCCCAAAGAAAAGTGTTAAAAGTGTACTTTTTGAATGTTTTCCTCATTGGAAGGGAGATTTTTAATAAAATAGTTCTTCCACCGACAGTTTCAGAATGCTGGTTCAGAATCAGAATGCATCATTCCACACATTCAGCAGTGCCATCAATCCTTCTGTCAGGATACCTTATATTGGTGGTGGCGGTGGCGGTGTGTGTGTGTGTGTTTGACACTGTACCATGATTGCTCCTCCCCCATCAAGCATCCAGTATACCAATGCATCGAGATATCCTGGTACAATTTAACACTCACGCACACCACCAATCAGCCATCCTGACATCACCAATCATGCACACTGCCAATCGGATGTTGTGTGTGAATGGTGACAGTGCATCTAGTCATCCTGGTACACCGTCACCACTCATGCACAACATCAGTCAGGCATCCTGACATGATGGTCCGCCAGCACTACTCAGGGCCCTCCCCCCATGCAGGTGTGGGTCAGCAGTATCAGTATACAGGGATGTCAGCATGCCTGATTCTGATTGGGTGACAAGGGTAATGAGAGGTGCCGATGGACTGTCATATCAGGTGCTTGATTTGTGGTGTGCTTGGGTGGTGACAGTCATGTAATTTCTGAACGCACTGTCACTATTCATGCACAACACTGTGATTGGTGGGATGCATGACTTGTGATGTCAGGATACCTGATAGGTGGTGTGCTTGAGTGTACCATAATGTCTGGATGCTCTAGCACCAGTCAGTCACCATCAAAAAAGAGGCATCCTGACAATCATCACAGTCAATTGTCACCACTCAAGCCCCCCACCCCAATCAGGGATGCCAATGTTCCAATACACTGACACCATTCAAGCACACGAATCAAGTATCCTGACATCATGGCAGACCTCGAAGTCAGGATGCCCGATTATGGCTATGCGTGTTGACAGTATTGATCTGTAAGGATGTTTGTCAGGTATCAAGCATATGATCTTTGGGGCCAGGAAAGGTGGTGTCAACTGGCACGAGGTCTGGGTCTGTGATGTGAGTTTTGGAGACTGCGACTGTCTACACATGGTGGGAAGTGGTGGCGAGTGTATTTGTAATGTTCCAACATATTAGTCTAGAGGAATGTCTGCCATTTGGAGAGTGGCTCGGGCTGTTTGTTGTGGGAGTGCTAGGGTTGTCTACGCTGATGCTCACCTCTTCCCCAGCCCATAGCCTTCAATCTGAAGAGCTCCACTTGTGGAGACTGTAAGGTGAACAATAGATTGTGTTGATAGCATTTGTGTCTGACCTGCATAATGTGCAGTTAGGGAAAACTGCTATGGGAGGAGAACTGCTGTATGTCCAGCATACAACTCCAAAAGAGATTGGGATTGGGATCACACAGCGGGGTACATCTGCCTTGCTGTGTACAAGGCTGCCCCACACACAGCAATGCAGGTGTGGAAGACTGCTAGTTGCATCATGTCAGTGAGACAGATAACATGCACTAGGGGAGGAGAGCAGGAGTGTTTTTGGTCAACCGTGTTGTCAGGATGCCTAATTGCATCCTGGCATCATGGTCGACTAGCACCACTCCTCTCTGCCCCCACTCCACAATCAGGTATACTGCATCCTGGCATGCTGTCATCAGCCCTGCAAGCAACCAATCAGGCATGCTGCCATTTGGGTGCACTGGTGCCACTGAAGGCTCCCCCCCCAATCAGATGCACATGAATGGTGCCAGTATACTGCGATACCAGCATACATGATGGGGTGGCATGAGTGGTGCCTGTTATTTATGACAACAGGATGCCTGAGTGATAGTGTGTGTGTGTGTGTGTGTGTGTGTGTGTGTGTGTGTGTGTGGTGACAGTGTACCAGGATGTTGGGATGCACTGTCAACAGTCTTGCACACCACTAAACAGGCATCCTGACATCATGGTCGACTGGCACCCGGGTGGCTTCCACCATAAAGGTTATGCTAATGAGAGCTACCAACTCTGCCATATGTTGGTAGCCATCATTAGCATAACCTTCACAGCAGAAACTGCCCATGGTGCGCAAGATGTCCACTCATGGCTCTGCAGCCATTATAGGTGGAGCAGATATTTTTAATTAAAATCACCAGGCAGCAGGCAAACAAAAAAAATTAATTCTATGCCAAAAGCCCTAGTCGGGTGTTTCTGCAGCAGTTGCTGCATTTGGGGCAGTATTGGAGTTTCCCTTTGAATAGTCCTTTGCCTCCTAATTCTTGAAAGTCTATTGGTAAAATAAAGCAGGAGAATGTACAGATATACAAGTCCATTGTGATATGCTTGTTTCCAACAAAATGATGGCATTTCTATTCTAGGACAGACACATGTTACTATTCCGACTTTTCCCAGCACAAGATGAACAATAAATAATAAAACTTAGGGGCATCAACTCATCCCTCTTGGAATAGAAAGAACAAAAAGATTTATTAGCCATGTGTGTTTGCTTATTTCCAGTGGTTGTAACCAGTCAGTTGTGTCCCATATCTCCACCATACAGCATTTAACAAGGCCTAAGCTGGGGCAGGGGGCACAAATGAGGGGGATGTCCCATAAGAAGATGGATAAAGCTAATCCTAGCACCCCCCAAATGTGTGAGTCCTCCTCCCCGTCCACCAACTCCTGTACTCTCTGTGTGTATTGTAATTTGGTGTCAGTCCCACTTTTCTCCAGGAGCGTTTCCCACTGCAGGCATAGGTCTGCCATGATGCGCTGTAACTTTTGAACCATTGCCATCTTTCCCCTTCATTTCTTCACCATGGGGTCTACTTATAGCCACTGTAACAATAGGATTTCTTTCACTCAATGTGTCTTACAGCTTTGAAAAGCATTGCCTCACACTGGCTACAAGTAGACATCCCCATGGTGGAGGAATGGATGAAAAGGACAGGAATGGTTCAGCAGATGAACCATGTCACGGTGTACCTATGCCTGCAGTGGGAAAGAGATCTTGATGTTTCTATGAATTTCCATCACTGGGAAGCTGAGCACCAGTGTTTAAAAATCATGGGCTTGGTTGCTGCCGTATCCCTCTGAGCTTGATGTGCATATGCCACTAGTTATCCTGGATGTAGGGGCATCCCCAGAGAATGTGGAAGTGGTCACTTTGGCCATCGAACCCCAACCAGCATCGGTCTGATTCACCTCCACCAAAGTGAGCTGTAAAGGATGGGATATGGAAATATCGAACCCAAGTCCTCTGATAAGTGCTCAAAGATGTGTGTTCTCATCATAACTTAATGACCTTTTAATTTTTTTTCTACTTTTTGCTGTCAAGGTCTTATTTAGGTTCCCGCTCACAAACACAACTGTTGTCATTTTTCACATCACCCTATAAATGGTTGTTTGTGGGTTGTGTTGGTGTAGTCCACAAATATCCATTTATTGGGTGATGTGAAAAATGAGAATGCATGTGTTAGTGAAGGAGACCTAAGTAAGGCCTCGACAGCTAAAAGTAGAAAAATTATCAAAAGGTAAGAAAGTTATGACTATAAGAAAAAAAACGCTGTTGAAATGAATGGGCCCATTCATTTCAATCGCATTTTCCTCCCTGATATTTGTGAGCATGTGTGAGCAGGACTGTACTGCATGGAAGGGGGGGGGGGGCAGAATTTGCATGTAGCATTGGCTAAAAATAGCACAATTTGCGTGACTACCCCCCTTCCCAAATTTTAAGCCATGTCATTGGGGATCTTTGTCAGAGTTCTGATTCAAAGCTCTGTTTTGAGGGAATTGCAGATTTATGGGTTACTGACCAACATTAACAGTTTGGAGGTCAATCTTGGAATGCTGGATGTTAAGCAAAGGCTCTGTACATATTAGGGGGGGCCTTTGCGGTCCCTGTGCAGGTGGAAGAGACAGTGGCTGAAGTTACTGTACATGGGAGAGAGTTCCTGTTGCAGGGTGGTTAGCCTAGTACCCTAGATACCATGGTGGGGCTGAGGAATGCCCCCTCATGGAACTCTAAGCCAGTGCAATGCTCATGGACGAAGAGGTGGATCAGTGGTCTATGTTGACTTACGGAGTAGGGATTTCCATACAGGCATCACCAGCTTATATGTTGGGTGCATATGGAACTGGGTAGCAACAAGGAGGCATGCACATGAGGTGCCCTATCATGTGGGTGGCTGCAGGGCTTGAGTCAGGTTACCATGGCTCCCCATTGCAGGAATGTCACCTGAGGCTTTAGTGCCATGCCATCTTTGATTCTGGAAGCTGGCTTAGGGCCCTAGGTGTTTGGGTTGTTTGGTTGCACCGAGGGTATGTGGCACTGGGAGAACAAGGCATACTTCAGCAGCATTTCTGACAATGGGGCCTGCAAGCTCAGGATAGTGGCAGAGTCTCTGGCTTGGTGTGGCACTGGATCCTGTTGGTAAGGTGTTGGGGGCACAGACTTTGGGTACGTCACTGGAGGGCGGCAGTTTTTTTTTTGTTTAGCAATTTATTTACCTTGGCTAACACTAGCTGAGATACAGCAGCTCTTTCCCAGCTTTATTTGCATTTTGACCATTTCTGTAGTACCATGCTCTTACACTCCCTCCAGGTACTCCGAACTTGCTATGCACACTAAATCCTGACATTTACCAATATTGCCAATGCTTCTCTCTCTTTACTTCAACTAACACAGTACACACCTGCCACATACACCATGCAATGAAACATTCGGCATTGAGAAATGCTTGTTATAATACGATTTCAGGGTAGTAACAGCAGCAGGTGCAGATTAAGCCTAACAAAGAGTCTAGTTTCATGCAAATATTCTTAGCAATGAAGAATGGAATGTCTTGAAATTGAAACTTTTGGCAAGCGTTATAATAGCTGAGTTGTAATAAAGCAAACTGTGTTTGTTTTTTTGCTGGAAACTTGCAAACGACCATAAACTAGATTCCTTTAATGGAGAAAGTGGTCTGCTCGTATTTAGAGTTTACATGCTAATACTGTATATGTGTGAGTATATGCATTGGTGGTGGTCCACTAAGGTTTTCTGTTTAGCATCTGCAAAGTTCCACTGCTCTGAAACAGTACACATATTGGTTATATTGTCTCATGCTGTCTCAGTGGGCCTACCCAGTTATCAACATTCAAAATTCAATACTGATGCACAAGAGCATGGTTTGTTGCTAATATGGATTATTTTCCCTTCTTCTTATAGCTCTTTAATGATTGCTAACACTGGTTTAGAGGTTTCTGTTTCTATCCCTGCCACCACACACACACACACACACACACACACACGCACACATGCACAAACACGCATGCACGCACATGCACACACACGACAAAGCTATATATGGTCATTTTACAACCATACATCCTTTTGCCACAGGTATTTCAACAGATTATATTACTCTTAAAAAGTGTCTCCAGAATTGTTGAGTTTTGAAATAAATAGCATTTCATTCTAGTATGGGCTGTCTGTCTGTTTCCTGCTAATGTGAACTGACTGGAAGTATAGCTATTTTCAGCCAGTGTTATCACAACACATTACAGGAATGGCAAATGCTGCAAGCAGCTGAGCAGTAAGACATATTGACGAATAGTTATTGACAGATCTGATTCAGACATGCATTTGCAAAGTCTGTCAATCATGTGTTTCTGCTTAGACACACATGTAACCTTCCTGCTGTGACAACAAAAGGTTGGCAGGCCATTTCCTGCACATATTCTGGAAACACGTATGATTTCTGTAAGGACAGTTGAGGAACTACATTCTAAATATATACACCCTCTGTAAAGGGTAATATATACTGGTGTCTCGCTGTCCCTGAAATGCAACTGTCACTGCAGCTGGACTTTGTCAATATCCAGTGCTAGTTCCATGATAACCAGCTCTCACTTCATGTTAAACACACCGTTTGCATGACTTTTGGCATTAGGCAGAGGCTAGTGAGGCTTCAACAAATCCCGGTCTTCAGGACTCTTGATGGTGTGTCACTTCAAGCTGTTTGCCACTGTAACTATCTCTTTGTGTTTCTGGATCAAGCTCTCGCCTATCCTCCCATATCAATGCCATTCAGAAAAAACTTTGCCCTAAGCTTGGGGCACCATACTGCAGCAAATCCTGCTTCCTATTTCTGGTACTTCTTCTGGTCTGCTATGAACTCAGTCTCAAAATGATTCTGCTGGTGGTTGACTATGTAGATATGGTTTGCAATGTGGCCTCAAAATCCCCTTGATCAGACAGGACAACATCTTTTTCCACTGTTTCTGCCATTTTGCTTTAATTGCTCTTCCTCTTACCAGTCATTGCTCCCTGTATTCAGATCATTCCTACTCTCCCTGGATACTTGTCACCTCTCTCACTGCTGCTTATTACAGGCTAATTGCTGGCTTACCACCATACAGATTGAATATATTTTGCAAAATAACAAGAAAAATCTAGAAATTTAATTGACTGAGAAACACCAACTGACAGTGCAGCTGTAAATGCATGGTCAGGTGTCAAATGTCATTTTTTCTCCCTCAAAAACCTACTTAGAACCATTTTATAAATGTAATAGGCCCCTCCAAGGTGTGTATCATAGAATGTTAGTGCACTTTCCAGGGGCATAAGGACACTCAGCCTTCTGTGTCGTGCCTTACTACTTACTACCATTAGAAGGGAACATTGCATGGTAATTCGGGGCTTTCAGTCACTATATGCAAGTTATTCTGCACCACTAACACAAGGAAAGAGTAAAAGACAGGAAACACCAACACCACATTATGTACCCTCTGATTTTGAGATATATGTAATAGATAACCCACTCTTGGGTGTGTGGTCATGCTCTGATATACGCACGCCTTGGTGTGTGTTGTAACGCACGAGGCCGCAGGTCGAGTGCGTTCAACCACCCAAGACGTGCGTATATCAGAGCACAACCGCACACCCAAGAGTGGGTTATCTATCTTACAAAATGGCCCCTTTTGTGATAAAATAGTGGTATTTGGAAACAGTATAAAATGAAAGAAATACACAATAGGCTGTTGTTTGATTTTTATTTGCTTTAATAAAGATTGAACAGAATAGAACAACAATAGAACTGCATACTTTGTAACTTTGGAGGAGAACTAGATATTTTTAAATTATTTGAAGTACTGTATAGCATTACCATTTCAAGTAGGTAAGGTACTGTGGCTTTAAAAGTTGAACATTAACTGTGATATATAGTGTAAGAAGAATACTGTCACTTTAAGAGTGGTTCAGCTTATAAATAGAACGTGTAGTGAACAATGCCTGTGAGTGGCAAGGAGTGATTTAGTGCTGTAATTTAAACTGAACGGTTTGCAGTTTTTATTTGCAGTGATTGTTCATTTTTTGTTTGTTTGTAGTATATATTGAACTGCAGGTTGCCGTGCACCGTGATGTTTTGCATGTACGGTGCAAGTGGATGCGGTCCTGCAGGTAAATGATGTGGCATTAGTTGAGGTTCTTCATCTTTTGTTGGGCTGCTTTGTCTGGGTTTTGTGGAGCTGTGTTGTAGTGCTTGTGGTGGCTCTGTGAGCGACGGTGGGAGGACGGCTGAGGTTTGGGACTACACAGTTATTTCAACGCAGCTTCCTTGGTTCATGGTCTGTGGAGAAATCGGCTTCGTAGTCTTCATTTATGTGGATGGGGTAAGTTTCTGTTCCTTCTGTTCCTCGGTGTGCCTTGTAGACTTCGACTTGTTTTTTTACTTCTTGGAGATTGTTCTTCAGGTCCCAGCATCTCGGAAACCACGGGCTGCTGCTCCGCGGCAGTGTACAGAGGTGTTTCTGGTGGTTCAGCTACACTTCACTTTTGAATGTTGGTGGTTTGGTGCAAAACTGTTGATTTGGGCACTGGTTGGGACTCTGATGTGCTTGTGCCAGCTAGGATATTGGACCAGTTTCTTGTGTCATGTAGTGTGGGTGCCCAGTATGATTTTAGGCTCCCCTCCGATTTTTGGCCTGTTATAGCCATGCTCTGTCGTGATTTGAGACCCACCAAAAAGAGCATCTGAACCACTGTGGATCTTAGGCAGTGATTTGTGTAGCAATGAGACAGTCCTGCTTCGTTAGACAGGTGAGGCATTAGAGAAGATAAGTAGCTTAGTCCCATAGGTTCTTTACTGTTCCAGGTTTTTTGTTTCTCTAGTAACTCTTGTGAAGCTCTTTTGGGGTGTAGAAAGAATGCTGTAGTTTCAGGCGGGCATTTACTGAGGTACTTTTTAAAAGAGAGAACAGGGCACAGAGGATCATTTGGCTGTGCAAAAACAAAGCCTCTTAAAGTTTTTTGATTTAACTCTCTGGCATTTTCATGATTTTTGCTGTCTGGGTTGTACTTAAGGCTTATGTACTATAGCCCATTTTCATTAGTTTTTATGTGGAAAGAGTCTCTTTTTAGTTCTCTTTGCCCTTCCCTTCCCCTACGAGCCATGAATATTTGTAGGTCAAACCAGACCTTTCTGACTAGTCCTGCAGCAGTGTTTGGTGATAGTGCTGGAGAGTGCTTTAACTTTTTAAAGTCTGATTCTGTGAGACATTCATGGTGTTCAGTGCAGTCTTTCCCATCTTTCCTGTATTTTTTCATGACGGAGACAAAAACATTGTTTGCAGATTGAAAATCTGTGTCTGTCACAAGATTCATTTGTCTTGCTTGAGGCAGTGAATTTAAATGCCTGTTGAGGCCTACTCTTAACCCAATAAAACTTGATACACCATACTGTTCACCAGAAGAGTTTCTAACTGTGGCACAGAATTCTCTCAAGGTTGTGTTTAATTTATCTGGTGTTACTGTTTTTAAATCAAGCTCTATTTGCTTTTCTGCTACCCAGTCTGTAAATACTTTTGTTGCCCAGACAGTTTGCTTTTTTGTATTTTTTTCAGCCTTATCTTCTTCTATGCTATCTATTTCTTCAGGGTCAAGGCTGGCATGTCTACCCACTGTTTGCTGTGCTGGATTCTAAAGTGGCTTCTCAGGTAAGTCTTGTTCAAGTTCTTTGAAGAGATCATCATTGTACTAGTCATCTTTGCTAAGGATTGATTCTAGGTGCTTTGAGGTATGTGGTAATTCTGCCATTTTTTTCAAATTTTCCTATCAGATGTTTTGTTTTCTGTCAGAGTGAGGCAGTGGTGTGCTGCTTCTCTTTCAGTGGTCTCTGTCTGAGTGATGATATTGTTTATAGTTGTGGAGTGATACTGCACTCAGTTTGTGATAAGCTTCTGGTCAGACTGGGAAGTAGTTCAGGCGTGCAGTCACGCTTGGAGGTGTGCGGTCATTGGGAAAAAATGCACAGTCATGTGATGTGTTCTGTCCAATTGTATTAGTGGGATTTCTATGATTTTACCTACCCATTTTATAAATATATATGTTTATATGTATATATATATATATATATATATATATATATATATTATATATATGTATATAATATATGTGTGTGTGTGTGTGTGTATATATATATATATATATATATATATATATATATATATATATATATATATATATATATATATATATATATATATATATATATATGTAAAAACAAAAACAAGGCACTGCATCAGCATGTGGTCTAAAAGCAAAACAAAATGGTTATATTTGGGCTCTGTGCTCCAGCTTCCCTCCCTGCCTCTTCTCCCTCCTCTGCCTTTCCATTACTTCCTCCTACTCTTTTTGCTAGTCCGATGCTCACTCTTCATATTCCTTTCTGCAAATTTGATGTAGGACTGTCTGCTGTTTCTGTCAGTCTCCCTCTTTTCTGGAACACCCTCCATCTCTCCACTACACTCTCACCCTCCCTTCACTCTTTCATTTATCTGCAAATATTGGTTTGTTTCTCTCCCATCGTACCTTGTTTCTCTCCTCTTTTTCCCTCCTTGTTCCTCCTACTTCCTTGCAATGTTTGTTCTCACTCTTTTGTTCTTCCACCAATGAAATCTGCTGCTAGCCAAGCTGCCTTCTTGTTTCATTGTCCTAAACTATGGGTCTCTCTTCCCACTTCTGTTCGCTCTGATCCTTCCTTTCCTGCTCTGAAATCTCTCTTCTGGGATTTCTCTATTCACTTCTGCAGTTGCTATTGATGTTGAGGTGAACTCCTATTCACCTGCTTTCCACCCCACCTTGACGCCAACATTGCCCTGCTCCCATACTTTCTGCCATTTGTACCTGTCCTCTTATTTTGTTGTGTTGCTTACTGTTAATTGTCTTTTTCCTGTTCCACAGTTTACTTTATAATAGTTTTACTGTTTGGCAATTTTATTCTTTCAGCGTTCATGAAATGGTATATTTTGTTATATTTTTTTTCCATATTATTTTTAGACATTGTACCTTGTTCCTGTTCTCTTCTTATCACCTCCCCCCAGGACGCATCTGGAAGTGAAATGATACCAGCTCAGTATGACTTAGTTTTGAGATAAATAAAATAAACTCTCTCAAACTGCTTCTGCTATCTCACTTCTCATAGCTCTGCTCTTGCGACTGTAGTTTGTTAGTTGATAGCAATTGTTTCCCACCTTATTCAAGCTTTTTGTACTTTTTGCCCATTTTATATCTTTCTGACTTATTATTTGTGCCCTACATTATTTTGTTACGTTGTATGCACCAGTGGTTGTCATCATATTATTGTTACTGCTGTTCCACTGTGTAACTCATGCATTTACATATTTGTTGCTTTGTTTTATACCTCTGTAGTTCATTATTTGTACCATACATTTCTTGTTCCTGCACATGTGCTGTTATTGTCACTATATTTATTTATCTGCTTTTGGTAACCAGGTAAGTGCACTAGGCAAGGACCTAGTCACTACTCCCCCCCACACACACACACACAGACCCTCTGCTACCTCCTGCCTCCCCCCCCCGCCCCCGGAGATTACACTGCTAGGCTTTCTATCCTACTTCACCTTGACCTCTTATTATTTTTCACTCTAATTCCCCCTTCCCCTCCTCTCCTCTCTGCCTGCTCCATTATTCCCCTCATTCCCACCCCCATCACTTTTCCTTTTCTGTAGCACTTCCTCCCTCTAGCCTCTGGGTAAATGGGTATTCTCACATACTCTTACTTAGCACCTAGCCAATGGATCTGATTCCTCAATCATTTCCTGATAGTTGTTGTGCCCCTGGCTTGAAGTTTTATATATATTTCTTTGTTTTTTTATGTATATTTTGGTAAACTTCTTCCTACTACAAGTGTATGTAACTCTCACTCATATTGTGACTTCTGTCATTGTTATAGAAACTGTTCTCTATAAGATCTCTGATTGTGTAATATGACATGGAACCTCTGTAAATGAGCCACTAAAATATGTATACCTTGCAGGGGTTAAACTGCACTGAGAGAAGTGGTATTTCTAAAATTGGTTCCTAGTTGCATAATTGTGCAACACTAGAGAAAGGAGTGTGTGGCTGTAAAGGAAATCCCTCAGACACTTTGACCAGTGAGCCCGTAGCTTAATGGTTAGAGTGCTGGAATGGCATGCCAGAGATCTAAGGTTCAAATCCCAGTAGGCCACACTTTTCCTTTCTCATTTCCATCCTTGATTTAAAAATGTGTATATCTTGCAGGGGTTAAACTGCACTGAGAGAAGTGGTATTTCTAAAGTTGTATTCCAAATAATTCAATAAATAAAAAAATAAATATTTTCATGCACGACCTGGGACAGTACAGATAACAATAGTAGAAGTACAGATAACAGCGATAAATAAAATGCCGTCACCTATGAACAGTGTACAAGGGGGAAAGCAGGTATCCACACAGGGATAATTAGAAGGTTACAGACCTTTGATTGATAACATCCATGCAGGGATGTAGGATAGATGCGTGGATAAGTCTACAGGACACAAAACATAAAAAATGCTGGTAATTGTATTACTGTTCATGCCTGCTTATAACCCTTCCTCTAGTCACACTTAGAAATGAGCTCTGCCTCAGCATACCTATCCCGGTCACCAAATTTAAAATCAATGATATAAATAAATAATTAAATAAGTACAGCAGAACCTTGATTATTTGGATGTTGTAGGAGACATCAGATTTGTTTGCATATTCAGGGTTTGGATAATCAAGATTGTACTGCAAGTAAATAAATAAGTACATATACACATAGAAACATAGAAATTGTTGGCAGATAAGGACCGCTAGGCCCATCTAGTCTGCCCATTGGCCCTATACATGTATGTATCCACTCAATCTAAGTGGTCAGTGGCTTTTCATCACTCCCTTCCCACCCAAGGTTTCCCTATGCTCCCAGGCATGTTTAAACCCATGCTCTGTGCTTGCCCCTACCACCTCTTGTGGCAGACTATTCCAAGCATTCACCACCCTCTCCGTGTAGAAAAACTTCCTCACATTACCTCTTAATCTCCCCCCCTCCAATTTCATATTGTGCCCCCTTGTTCTAGTATCTTTTCTACATTGGAAAAGATCTCCCAACTGCACCTTGTTTATGCTCTTGAGGTACTTAAAAGTTTCTATCATGTCGCCCCTTTCTCTCCTCTCCTCCAGTGAGTACATATTGAGGTCTCTTAGTCTCTCCTCATATGTTTTGTGGTGCAAATCATGCACCATCTTTGTCACCCTTCTCCGGACAGCCTCCACCATGTTTATGTCCTTACACATGTGTGGCCTCCAGTAATGCACACAGTACTCCAGGTGAGGTCTTGCTAGTGTTTTATACAATGGCATCACCACTTCCTGCCTCCTACTAGTAATACCTCTGCCTGTGCACCCCAGCATGCCACTGGCCCTTCCTGCAGCCTTTGCACACTGCTTTGTTACCATCAGGTCATCAGATATGATAACCTCTAGGTCCCTCTCCTCTTTGGTGATGCTTAGCATCCCCCCCATCCTATAGGTCTTCCCAGGGTTCCCCCTACCCAGGTGTATTATCTTGCACTTTTTTGCATTGAACTTCAGTTGCCACACCTCTGACCATCTTTCAAGCTTCTCCAGGTCCCTCTTCATTATCTGCACCCCTTCTGGAGTATCCACCTTGTTACAGATCTTGGAGTCATCTGCAAATAGGCAGAACTTTCCTTCCAACCCCTTACAGATCTTGGAGTCATCTGCAAATAGGCAGAACTTTCCTTCCAACCCCTCTGCAATGTCACTAATGAAGACATTGAACAGGACCGGTCCCAGGACTGATCCTTGTGGCACTCCGCTGGTCACCCCTCTCTCCCCAGACTTGATCCTATTTATCACCACCCTCTGCCTTCTGTCCATCAGCCAGTTTCTAACCCACTGTATCACTGTATGCTCCATGCCCAGATTACTCATCTTGTTAACCAGCCTTCTGTGTGTGACAGTATCGAAGGCTTTGCAGAAATGCAGGTAGGTGATGTCTACGGCCCCTCCCTGATTCACTTCCATAGTCACCCAATCAAAAAAATCTATCAGATTCATTTGACAAGACCTTCCTGATGTGAATCCATGCTGCCTCAGATCCTGGGCACTAATGGATTCCAGGTGTGCCACTATCCTTTCTTTCAGCAGTGTCTCCATGATCTTCCCCACGACTGAGGTGAGGCTGACTGGCCTGTAGTTCCCCACTTCCACCCTACAGCCACTTTTGTGCAGTGGGACTACATTTGCCTTCCTCCAGTCCTCTGGAAGTATGCCTGTGTTGAATGACTCTGTGACCAGGGTGGCCAGAGGTGTTGCTAGTTCCTTCCGCAGCTCCCTTAGTATCCTCAGGTGTATGTCATCTGGCCCCTTGGCTTTATCCACCTTCAGCTTTGTGAGTTCCTCCAGAACTCTCTCTCTCTCCACTGTGAATGGACTGGTGTCCATTTCTCCCTCCTGATTGCCTCTGCTCCCCAACTGTGGGCCTTAACACTCTCCCTCCTCAGTGAATACTGAACAGAAGCATTTGTTCAGTATTTCTGCCTTGTCTAGATCCCCCTCCTTACACTCTCCCTTCTCCCCTTTGAGCCTCACAACCCCCCAAGTTCTTCTTCTTCTATTGCTGATGTACCTATAGAATGTCTTGTCCCATTTCTTCACAGACTGTGGTAAACCCTCCTCTGCCTGTGCCTTGGCTTTCTTAACAGCCTTCCCTGCCTCTCTGAGACATTCAAGGTACACCTCCCTGTCCTCCTCCCTTTGGATCCCCTTATACTTCCTGAAACTTGCTGTTTTAGCCCTTACTTTGTCTGCCATCACTTTAGAAAACCATAGTAGTTTCTTTCTTCTTTTTCCTTTGGCCACTATCCTAATGCATTGGTTAGTTACCTCCAGAATGGCTCTTTTTAGTCTCCCCCACTGTTTCTCCACCCCCTCCATTACCTCTATCTTCTCTGGGGCTGCTTTTAAATGTCTACCCATTTCATTGAAATCCACCCCCCTGAAATCTAATACTTTTGCCCTTGTGTGGCTTAATTGAGTCCATGTCTCCATGTCAAACCACACCATGTTGTGGTCATTGAATCCCAGCTGCCCTTCCACTTGGATTCTTTTGACTGTGTTCCCATTGGTCCATACCAGGTCTAGAATCAATTGGTCCCTGGTTGGCTCATGCACCCGCTGAGTCCAGCTTCCTGCAGGGATTCCAGGATGGCCATGCTTCTGGCTGAAGCAGCTGCCTGGGTGGTCCAATCCACGTCCAGCATATTGAAATCTCCCATCAACAGGATTTCGCCTTTAGCTGCCATGTCATGAATTTTCTCCACTAGTATCATGTCCAGTTCCTCCCTCTGTGCCAGAGGTCTGTAGATCACCTCTGTGCATATTGCTGTGTCATTTTCTGGTTCAAGGGTGACCCACATTGCCTTGGCCTCACCCCTACCTTCCCTGCACTTCTGTAGCCTTTATGCCTTCTCTGACGTACAGGGCCACCCCCTCTCTTTTTACCTTCCCTGTTCCTGTCCCTTCTGAACAGTTTATAGCCTGGTACATTGATGTCCCAGCTGTGAGTAGCAGAATACCGTGTATCTGTTATTGCTGCTACGTCAAGGTCTGCATCCGTCATCAAGGCTTCCAGGTCTGGTACCATATTTCCCAGACTGCAGGCATTTGTGAACATGACCTTCCATGTTTTACTCCCTGCCTTCCCTCTGTTCCTGTTTTCTCTACTTTGCCTCTTCCCCCCACCCTAGTATTCATGCTCATGTGCTGTTGCCCCCCATTTATACCACCTTATAAAAGTTTCCCCTACCTGCCCCTCACTGCACACTTGCATTGTTCCTGTTGTCAATCTGTACTTTCGTATGTTCTTGCAAGGAGGGGTGGTGGTGTTCCTAAACCACCTGTCTCTCCTGGCTCTCCCCCCTTGGTCGGTTTAAATGCTCTCTGCTGAAGCATTCCAACTTCTCACTAAGGGCTTAGGTCCCCTTTCCAGACAGATGCAAGTATATATACTTGCCATAATTAAGTTGTCATTGCTTGGTAAAGATGTGGAACTGACTGCTCATATAAACTTAAAGATCCCTCAGATTTTATTTTGTGCTGGTGTAAATAAAATAACAAGTATAAAGCTGGGAGAAAACCATGAAAGTCCAGTAGCCTTTGACTGTTAACTAGCGGCAATTGTTCTAAGATTGGCTAAAACTGAAACTCTGTATAAAGAACATATATTTACTTTAAAAAAAAAACAAAATAAACAGTGAATTCTGATCACAGATTTTCAGAACAGGAGGGTGGATAGAATTAAAAGAGGTTATTGCTTTGCCCATGTCCCCTACACAGATATGTGCATTGGCAGTTTTCAGTTTGATAGTCCCCAAGCAATTTGGGATGACAGAGTCATATATATCTAGTGGCTTATGTGCCTATAATAATCATTTGGCTAGCTGTTCTACTTTAATTTGAATGATGGTAAAGGATTTACAGTATTGTCACATTTATGCGTTGGGGCCGGCTAGAGATCAAAAAGTACTCAGATTAAGTGTGCATATACACACAACAAGCTTTTATATGTTCTTGCTCTCATTAATGTTAAGTAAACTCTGTGTTTCACATTTAGCAGTATCTAAGATATTTTCGGGATCCTTGCATGTTTTGAAATTATATAATACATCTGTGCTTCTTTGAGACTTTTTATGTCTATTGTGCTAAGGATTTTTTTTTTGTTTCTTTTGAGGGAGAGATAAACCTAAATTTCAATCTAAAACCAGATTAATCAATGGTCATGTTAGATGTTATTGTAAGGAAATACAGTAGTTCATTGGGACTATTAAGATGATATATTTTTTCTGTAGCTTATGAATTTACTGTCATCCCCCCCCAAAAAAACTGGCAAAAATGCAGCCTTGTACAGTTTTTCAAACCAGTTTCATTACACTTTTTTTTTGGGGGGGGGGGGCATGATTCTTCCACTTCACTGCATCCTTTCCATGACCTTATCTTTGGAAATGATGTGTTCCATATATTCAAAGTACATGGCAATTGTGAACTCATAGAAATATGGCATTACAACTAGGTAATGAAACTTTAGAAACTACGCTCACATTGTGGAAGAACAAAATGATAGTTCACAAAATCTCCCTTTAGACCAATCATTTTGTGAAAAAGTATGCTCTGTGCCCTTTCCCAGAGGCTAGGGAACAAGATAGGACATTGTCACTTTAAATCCTTAAACAAACTATATGGAATACACCCCTGATGCTGGTAAACTTATTTTTCTTTCACTGGACTGCCCAGTTCAGTCTATAGCATTCAATCACAGCAGAAACATATACGAGCCTTTTTAGAGCCGTTAGCTGATTCATAGTACTATGCACACATAAAACCTTCATTTCTTTTCTGCAATTTTTAAATTGAACCTTTTCAATGACAACTCACTTGGGAACTGCAAATAATCTGGGGACTTGAAAAATGTCAGTCTGCGGCAACCCAATCAGCATCTACATAATTTGTCTGTCACTCCCATTAAGTCGGTATGATTATCATTTTGAAGTCTCATTCCTGCCTTGGCCTTAATAGTGCTTGTTGTTCAGACTCTGCAAAATATGATGAAAGATACCTTGTTCTGAGCTGCAGCAGGCAATGCGTTTGGCAAGATATTTGAAAGACCATTGTATTGTTAGCTACAAATGAATTGTTATGGACTAACTTTGTGGTCCTTTAATAAGAAAATCATCTTTTGTCATAACATTTCAAACAGTGGTAGATATAAATTAATAGCCAAATTTATTTTATACTGCTTGAATATACATGAAGGAAGAACATATTGAAAGAACAGGATCCATTGCTTTTTATAGGAAATCTCTGCATGGCTGGGAATATTAAAAGACAGCCTATGTTTCTGATAACCTACACATATTTTAAATTGATGTTCAAATGCTAACACTTCACAGTAACCCAGTTGCTTTCTACATGAGGATGTCTTGACATAAACTATTACAGCTAAGTAGGTAGAGGTAAGAGAGCAATAGGTTTTAGAGTTCTGTCACAGGATTTTAATTATCTTGTACATTTGGAACATGTCTCCTTTTTATAGGTTAGACATTCTGTACTACATGTGTGAAGCATTAAAGCAAGTACTGGTGTTGGGGGGGGGGGACTAATATGTGCAGCCTGGTTGTCCACAGCAACAACCCTATCGTAGTGCCCAAGCTTAGCTTTAGCTTAAAGTAATCTGCATAAAGAAGGAACCATAGTTTTCCAGCAAATGAGAGCAGCACAAGCAATGACCATTCATTACAGCCTTCCTCCAGTTATAGAGTGTTTTATATACATGCTGCTGATAAGCCTTCAGGCAACATGCTGCCACGCTGAGAAAGTATTAAACTTAAAGTATTAGCCAGCACTATTATGTCATTTGATTTGTTTCCAGTGTTGCTTCATTCACGGAAGTAGAGTTTGGGACTTCAATTGCTCCAGTCTGATGGAGCTGTCAAGAGATACAGTCACTCTCAAGCCAATCTTGTCAACAGGGCAGGTTGCAAACCATGGTGCTTTCAGCTTAGAGCTGATAAATCAGACCTTGACAGCCGAGTCTCCTAAACTCTGTTTAGAAGAATAATCATCACATTATAAGGGTGAGTTTCATTATCTCACTGCTTTGTGTTTTAAAGACATGCAGTTATGTTATTAAAGAACAGGGTCTCATAAGCACTCTGTAGTTTGTTTAGCATTTTTTCCAAAGTGCAGAAGTTTGCCAGAGTGTAAATGGTTTTGCCTTCTTGTTAAAGAGAGATAAAGAAAACATGCATGCTCACTAATTAGCATGCATTATTTGTTAAGGATGAATTTGATAACTTGGTGTCATGGCTGACACCAACATTACAGAGTGGGAATAGCTATTCTTGATTTCAGCAGACTTCCCTTTTCAAATGCTGGTGATTTGTTTTAAATACCACTGGGTAATAGTTCTGCAACACTTGGGTTACTTAAATTGGAAACGTGCTGGAAGAGCAGCCTTTTCTGAATTCTCTCATTTGAAAAAAAATTATACCTCGTCTATGTCTGTCTAACTGTCCATTCTGCCATTCATTTGTCAAACGCTGGCAGATAACACAAAGCTCATTATGTTTTGCAATCACAGCAGCCTCTAAATGGCTTGTCTTTAATACCTTTCCTTAGCAGTGACCTTTTATATTGAGTTTTACTGACTAGGAGGTAAAGTGGCAATTCTGTAACTTTGCTGAATGACTAACTTTGTGGGGAAAGATTACTACATACAATGTAATACAAAGAATAGATATACTGCCTTCTGTCTTTATAACTATATAAAAATCTAGTTTGTGCTTGCTGCAGATCACATAGTACCAATGAATATTTGTTTTTCAACATTATCTAGTGTTAAATATAATATTCTTTATACAAAACATCTTTGCTTTAACCATAGCAGGTAAAATAACTCCATGACAGTGAAACTGCATCTGTATAAAGCATCACGAGCACCACATAAACTTTTCAAATCTGCAAATGGAGGCAGTCAAAATACATAAATCATCAGTTCAAACTGTAGGTAAGTTGATGGCACTCAGATATAGAATGCAACACATGCTTATTTATTTAAAGTTTCCTCAACAAGAAAAGGCACTTAAGATGAGGGTCTTGATTTCAAGTAGGTTTCTGTGTCAGGTGGGGAGTGGTGGAAGCAGGATACATTCACAGGTTATGTTCAAACACCACGATCATACAAAGAAACGTGTCATTTTATATTATTTACAGCTTGCACAACATCAGTTGAATCACCAAAAATTGCAAGCATTATTCTGTAGCAGATCAGGTTTTGATGACAATTTGGTTTGGGTAAAGGTTTTTTTATATCTTAGTACAACTATGATCCACAGAATTTTTTAATATAGTTTTCACCGAAATAACTTGTACAATATTTTCTTAAAATGGCTCATATTTCTTGTCACTAACTTTGAAATACCATTATGCTTTTTCTCTGTCGAAGATACTTACAAACTGGAATGTTGCATTTTCATCTGAGCCAATAGCCGAGTCCCATTCAGTTGCACAAATAGCAGCACTGATACAGTATATATCATAATGTATCTAAAGTATGACTCTCTGGCTGTTGGCTTCCGGCTTTTGCTTTAAAGGGAATGTTCTATACAATCTCTCAATGACAAGCGTTAATGCTTCTCATTTGGCAAAGCAGGCTGGAACCATTTCTTGTTAGTTACGTACCAGGCATTTGCTGCTGTTTGGGGTTGTTAGAGCATGTATGATGTTGTATAGGAGCTCAGCCCTCAGCAGTGCTATATCATAGATATAATACAGAGACAATTTAAGCATAATAACTCAAAGTCTGGAGTGTAATATGGGGCAGTAAGAGAAACTTTCAAAGAAAAACAGCTGCACTATATGTAACCACAAGAGCATCTGTTCAGATATTACAGTGTTTGTTTTATTATAACCTTATCAAAGCCCTACAAGACTTATTGATGCAATAGCTTCGACATGGCAGTCATGCAGGTAAAAATAATAATAATGATAATTTGCTCCTCCTACAAACATATATTTACCAGGACTTGATTGTTTCTAGAATGAAAGTCATTCAGCCTGTGGAATCAAATTAGCGTCGGGTGCCTCTAATGTGATTACTGGATGTCAATATGCTCAGTTAGCATTATTTATCATGCAGGATAAATATTCATTTTGTGACTGTTATAAAAAAATGGTGCAGTTTCTGGTCATCCATTGACAAATTGTGTACAGTATTTGAATATTTTCTGTTGATAAGACAGACTGATGCTACAGATTTTCTATAGTCAATTTGCATGGTGCACATGTTAGTAAATGCACTTTAAGTATAATGTGCCAGTTTGTAAAATAATAGGTCCTAAACATCAGACAAGTGGCAGCAGTTGTTTCCTATTTATTTATCTATTTATTTTATAACCAATACATGTTACCTGTAAAGTAACTATATGATGTATATCTATAATCAGAGGAGGGGTGTGATAGAGACTTTTAAGTACCTCATGGGGGTAATTAAGGTAGAGGAGGGAAGTATTTTTCAAAAAAAAAACAAGGTGCTGAAGAATAAAGGAGCATGCTATGAGGCTGGAGAGGGGAGATTCAGGAGAGATGTGAGGAAATACTTCTTCACCAAAGGAGTGGTGGATTCCTAGAGCAGCTTTCCATCAGAGATTTTTGGGGGTGAAAACAGTGGTTGGGTTCAAGAATGCATGGGGCAGGCACGAGGCAGTCATGGAAAGGAAGGGGAAGGGAGGGAGAAAGAGCTGTAGATCAAATAGGATCTGCGGTGGTAATGTAGATAAGGAAAATGGGCAGACTGGGTGGGCCAAGCAGTCTTTATCTCCCATCAAAATTCTATGTTTTTATCAGCCAATCAGAACTTTAAAAAAAGTAGAATTGAAAAGTGGTAAGGAACACAGTTTTATTTAAACCTTTAGATGTCCTCCTATTTTCTTTTTAGTGTCTTTCAATATTCTGATATGCTCTGACCTTTTTTGTTAAATTAATAATCTTTTTTTTTCACTTTTGTAACTGCCCTGAATCCCTCTCCCCTCAGCAGTTGCTGCTGTCTCTTTTCATACTGCCTGAATATTCTGTGACATCAGTAACACCATTCCAGGCCATTCAGATGAATAACATTGAATTGTGGAAGTGATGTCATAGAATGCCTTAGGAAAAGGAAGAGCAGTAGTTGGCAAGGAGAGTAGAACTCTATGTAGATCTGAGGGCACCCCAAAACTAGATTATTTATTATCAAAAAATAGTCAAAGCATATTGGAATACATAACTGGCTTTGAATGGAAAATTATAGGTCAGTTAACTATGTCAGCAATAAGCCACGATGGGGTGTGAGTTCTTTTCTAATAAATGCATGACCCAAGGTGCACAATGAGCCACTAGGCACATGTGCCAAGTGCCTTCAGCACCTGAGGAGTGTGTCTATTAGACACACAACCCACACCCCAAAGTGGCTTGTTACTCTTATAAAATGGGTCCTAGTTGTAAATATATTGAAAAATAATAAAATAAGCAAATATAAAAAATAAATAGCATAAAGGTATTGTTTTAAGTGTTTGGGAAAAGTAGTCCTCATACTGTGCATCACTAATAGGAATTTGTGTATTGTGCATAGATGTGGTCAACTAGTAGAGGGTGTTTGTTGTATTGTATTGTATTGTCCGTCTGTCTTTCTCTCTGTCTCCCCCCCCCCCTCGCATATACACACACAACTGCCCTGTCTTTTGCTTTTCTGTTTTCTTGTTCTGATTTTGATGTGGTATTTTGTCCCCCCACCCCCAAACTGTACTGCCATTGTGGAATTAAAGAGCACCTTTTGCCATATTTACATTTTGTGATTTAGATCCTGTTTTTGGTTCAGATCTATTTTTGAAGTCATCTGTAAAAGAGACAGAGTGATGGCTTCCATTTTGAAAGAGTGGTCGTGACTGGCAGTGCTCATGATTGCCAGTGCTCTCTTTTAAAAAAAGAAGAAGAAATGTTATTTGAAGCCACTGGGATCTGACTGAGAAAAAGAGCACAGGCTCCCACTTTGAATGAATGCTGGTGGTCAGTGGCACTAATGACTGTCTGCGCTGTCATTAAAAAAGAAAAGAAACTTTCCTTGAAGTTGTGTGTATCAAAGAGATAGCACCTGATCCCACTTTGAAATAACAATTGGTGGCACTCCTGATTGCTAGTGCTCTCATTAACAATGGAAACTAAACTTTTCTGATTCAGTTTATTAATTATTATACCCACTAATATTACTGGAAATGACACTGGAAAAGGGGAGGGCATGGGAGGTTTGGAATAAATGGTGCTGAGGAAAGAACAACTTGGCTGGAGTCCAGGAACTGCCTGATGAAGGACTATAGGCTTGCTAACACAAAACAAAAAAGACAAGGTTTTAACAGGTTGGTTACTGTTTTAAAGAGCACCAATTTCAGTACTTTAATTATGACCCCCACATGACAGCAGACCTAAATAGGACTCAAAGAGTCTACATTACACATATTTTTATTTTTACAAGAGCCACGTTAGTTGAGCTGTGGGTTTGATTTGACCCTAGTGGCCCTCTGAAATATTAAAAAATGATTTTTAAACCTTGTGTGATTGTATTCAATGGAGCATACCCCTGCATTCTGCAAACTGCTACATCACAAAACATAGGCGTGCAGGGATGGTAAAAGGGCAGAGCTTACTATTAGCAGTATCAGGAAGAGGAAGGGATTGGGCAGCCAAACTGAATTTATGATCCCTTCCCCTAAACTAAGTAAGCTTTAAACAAACATGTAAAGTAGACTCTTTGAGTCCTCTTTAGGTCTGCAATCAAGTGGGGGCTTAAGGGGCTGTCAGATATGGGGTTTGTGTTATGTGTTTGGTGAGTGTGTGATTATGGTGGGCATTCACTAAAATTACTTTAAATGTGACTGTATGGCTATTGCCAACTAATGGGTGTTACTTTTATTTTACTTTACTAACATGGCTGTCAGAATTTGTTTTCTTCAAAATCTTTTGGGAGGCATGGATATGTGGGATGAACTACATCCTGGTTACCAGTAAAGTGCCACCCTCAGTGTTGTTGCTTCATAAACTGACACCTGGGGTTGGCTGTTGACAAATCAGGATACAGCATTTTCCCTACCCATTTTATAAGTAAAAATAATTCCCTACTACTTTTAAGGGCAAGTCTCATTAACACAAGCCACACACCTAAGTGTGAAGTTGGTTAGCCCCAAGTAGCATTGTCTTACCAAGGCTAGCCCCAGACACTTCACGTGCTAGCTGAGTTATTCAGTGTAGCCACTCCCTCAGATAGTTATTTACATCAAAAGACATCTGTGGTCAGTTATTTAATTAAGCCTCTCCCACAGACAATTATTTACACAACAACCACACCCACAGTCTGTTATCCAAAATATCCACAACTTCAGAAGTATTGTATTCAAACAACATTTTAAAGATTTAGTCCCCTCTGAGCTTCCCTTTTGTTTTAATTTTTTTCATATTTTTAAATTTACTTTTCCCATCATATAATTCCTTCCTTCCTCTTGAGCAGCAGATGGTTATTTTTGGATCCATGACAGGTGTTCGACAAAATTTTTGTCAAACGCCCTGACAGTGAAACTGGCAGGTCGAACACATTTCCAATGGAACAAAGTATTTTCTTTGGGGGGGCTTTGCCCCTGAACCCCCCCACTTAGGATTATCAACTGCGAGTCAGAGCTAATTTTGGGGGGGTGCAGGACCCTCGACAGACAGTGCCGTGTTCCAATGGGTTCCCTACAGCGACGTGGTGCTATAGTCGCTGTAGGGGACCTCGCTGTTGAAAAGTCATTGTGGGGTGGGATTATCCCCATTTTGAAGGGTGACCCATGTCAAAACATGTACAGGCATTACAATTTGAACAACAGATTATATAGCTGTAGAGTTGGACTCAACTCTGGTTACATCTGTATGCCATACGTAAGACAGTGTGACTGTACATGTAAATGTACATGAAGCAAGGTATAAGTAAGCATTAAGACATAACTAGGTATTGGGTTGTCTAGGCTTAATGCATGCCCATGTTTATACCAAGGCTGAAGGCACCTGCACCAAGTGCCTTTAGCACCTGGAAATGGAGTACTTCCAGACAACCAATGACCTAGAGTATCTTATTGGCTTTATGAAATGGGTAAACTGAGAAACAATTATAAAACAACAAACATGCCAGTTTGTTTATTATACATAGGTGTGTTCTTTTGCTATCAGTGGCTAGTACAAAATAAACCTTCCCAACCTATCTACTGTTCATCTTTCAGCAGATACAGTAGATGGAATGCTTGTTTATTATGGAATACCAGCAATTAAACTTCAGCAGACTTTATCTGGCAGAATGTTCACTCTCTGACACAAAACAGAAAGCCTTATATAGAGCCACAGTCTCAGCTTTACCTGTGGTTGGGTAAGCAGCACAGATTTCCCTGTCAAGCTGGTAACAGTTGCAGTGGGATTTTTTTATGATCACTAAAGAAACACCAGGAATTAAAACTAAATGGTAATTCAATTGGTTTTAATTTGTTTATGTATGTAAAGAGGGAATCATGAGAGGAAAGATGTTTGTTTTTAAAATATAAGACAGTTTTACTTTTTACAGCCTTGTTGAAGGTTTTCAGTGACTTAAAGGTGGCACCCATGTTTGCCGTGACAATCTGAGATGAGAGAAGTAGGTCATAAAGTCTGTATGTGATTGACTCAAATTCCAAATCCCACTCCCTGAACTTGCTACAACCTGTGCATTTCTTGGGGATTAATATGGGTCTCAGAACTTTGTCAGCCAATCAGGACATAGGAAAGTGCCAACACATTTTTATAACAATAAGATAATTTTGTTTGCTGTAGTATACTTTCAGTAACTAGGTTCTGTGGGTGATTAATTTCATCAGCCTTTGGGCTTGGCCATATAATTGTCCACACCTGCTGCTTAAATATAAAAAGAGAATAAGTACCCCCCCTCGTGTGAAGAACTGGCCCAGTTGTCACACCAAGGAGGGACAGTGACATCACAAAGCATGAGAGCAAAGCTCAAGTGCTCTGTGAGGACACTGTCCCTCTGAAGTGCGTAGAGCAAGCTTGTTCTTCTTGTGGGTGGGTGGGTGGGGGTTGTTTTATATAATATGTTGTGAGCATCTTTTTCAAATACAAACCATCAAAGAGAGTTGGTCAGTCAATATTTCATCTAGAAAAAATACTGATATTTCATCCAGATGGGATATTGATGATCTGTTTTCGGTTTCACTTTAAGCAGATTTCTCTTGCTGGTGCTTCTGATTACTATTCAACTTTACAAGGCAATCAGCAGCACCTGCAAAAAGTTGCTCTCCATATTCTATCATTGAGGACAACTTCTCAGAACCACCAGAAAAAAAAGATGCTCAAAGTGCAATATAATGAAATTCACACTCTTGTTGCCTTAGACCTTTAAATTATTTGTAGCCTATAATAAATTACTGAAGCCACTTATAAATATAACGCAGCATTTTCGCATGTTCAGTCTGACAACAGCAACACCTTATAGTTTAATTATGGGTGTGTTATCATGTTAATGGTGAAAACACAACTTTTATACTGATAAAGAGAATTCGGGATGTATTGTTGCAACATCTTGTACAGGGAAAATAAACATGTAAACTGATCATACAGTAATAAAAAAAAGACTTGGTTAGTGCTGCCCTTCACTGGTTTGTTACGGTACATCACAGATTAAGCACAACAAATCACTCAGCCGGCACAGACTCAATAATATTAACAAAGTGTTTCAGGATTAGGACTTGTAATTTTCATTTACAGCTTTGTCTAACTGTCGCTTTTTATAGAGGTGTCATTTTTGTAAGATGTGGTAAGAAATATTAGAAAGTATAAAAAAACACTGAACAGTTGGGCAGTATGCTGCTGTGCACCCTGCTTTTCAGTGAGTCCACAGAAAATAGCATTTCAGCCTCTAAGTGCTTCTATTGAATTACTTATAGGAGAGCAATCTGCAATCTCAGGGTTGGCTCCCATATATGTTTGTGATATTAATGAGTTGTCATAGGTCAAATGGAAACAGAGGCTTTGGATAAAACCAACCTCCCTTCAAGCACACAGCTTGTGTAGGTTTAATAGACTCCCATATACTCTTTCTAAGGTACCTGTTTGCTTCTTACTCAAAACAAGGGTGCCTAGGTTGTACAATGAATCGGATTGATTCCTAATTATTTGATCAGTGTTTTTATAATTCATATGCAAAGCCTTAAAATATGGAGAACCATTTTGTGAGATCAAAAGAGCTTGTTAATTTAGAAACCAATACATACACACACACACCCCTCAACAGGCAGTGAAGTGTTCAGTCTAAACCAGGTTTGCAGTATTTGACAGTACAGATATAAAATACCATTACAGTATTTTGAAAAAAATCTGAGCCAGAAGTGTTACATTTTTAAGTTCACATTATGAAAAAAGGGGCCAGGGGGCAATGTTATGATTGCTGATAGTCAAATGCAGCACCTTTTTTGGCATTTGGATTTATTTATTCTGTGGCAAAAATCTTGAGATTATGGTGCTAGGAGATAACTGGTATACAGGCAAACAAATCACATAATATCTCGCTGACACTATTGCTCACTTGCTGGTTAATAATAATCCTGGAGTATGTTGAGGCATACTTTCTGGGTGACCAGTAAAGTCTGCTAGTACTGTTATGTGAAGGATTTGGCCATAAGCACATCATGGCAGAAACTCTTTTGAGAATAAGGCCCCTAAGGCTAGTAATTAGCTTGTAGCTCGCAGGCTGCCTACAAAATCGAAGCCGGAAGCTTTCCTTACACTGTTGTATGATCCAACATATCTAAACAGGACAGTACCAATTATGAAACATTTCCATGGCAATGCTTTTGGTGTAACAAAATAGCAAGGCAGTGGGTCTTGGTCATTATTTTCAAAAGACTGTTGCCATAGGCAGAAAATGTTAGAAATCCGGCTTGCTAACAAGAGGGTCGCATGTTCAGTCCCCAGCAGACCAAAATACTTACTTAGTAAACCTGAGCAAGTCACTTACATAACCTCTTAGTATTCTCTTCCACCCAGCTGCAGAAATGGGTAGAAAGATTGCACTGGAAACCAGATATCTGATCTCAGTTTGGCTAACCTGGTTGAATCGTAAAAACGAAAAAAAAATCTTGAAAATAGGACCATAGGATAGGACCCTAATGCCTCGAGCACAGGGGTTGTGAAACAAGAGATTACTAGTTTTGATCTATTCCACCGATACCTCTGACTCACTTGAAGGGCTAAGTTGCCAGCACAAGATAATTTCAAATTTACAGTGGTATTATGTTCCAGTTTTGAACTACAACCATTCCGTGTACACAAATACTGGTAAACATGTCTCTGGACGAGCAACTGCAACAGTGAGGGCTCTGAAGAGAACCGCGCTGTTATCAGCAGTGTGGATTGAACAGGTTTATAATTATAACCCTAAAGTTTTGACAGTCTGCTTCCCATTTGCTAACATCGACCATCAGCAAGAAAAGCACTCATGCCAATCGCAGAGCTAGGGCTACCGACTCTCCCTTAAATGTTACTGTGCTTCATCAATGGCCATATGTCTGTGTTTACATTCGGTCTGTATTCATCACAAGTACAGTATACTGTAAGTCGGTGTAACCTCGCGGCGGAGCAGTCGTATCCTCCTTTCCCTCCCTCTCGTATTCCCACCCGAGTGGAAAGCCTCACAATCCGTCTCCGAGGTGGCATTTGGAGAAGATCGCTGAGAACTGAACCATCTAGGCTGCTGACTGCCCTCCCGTGAGCACCTTCCTCCTCCCTCATATCACAATCATCATCTACTATAGACTCACTCCCACTTGCTCATAAATCCCAGCTTGGGATGCACCTGCTGGCTGCTGCCCTCCCTCCGTCCCTTCCCCCATCATCGGATCTTCCCTGAACTTGCCGTCACAGCCACATGTCGAGTCCTGGAACCAGCAGCAGGCAGTCTGCACTGGGAGGACTGCAAACGCCAGCAAAGGCGGACATGTATATTTCATCAACAAGGCTTTCCATGTGTCTCGTCTCGGAGCCATCATCGCTATGTGCAGTGACATTTCTGACTTGAGCAGAGCTGAGCTGCAAGGCGGCAACAGCAGCAGCATTGTGGCGGTGTTGTTGGTGGTGCTGATGCTGGACGATATGGTGGGCGCGGGCGCCACTGCTAATTGAAGCCATCTCCTGTCCCTCCTGAGCACCTCCGGTGTCGCTGCATGTAAAAAAAAAAACTGTAAGATGAAAGCTGGGCGGAGGGAGACAAGGAGATTTCAACGGAGCGAGGAGAGCGAGCAAGAGAACTACATCGGAGGAGCCCAGAGCTCAAATCAAACTTTAGAACAAGAGAGGAGAGGCAGGGTGCAATGAAGGCAAGGTGAACTTGGCAATCTGGCGGAGGGAGACAAACTGGATCCCGTCCAGCAAGAAGTGCCGATTTCTTAATAATTTCATTGTTTTTATATTGCTGGATAAGCTAATCAGCCCTAATTTACGGAAGTGTCAAGTGTCACCTCTCCATCATAAAGCGATCGAATCTAAAGAGGGTCTGGACTGCAAAGAAGAGAGCGACTAAGGTCATTGTTGTGTTTATTCGATTTTATGTGAGCACATTGAACTGAAATCTGTCAACTTTTTTTTCGTGGAAACAGTACAGACTGAACTAGTCTATTTAAAAGTCCGCAGGGTAGCGGAAAACAAGGAGCCTCCCGTCATTCTGGGACTTGTTGCACATCACTGGAGGTGGGAGACTGAAAAGTGGCTCCTCTACACCATCTGCAAGAAAACCTGCCTTCCTTTCAGGGAGAACAACTTTAACCACACGGTAAGTTAAATCGTATCCATGTCTCCATATTATTAGCGCTGATCAGATATGCAGCTTGTTTTTACAGCGGCCCCAGCAGTTAAACATTTATATACACATTTAACTAGAAACGAGTAATTCCTCTTTTTATTCCTAAATGTATCCAGTTCTGCTTTGACAATATTTTAGTAGTTTGGTAGATTATTTGGTGGGGTATTCATTAACAATGCAGTCAGCGGTGATGGAATTAAAAAGAGTGGGGACGGGGAAGGGGCTACTGTTTAACGAACCAAGGAATCCTGCGTTATAAATTTTCCAGACTGTTTGCTTTAAATGCTGTGGCGATAATGAAATATTATCGTCTGAGATCACATATTCCAGCGTTGATGGCGTCTCTTGGCTATCTGGAGCCTGAAACCGAAAAACTTCTCGCCCCGTAGTTCTTCAGTCGCTGAGCTGGCGCCCCCTGCTGACTACAGCCGCGCACTGCTGCCAATCCAAAACTCGCGTCTGCTGCTGATGGACTAGTCTGCGGGACCCACCTTGCCATTCATGGAAAATTACCAGTGGACACTTGAAACTGGCTGATGCGCGGTAGTCTACTAGGAGCAATGCAGGGTGCCCACTGCGGGCAGGTCAAACCTTATGCCAGGGTCTCCGGGAGATAAACTGGCCAACGATTCTCTCGGTGCCCTTGGAGAAACCGAGAACTTCCCAGGCTGCCTACTGCTATCCTGCTCCGCGATTGTCTAATCAGATCTCCAGAATCCTAAATACAATAGTGGCTGTCAGCTGCCTGAATTGAACCATGTCCGTGCAGAGTCAAAGTTAAGCGTTTCAAAGGGCAACAGTGAACGCTCCAGGATGCTTACGTCTTTTCCGAATTGTAAGGAGCGCAGATATCTATCAACACACAAGTTGGAGACTAAAAATTCTAACCTGAAGTTGACATTAGAAGGAAGGAAAAGGTAACCTGTGCACAATGTCTCTTTATCTTTTAATTATGCTCTCAAATGTTAGGATCTGTTGCTTAAATGTTGAATATTGTACAGCGTTTGGGTTTCTTTGTTTGTTTTTGTATCCAGTAGCATACACAGTAATGCAGTATATACATATGTCAGAGAGACTGCCTTCTTTATGGCTTTAGGTAGATGTTGCACTATTAGTTCTTAGATGAGGAATATTTCCTATGTACCCCAAGCACCCTGTTTTGATGAAACGCCCCTTAATAAATCCTAGCTTGCAGAGCCAATCACGTGTACCCGATGTCTTAATGTTGCTAAACCCCATAGCTGTGTTTCCTTACTTGTGTGTAAAAAAAGCTATAAATAGCCACGTACAAAGAGCTTGGCTGCTAATATTAGAGTCTTCCTCTGGTAACTGCAGAATGTGTTTCTAGAATAGTGTCATGCACCTACAGTATATTGAACCATTATTTAATAGTTATTCGGAGAACGATCCATTTGAAACTATAGGAAAGTGATTTGATTGTAGTCACAAAAGAACTGTATAGTTTGTTGTGTTTTCATGACACCTTTAGTGCGTTGCTGTGAATGAAATGCCTAACGTGAAACATATATAGGTTCAATTTTCCTTGACTGAAAAGTTGTGAGATGCGTGCAGCTCTGTGTAGGCACTAAATGACATTTAAGCACAAGATGGTGGATAGTTCGGCACCAGAGGGTGTATAAAAATCAACTGACCAATTGGCTAATAACCACTTTAAAATGACCAGCGACTGCTAAAATAGTGCTTTCAATTGGCCAAATGACCTCATAGCTTAAAGTGCCTCAGGTATAACAATAATTGCTACAGAAGACAATACTTTAATATCAGTTATGGCAGCAGTTATCTTGCCATGGTGGCCATTGACAGGAAAGTGTGACATTCTTTATGACATCCTGATATACAGTGTTACTATATGTTTAAAAGAGACATGTTTTGTATGCTGAAGACTGTTATGTGATCTGAGAGCTACAATATTTTTCAGAAGGTGGGTGCAGTACAGACACATGGTTTCTGAAAAGTAGTCACAGCTCAACCCCAGGCTTCCAGCTTTTGATTTCTAAGTATAGCACTTGTCTAATCAAGAGCACATTTTCCATGACAGGTAGCCCTTGTGTGCAGTTCAGTTGTTAGTATGCTGGTTTGGGAGCCAGGAAATCATGAGTTCAAACCCCAACAGAGCCAAACATTCACTATTTGACCCATCCCTAAGCTAGTCACCTAATTTCCCAGTGTGCCAGCCCATTCAGCTGCAGAAATGAAGAGAAGCAGGACTCCACTGAAAATGAGATGTCACATCTCAGCTGGTTCATCCTTAGTAAGCAAATTATAAAAAATGCACACTGATTGTGGGGTAGGTAGTGTGGTCAAGTGGTGAGAATTCACAGCTGTGAAACAGGAGATCTACAGGTTCCACTCCTACTACACGTTAACCACTGGCTCACTGTGTGACTTTGAGCAAGTCCCTTTATCCTCCACGTGTTCTGTTCTCTCAGCTGTTAAATTGTGTAGGCCGAGGCAACACTGAAAAAAATGAGACATTGCATCTCCACTGGGCAATACTTGGAAAATCAACTGTAACCAGAAAAAAGAATGCACATTCTGACACATGAAATGGTGCTGGAGTGCTTATTTAAATGTGTTTACAAGTGTTGGTATAGCTCATCTGTATGAATACAGTTCAGTAAAGAAAAAAATCAGCATGTTATGAAAGCACCTCGTATAAATTTCACAGCAGATATGACCCATTAAAATATGTGACTTCTTCCTCCTAGAACCACATAGTAAGCAGCAATGCATGTGCTGTATTAGGCATTCTTTCTAGCACAGACTGCCTTAGCACAACCCTTGTTCGGCATGATAAACTGGACACAGCATACATTCAATATAATGTTACAAACAGTGACCTGTCATTTTGGTCCATTACTTCACTCTTCAGCTTAATCAACATATTTAATTAACACGAATCAAGAAACATTATTTACTGTATTAGTTTCTACTGCCTGACATACCAGAATGCTTAACTCGGATCTATTAACATATGAACATATGAAGGTGCCTACAGAAAAAAGCCTTTCAGTCTATCAAGTCTGCTCATATTGCAGAGTCCCAAAAGCCAGCTAAGGCCTCTGCTCCCCCAACCAATACCCCCTTCTTTCTGGCTGAAGCTCCTTTGACCATCTTTGATCATCTTTATTAAATGGCTTTTTATCATATTTTCTGTTAATTTTTAAATTGTATATGCTAAAAAACATATTTGAAATTATTTATGACATACATATACACACATGTATCACTCTACAGTTAATATAGTAGCAGCAGCTAGTTGGAACTAATAAATGAAGCATGTAGCCAGTCATCTATTTGGACTTTTGAATCCTTTTTACACACCAGAAGTGACAGCGCAAGGTGAACACAGGTTACAGCATGAACATATGCTATAGAGAATTACAAGAAATGAACACCCACCACATTAACAGTGTAACAATCCCCTATTGACCACTTCATCCTCTAATACTCTTATAAAATTGAAGAGGGAGAAGCAATCAAGAACAAAATGCTGTATGTTAAAATAACTGTGAGAGGAAAGACATACTGTTCAAGAGTAGAGCTACACTGCACTCACCACATCATGGATATTGTCCACACCATAACAGTTAATGTGCTGACAGTCCTCTATTCAGTGAGAATCCAAACACATACAAAGTAGCTAGTGCAAAAATGCCCCCCAACCGTTTCACTCTGGCAAACTCACCAGAGATTGAAATGTTGGGATGTTTCATCAGCTACCGTAACTCATTCTGCATCTTCCTGAATAGAGGACTGCCTGCACTATATGTTGTGGACAATATCTTAATGTGGCGAGTGCAGCGTATCTTTGCTCTTGAACAGGTTGTCATGTTTGTACATTTGCACCACACTTCCTGGAGTGACTCTGTTCCTATTGTGATTCAGGAAAGACATCCTGTTTACTAAAATATAATTACATTCTTTACTGTTAAACACAATAGAATAAGCAGCTTATTTTCTGTCCTTTCACATCTGCCTGTCAGCTGAATCAGCCCCATATGACAAAATTGTTGAAACTTTTACTCTTTGCATTAGTTTAAAATAAATAAGAAATATATTTAGTCTGCTCTGTCAATTAAAAGCGAAAAAAAAACTGGGGGACTGAAATTCTTATAGTGATTTCATGCAAGTAAGAAGTCACAGTTTCTGTGAAGTTTTGTTTTATCACAGTTTTGTGAGACTTCACTTGGTGGACAGTGTTGCTTGGGCGCATTTAGAGGCACAAACCATTTGAGTACATGTGGTAAAGAAAATGTAATAAATTTACAGCAGAAGACTGGTACATGTGATGATGGGGTGGGGTGGGGGGAGTGTTTGGCACAGTCCAAACCTGTTGAAACCAACTAGTGGTACAGATTAGTGGGGTGGGCATCACAAACCATGTGAACATATTTTTCTATAAGACTGAGCTATACAGTTGTTGCATTCTCTAGTGGGATGCAATTTACAAGAGGCGTGCTCAAGAAGCAGTGCTGGTGGTGATGGGGGTGGTTGTTCCACCATTTGCTCGCAGTTCCTAATTGTTCTGCTTATTGTATTGCATAGCTTGGGCAGAAGATCATTGGGGCATACAGTAGACTGTGCGGTGATGTAAACCTGAAGGCACAGGCCTTTGGAAAAGCAGCTAATCTGGGAGGAAAAAAACATGTTTTGAGCTTTGCAACAACAAGGAAAAAAATTCTGTCACTCTACCTCCCTAACATATGGCAAAGAATACACTTGATAATAACAGTGTATTCCATTACTATAAGCTCAACGTGTTTCTGCTTTTTCAAGTGAAAGGCATCATTAAAGATGTCAGTAGTTTGACCCTGTACAAGATAAATATGTTTTGATTAACCATAGTTAACTAGGAAATAATGCATTAATCAGCAAGTGTAGATTAACATAATGTACAAATGAGTATTGTACCTTAAAGGATGCTGTTAAAGACATTTTCAAGGTGCCATTTCAGAAGCCTAAACCCAGCATAAGGTGGAAATTGCAATAAAAATTTGCCATAGTTTTGCCTCCCACCAACTGAAGTGCTTTGCAATATATTTAGTGCTCGCAGGATTGTTTTCTCACTAGTGTATCTGGTGGCCATTTTGGCTAATTTTCTAAAAGCAATACTTTTCTCAAAATACCACAAATTTTGAACTGATGCCCACAAGTAGTGGATGTGGTTTACTGAAGTCTAACAAATAGCTGGGGGTGGAGATGAGGGGCCTTGTCAGTAGGGGGGCTACAAACTGTGCCCTGAGAAGGCACTGATCACCAAGCAGACTCGATAGATCACAGGGTCTAATCTGCTGGCTTCTAATATGTTAGTATATTAGTATGTAAATACATTCATATGAAAGGAGAAAAAACAATTTTAAAATGCAATAAAAAAACCTGTTGACTCCTCCCTCCCTTCCTTTCAATGGGGAAGTAGCAGTATTCCATCCTTTCCCTTGCAAAACATTCTGTCCTAAGATCATTAATTTATTTTATACCCTAAAATCATATAGCCATCATCATAACAGTCATATCATTTTCTGTTTGGTGGACATTTTTTACTGGGTGTATAATCAGAATGTGTGCAAAGGTGGTTATTTGGTATAACTGAGAAAGATACATAACTGCAAATGTTCAAAATTAATATCCATGTAACTTGTGATATGAAAACTGTCTGTAACAGCAGGCTAGTCTGAGCCCCAATCTAGAGTATTTCAGTCATTTAGTACTTTGTGACTTCTAAGGCAACTGGCAGTTTTCTTAACTTTGATTCTCATTGGGTATGGTGTTGCAGAGCTATATGTACCCATTTAACATGCTAACTTAGATATTTTAATTTAGAAATCATTAACTGTAAACTGTACTAGTAAAATCAAACATTAGAGTATCTAAACCATCACCTGACTTCTTCAAACCAGAATACTCAGTGCATAATTCTTCAGATGCTGAAAAGTACTATAGTGATACAAAACTATTACACATAAAATGATGACAAAAAGAAATTGTAGAACAGTGCCTTGATGACCTTTAGCATATGATCTTTAATGTACTTTGGTCAACGTCTTTCTTCGTGTCAATGGGAACTCATTAAATGAAGCTTCCGCAGACTAAGTGAGCCATGCCATATTAGTTCTTGGCAAAGCCTGACATTTTTAATACATTAATAATATGTCTGTAATGGAATGGAAAACTATTAATCACAACTGGTTATATGCCAGAAATGTAAGCTATAATTGGCTGTTTCTTGTCAGTAATGTCTATTGCACTGCCCTACATCTGCTTAAAACTCAAATATCCCACACTCCTCTGCACTTTTTCCCTGTCAGCACACTAAATTTGATCAATGTTATAGTCTATAATTCTTTGTAATGACTATCATTATGACTCTGGCTTATTTTAATGAGAATTCGTTATATGAGGAGTTTTATAGCACTTTGAATGTTGAGGTACAGAGTGACTTCAAATTTATTCTCATTACTGCTATTATCTGCTATGCTGAGGGAGGCTGCTCGGAATAAACCTAACACAGCAGATTTAGCTACAACTAACAAGAGCACTATGTACAGTAAGAGGGAAACTGTGCAGTAAAAGGGAAATACATATTGGCAAGACACAAAGCAGATATAACGATAGGTACAAGCAGTAACATTTCCAGTTTTGAACAACTAGAGGACACTGAAAAACCCCAAACAACCCAGGATAAAAAAAAAAGACAGTTAAAGTCTGCATGTTAATGACTGATATTAGTTTTACAGGTAGCAGCCTGATCATGTTCACAGAAGCATTTGCTTGTGTGCATCCTCCTGCTGACACGTTAAACAGGTCCATTCTGCCCACTTGTCATTATCCAGGTGGACATTAAAGATCGCATGGCACTTTTTGAACAGAGGTGGGGATAGCTGGGCCAACATTTCCTATTCTCCATGAAATAGATTCTAATGCAACTGTTCATGACTGTATGTGGATGTTGTTGGGCATCTAACTGCTGCTCCACATGTCTGCATACAGTCTCTGCACTACCACTAATTCATTGTATCATAATGGGCACAGGGATACTTTCTATACAAAAGGCACTAAAATAAATCTAAAATATATGTTATCACATATAATCAGTTACTCTTATGTCAAGTTCAGAAATATGAAATTTGCAAACAAGCTATGTTAACCTTGTCAGATGTTACCTGCATTTCATTTGGCTTTCACTGTAGCTTTAGTATTATATGCAAATCTGTATTTGATATTCATAATTCTTGCAACTGCAGTGTTGTCCATAGTTTTTGTGTAAATTTCAACCATGTAATTTGCAATATTTTAAGTAACAATTTCTCTCTTCTGTGTTCTATTCTGTACCACTTAAAGGGCATGTGATACCTCTGAGAAAACTTTGAAAAACATATTCACATAAATTCTACTTATACAGTATTTCACATATTTTTTGTATTTACCTCGTCTTTTTTCTTTATTTCCACTGAGCACTGTTTGGGAATAGAGTACTTGTCCCTAAGACTTTATCTGCTCATACTACCTGTCTACATATGATGTCATAATTTTCTAAAATAATCTCAACTGGTTGCCAAGGGAATGATTATGATGGCAAAAGCAGGAGATACATAAATAGCATCATGCATAGACAAGAGGCAGGAACAAATTGAGTTCAAAGGACACAGATCCTGTTTCCATGAAACTTTCATCTGTAACAGAGAACATAGGAAAGATAAAAACAGGGAATATGAAAACTAAAAAGAAAATTGTTCACAATTTCCAAAGTTGTTTCTGAGCTGTCACATGCTGTTGTGAATGCACTTTCTCAGTCATGCGCTGTTACCGAGTTGTCATCATTATGAGACCCACTCATTGTACTGCTAAACTGTGGTGGCTGAAGTAAGCACCAACAAGCAGAATGAAGCAGAATTTTTTATATCTAAAAAATACTAGATTATTTATACTGTTTTATATATTCATACCATACTACATACACAGTTATATGGGTAGTGGTTGGAAAAGTTCAGAGCAATGTTTATCTTAAATGTTGCATTTGGTAATGAGGGAAGACATGATGAATATACATTTATGGCTGAGCTGCCAAGTATTTGTCATACATCTGCATTATGTTTTTAAATTGCTAGATAAAGATCATTGCATTGTGAAAAAGGTATATATTCCTCCCACTTTGGTCTGTGAAGGATGAAAAAAAATATATCTGTATGATAAGTTTTATGAATGGGATCTACTGAAGAATACTCTTGTATCAGGCACTTATGGTAAATGATTTTGCTGTTGAATCACAACTTAATCATTTCTTTTCCTCCCACAGTGGCTAGTTATAATCCTTCCAGCAACTGTAAAATATTGTGCTATAAGTATCAATCAAAGTTTAGTCTTAAACCAGCAACCAATGAACACGTAACCTATAACAAGCAACACACGCAGCTTGTTAAATTTTTCAAATGGAAGTCTTATCTGTGGGTCACTGTTGTGTTCATTTTGATAAATGTGTGCAAATACAAAATATGATGAATTTGAAAGTAAACAGAAAGTATTCTGAAAATAAAATTGTATTGTAAAAGATGAAGATCAAATGATGAGACTAAAGGGTTGAATTTAAAATGTACCTTAGTTTTTCCAGGCTTAAATGTATATATTTTTAGTTGACACAGAATTTCTCTGTCACATGCTGTAGGCTATTCTGTTATACAGTGAATACGTATCATATAGTTGAATGGTGAAATTTTCACAAACATGTTAAGACATTCTTGAGTGCTTGCACACAGTACTGCATTCAGCTGAAATTGATTTTGCTTAGTAAGAAACATCCCCATAAATACATAAATAGATGAAACCAAGATATGCAGTACAAAAGTAAATGGTGCTTCCCCAAAACATGTTCCAAATTACATGTGTGTTACATTAAAAGCTGCACTTAACCATCTGGAAAACAAAACTTTCTTTAGTGCAGCCAAAACAGATCCAAGTATAGCAATTGTGATACTGGCCTTATTTATCAGACAGCCAAAACCTCCTCAGAGAGAGAGAGAGAGAGAGAGAGAGAGAGAGGGGGACGTAAAGCACTGAAATGCCATTGTTTAAAGTAATGGATATCTTTAACCCTCCTTGAGTAATATATTATTTATAGCTTTGTTTTATGAGGTCTGGAACAACATTATGTTAATCCTGGAACAGCTAGCCTGAAATACCTATGGAAAATATCATTTTAGCTACAGTTATTTTACTTTTGTAGTACAGTGAATTACATCCTTTTCTTTAGGAAGCATCTAGTCAAGATATTGTAGCTCAACATATTTTCAGTTTCTGATAAGTGACAGACTAACTGTCACACTAACTATAAAATATACTGTATTAGTCAACTACTTTTTTTCTCATGGCATCAGAACCTCCAAAAATGTCAGCATGTCATCCATTTTGTAAGACATTGATTCTGGAGTGATAACTCTTGCTCTTATTGTTTCTAAAAGGGTACCTGTTCCAGAAGAAGAGAATGATTGATGGGAACCAGTCAGCAGGCAGCAGACAGGCATCCCTTTGCTTCAGATGCTGATTTATCAGCAATCCAGGACATTCCTTATGAGCTTTAAACACAACATTATTAGCAAAGCATCTGAGGACCCAACACATTGCTAAATCATCTACCACAAGACATCTCTGATAATATTCAGACAGACAGAAAAACAAAACTAATACAGTCTCCTAAGGTACTTGCTAAATGCAAATTGTATAAGTATGTTAGAATATTACCAAAGTCTCACTGTAAATATCACAGAACTATAAATATTCACTTCTGATTTTGGAATACAGTTCTCAAGACAATTTTTGTGCTGTATACTACATCAAGTAAACATTTGTTCCTTTCTATAAAAAAAACTTTAAAGCTTCACAATGCATTTTTCAAGTTTGCTACAACTTCAAGCCCTTTGGGTTATGGTGTCCTCAACATTTCAATACTTCCCTTCATCATGGGGGCATTATGATGTATGTAAAACTGAGATCTACTCTGAAGAAGGAAAAAAGTGGGATTACATGGCCTGTCAACCAGAGTCTGTAGAACATATGAGCAGATACCAGAAGGTGAGGCTAGAGCCTCCGGACATCACCTGTGGTGACCCTCCTGAGACATACTGTGCATTGGTAAGTAACAAGATTGTTTTTTTTACTGTACCAACTAGTTTTTGGTTTATGTTTGATGATGGAGTTGGGGGTGGGGGTTGCTTTTTCAGTGTCTGATGCTCTTAAATTTTGTCATAATAGAGATCAGATGCATTTAATTTTACTCTTAGTGTTTCCATTACATCTTTTAAATGGATGCCTATGTGTTCAGTTGATGCCTGTGTGTTCCACTTTTATGTTCAATAAAATACTCAACCAGAGCAATGGCATATAATAAGATGTTAGAGAGACTTGCACAGAGGCTGCTCAATGGCAAATAGTGGAATATGATGAATAACCTATCCAGTGACATGACATCAAATGGGTCAGATATCCAGTGTCATAAAAATTTGCTGTTGCCAATCTGTTCCTTCTAAATGTGATAAATATACTGTAATACACATCTTTATTAAATGCATTATATATTTAAATATTGCTATTCTGTAAATGATTTCTAAACATAATGATTCATTTGGGTTTAAATATCTTTACTATGTACACTACTTTCATGTAAACATGCCTGAGTATTGCCTTTTACAAGAAAGCACGAGTGTGCTTGGTCACTGAAGACTGAACAAAGTCATAACCCCAGTGGAAAAAATTGACTACTAGCAGCTATCTCAGCAATGCTGCTGTAAACCTGCAGGTGATTCATATTTACTCCATCTTGCGCTGCATTAAGATAATTTAAACCTGACTTGTAGAAGTATGTGTATTTCTGTATCCTCTTGGTGAGGTTGTTTCCACACCAATTAGTTTTTCATGATGCTGGACACAGTATCCAGTAGCTGGTACACTAAACAAATGCCATGAAACAGATACTGTAGTTCAGAAAACATATAATAATATATGGGATTTACCAGTAGATTAATGGTTTATGTCAGTTCAATGGACTTACTCTTCAACGCATGATTTCCATCTACGTTTATACCAAAGTGACAAGAAGTCACTGTGATATAACAGCTGCAAAATATAACAATCACAATGAAAGTCAATAAAGTAAAATCTCAGCCCAGTCATTAGAGTATGGGAGCACACACCATACATCTACTCCAGTCTGCAATATTTTGATTGTCTGAAGGAGCCAGAATTGAACGTCAGCAAAATGGCAATGTTGTGTTTACATTAACAAATTTCAAGAGAGGAAGTTTCAAACTTCCAGCTAAAGTATCTAATCACCACTAGTGCAGAAATAGCTCACATTTCTGGAAATTTACTTGCAGACAGAGAGCACAAGAAACAGAAAGTTCTCTATTCTGATGCAGTCATACCCTACTGTGATGAGCAATTTATGGATACAATTTCAAATAAAGAAATGTAGAGTAAAATATTCTGTACTGCACATCTCTGTTACAGTGAGTATATTGTAATATGCAAATATATATATTCTATGCTAAAAACTTTGTTAATGCACTATTAAGGTTCCAGCTTCAAAAGTTAGGAAATGAGATCTTAGGTTTCCCAATCCCAAGACCCCACCCCACCCTCAACTTCCATCCCTAAGACCTCACCCCCCCACCCTGCATGCAGGAACAGGTGTGAGGGGTGTGCCTTGGGCTTGTGAACCCTAATGCTCACCTCATTCTCTTATCCTGTACCCATCTTAGTTTACTTACTCATGGAATGGGGTGAGCATTAGGGTTCACAACCCCTAGGCACACCCCTCACACCTGTTCCTGCATGCAGTGTGGGGGTGGTGTCTTAGAGTTGAAAGCTGAGGGTGGGGGTGGGATCGTAGGATTGGGAACCCTAAGATCTAATTTTCCAACTTTTGATGCTGGAACCCTAACAGTTCATTAATGACAGTTTTTTACATAGAATTTCCCTACGTTTTGAGAAAGTATAATTATAGGGCACCCTAATGGTACATTAGCACAGTGTTTGCATAGAATCTCCTTATTTTGTACGACAGTGACTCCATAGCCATAGTTTTTATGGGATCTATCCATAAGTGTAGAGACATTGTGTTGTGGCAGCAGAGGGCCCTCCAGGCCCTGTACTCCCATGCATGCATATTGTAGTTGTCCCTGATTTTCATGTGGGAGCACAGGGCCCTCCTGGTGCCGCATTCCTATCAATCCATAAATGTAGAGACATTGTAATTAACCCTCATCTCCCATCACTCCATAATGGTATTCATATGTGGGAGTGCAGGGCAAAACATTTCAATTAACCCTCATCTCCCTGTGGGAACACAGGACCCTCTGGGCCCTGCACTCACATCACTCTATAATGGCATCCATATGTGGAAGCACAGGGCCCTGTGTGCCCTGCATTCCCATGTATCCATAAGTATACAGACATTGTAATTAACCATCATCTCCCTGTGGGAGCGCAGAGCCTAGACTCCATAATGGTATCCATATGTGGGAGCACAGGGTCCTCAGAGCCCTGTGCTTCCATCTATCCATAAGTGCAGAGACATTGTGCTTTTGGGAGCACAGGGCCCTCCAGGCCCTGTACTTCCATGCATGCATATCGTAGTTGTCTCTGACTTTCATGTGGGAGCGTAGGACCCTCTGGGTGCTGCGCTCCTATTGATCCATAAACGTTGAGACATTGTAATTAACCATCATCTTCCTGTGGAAGCACAGGGCCCTCTGAGCCTTGTGCTCCTATCAGTCCATAATGTGCCTTGGGATTAGTCCATAATGATATCAGTCCATAATGTGCCAATATCCACATAATATCCATATGTGGGAGTGCAGGGCAAGACATTGTAATTAACCCTCATCTCCCATCACTCCATAATAGTATCCATATGTGGGACTGCAGGGCACTATGGGCCCTGCACTCCCATGTATCCATAAGTGTAGAGATATTGTAACTAACTGTCATCCCCCTGTGGGAGTACAGGGCCAGAGACATTGCAATTTACCCATGTGCTGCCAATGGCACAGTATCACAGTCACCACAGGGACATTGATAAAAAAAAATTCGACCGCAGTTTTAATCAAGACCTGCAAACATGCATAACAGCTCAGTACACCTTTATTCTGATGCAGTCATACCCTATTCTGAAGAGCAATTTATGGATACAATTCCAAATAAAGAAACGTAAAGTACAGTATTCTGTACTGTACATCTCTGTTACAGTGTGCATATTGTATATACAAAAAAGTTTGTTAATGCACTGTTAGGGTTCCAGCATCAAAAGTTGGGAAATTACATCTTAGGATTCTCAATCCTAAGAACTCCACCCCCACCCTTGGCTTCCAATCCTAAACCCCCCAACCTGTATGCAGGAAGAGATGTGAGGGGTGTGCCTTGGGATTGTTAACCCTAATGCTCACCCAGTTCTCTTATTCTTTACCTATCTTAGCTTACCTTTGGAATGGGGTGAGAATTATGGTTCACAGCTAAAGGTGCAATAAGCTATGTTTTGTGAAAAATCCATATCTCGAAGCATTTTCGAGCTATAGCTTCCGAAAGGTTCCCCAACCCCCATAATGTTATCCTATGGGAAATTTGTAAACTTCAGAATATTATAACTATGGAACCAATGTAAATTTTATAAGCAAGCTAGCAAAAGGCACACCTGTGGGGCAAGCCCTTTGTACCCTGCAAATTTCAGCCCCAAAGTCCTAACCATTTATTTGCAGTGAAGTGACAAAAAAACTGAATTTATTTTGAAAAATGTCACAAATTGCAACACTACTTTTGCAAAAATGTAACAAATTGTGGCAATTTTCTAGGTGTTTTGGGAAACAGTGCCACAATCCGCGACACTTTCTCAAAAGTGGTGTCACAATTTGTTGCAGTTTCACAAAAATAGTGTCACAAATTTGTGACAACAAAACAGCCCAATAAAAATAAACACATTTCTGGGCATCCTATCAAAAAACTAATGCCAGCATTGTGTTCCCCGGGCCCCAATTAGGTGAACACAAACATTGATGTTTACTAAGAGGCATTATTTTTTGAGTTATATTGATTTTTCTGCATTGCTAACTGAAAACATGATGGCGGACTTGCAACACTACTTTCTCATTTGCGAAGGCAAAAAGTGCTTTTGTGGCACAAAAAAGTTGTGTCAAGGCTGCCAGCTAACTTTTCCCAAAAGAAATAAGGGGAAACTTTGATGTTTAATAACTTTTGAATGGATTAATATTTTTTTACCAGACCTTTAAAAGGCACATTTGTGACCCAGACCCCATATACCCTGAAAGTTTTAGACCAAACCCCCAAGCCATTTTGGAGACACAGAGTGCCAAAGAATTTGCATAAAAATGGTAATTTACACATCTTTTGACACTGCATATCTCTGCACTCATACATTTGACTGGAACAAAACTTGTCAAATACAGAGATCTGTGGTACCCGACAGTGCATGCAAAATTTCAGGTGAATCGGTTAAACAGTTGCAAAGTTATTAAAGGTCAAGATTTGGGGTTTAACATTGAAGTGGCATTTAAACACTAATGTAAAGGCACTTCTGTATTTATCCGTGTGTGTGTGTGGGTATAGGGATATGCAATGGCCTGACTCAGAATATGCCATTGTTCTTCATGAATGAGGAGGTAGGATCATATTGTAGTGCAAGAGTGCTGAAGCCATGAGTGAGTTATAAAATGTGTGTCCCCTCACAAGTGATGATAAGTGAGCTGTTCGGAGTTCTGACATTGTATGTCTAGTTTATACAGTGTATTCTAAATTGTTCACCATTGAGATTAGATCTGTTTTATGAAGATTTAATTGTTAAATGTAAGTGTTTTGTTTGATTTCACTGTTTTGAATGCAGCAGAGGCTATCATGATGTCATCAAGCAATGCCCTAACTGGTGTGGCCCCATAATATCACAAGTGAAGCCACGAGTGATGTCACAGGTGTCACAGATCACATGCAAAACAACAGATAAATATTTATTGGGCCCATACCTCTTTTTATTTATGTAATGGCATGTTTTTTTATGACAAAATAGTTGGATGTTCTTCTGTCTTTAGACAGTTACAGTTAATGATATGTAAACAGAACTTTCTGAGAACAATACAGTCCTAGAATGAAATGCTATAAATCATTTATTTCAAGGGACATTTAGTGAGAATATTTGCTTGTTCATTCATCTACTATATAGTAAGGATATTGTCATACTCTCACTTGAGGTCCATGCCAAGTTAAAATGTTGGGGTTATTTGGTCAAGTTTATTTTCACAGGTATTGTATAAATATATTTATACAATAGGTATGGACATAAATGGAGTGCAATAATTCTGTTAGTAACTGTGTAGATAAATGTAGATTTTTCCATTTATGTACACAGTTACTACATCATAGGTATCACCCCTGCCTGTCAATACTACTTCACAGCTTTCTTGTTCAGTCAAACCCAGTAACATCACTGTTCTTTCATGCACACAAACCACAAACAACAAACACACACATATACACACACATACACACACACACACACATGCGCACTCACTCCACAGACAAAGTGAATTACTGTACTGTGCTGCCTTGTCTTCACTGCAAAAAGCTACCGCTTTTCTACACATTTTGCTGCTATGCACATGATGACATATTAACAACTATTTACCACTCAGCTTTTTTTTTTAAATAAAGTATTAAAATTAACTGAGCTATCTAGCGCTCTTCCTTTTACTCACCCAGCTTCAATTCCCACAACAAGCGGTTGAGCATACTGCACTGACATACAACTTTACACACCAGGCAAATAAACATGTAGGGGAAAAATATAATCTGGTAGTTATGTACTAAAAAAGGATTTGATTGCTTTTAAAGTAACCAATAACTGATTAAAAATACAATAACTTATTATGGTAGCATCAACATTATCTTCCTCTTAGTCATAATAGAGAAAATAATTAATTTGTGGATTCACATACCCTATAATTATTTTGGCTAATATATTTAGTTTAAAAAAGGTGACAGCTATTCTTTATACACACCCACACACACATATATATATATGTATATATATATATATATATATATATACACACACACACATATACATATTTTGCTAAAAATACTACCCAGTCCCCTATTGATAACCTTTGGAAAACTGCTGTTTACACCCGGGTAATTGTAGCACTTTGATTCTTACTGGCATCTATTTCATAAAAAATTATTACACCTTAAGAGGCTGCAGATAGAATAATAAACATTGTAAATAATGTAAGCTTTTATATTTGAGTAAGTTCCTGGTGCAATAGGATACTAGATTTTTTGGCACTAATAGGGCCTTTGGCCCTTTAAACAGCCTACTGCTTTTGTTAGTGTGGCTACTGCTACCACCCGGAATGAATCATGGCAGATTACGTCATGACACGTAGATGCTATTATGTTATATATTTTACAGTGTGCAGTTTTCTCTGAAGTGCACTAGCACAAGATATTAGTAGCTAATTAACTGACTGAAAAATAAAGAAATATGAGAAATATTTGGGTTTGTGATGAGTGAGCCTCATTTCCAACTTTTTTTGTGCACACACTCTTTGGATATGCAGTTGGAACTTGCTCCTCACAGGTGTTTTTTACATTACAGATATGGGGATCACACTGGCTGATAGCTTTTTTATTTAAAAAAAAAAACCCAGGCACATTCCAGTAACTATCTCTACCAGCAGTCAACTTGCAACAACTGCCACTGCTCTGCTCCACTTGGCTGCCTGCTCCTCATTTTGAAACTCACCCTCTACTCTGATACACATTCCTCTTCTCACTAGAGTGGAAATCTTTGCTGTCTGGGGAGAGGACTGCGCCATCATATGCAATAGCCCAACATCCATCTCATCTTGAAGCAGACCCCCCCTTTTCTCTCGCTCTCGTTCTCCATGTCCAATGTGCTCATTCCTGTCATTTTGTTGGAAGTCCCCTCTCTTTCTCCAGGTCCTAATCACTCCAGTTGGTGCACACTCTCTTTGGCTGCTCACACCTCAGAATTCTAGCCTGCCTGCAGTGCTTGTTCCTGCCACTCCTTCCACATCACAGAAAAAAGTAATCTAATAGGAGGCAGGATAACGCAGTGGTCTAAGGCTCTGAGCTGCAAATCACATCCAGCAGACCAGACCTGGGTTTGAATCCCACAGCTTCCACTTGCATACTGTGTGACCCTGAGCAAGTCACTTAACCTCCTTGTGCTTCCAGGTCACTCCTGTAAAAAAGCTTCCAGCTTAGTGTGCTATACCTGGTTAAACAACTAAATAAAAAAAAAAATAGGGGAAAAAAGCAGTTGCTCGCTCACTTAACATTGATGGCATGTTTAATCAAAAAATACTGAAAGCTGCTCACTTGACTAGTCAGTGGCAATACACTTCAGCCAATGCCGGCATCATGATGCCAGCTTCCATGGCAACAACGCTCCTTGGAAGAGAAGGGACATTGCTTCACCAAGAAATCCCACAACTCTTTAAAATAGAAAAAGCTTTTGAAAACACTACCACAAGGTCCTTGTCTATTGCATAAATGAAATACAGAACAGGGACCTTGTAGAATAAACAGTTTATTTACACACATGCTGTTTGACCTTGGGCACATCACTGTTGGCTTAAACCAGTCATGAGGTTATCCAAGGTCAGCAGCACTCATGAAAATAAGTCATTTACATGCCTCTCACCTGCTATGAATTTTGCATAACACTATGATTTTTTACACTCAAATATACCCTTGTTCTACAAAAGTTGACTGGTGTTCTTAATATAGTTTGAACTATTTAAGGATGCTCAAACTATTAAATCATTGCACAAATGAGATAGAAACATTCCTAAACACTAATTATATGGGGCCCACTACTTGTAGACACACTATTCTTTAAAAAAGAAAGTGCTACACATTCTGGCCATTTGCTCTAAATTTTGAGGGCCAGTGCTGTGAATTTTAATGCTGAGAGGTTGAGATGCATGATCATTTAGTCCACATGTCCTTGTTGTGCATCGCTTATATGTACCATCAGAGTGCAAATACATTTTGCTAGCAAAACGGATTATCTTGACCCAACACAAGCAAAATAAATGACGTTTGTCACTGAGCATGCTCAGTAATTTATCTAACTCAGTTTGCTTACACTGAGCTTGCTCCGAAATTTATCTCACTCATTTTGGTCACATTGAGCATGCTCAGACATGTATTCTCACATGTGAGATGTCATAAAGTTTTGATCATTAGGGATTAGCATCCCTCATGCTATACCATTTCTATCACACAAAACCATGAAATCCCATGGTATACATAGGATACTCATGCGGTAGCTCAAAATATGATTTTTATTTGGTTAAAATGTTGGTGTTATTGTTTACTTACACTAGTGGCTTTGGTTCTCTCAGCACCTCATACAAGGGAAAAATAACACCAAAATTCTACATCAAATAATCATTTTGAGCTAGCTCATGGGCTATTCCCTGTTTATACAACAGGTATGAAAATACATTTGCCAAGATAAGCATGTTATTTTTGCCAACATGAGCAAGATAATGAAGTTGGCCACTGAGCATGCTCAGAAATTTCTCTCTCTCATTTTGGCCACACTGAGCATTCTTAGAAATTTATTCTCACACATGAATGTAAAGTTCTAAGCATGTTCAGTAACCAAATTCAATTATTTTCCCCAGGATGCCTATGAAATTGAGCTGCTGTGGTTCTGTAGGCCTTTCCAACAAAACTCTTTCAATAAATAAATAAAAGAAGAGGCCAGAAGGGGAAGGAAGGAAACATATTCAATTCAGTGCTTTAGAGTAACTGGTAATTGCTATTTTTCTTTTAAACTTAGATTGTGGGCTCGTAGTGACACTATACTTTCTTTGTTGTCTTTACTTAAAATTGTTTTTGGGCTGTTGAAAATTTAAAACATAGTGGTGGTGTAATTCTGTGCTGTCTTTAATTGCTGCAAATTTTATCTTGGATTGTCTGACTGTCCTGTAGTTGGGTGAAGGGTGTTAATTGTCTGGCCTCTGACCTCAGCTATGTGATAACTGGAGGTGGGGCTTAGTCAGAGTTAAAGTAGCAAGCAGAGGTTTATTTTCTCAGAAGACGCCAGAAAGGGAAGGAAGGAAACATATTCAATTCAGTGCTTTAGAGTAACTGGTAATCGCTATTTTTCTTTTAAACTTAGATTGTGGACTTGTAGTGACACTATACTTTCTTTGTTGTCTTTACTTAAAATTGTTTTTGGGCTGTTGAAAATTTAAAACATAGTGGTGGTGTAATTCTGTGCTGTCTTTAATTGCTGCAAATTTTCGCCCCCCCTTCCCCCAACACTTAATTATATGCCCTGATAAATCTGATTGACAGGAGCTAAACACAGGGTATAGTAAGAGGTGTGAAGTAGGAGGGGCATAAGGGGGAAGAAGCCCACCCTCAGCACGACAAGTGTTTTGACTCATTTATTTATTTATTGGTTTCTTTTTCCTTAAAAAAAAAAATTATCTGAGGATCAGTGACAGGATTTTTAGTACAGTAAATTAATAAAAAGAGAACTAGGAGAGCTTCAGTAGCAGACAAGTAGTGGAATTGCAGTATAATGTGGGGAGTGGTGCAATGCAGTGGCGTGGGGCAGCCATATTCAGGCAGACCTTCTGGACACTGAGGTGCTGCCCTATCTGCATGCATCTCTCTGGACTGCGGGATGAGGTAGCCAGACTCAGAGTGGAAGTAAACTGGGTCAGAAGTACCATCACCCCTATCCAGGGACCACCCAGTCCAATGCAGCTGCCTCAAAGGATGCCGAGAACGAGGAGCACTTGGATGACAGTGGGCTCAGGGAGGGTTAGAGCAGTCAGGCAGAGGCACATCCCAGATCCTATTCCACTCAAGAACTCATATGCCACACTGGCAAACGAGGACAACCAAATAGAGGTACCCAGAGAAGTGGAAGGAAAGGATGTGGAGGTTAGCCAAGGAGGTGACCTCAGTGGGGAAAGCAGGGGACCCCAGAGGAGGAGGAAGTGAATCCTGGTGGGGGACTCCATCGTAAGAGGGATCCAGCTAGGAACACAGGAGGGGAGGATAGGGAGGTGAGGTGCCTACCAGGTGCCACAGCATGGAGGGATGGAAAGAAGATACTGGGGATCACTGGGAAGGCAAGACGGAGGGTGAGCTGGATGCATTATCCACCTAGGTACTAATGACTTGGCAAATGGGAGCCAAAGGAAGTTCAGGAAGAGTTTAGGAAACTGGGAGGGTCTCAAGCAAGTAGCTACTTCTGTCACTTTCAGAAGTACTACCTGTGAGAGGCAAGGGAGAGCATAGGAGTGCATGCACCAGGAACTTTAACTCATGGTTGAAGAACTGGTGCTGTGAGAAGGGTTTGATTCATTGGTGACTGGACCCACCTGAGGGATGGAGGTTTGTTCAAGCCTGACGGCCTGCATCCATCCTGGAGGGAATCCAAGACTCAATGATAAGTTTAAATGCTACATTGACAAGCATTTAAACTAGCAAAGGGGTGCAGGCCAGCAAGGAGGGTACCACTTGCTCACCCCCACAGCCAGCAGTGGAACCAGTGAACCAGAGGAGTGGCTATCTCAGCAAAGCAGTGTGCAAAAGATGGAGATTAGTGCCCAAGAGGTGGATAAGCAGAAAAGGGGCAAAATTCAGCAGAAGGGCAGACAGCAAGGAGAACCAGGGATAAATGACAACTAAGAAAGGGCTGGAGTAAAACAGTGAAGCAGTCTAGGAGGTCAAATCATGGAAAGCCATGTGTCAAATGCCAGGAGCCTTAGCAACAAGATGGAAGATCTGGGCTGTCATGGTACAGTCAGACCTGGACATTGTGGCCATCACTGAAACCTGGTGTAATGAAAACCATGACTGGGAGATGGTCATACCTGGCTACAACATATTCAGAGAGACAGAGCAGGCAGGAAGGAGAAGGAGTGGCACTGTATGTGAAAAATGACATAAGGGCCACAGAGATCCAGGAGGAACAAAATGGGAGATACTGTGGGTTAGCTGGAAAGGAAAATGGGGACAGCCATCCGCACAGGTGTGGTCTATAGACCACCAGCCCAGGAGGAAGAAACAGATAGGGAGTTGATGCTAGCCATCCAAAGGATGGCAGACAAGGGTGAGGTAGTACTGGTTGGAGACTTCAATATTCCAGACGTGGACTGGAGCATCTCAGCAGCAGCATCAACTAGAGCAGATTTATCCTGGACTCCTTCAGGTGCCTTCCTCAAGCAACTGGTCATGGAACCAACTCGGCAGAAGGCAATACTGGACCTTGTGCTCACAAACAGGGACAGTGTGATGGGGTAACAGTGGGGAGCACCTGGAACAGTGACCACCAGTCATTGTGGTTTGAAATCACAGAAAGAGCAGAACCAAACCACACAAAACACGATCCTGGATTTTAGGGGGCAGACTTTGGGAAAATGGGAGATACTTGAAAGAGGCATTAAGGGAATGGGACAGGAATCAGGGGTTGAGGAACAGTGGGTATTTAAAATGGGGATTATAAGAACAACAGAATTATGCATTAGCAGGTTAGCAAGAGGAAAAGGAAGAGGAGACCATTATGGTTTTCCAAAGAGGTAGCAAAGAAAGTGAAAGCCAAAAAGATTGCATTCAGGCAATACAAAAGACACAGGCAGAAGGGGATAGGGAGAAGTACCAGGAGAAGCAAAGGGAGCAGGAAGTCAGTAAGGGAAGCCAAAGCTCAGACAGAAGAACACATTGCAAAATCAGTGGGTAAAGGGACAAAACCTTTACAGGTACATAAGTGAAAAGAAAGACAAAGGGAGGATAGTGAGACTGAAGGGGAGGATGGGAGCCGTTGGAGGATGACAACAGTAAAGCTGACATATTGAACAGGTATTTCTGCTCAGTCTTTACTGAGGAAGAGGGGAGTAATGGGTCTGAAGGAGTACAAGGGTGAGAATGGTGCAGAAATGGACACAAGTCCCTTTACACAGAAAGGGTCCTGAAGGAACTGGAAGTAATAAGAGTTGATAAAGCAATGGCCAGGACGGGTGCACCCTCAGGCCTCTTAAAGAACTAAGAGGTGGTGGCTGAACCTCTGGCTATCCTGTTTAGCCGATCACTGAAACAGGGAGGTACCCAAAGACTGGAGGACAGCAGATGTAGTCCCTTATACAAAAAGTGGGAACAAAGAGGAAGCAGGGAACTACAGACCAGTCAGCCTCACCTCGGTAGTGGGGAAGATCATGGAAGCACTACTGAAGGAGAGATTGGTGGAACATCTGGTTGTCAATGGACTACAGGACCCAAGGCAGCATGGTTTCACCAGGGGAGTCATGTCAGACCAACCTCATTGAATTTTTTGACTGGGTGACTAGGAGGTGGATCAGGGAGGGCAGTGGACATGGCCTATCTGGACTTCAGCAAGGCCTTTGACACTGTGCCACATAGAAGACTATTACACAAACTGGGGAATATGGGTGTGGCAGGACAGTAGTGTGGTGGGTAGGTAACTGGCTGGGTGGCAGGACACAGAGGGTGGTGGTAAATGGCTGTCACTCCACAGAGGGAAGAGTGACCATTGGTTACACAGGGATCAGTGCTGGGACCGGTCCTATTCAACATCTTCATCAGTGACATTGCAGGATCTAGTAGGCAGAATTTCACTGTTCGCTGATGACACAAAGCTCTGTAACAGAGTAGACACACCAGAGGGTGTAGACAGAATGAGAAGCGACCTGCAGAAACTTGAAGAATGGTCAGGGGTTTGGCAGTTGAAATTCAATGCAAAGAAGTGCAAGATAATGCATATGGGGCACAAAAACCCTGCACAATATATCAGTTGGGGGGTGAGGATATAGCATGCACCAAGCAGGAAAGGGATCTTGGGGTTGTCATCTCTGATGACCTCAAGGTAGGGAAACAGTGTGACAAGGCAGCAGGTAAAGCAAATAGGATGCTGGGATGTATCGGCAGGGGCATCACCAGCAGGAAAAGGAGGTCATAATTCCGCTATACAAGACACTAGTGAGGCCCCACCTGGAGTATAGTGTACAGTTCTGAGACCATACCTACGTAAGGGCATAGACAGGGCAGAGAAGGTTCAGAGGAGGGCAACAAAGATGGTGCATGGTTGCATCACAAGTCCTATGAAGACAGGTTGAAGGAACTGAACATGTACTCCCTGGAGGAGAGGAGGAGGAGGGATATGATAGAGACATACAAGTATCTTACAGGGAGGAACAGGGTGCAGGAAAACACTATTTTAAGCAAGAAAGATGTTCCAGGACTAGAGGCATGGGATGAAGTTGGAGGAGGGGCGATTCAGAGGAAACATGAGAAGAATTTCTTCACAGAACGGTGGTGGACAAGTGGAACACCCTGCCAGAGGAAGTGGTGGGGGCTGATACAATCACGGGATTTAAGAATGCATGGGATAGACATAAAGGACTTCTAGAGGTCAGGGGTAAGGGGAAACAGACTTCTAGGAAAACAAACTGAACTTACAAGCTCAAATGGGCAGACTGGGTGGGCCATAGGCCCTTATCTGCTGACACTGTCTATGTATCTATGTATCTATGTAAAATGTGAGATGCTATTTATTTTTTGATTGACTATTGAATGTGCAGTAATCTATGCAGTTAGCTTTTTATTTGTATAGCTTTTTTACTATTTGTATCACAAAGTACGTAAACACCTGTTGTATAAATCAACAAATATGCCATGGGCTGACATAAAAAGCAACTCACTGCTATAATGAAAATTTTCAAGCACTAGATTTACTTGACTTGTGTTTTAACTTTATTGTTTGTAGTTATTTGTTATTTTTTTTCCCTGTTTTTTATCTACTAAATATTGTAAATAATGCAGTACTTATTTCACTGAGTCTTTCAAAATGTGCCAGACTCTCCCCTGCTAACCACACAGTTGTTGTTTATGACATCACAGTCTGTCGTCATAGTGAGCACTATGATGGCATAAACAAAACACTGTGAGGTTAACAGGGAAGAGGCAAATGCTTTTATTATACAAGACTTTTTAGACAGACTACCAACATGTGTTGTAAACCTTAGAAAAGATCACTGACAATGAAAAAAAAAACATTCTCTATTAAATTGTGACAGCTGAAATATCCTATTTATGAAAGTACAAGCTGAAGTGCGGAGTTGCTCTTTAAGGTATCATTTTTAGCTTCATTTGAGGGTATTGGTCTAATGCTAGCTCACTCATGGCTTTGCCATTCATGAGATATCAACAGACCAATACCCTCTCAGGAAGATAAAAATGGTATCTTAAGTCAGCCCATGTTATATCCCATATTTACATATGCAATGTATGTGTGACTTAAAGCATTCAAATAGCCATGGAAATGTTTGCTTTTGTGACATCGCCAAAATGAAGAAATATATGTTTATTTCCCCTTTGGATAGGCTTTAAGCATTTATTTCAAACCTGGCTAGGTCAGACAGGGCTACTTAACTTACTGGATTGTAGCTAACACAATGCTTGATGTCATGACAACATCAAAACACTGTATAACCTCTGCTGCACTGAAAACTGAATAGTGAAATAAAACTCAAACAGTGAATTCATTAATTAGGCATGCTGTTCATGTTTATTTATTTTATTTTTTTATTTATATAAGTTTTGGAATTACAACCCTTTGAGCCAGGCACTCATTTGCAAAGGCTCCACATCATACATTGAACAGTGGACAATACAGAGTTATAAACGGTACATAGATAAACAGAGATAAAGAAAAAATTGGGTAATACATAAGTAGAGAAGAAAAAAAAAACTACACCATAGGTGCATAAATTATAAATCATGTACTAAGAAACAGTGGTAGACAGTTTTCAAATGGATACTAGCACAAATATGGGAGTTATATGCAATCACAGTAGCAGTTTGCTATAATATGGGTATGCAGCACAGGTTTTAACAGTCCCAGTCTAGGAATGGAGGAGACAGTGTCAGGGAGGGAGTTCATCCATTGTGGCGCCCTGTAACAAAAGGATCTTTGGAAGGCAGTGGTCCTGGCGAATGGGATGTAAAAGGTAGTGGAGTTAGAGTGTCTTGTAGCCCGCATCGGCGAGCACGTTTGTAGAAGTGTGAGTCAGTCTGGAGTGGCTAATCCTAGTTGGATTTTTTTGGACAATAAGCAGGTCTGATAAAGTAGGTGCCCCTGGAAGTTTAGCCATGATGACTATTTGTAAAGTTTGCAGGTATGTGTGAGGTGATCACAGCCAGTGGCAAGCCGGCAGGCTTTGTTAAGTGAGCGCTTAATGCTGGACAAGGCAGTGTCGGAGGCAGCGCCATATATGACTATGCCATAGTCAACCAGGGAAAGGATGGAGCTAGAGATGGCTAAACGGAGGGCGTCAGGAGGGAGGTAGGGCCTGTATTTGTATAGGAGTCCCATTCTAACATTTATAGCAGAGCAAGTCAAAGCTATATGCTCCCAGAATATAAGGGCTGAGTCCAGGGTGACCCCTAAATATTTAAAGCTGGTGACTGATTCCAGCATGGTACCCTTGGAATTTAGTATAGATAGTCTGCCCGTGTTGTGCTTGTGTTGAGGGTGGGCGAATAGCATGACCTTTTTTTTTTGTAGTTGAGGACAAGTTTATGGGAGGTAAACCATGATTCAATTTCAGTGAAGGAGCCCTGCAAGGCTTGTTGGAGCTGAGCAGGGTCAGGATGCCGGCCAAAGATCATGGCATCATATGCATACAGGAGCAGGCATTCAGTGGAGGCCAGGGGGAGGGAGTTTAGGTACAGGGAGAAAAGAAGCAGGCCCAGGATGGACCCTTGAGGGACACCAGACCGTACTGGAAGGCAGGCGGAAAGGGTGATATTAATTTTAACTTGCTGGGTATGGCCATGGAGATAGTTGGAGAACCAATCAGCAGTCTTCTGGGAAACATCAACGGAGAGGAGGGAGTCTACCAGCATAATGTGATTAATGGTATCAAAAGCCTTGGAGAGGTTAATATAGACAGATCCAGCTAGGGCTTCCTGGTCAAGGGCTTCATGAATGAATGAGGTAAACTCAAGCAGGGCAGAAGTGGTGTTGTGCCCTTTCCTGAACCCATGCTGCTGTCGGTACAGTAGATGGTGCGAGTCCAAGTAGTCAGTAAGTTGATCAGCAGCTATTTTTTCCAGGGTCTTTGAGAGGGGAGGAAGTATAGAGATGGGTCTATAACTACTACAGGAGGTACGGTCCTCATTTTTATGAACTAGGGTGATGACCGCCCTTTTCCATAGGGTAGGGAACTGCCCTAGGTAAAGGGACATGTTTAGTATTTTAGTTAGTGGGGTTAGGATGGCATCCAGGGTTAACGAGAGCAGTTTAGCATCAAGAGAGTCACCACTTTGCCTTGTCTTACCCAGAAACTTGGCAAGATACGGGCGAGCGACACCAGGGGAGACCATTCTAAAGTAGAAAGGAGGGGCACTTATGTGTTAATAAGGTGTTCGTGTCATGGGTTATTAATGTGTTAAAAATGAATTGTTCCTTGTATTAATAAGGTTGTAATAAGCTGCTTCGTTGTATGTTTGTCAGGCATTGCTTATTTATTTATTTTGTATATTTAGTTTTTATTTACCAAGTAAGTGCACTGAACAATGGAATTGTCTATTTTCAGACTTGACCTGGGAGGTTACAGAGAGGCAGAAAAATGGCATTTACAGTACAAAACAGTACAATAATTCAGTACAATCAGCAGATACAGACAATTAAGTACGTCAGCAGATACAAAACAACATGTTCCAAGAAATCAAAGTATAAAAAGAATCAAAGAGCAGCATAATTTTAAGAATACATATAACACAGAACCATAATCAGGGGCATGAATTTTCAGACTATATATTAATGTAGAAAAAGACTGGGCATCAATGACTAAAAAAATTATTGTAACGCACCTGACTTCACTATTATACAACATACATTAGCTACACCCACAATTAGTCTTCAAGGTAGGTGCTTTCAGAGGGTAATTTTAAATAGTTGATGTGATGAACTACAACGAATGGCAGAAGGGAAGGAGTTCTAAAGCTTTGGGGCAAAATAGGAGAAGGCTAGGTCACCTTTGGCAGTGCATCACTTAAGTATAGGCAGTAGTGCACTATCTTGAGACCTTAGAGGATAGCCACTACAGGACAAAGTCAGAAAGGAAGACAGTGTTACTGGAGTTTGGCTATATATTATCTTATCAGTTAGGTAGCCTATATTAAATTCTTGTAGTGAGATATGGAAGAGTGATCCTAACTCCAGGTAGAGGGTACAGTGGTGCTTTTGTTGAGTGGTAGCCAGTGCAAAGTGACAAATATTATTAGATGTAACATCCTACCTTCTTAGATTAAGTTTAGATGCAATATACTATAGCACCATACATGAATTTGAGCAATAAGATACTTTCAGCAATAAACCTCCTAGCTTTGGATGTTAAATTATCTCTAATATTGTAGTAGAGACCCAGTCTAGTGTTCACAGATCTACAGATCTCAGAACTATGGAGTGAACTCAAGTGAAGGGTCATGTATGACATACAGTGTCAAGAGAGGCACCATGTGGAAAAAATCAGTAGAATTCAGGAGCAGTCATGAAATTTAGATGACGAGCCAAAGAGCTTAGCCTGAGTTTTAGAAGCATTTGGGACAAGTTTGTTTTCGTACTGACAGTTCTGAACAGCGTGAAAGTCGAATGTAAGATGCATGCATTGGTACTGTATAGCTTTGGAGCTATAAAACAGAATCAGGTTATCTGCATACAAAACAGTGGAGTTAAAAGAGAGACGGAGAGGGAGGCTTTGATGACTAGAGAAAATAATAGTGGGCCTTAGATGGTTCCATGAGGGACACCAACAAAAGTGAAGGCCATGCCAGAGGAGGACATTCCAGATTTGACCATTTGTTTACTGTCTCCAAGGTAGTTTGTAAACCATGGCAAAGCAGAGGATACTGAGAGGTCATTTATTTCAGTAACAAGGAGATTATGGACAAGATAAAAAGCTTTAGTCAGATCAATAAAGACAGCTCCAGTCAGTTTGCCATCATCCATAGCTGATGCAATATTATTCATCAGATTTAACAGTGCTGTTGTGGCACAGTGCTCATACTGGATGCCATGCTGGGCAGAGGAGAGAATATTATAGGAAATTATGTATTGCTGTAATTGGATTGAAACCATTTCATCAAGTAGCTTTTGTAAAACCGGGAATATAGCAATTGGTCAGCAGTTTCTAGTGTTCTTAGATTTGTCATTTTCATGGACCTGAACAAGATAAGCCAACTTCCAACTATCTGGTGCTGTGCATGTGGCTATGGATAAGTTAAAAAGTCTGACAGTAGGATCTGATACCTAACTGCAACAATAAGAGCAGTAAGATCTTTGGCTCTTACTCATCCAAACCCACAAATTTATTATGGGATATACATGTCAGCCACTTGAAAACTTCAGCAAGCCCAACTTCTCTGAGCTAGAATGGGAGATATGATCAATTAGTAAAGGGAGGAAAGGGGCAGGAATAATTGGCCAAGGTTGACTGAGTGGAAGAAGCATAGAAGCTAGTATAGGCAGATACAGTACTGTAGATCTGCAAAGTGATTATTAAAGTCATTAGTGATAGCAAATGGATTATTGCAACTGGTGTTGTTCATAATCTGCTCATCCTCGTCTTGCCTAGCAAGCTGGCTGAGCTCATCCCTAAACTTGAGTTACTGGCATGGGGACACAACACACTACCCAGTGGATCAAAGGCCGGCACTGAACACAACTTTTCTTCATAACTGCATTATTCTTGAAGATTTTTATCCCAAATTTTTAACATAATCTTTTTATGACCCCTCCTTCTGAACATGGCAGATGTCACATCATTTTGCAGCACAAACATGGGATATATCTGCAAATCACCATGAAAATTTAGGTGGAGGTTCTTTGTCTTTTTAGCTTGCTTTCTTATTTTGGGTCCACCATGACTCAAACCCATAAGACTGCATTAGGGCTGGCTCATTTTACTGTGAGGTGATATACAGACAAGGCACACTGATAAGTTCTGAGTTGGACAAAACACTTGTCTGTGTCTCCTGTTGTTATCCCCAAGGGACAACTTATTAGAACTCTTAGAAACTGTATGGAGGATCAGGAGTATCCAAAAAAGAAAACAGAGCAAGTACATAGATTCAAGCAGAGGGGTTACAGTAACTCAAGAATAGCTACTGCACTTAAAACAGTAGATAGTATGCAGAGGGAAAGTGCCTTGATCCCCAGTAATAATATGCAACATATTACTGCAACTTGCCCATTTGTCACCACTAATTCAGTTCACGCTGAACTGGTGAGAAACAGCATACTAAAAAATGGGGATATTTTTAAATTGGAGCCAAAACTCAAAAATATTGGTGGATGTTGGTCCCACAGTGATGCTTAGGAGAGCCAAAAATATTAGAGACTTGGTTTCACTGAGTGTTCTCCCTACTGCACAAAAAACACAACCAGATCCCCCCCCCCCCCCATTAGGAACTCATAGATGCGGTAAATGCATCTATTGCACTTATGTAGAAACGTGCAAGGAATTTTAACATCCGGTTACTGGAGCAACATATACTATCACACATTTCATTACTTGCAGTGCTTTAGGAGTGGTTTATTTTATTTTGGTAATTGTGGGCATTATTATGTGGGATGTACGATGAGGCAGTTTAAAATTTGCAATGGTGAGCATGTCCGTGCAGTACAATGCAATGACACTACATATGCCTTTGTTAAACATATCCAAAGTTTTCCTTTAAAGACACATAATTTAGAGTTTATTGGCATTCAATAAGTACATGTTGGTTCAAGAGTTGGGGATATAGAAAAGAAAATAGGACAATGTGAGAGTTTCTGGATTTAAACATTGTGGGATAGAAGTGACAGAGGGTTAAATGAAAATATAGACCTGGAAACTTTTCTGAAGAAATTGTAAATTATCTTAATGTAAGTCATTCCTGTTGAAAACTTGAATCAGCTGTATTTTAAAAAGTATTTACTGACTGTCTCATTACCTTGAACATGCATATTTTTATTTACTAACTAGATGTGATTCACTCCAATTTTAAAGTCTTGGAACATTAATTGGTTTGCCTGACAGCCAACTTGGTGAGTTCATTGATCAACTAATTTATTGGTTGTCAAGTTAGTTTTTAATTGTCTAACTTGATTTTATGCAATTAAGAAATCTAATTGATGTTACTATATATTTAAAGCTTTGGGCATATTTTGATTACTCTGAGGAAGCTTGGAATTATACAAAGTGAAATGTCAGTCTTTTCAGCATTTACTGTAGTCTGTGGTCGGCGTTTTTTCCGCTGCTGTGTTTAGAAGGATGTTAACTGCTTTATGTGAATGAAAAATAAACGGTAAGATTTTTTCAAAACCATTTCTGGACTGTACTTTGTGGTGGGTGCTTCTCCTGCTTGAATTGTGTATTGTTATCCTTTGCAGATTGACTGAAAGCCCATTTGGCACCATGCATTCCTGCTTAAACCAGAATGAACCTAAATGTTTAGGGTGATTTCCATATACATATATATCTATATATCCCATGATGCTTTGCATTATGAGGGCATGTATGATTTTGTAATATATTTATTTATATTTTTGGGCTACATAATGGGTTGCAGTGGAATAACACTGTTATCTTCACTAGTGAGTAATAAGATCCATACTGTAACACATAAGCAGCAAAGCCAAGAGTTAGTTATGAAGGTCTTATCGCTTTGGTGTGGAGATAAACGTGCTATTCTACTGCAACACATTATATATTTAATAGATTGATAGGTAGGTAGATATCCAAGAGTCATGTACGTCCCGCTCACACAAAAGTGATAGTAAGTGGTATAATTTGAGGCAAGCCATTCTTATATTCCGTTTATACCTTTTTTGATTTAAAACTCTTGTTTCATATAAAGATTTAAGTGTTTCTGTTTGGTTTTACTGCTTTTTTCTTTTTAATGTAACACTCTTAAATTATTTATATAAAGATTTGTCTGTTTCTGTTTGATTTCACTACCCTGTTCTGAGCACAGTAGAAGCTATTGTTATAGCTGGTAGCTGGGATATTCAGTGATTATTTGAGAGAACTGAATGCAACTGCACCAGCTGCTAGTAGTGGGAGTATGGTAGGAACTAACCAACCCAAACTCTATTTCAGTTGTGTTTCATCAAATATGGCTGTAGACTACTGTATGTTCTGAAGTATGATCATCTCCCCAATACTGCTATGGATAATGTTTATTTATCTGTTTAGAAGATTCAGATGATACCTTTGAGCACACATGCTCTTTTACAAAGGTTTTATGTCAGAATTACAAGTTTTACAACAAATTATATAATATAATTACAATAGATGCTACAATTATGTAAGAGACAGGGCAAATGATCACATTTCAGAGGGAAAGCTTGTCAACGAAATCAGAAACATCAAGTTGCGTAATTGCAAAGCTGACTGAACAAGAACAGGTTGCAGCAGCAGGCTGCTAAAGAGACAGCAGAGCATAACAGTGATAATTACAACTAGTTCAATGACAAACTGCATGTGCACTTAACTGCTAGGGCAGCCAACAGGGACTTTTCAAACTGGGAAAACCTGGGGAGGTTCAGTATGGATTCTGGCAGTTCATTTAGTCAGTCTGCAGTCCTAATGGCAAAGGAGCACGTACCCAACTGAGTTCTGCAGAAAGGCAGTTCAGGGGCATTCTATACCATGCTCCTTGTGCTTTACTAGTTAGACACTAGGTGGACACAGTTTTTTAGTGCAGGGGGTCTTAGGCCCGTCAGTGCTTTCTTGGCTTGTAGATAGGTTTGAAACTTTATTCTACTGGAAAGGAGTATCCAGTTCATCAGATAATAAAGGTTATAGGTGTGGATATGCTTGTCGGCCTCGCATACAAAATGGCAAGCTTTATTGCATATCACCTTGACCAAGTTTAATAGTCACTGGCAGTTGCATAGATGGATAGTCTGTAGTCCACTAGGGACAAGATGGAGCTGGAACCAATCAGTCACCTGGTTTCAGCAGTGAGGCTGTTCCAGTTTCTGAATAGGGCACCCAGCCTTCTATTTACAGTGGATGCCAGATTGTCCATGTGGGGGGCAAAGGATAGAGCACTATCCTGAGATATTCAGATGTCTCCACTTGGTATTGTCCAGCACTATCCTGAGATATTTGAATGTCTCCACTTGATCCAGTATTAAATCTTTATTATTGAGGATGACAAGGGGAGAGACCTTTTTCTTCATGCGATTGCTGGTAAAAAGCATGGTTTTTGTTTTTTTGTAGTTGAGGACTAGTTTATTATTAAATAACTATTTTCTAAGGACCCAGAGTTTCCTTAGAGATTAAAGGTGAGGTTGCTAAAGTTAGTGTTCATAGTGCAGATGACAGCTTTGTCTGCATACAGAAGAACATGGGCTGACTGACGGGCATCAGGCAATTGGTTAATAAAAAGGTCAAAGAGGAGAGGACCCAGAACAGAGCCCTGTGGCTCACCTATGAATACTATTTGGCTGTCAGACAGAAAGCCACCAATTTTACCCTCTGTGTGCATGCAGATATACAACCAGGCCACTGAGTCTCTAGACAGACCAAGGCCAAACAGCTTACTGAGCAGCAGCTAATGGTTGACCAAATCAAAGGCTTTTGTAGGTCAATGTAAATGGCTCCCACCATATTACAAGTATCAAGGGCCTTATGCGTGTAATTGGTATATTCTACCAGTGCTGCATTGGTGCTGTGGAGTTTCCTAAAACCATGCTGTTGGGCACATTGCAGTTCATGCTTTTCTAGGAATGTGACCAGCTGGTTTTACACAATTCTCTCCAGGGCATTAGACAGCGGGGAGAGGATTGAGATGGGTCTATAATTGGCTATATTGGAATGATCACCATTTTTGAATTTTAATGTTGACTATAGAATTCTAAAACTGGCTATCTCTGAGCTGGCAAAACCTTTAGCTTCAATTTTTAATTTTTCTTTATGCTATGGTATTATCTCTAACAAATGCAAATCAGATACAATTAAACCAATTCATATGTTGGGTAGCAAGGATTTAGTTTCCAACTTTCATTCCATTTTTTTATTGGCTTCACTATCTAAAATCTTTGAATGGAAGATTTTTGATCAGGTCACCACTCATGTAGTTAAATATAATGTGCTTACTAGTGCACAACATGGATTTTGTGCATCAACAGTACTGAGACAGCCTTGATGTGGTTCACTAGCTGCGTGCATGTGCAATTGTTAAGAGGCACCATGCTGCAGCTATGTTTGTGGACCTCACCAAGTCTTTTGATCTTGTTGACCATAAGTTACTAGTAAAATCCTTAATGAAAATATTTTTTCTCATGATGTAACAGAATGGTTTTTGAATTCGCACACATGGAGATTTCATAAAAGCTCAGTATCAGGTTGTTAGTCAGATTCTCCTCCCATCAGTTGCAGAGTCCCTCAGGGCTTAGTGTGGGGTTCTCTTCTTTTTTCCTTGTTTTAAATACTATTCCCCAATCTTGCAAATCATCTGAAGTTATATTGTATGCAGATGATGTGGTTATCTTTAGTTCCGATACTGATTTTAGGGAAGTGGTGAATAGAGTTCAGGTTGCTTTCAGTTCATTTCAGACTTGGCTTCTGTCCAAAAAAATGTATTAAATAAAAGAAAACCTATATTAACTATATTTTCTGGCCCCAGGATGATAAGACAATCTAAATTGTTTATTTTCAATCTTAATGGCAACCCAGTTAAACAAGTTGATTGCTTTGAGTATCTGGGTGCAATTCTGGATAGAACTTAGTCTTCTGAGCCACATGTAAAGCATGTTGTTAAGATAGTCCACCAAAAACTGGGCTTGTTATGTAGGATCAGGAATGTTTCAGTTCCAGAGTCCTGTAAGCTGCTGGCTTGTAGTCTGTTACAATCAGTACTAGACTATGGGCTAGTGAGAGTACTGTGTCCAGAGTTTGGGTTACATATAATAATATTTGCTAGTTCATTACTAACCTTCCAATATTTTCCCATCATCATATTCTTTATGCCACTGCTAGGTGTCTTCCTTTAGAAGACACCTAGCAGTACCATTATGGCCCTGGCAAAAGTAACTAACGACTGGCAATGGGACTTAGACAACAAAAAATTCATCTGTGCAGTTTTCCTGGATCTCAGTAAGGCCTTCGACACCATTGACCACTGTTTGCTCTTCTCCACTTTACCAACAATAGGCCTAGACCAAACCTCCTTGTGTTGGTTCCATGACTACTTCACTGGTAGGAAACAACAAATCAAGGCTGAAGGGGAGCTTTCTTCACTTAAACTAATAAAAAGAGGTGTCCCTCAGGGGTCCATATTGGGACCATTACTGTTTGCTATCTATATCAACAGCCTGGATGTAGGTATTAAGGAAGCAAGGATTCACCTGTTTGCTGATGACACGGTGCTCTACATAAGCCGTGAATCTCCTGAAGCTGCCTGTGGCAAGCTGCAAACTGACTTTAACATCCTGCAGCACCAGCTCCTCAGTAAAAGACTACTACTTAATGCCAAGAAAACCAAGGCAATGCTATTCTCACCAACTGACCAGGGGACATATTCTGCCACTGCTGGTCCATTACCTTCTATCTCCACCTTACTAGGTGAACATCTTGAATACGTACCGAAATTCAAGTATTTAGGTGTCTGGATAAACAATAAACTCTCCTTTGTGGAACACATAGAAGAACTGCTGAAAAAGCTGAGGCAGAGGCTTGGACTCTTCTTCAGAATAAATCGCCTCCTGACCACAGACGCCAAAAGACAGCTCATCCAATCCATGTTCCTCTCACTAATTGACTATGCTGACTTCATATATGGCCAGTGCCCAGCCTCACACCTTGCTAAATTGGACGTACTGTATCATAGAGCTCTGAGATTTATAACAGGCCTCCCCTTTTCCACCCACCACTGTTCACTATATGCAGCTGTGGGTTGGCCCTCCCTTCAACACAGGCAGTATAGAAATGCAGCCCTCTGGATGCTCCGAGCCATCACCAACAAACTCCCGCAATACATTGCTGACTGTCTCCCACTAAGCCTGATTGGGAATTATGCCTTGAGAAGTCACTCGCTGGTTTCCCTGAAAGTATCTAGGGTCGGTACCCGCTTTGGAAGAGCAGCCATAAGCTTTGTCCTGCCCACGCTTTGGAATAGGATACAGAAGTCGCTGAGACTTAGCTCCTCTGTTAGTCTTGCTATGTTCAAGACCACATATGCCAAAACATTTGTGGAGCTCTGTAACTGTTTCCACCATTCCTAGTTGTCCAACTGATGTTTCCGCTCAATCTAAGTCCTTCCCGTTCAAACTAAGTGTTCCCTTACCATGATTACTCCCCCCTCCCTCAGTCCATTCTAGTCCCACTGGTACTACTGGTTCACCTCAGTCCATTCCAGTCTCGCTGGTACTACGTACACAGTGCAACACCCCCCCATCACCCACTCTTATGCCCTGATACCACCTGCTTCGTATCCCAGAATCTTTCTGCCAGTGTCCCTGCCTCCTACGCGTGTGCTTTTCCATATCTCAGGGACTCCTTTACAGGCTATGAACATGTTATTGATGGATAGGATTATAAAGACATCTCTATATATATTATTTACTTTTATTTCTACACTGTATATATTTTGTTGTATATGTCTTGCTACTGTTGTTTTATGTATATTTTACTTGTACTCTATTCTGTACCCTCATCCTTGCAAACTGCAGGTCCACCTTATAAATGAGCTTGCTCAATGGTGATCACCTGGGTAAATAAAGATTTTGATTGATTGATTGAGATGTTGTCTACGTTTGGCCACTTTGTTGCAAAAAGATAATTTGGGTCAGCTGCCATTATCCATCTCTGTTTTGTTCAATAGGGTAAACAATGCCCAAGGTACTAGATCACAAAGCAGAAGACATCGTAATGTTCCCTTTTAAAAAAAAATCATCCAGCCAAACATCCTTACAGTACAGGGCTCCCATGTTCTATAATTTGATTCCTTGTGATAATGTCAGTTGTTCCACAATGTACACTTTCAAAGTGAAACTTAAAAAAATGGCTTCAAAAAGGAAATATATACACATGTTTTTGATGTATGTTGCTCAATTTAAACACTATCTGTGTACTGCATGGTCTTAAGTTTTTAATTTTTATACTGCTATGATTTGATATTTGTCAACTTGTCAATGTCAAAAGTTGGTATTTATGATCATCAGTCTGCAAGTATAAATAATGAAAATAAAATGAAATGAAATGTCATCCATCATTTTTCCAGTTGCTCTTTAATTGGTAAAGGGTTTGTTTGAACCATCTAAACTGAAGATAAATGGCAGAAATCAAGACAAAGGATTTATCTTCTTTAGGATGCTTTGGTGGCTAAAATAAAATAATTTATCGGTAAGGTTTGACTCAGTAATAGTGTGTGGTAGCACACAATAGTTAGGGTTACAAATACTGTTAGATGTTAACCCCTTATTTGTGTGCCTTAACAGCATGGCGCACCCTTTATGAAATAACCTGAATTTTTGTCATGTGCATAGTCAGTCCTAGGATCTCTGAATCCTTTAAATCTGGTTAGTGTCAGTTGGGCAGATTGAAAGTTTGAGAAGGCTGAAAATGTGTAAAAATATGTTTTTTAAGACATTCTATTTGTTTACTGAAAGCACAAAACATGATGAGAATTGAAACCTGAAATTTCCATGTTACTCTAAGTTTAGCCTAAGGGTGTTGCTTCACTAGGTAGGTGTTTTGGAAGAATTTGTACTTTTTAAATGATTAAATACAAAAGATAATGTGTTTGCACATGCACATTTCTGTTTTTCTGACATGCAATAATAAGGTGACTTTCATGAAACTGGCATATGCTGCTTGTGTGAGCTATGTACATCTTCAGTTTTGTGGAATTCTGCCATTTATATAACTTGTAGCAGTAACACAAATGGCAGAATACACGTTCCCATGAAACATGTATCAGGGTAGCTTCAGGTAGATCAGTTATGTGTGCATGAGGGGGTACTAAATTAAGCATTCTCCAGTTTTGATGAAACTATCTTACTTGTCCAAGTTATGGCAATCTGTAAATTTGCCTCCTTAACAAAAAAACAAATAAAAAACTCTGACCACATGTTCAGTGTGCCCTTTCTCGAACATAGATTTGCTGAACATGAAAAAGAAAAGCTATGTCTGAGAAATCTCGCATTGCTCATGTGTGGAGACTTAGTTTTTTCAGTGACAAAGTCTTGCATGTCCATAACTTGGTAACTTTGTAAGATACATGGCCCAAAATTGGGGGACACTTAAACTTAACCATGCATGATCACATGCATGGTTAAGGTTAGATCCCTCTAAAAAGGTTTTTGGGGTCTCTACAAAAACCCATTTTGGGGGATTCACAGTTGATCACTTATGTGGTTTTGAGGTGGTCTTAATTAAGATATCCCTTATGATTGGGATAGAAATGTTTATAATTGGCCATGTTAAGCCCATCTCAAAATATTGGCATAAGAAAACTTAATCTCAGAAATTGCAAACTGGGCATGCATTAGGACTTAGTTTATTTTAGAAAAATGTTTACATGGCCATAACACAGACAATTTGAAACATCTGATACTGTAGAATGGGGGGATACCTTAGTTAGGACCACTTGCATGACCACTTACAATAAGTTGCCAGAGTTCAATTCCATCCAAATTAGGTTGTTGGAATTACATTTTCTCCCCATGCAGTTGCTTTGGGAGGGCCCAGATTGTAGTCAAGACACCTGGGAACACAAATAAAGTATATATTATATTTTGGGAAGAAGATACAGAGGATGAAGAAGGCAGTTGGAGCCATGCTTCACAAGTCTGCTGCGTCACTTAGGGACTGCAGAATCAGTCATGGCATGCTTCACATAGGGCCCTAGGGGCCCTGCACAAAGCAGAAGATAGTGATAACTTGCATTATTCAGTGCCCCAAACCTGTAGCTTGATACAGAAGACCCATGGGGCATAGCTCTGAACCTGTAGCTTGGCCTTGGGTCATCAGGGTAGGTAATGCAGTGGGGATGAGTATTATGGTTGAAAGCCCTAACACCACATTTCCAATCTTTGGTGGCATTGCAGCCCTAATGCATGCATTAACATATGTTTTGCAATGAATTTCCTTACTTTCTGAGAGAAAGTATATTGACATATCACTTGCTTCACACAGGGCCCCATGCATCTAACAAAGGAGGACATGAGTCATCACTTTTTTTTGCAGAGGGTGGGCCCTGCACAGATCTGGAAATGAGTCATAATATTCCTTGCATAGCCCTGCAGGCCCTTTGCAAAGCAAGAGATGAGTTCTAGGACTTTAAATATTTTACTCATGTATAACTTTAATTTTAGTACAAAATGCATGGGTTGCTTTTTTTCATGTATAACGTTAATTGTAGGATAAAATGTACAGATTGCTTTTTTCTGGTCATGTACTCAACTCTATTTCATGTTCTGGAGCTTTGAACATTTTGTTCTTGATGGACTTGATACTTACTTTTAAAATTTGACAAGTGGCTTACAGCCCCCAAAAAGCAGTGTGTGTTTTATATTGCTTATTCATGTTCTACATTGTTTTTTTCTCTGTGTTGTTTTTTTTGTTGTTGTTGGCCATGAGTTACAAAGCACATACACTGTCCTTTATATTTCTGGACGCAGTTGTAAATGAGAGTTTCTCTCAATTTGTTTTCCAATAAAATTGATGATAATGATGATGATCATATTTGTGCTGAGTTCATTAAAGTCCATCTCAATTATTTTTGAGACAATCACAAATATTTTATTTCTAATAAGAAAACTATTGGTAGTCTGCAATTTGAGATCATACAAGGATTGGCTTGGGGCACCAAACATGTACTCACTGGAGGCAAGATGAGTGAGTGGCGATATGATAGACACCTTTGAGTTCCTGAAAAGAATAAACAAGGTAAACTGATAGGATGTGTTCAGTAGGAACAGCAAATCTAGAACTTAGGGACATGAGCGGAAGCTTGGGGGGGGGAGATTCAGGAGGGACATGAAGACGTTTTATTTTAAAGAGAGAGTGACTGAGCTGTAGAGTAGCCTGCTGGTTGAGGTGGTGGGCATTAAAACTATTAATGTTTTCAAGCATGGCTGGAATAGAGTTAAGGGTTTAGTTACTTAGGAGGACAGCAGTAAGACAGTAAACATTCTGGTGGACTGTGTAGACAGGTCTCAGGGTAAGATAGGGTATTACTGGCAGAATGCGTGGACCAGTGGTCTTTTTCTGCCATCATTTTATACTCAGTTATACTCGGTTGTTAAAGGTGGAAGTAGGCCTATGCTCATTGAGACCACCTTCCCTGCAATAGCAGGGTGTATTTAAATCCCAGTTTCAAGAAAATATCTGTCCAGACTGTTTTTAAACATCTCCATAGAAGTTATGTCCACTAGATAGTCGAGTAACGAGTTCCAAAGTTTACAGACTCATATATTGAAGTAATTCTTCCTCTTATTAGTGTTGAATTTGGGGATCAATAATTGTCTTTTGTGACACCTTAGCCCTACAGGTTTTGGGGCCCAATGAATGTTGTATTCATTCATAAGATGTGAATCATTTAGAATATTAAAGAGTAGCAATAAGTCCCCTCTGTTTCTACGAATTGATAGTTCATATAACTTCAGTTCCTTTAATCTATCTGAATATGATAAGTGACTAATACCAGAAATAATTTTATTAGCCCTCCTCTGGACAGATTCAATTAGCAAGGAGTCCTTGTTTAAATATGGAGACCAGAAAGAAGCAGCATAATCAAGATGAGGCCTGACGTATGATCTATACAGCATTAAGAAGCAGACACTACTTCTGTTAACGAAGGATTTTTTAATGGATGCTATAATACTGTTTGCTTTAAATGCTACATGTCTGCATTGATTAGTAGATGTCAGATGCTTATTGACTATTATTCCTAGAGTTCTTTCAGAATCAATGGATTTTATTGGGCATCCATTTAGATAATAGATAGTGTTAGGATTTCTATTACCGTGATGGATAACTGAACACTTGTCCACGTTAAATTCCATTCTGTTGATTTTAGCCCATGCTTTAGATCTTGTAGTAAAAGTTTAGTTTTGAATGGGCAATCCACTTTGCTACTGATTTTGGTATCATCTGCAGATTTTGACACTCGACATTGAATGCCAGCATTCATGTCACTAATAAAGATTCCAAACAGCAGAGGTCCCAAACCTGAGCCCTGTGGTACACCACTGGTCACCTCAATGTCTCTGAATAATGTATCAGAGACTCGCACCTGTTGGCGTCTATTACTTAGCCAGTTTGTGACCCATCGTACTAGGTAGGAATTTAGTCCCAGTGTAGACATTTTTGTTATTAATTGTGCATGATAAACCTTGTCAAAGGCTTTTTAAAGTCTAAGAGCAAAATATCCACTGGTATACCATTATCTAGACAGTTGCTAACCGGTTCATAAAATGTGATTAGGATGTTGGTACGTGATTTCCACCTAGTAAAGCCATGCTGATATGGATCTGCAAGATGTTTAGCTTGTATTTCTTCCTCAATTCTGGTCTTTAATAGTTTCTCCATGCATTTACAGATAATGGAGGTCTGACTAATTGATCTATAGTTGTTAATGACACTTTTGTTACCCTTTTTAAAATTAAACTTTTGTTACCCTTTTTCTATGTATTCTTTTTGAATGTCAGCTCAAATATCTTGATAGACTACCCTCTAACAAACCACACATCTGTAAACCTTTTTTTATAAACAATTTTATTTGTTGTTTTTTCTTTTCATAAAATTAGACATGAAGTAGATACATTGTGTATACAGTAGATTAACAATAACCTGGCTAGGGATTACTCATGGAGTTATAGCACTATGGACCATAAAAACCATAACAGTTTTTAAATATATTAGCCATAGGACTAACAGCCATTAAAAAACATTTTAACATTAAGATAAATTAGATTTAAGATATTTTAACAGTAGGAAAACTGATTGTTTGAAGTCTCATAAACAATGGATAACTCTAGCATCATATTAACTACCTGATAAAGTAACATGGATAGGTCAACTAATCTTGTAATCTAGTGGCCCCATATTGAATACTATTAACTAAACCATGGATAAGAAAACATACCTAAAGAGTTATGCAAACAAAATCACTAAATCAACATGTATTCTAACCAAAATTGCACCGAAACATTACAATCATGGCATACTTTGTTATAAGGGTTACATATGGAGTTTTCACCTGCTGAGAAATAGAATAAGAAATGAAACAGAGTTGTTAGTTAGAGTTCAGTGCTCTCTTAAATAAGGAAGAGTATCTGATGTGTTTCCCTAGAAATTTTTATGTCAAAGGAGGCAATAGATACATTAATCTTTCAGTGCTTTACTCCCTGTTGGAAGTATATATAACTCCTGTACCTGTCTAGTCCCTGTGCAGTTCCAATTACCTCCCCCCACAACCAAGGATTCCATGCCTTGTCAAAAGTGGTAGGTTTCCTTCTGCGTTTGAACTGTACTCTTACATAGGAGACAGTTTAGTGACCCCTGTCTTCCACTCAGTCAAAGTAGGAACATCTGTCTGTCTACATTTCATTAGTATTTGTCATTTGGCCTCTATCACCATTGTACAGATTAATGGGGTAAAACTGTGCTGCTGCATCTTGGAGATGGGTGGTATCCCCTAACACTCATAACACAGGAGAAGAGGTTATTGGGATGCCCATAACCTCCTTAGCTCTTGCAATGACTTGTTCCCAAAATGACTGTAGTGGTGGACACCTCAACAGGATGTGCCCTATATGACCCGTATTATGTTGACATCACCAGCATTCATTCTTAACTGCCAATCCCATCATTGATAGGCAGTCTGGCATGTGGTACAACCTTCCCAGGATTTATTTCTGTATGAGCTGAGATTTTGGGTCTGGGTTCCCTTGTTGCAGTAGTCTCCAGCACCACTCCCAGATCTTCTGTGAGATTTCTTGATTCAGGTCTCTGGCCTACTTCATCAGCCTATATGTTTCCCAGTGCAGGGTGTGTAGCTGCTACTGATGTAAATATATGGGGAGCCTTTTATCTGGGTTTGCTTAGACCACTTATTAATAGCTTCAGTCACGTCAGTGGGGGTGTACCTATATTTCAGTCCCAGCTAGTACTGGAGTGCCTGTCTTAATTGTAAATATCTCCAGTGATCAAGGGCTGGCAAGCAGAATTCACATTGAAGCTGGTGAAAGGATTTTCATATGTTGTTAGTGAGACATATCACGTTTTAGAGTCTTATTTCCTCTGTCCTCACATGATGGCTGTGTAATACTTACCAGCTTTAATCTGGGACTGCACCATAACGATTCATAGAGTCCAAGAGAAAAGTCTTTCCACATGGACATTCTCTTCTCCCTTCTGACTGAGTACAAGGTGTACTTAAAGGTGGGAGGTAGATTTTAGAGTGCCCTCCCAGAGCCCCTGAGTCTTGCTTGTAGTGGTGTGGGCCCAGAGAGGCTTCTTTCTATCTGTACCCACCATGGGACAGTCCCTTCCTCTCTCAGCTAACGTATTCCACTTCTGACACCATGGTCAACATGGTATGCCCAGGGCCAGGGAGCATTCCAACCACCAGCTCTGGTAGGTGCTCTCAGCAGCTGTTTACCAAATCATAGTGTCTGATTCCCCCATACAAATGTAGAGAACATCTAATCTGTTTTATTCCACAGTTTGTCTGCTGTCAGTACTGGCAGGTTATTGACACAGTATTTTAGGGCAAGCTATTATCTTTATTGTAGCTATTGTTTCCAGGAATATTATTTATGATAATAATATTTTTTATTCATATAGCGCATTTCCAGTATCAAAGAGCTGCACATAAAAACACATCACAAATAATTTAAAAGTCTTACACAAATTCAGCTTCAATTTAAAACTTACCCCATTCATAAATATCAATCATTAAAAGCCTGTTGGAAAAGATGTGTTTTCAGACTGGTTTTAAAGCTCTCCATGGTCCTGCACTCTGTAATCTGACGAGGTAGAGAGTTCCACAGGGATGGTGCCGCAAACATAAATGCCCAGGCCCCAGATGTTTTTAAATGTACCCTGGGAACCTCTAACAACCCCTCGTCAGACGAGCGGAGAGGACAGCCGGGGCTGTAGAGAACCAGGAGCTCTTGCAGATAACTCGGTCCCTGTCCATACAGTTCTTTATAGGTCAACAAACCGACCTTAAAGGTGATCTGCCACTGTATAGGCAGCCAGTGCAGAACACGCAGCACAGGAGTAATATGACTAGAGTGCAATGACCCAGTCAACAACCAAGCTGCTGTGTTCCGCACCAGCTGGAAGCAGTGGATATCAACCCCTGGAAGTCCCAGGTAAAGGGAATTACAGTAATCAAGGCATGAGGTCACAAAGGCATGGATCAACATGGGCAAATCATCGGATGGAAGAAGGTGCTTAATTCTGGCGATGTTCCTAAGATGGTAAAAGGAGAACTTGACGACTGCCGACACTTGTGCATGCAGCATTAGCCCATCATCAAGAACCACCCCCAGATCATGCATCCATTCAGAGGCAGGCAGTTGTACACCATCAAGCCAAAGCCCAGATGGTAAACCCACCACCTGCCTCTCTATCCAGTGCCCTGGATCCACTACCAACACCTCAGTCTTCCCGGAATTCAGTTTCAACTAGCTAGCCTTCATCCAGTCATGGATCTCCACCAGACAGCTGTTAAACAATGAGACCGCACCATCCTGGTCGGGTGCAAAAGACAGATAGAGCTGGGTGTCATCAGCATAGCAGTGAAACCTCAGCCCATATCGTCTTACAATGTCTCCGAGGGGCAGCAAATACACTGTGAACAACATGGGGGACAGCACCGAGCCCTGAGTGACCCACATGGCAGAGAGAATGGTTCAGAGGAAAAAATCCCAGATACCACCCTCTGAGATCTGCCAGCAAGGAAAGAATGAAATCATCTGAGAACTGGACTATCCAGGCCACAGATAACCCTCAGGCGCTCAAGCAGCACCCCATGGTCCACAGTGTCAAACGCTGAAGAGAGAGATCCTGAAGTACCAAGATGGAACAGTGTTTCTGGTCCCCCGCCATCAGGAGATCATTAAGCACCCAAACCAGAGCAGTCTCGGTACTATGTCTCTTCCAGAAGCCTGACTGGAGAGGATCGAAGATATCATGGATGGTAAGATGGTTCTCCAGTTGCAGCGCAACTACTTTCTCAATCACCTTCCCAACAAAGGGAAGGTTAGAGATAGGTCTGTACTTAGCACAGTTGTTTGGGTCCAAAGGAGCTTTCTTAAGAAGCAGTGTCACCACTGCCTCCTTCAGGGAGCTAGGGAATTCTCCCAGGTCTACGGAGCATCAAACAATCTGTGCAAGGATCAGGCCGATAAACTCAATACACCCCAATAATAGGTGTGTAGGGCCCTGATCCAAGCTACAGCATGTTGGCTGCAAATTCTGGACAATCTGCATGATATCCCCCATCTCTGGCCGGTCAAAAGAATTCCAAGGTGACTGAGAGGAAGTGACCAAATACCGACCACCATCAAATCCCATAGAAGACGCTGAACAGATTTCAGCCCTGATGTTGGCCACCTTATCCGAAAAAAATCAAGCAAACTCCTCACACTTAACTTATGAAAATGCTCTTCAAACCTGCAGACAGGAGGGTTGCACAACCTGTCTACGGTTCGAAAGAGCTGAGCTGGTCGGTTTTGAGCAGCAGCAATGTCACCGGACAGGAACGCTGCCTTCTTATGCATGATTGCTGATTGATAATATTGATAATGAGCTATCAATCTATGGTGGTCGGCCTCAAGGGCCGATTTCCGCCAGTGACGTTCTAACCTTCGTCCGACTCATCTCAACTCCCTCAAAGTTCCATCAAACCAAGGGAACCGAGGGTGGAGAGAGAGCGGACGAATATGGACTGGGGTGATAGAATCCAGGACCTCAGTGATAGCCTTGTTGTAGGCCAGAACTAGACTTTCTGGGTCCTCGCCTGCCCATGAAACTCCCGATAGGTCTAATACTGCCTGAAGGCCTTCAAGGGTTACTCCCCTCAATGGGCAGTAATAGTTAAGGACAGTTTCTGCCATCTTTCTGTTTCACTGGTTAAGTTTGTGGACAAGGGCTGCAGGTTCACCTGCATCTACTTCTCCACATTATCTGTAATGTGCATACCTAAATATCATGTCCCTTGTGGTGTCCATGAAAGAGAATGATAGAGTAATGGCACCATCTGACGGTGACAACCCACCAGTAATAAAACCTCGGTTTTTGACCAGTTGGCCTGTGGACCAGATATTTTCCCAAATTTAGACCTAAGAGTCAGTGTTTCAGCTAGCGAATATTTCACCTCTGAAATCATTAACAGAAACTCATCTGCATAAAACATGCTATATAAGTGCTGTTACCCACACCTCTCCCATTGATGTTTGGATGTTGCTGAATGGATACCACTAAGGATTCCATTGCAAAGATAAAAAGTAGAGGTGAAACGGTCAACCTTGTCTTGTACCTCAGTGGAATGGGAATCTCTGTGACGTCATGCCATTTGTGAATGTTGCTTTTGGTTTATTGTATAACTTTCTTACCCAGTTTATAAAGTATGGGCTTATGTGGTTCATGACCCCAAATAAGTAATCCTACTCCACCGAGTCAAACATCTTCTCCACATCTATGGTGACCAGGGAAGCTGAGATGTACCCTGTGTGTGCTGCTCTAAGCACATATGCTAATGCCCACAGATTGTCTGGCTCCTGCCTCCTTTTATGGATCCCGTCTGTGACAGATGAATAAGTAAAGGAAGTATTTTCTCAAGCCACATAGCTAATATTTTAGCTAGCACCTTGGCATCCCTGTTTATCAGGGAAACTGGGCATTAGCTAGCACATACAGATGCATCTTTTGTGTGGTTTCGAAAGGACAGTGATGGTTGCTTCCAGCATAGAGGGGGGTAGATGTTCCCCATCCGCTTATTTTTGAAAAAGACAGTGCATCTGAGGGGCTAAATCACGAAGAAATGTCTGGTAAAAATCAGCACTAAGGCCATCTGGGCCTGGTGCTTTACCTTTTGTCACTGAGCATACTGCATCTTTTACCTCTTCAAGGGTAGTTTCTGTAACAGGGCCCTGTAGAAGCTCACATGGTACCCTGCCCATGTCAATGCCTTCCTGAAATTCTTTAATGCCATCCTCTTGGGGTCTTAGTCATGAGGCATACAGGTTTCATAAAATGTTTGAAAAGTCTTATTTATCCTGCTAGCTAAGTGTTGCAGAGGGCTAAGACGCTGAGCGCCATACATCCTACCATGCTGGTGATCCAGTTTCAGGAATGAGCTCGGGTGCCAGGGTCAGCCAGGGAGAGAGAGGATTGAGTATCCGCTGGATAGTTCTCCTCTTCCGGGGTGCAAGGGCATGCCATCTCAGTCTTTGGTTGTCACCTGGTGGAGGCTAGGTGGCTGCACCAGAATATGAGTAATGGAGTAGGAAGGGTCTGCGGTTCTGTAGCGAGTGTGTGTTTCCATGTGCATACACTTACATGCTGCCATGTCTGGAGAATGTGGGAGAAAATAGGAAAGGTTTGGCAATCTCTTCATGAAGCCCTGCCTGCCTACCCTCATTCCCGTGCCACCGGCTGGACCACTGACCCCAATTCTGGATGAGATACACTGGGTGGGGGGAGAACAGCCCTCCCCTTCTTGACCCTCCCATGGGGGGGTAATCTGTGGGTGATTCACAGGCAAGATGAGTCCAAGGAGGCAGATGCTGGGTCGGGGAGGCAGGGACTGGGCTGAATAACCTGCCTGCGTCAACCATGGGAGAAAAAGCTTTATGGCAAAAAAAATAAATAAACGTGTTACTAATCTCATTAGGCTCGCTAGTAAGCTGACCAGAAAGGGTGTTTATGCTAGGTATGTGCATTTCTTCCACTCTTTTCTGTAATCTGTAGGTCATTAGCCTACAGGCTTTCTCACCTTCTTCCTAGTAATGCTGTTGTAGAAAGAACGGTACTCTCTCCACCTGCTGATGTAGAATTGTGTTGATTTTGTATTTCAGTTAGGTCACTGTGCCTAGCAGTTTCTTCAGGGTCACATAGGTTATTATAGAGTTCTTTCTGAGGCTCATTCAGCAGTTGCTGTAGAGAAGTGAGTTTTGAATTTTGCTTGTTCAGGTTAGACGTGTAACTAATGATGTGGCCTCTTATAAAGGCTTTGAATGCATCCCAAACAGTTTGCTCTGCTGATGCTGTTTACCCATTAATGTCAAAAATACAGTTGTAGCTCCCATTTTAACCATTACACAAATTCCTCTGATAGAAAGAAAAGATGGTGTATGTGCAAATCTTGGTGTCTCAGATGTAATTTGCCAGAGGACCAGGGAGAGAGAAAGACTGGGGCACGTACTAACACCACTTTAGGGTGGATTGTGGCCCCCACGACATCTGCTGTAGCATCAGAACTGAGCAAAAAAGTAGTCTAACCTACTTTGTGTACCAAATCTATTAGAACAGTGCATGTAGTCCCATTCAGTGGGCTGTAGTAAGCGCCATATGTTCTGTAGGGCCATATCTGTACCCATGTTATGTACAGACTGCCTGGCTCTGCTGTGAGACTGAGTCCCTCTCCCCCTAGGTACTCTGTCTAGAATTGGATCATGTACTAAATTAAAGTCTCCCTCATTTAGAGTAGTTGCTCTTGGAAAAGTTCTGTCCATAATTTTATGTGCAGTTTCAATAAAGAAGGCAGCATCATCTTTATTGGGTGCCTACACATTTACTATAGTCAGCTGCCTTGTTTGCATCATCTCCTGCACCAGGACTCACCTGCCCCCTTTATCAATATCTGAACATGTTACTTGGAATGGACATCTCATTTTAATTAGCGCAGTTATCCCTTTTTCTGTTTTAGAGAAGCAACTTGAAAACTCAGAGCCTAGCCAGTCTCTACGTAATTTGGTTGCCTCTGGCTGTAAGAATTGTGTCTCTTGTAAGAGTGTGATGTCACATTTATGATTCTTGAATGTGGTCAGGATCTTTTTTCCTTTGATGGATGGCCGGCCCTTTGGGTATTCCATCTAACACAATTTAGTTTGGCCATATTGTTTTACAGTACTAGTTTTGTGTGTAGTAGCAAAAAACATGCACACAGGGGACCCTTACCTTTCCCAGTAGTGATTGCAGCAGCGATTTCCCACTTGTGTAATCTTTGAGAGGGACCTAAAAAACAATTAGATGAAAAAGTAGGAGAATAAGAAGAGTATGCAGGTTACAAGAACAATGTGCCTATAAACAGGAAAACACCAATAATGCCATTGGACTGAGCAAGCAAAACAATTGTCTTACATTAGCATGTCATGGAACAACATTCCTTAAGTATGTCATTTTTGTGTTATGATTTAACTGATGTGAATGGAGTGACATGACCAAGTGTGTTTGAGAATACTTTAAGGTTGACCCAGAGGGTGCGTCATCTTAAAGGGCAACCATAAGGTTGCCAACTCCCTCCACCCTCTAGTTCTTATCTACCTTCTGTCCTGACAAGATTCAAATCTCCTCCATCTGCAGCTCCAAAGCCAACCTATTGTAAATGTTCTGTCCTTAATTTGAAAAAAGCCTGCATTGTGGCATATCCTAAACCTCCCATTTATTCTCAGCTTCTGTCTCCCAAAGTATATACCTTAAGGTACATAATGGAACCATAATAGCTTCAGAATTATTAAAAATAGCTCAGAAATAAAAAAAAATGAGATGGAGGAAGAAACAGAGAGACATCTTTAATGATATGAAGATGAGACAAAGAAGAAAGGGAAACAGCAATGGCATCAGGTCAGAGGTATTTCAAGATGAGCATTCTAGGTCTAGACAAGATCCCTATCCTCACCCGTGGTGACTTGTATTTGGTTCTGGCACATTCCCAGTTTTTAATTTAAATAAGATAGATTAAGATGGGCGATGGAGTATTGTATCATCCAAACAGATTTCCCTCATGTTCATGTCTCTCTGTGGAACCTGAGAATGTTCCAGTGCATAATGGCATAAAGGTGTACATCAGCTGTGGGCACAGTACCATGCTTCATGCTCTGGACGAGGGATGCCCCCATCCCTTCCCGGCAGCAGGAGAACAAGGTCCTGCCCCATCTCAGATGACTATTTGCTAGAAGTATCATTGATCCTACAGTGGCTATAGCCTGTGTCTGCCAGGATATGGAGAATACTAACTTCATCCTTGATACAGAGTTAGCTTGTCAACAGCATGATATTAAGCCAAAATGTAGGGATTAGGATGACACCCCATCTCCCCCTAGTCATCATCTAAAAGCAACAAAGCTGCACCTATTTATCATTACGTGAGCTTGGGACAAGACAGATATAATCCCACCAGGTAAAAATGCAGCATGTTCTTCCTCAAATGGCACTACTTGATCTTGATTCACCCAATGACCCTACAGCCCTAATGCCCCTCCTACCCATGTACCTCCAGCATCTGACAAAAGTGTTGCCATACTGTATGAGAACTCCAGGCACCTTCTGCCAGCCCCTTAACCAATCCCACGGTCCTATAATCCCATATCGATTCTAAGTCTCCTTCAAATGGTGACCATGGCAACCCTATCACATACTGCAATGAATCCCACTGGAATGAATCTTATCAGGGATTAAATTTTATGCAGTTTCCCCAGAATATTCTGCTCTATGCTCCCACATAAGTTGTCAGTATTAGGGCTGTGCGCGAAATTAAACTTCCACCAGCTGAATTTTGGCAAAAGTTGAAATTTTGCTTTTGTGAAATTTTGGAATCACTTTGGCAACTTTCTCAGAAATTCTGACTTACAATGGTGAAATAAATGTATGAATTGCAAATTATTGTATTAAACTGTGGAATTTTTTTCTGCAGTTTAATACATTAATCCACAATTCATGTATTCATTCCACAGTTAGTCACTGAACTGCGGAATGAATGCATGAATTGTGGATTAAAGAATTATATTTCAAAAAGAAACTCCACAGAACTGATCAGTGAACTGCAGAATAATTACATGTATTGTAGAATGATCCATTAAACTATGGAATAAAATTCCTCAGAACTGTCATTCCACAGTTCATATGTATTATTCCGCAGTTCAGCCAGAAAATTCTGCATAACAATATGAAAATTCACCAAACACATTTGGAAGATTCCAATCTCACCAAAGGCGGAAGTTCAGAAAAGTTTGCAAAATTTACGAAATTTTATGAAAGTTCCTTAAAAGCAGAAATCACAACTTCCACCCAGCTCTAGTATGTATTGACAAATGGACTATGAGTAATTCCGGGGTCTCTGTCTTACACTCGACTCTAGAAATGCTACAAGTAAATCCTGGTTTCCACTGTAAGCTTGTTCTTGCTCTCGTTCTTATGCCTGCCCTCCTCAGGTTCACCATCTCATACAGAACAGGCCAAGTACACTTCTGTGCAGGTTATCATCCTGCCTTGCCTAGTCAAGGTATTTGATAGGTGCACACCACTGCAAAGAAGGGCATCAGATTTTGAGCTAAAATATTTTAGCCCACTATACTTGAGCTTACCCGGTTAACAACTGCTCCCACTGTTTGTTGTTAATCCTGATGGACCCTATTAGGGCATGCTCAGATTTCTGTACAGTTGTTACCTTTATGAAGGTTAGTCAGTCCCACAGTATTATCCCGAAGTCTGAGGTCCTGTGTGTACATTTCTTCCTTGTGCACCCATCCCTCCCCAAGGTCACACATTCACACAGCCATGCTGCACGGCTGTGCAAGACCTTCGATTGTGGCAAATAGTTCCAGTCTCAATAAATCAGTGGGATTAACCAGACGCCATATATTTTCTCTCATGATCGCTTGGTTTAGAATTAGTGCTTGTGTGGATAGGACAGCTTTGGCAATGATCTAATACTTTTGCAATTGCTGTTTGGAGGTCAGTAATTTTATTGATTTTCCCCCTTGATGGCTAGCATAAAGACAAATCCTCAGGTTCTCATTCTGTCAGAGTAAGGAAGTGATGAACTAGTGATATCCAAAGCTGATAGCATTAACAACAAAAGGTTCAAGATAGAATCTGTTCACAGCTTACATTGTCCACCCTCCTCGAGGCTGCACAGTCGTGCAGCATGGCTGTGCAATTCTGTGGTACCTTGCACTGTTCCAGTCTTAGTTCTTGTGAGAGTGAAGAGTCAAAGACATGGGAAAATGCAGTTGTGATGGCAGCTGCCAAGTATCTGGTTTGTTGCCACAGGGCATATCAGGTGATCCTACCCTTCTTAATTTTCCACCTTTGAAAAAAAAGCTCTTCAATCTGTATGCTACCTCATTATTGTGGAACCTCACTATGGATATTGGACACCCAATAATAGTTATTGTCTAAAAAAAATACACACATTTACCTCAGACTAGCCCCCCCCCCCAATACACACACACACACAATTACCTCAACCAGAAAAGAGTTAAGTTAAAATATGTATTCCCCCAAATGATAGCAGTCCCTTTGTGGCCCCAAAGCATATATCAGACCCCTCAGTATCAGTTTTAGCGATTATACCTCAAAATGCATTATTTTACCTCAGGGGATTTTGACAATCACCAGTTATCTCAGAAGTGAGCTCCAATGTGCTGTATTCATGGCTCAAGTTAAAAAGGAGCTTCCCCCACCAATATCTTTAAAAGGGGGGGTACTCATCAGCTTGGAAAAACAAAAGAATCAATTTCAACGAGGCATGCATAGACATTTAAAAATTGTCCACATAGGAATTAGTTCATCTCTAAGTCCCACCATTAGCCCCCAGAACCCCCACAGGGATGTGGGTTGGGTTTTACTGGGCTACAGTTCCGTCCACTATACTAGCCCAGTTGGACCTCAGGGAGACGTCATCTTTTGGTGGAGTGCTGTAACAGAAGTTCATCTCTGGCTGCTCCTCTTCATGTTTCTGTAGTTGGAGGTCATTCTCAGCTACCTTGTTTGCAGTTTCCCTTGGTACTTTACTTGCGAGTTCCAGTTCTGACAATGGGGTGGGGGGCACTTGACTCAGGTGTTGAATACCTGGACCCTCTGCTCTGTGATCTTTGTTGCTCCTGTATCTGCTCTGATCTGGGGTTAGATCTCTACCCCTTGTTCTATGGTGATTGGGTTTCACTGCCTGCCAAGTTTCCTTTGACATAGGGGCGGGCTGTTCTGCAGTATCCTGTTTGTTATGTTTGGGCTGAGTTTCTCTGGTATCCTTTTGAGTCATTCTTGGTTTTTGTGGCAGTATATGTTTACCTCCCCCTCTAGCAGTAGCCAGTTTAAGGAATTGGTCAGCTTCTTGGGGTGTGTAAAAGGGCTTACATTGTCTGTCCCAATGTATTTGGAGAATAGCAGAATATCGAAGGGAATACAGTATGTTCCTTCTGACCAGTTCCTTATTGATGGGGCCATAAGCTCTTCTACGATCTAACAAGTCTTTAGAAAAATCTTCAAAAATATAAATCCTGTGACCGTTCTATGTAAGGGCACCTCTTTCTCTTGCTAGATGTTAGACCTGTTCCTTTACACTGTATTGCAGGAAATAAGCTAATATGGGATGGAGGGTGCCCTTCTAGCTGGTCTGGGTCCTAGTTACCAGTGAACCTTTTCAATTTCTAAATGGCAATCCCAGTAGCAATCAAGAAGCTTGGACAGCATTGTCTGTAGGAATAGGCAGACATCTTTGTCCTCTATTCCTCAGGGACTCCAATTTTTAATATTTCACTGTGATGACAATAACATTAAAAATATCAGTTATGATAACAGTAACAACATATTTTTGATATGTTGCTATTACTGAAGTCACCAGTCAAGCTATCATTTTTATCTTGTCATTTTCCCCCTACTCCTACTATATATGGCAAAGTGTTGTATACAAGGAAATAGTACCCGGGGGTGGGGGTAATTAGCTCAATAAATCATAAACCCAAAGAGCAGGTGGGATTATGAGTTAATTATCCCCCTGAGATGGTAATATTTCATGAATATACAGGACTTTGCCATTAGATGCTTTGTATATTACATTAGTTTAGATGTTTCAAAATATTTATGGTCATGTCTCAGTTTTCTTTTTTTTTTCTATATACATTTTTTCCTCCTGGGCAGGATGAGCGTTACATCTGCCCCCTGTTCCCATCCACCGCTGCTGACTCCACCACCTCTGGGATTGGAGGCATTTTCCTCCTCAGGTTCCTCCCACGGGTGGGCCAGGGATGGAGGAACATCTTCCTCCACGAGAGAAACATCAAGACATGGCCCAGATCCAGAGTGGCAAACTGGCTGGCTGCTGGATGGACAGGGTGTCATAGAGCCCGTCCTCCCTGATTTTCCTCCTGTTTTCTCCCTGACCAGCCATTAACAGCAATGGGCATGTTGTGAGAGCTCTGCCTCCATGGAGACACCCCCAGTGCCCTGGATGTGGGGTCACCCACATTGTGCAGCTGCACACGCCTCCAGCTGGATTCCTCCATGTGGTGGTAGAATGGCAGACAACAAATTCCCCCTCCCCAAGGGAGGAGAGCTGTCCTCTGAATGCTTGATCCTCTGTCCCCCAGCCATTCCAAACACAGAGTGCCGGTGTGGCAGGAGATAAGGCGTGCTCAGTGACTCAGCCCTTCATGCAACTGGGCCAGTTTCACATCTCAGTTTTCCAGCGTTCAGGTAGTGTTTTCCACAGAGTGGTGTTTTTCCATAGTGTAGTGGCATGCTGAGTTTTGTTTTCCATAGTGTTGTATATAATGTACCAGAATCTCTGAAGATTGTAATAGTTTGCTAGACAAACTGCAGGCTTTGTCTTGAGCTTGGCCCCTGCTCCACTTCACCCCTTTCATAAGCAAAAACTACAACTGTTGCCAGTGAGGTAGACAGATTTGTTAAAATCTGACATAATAGTTCAGAAGGCCCAAATATGCTTTCAGTTTTGAACTTGTTTTAGGTGCAGGAGCATCTTGAACTGCCTTCAGAATTCCTGTTTCCATCATAGTCAGTGCTGTAATTACAAGGGGGCTTGCCAGGACTCCCCCCAGCCCCAGCTCTCAAGTGATCTCCGGTAGCTCACATATCACTTCCATTGAGTTATAATGGGAAAGAGGGGCTCAGCTTACAGATCAGGCCCTTAATGGCCCCCCCCAGCTCCCAAAGTTCATAAAGTGTAATTCCAACACTGGTCATAGTATATATACAGCACAATAGTATTTGTGCCACTTCTTCAGCCTCATTATTACTACTTGTCTTATCAACAACATGATAAGTATCAGTGTCAGTTGCTCAGTAGGTAGCACACTCACCTCTGAGGTCAGGAGATCAGAGGGCTGTGGGTTGAGGAGATCAGAGGGCTGTGGGTTCAGTTTCCAAATCTGACACTTGGGTGAATATCCCAATACTGACACTGTAGTGCTGCATGAGGGGGGTGCTGCACTTCTGAGGTGCCGTCTTTCGGATGAGACGTTAAACCAAGGTCCCATCTGCCTGGATTGGTAGTAGTACAGGTGGATGCTAAAGAGCCCATGGCACTTATCGAAAAGGAGTAGGGGAATTTGCCCAGTGTCCTGGCCAAATTTCTCCCATTCACTAAAAAAAATACCACCAACATAATCTGGTTCAATTTCAGTTGCTTACCATCTGTATCCCCCCTTCCCCCAGTCACCCCTGAAAAAGGGACTTCTAGGCCCAGTGGGCTTACCTGGTCAATAAAATTCAATAAATAAAATAAATAAATAAATAAATAAGTACCCTATACCATTTAATTTTGATGCAGCTTCCCTTCCTTCAGTTTATCTGGACTCTGCTTAACTCTCTTGGTTTTATCTTTACTTCTACATGCTCTCTTAATATGCCCCTTGAGGCCACAAACATGATGTTTTCATCCTTAAACCTGCTGTATGCAAGGAAGTGCTTGCCACCACAGTGATAGCAGTCCTGACCTGCCTCCTGCTACTGCTTGCCTGGTGTCCTACCAAGCATACGTACAGTCCTGTGGGTGTCCCTTGAACTGCTACTCCCACCCAGATATACCAATAGCCTAGATCTGTAAATCTAGTTAATTTTTGTTAGCAGATTCAGTAGCTTGCACAAGCTTTAAAGCCGTCTCAAGCATTAAAATCTGGCCCAGACAACAATCTTCCTTGTGTTCAGACATCATTAATACCACAAACTAGTCTAACACATAAAACATGTGAGCTAGTGTCTTTATAGTTACAGTCTTGTGATTACTTCCACAAATTTTGCCAGATAGTCACCCATAGTTTGTCCTTCCCAGAGTATGAATTAAATTTAAATTACTGCACAATTTCACTAGACTCAGAAAATGTTTTTTCTCCAGGCTTCTCTGAACTCTACACATTTCTCCTTAAACTGGAGGCTTGTGCCCACACACTATTTAACAAAATAGCATTTTTCTTACCTTCCTCACCAATATCATTTGCAATAAAGAAATGAGACAGACTTTTACAGTATTCCTCCCAACTCTGGTTTTGAGGACTGAACAGGGAAACTATCTCAAATGTGCCAGCCATATTCACACAAAATGATGACAATGAGGCCTCTGACGCAACAAAAACTTCACCTATTGATTCAGGTTTCCTAGGCTACCATTCAGTTCAGCCATGTCTCCAGAGAAGTCTTATTTTACCTTGTTGCCAGGTGTTGTATCATAACTCTGAAAAACAGGCTTCATGACCAAATCTCAAACTTTATTCCACAAACATAACACATTCTCAGCAGACATCCGGCACTGATCACTGCAGCCCTGCTCTGACTGCACATTACAGGAACACAACCTCTACAACACTGCTACATAATTTAGTACAATATGTACTAGCTAGCTCATATTAGCTCCCTCTACTGGCAACTCACATATTACAGTCACACTATGGCACCAAGAAATGAAACTTCTATTTAATATGCACATGTTCCCATCACAGGCATGCTAATCTATTCTTTATTCCATTATGTTAAATATTTGCTCATCGTATGATGCCAAATTAGCTCAGGCAACCAATTACTTGCTTATATATTTAGGGGGGAAGGGGGAGAGGACAAAAGCGGTTCATTGATTCCTACCTCCTACCAACACAGTGGGAATATCCTGTCACACAGTTTTCTTAAAAGTACATATACTCTAGTTTGAGCTTGAAATTTATGACAGTATTAACCAATACCACATGCTCTGGCAGTCTACTCCAGTTGTTCACAATTTGTTCTGTGAGGAGGTTCTTTCAGATGTTTCCCTTTACTCGCCCTCCTTGCAGTGATATTGAGTGTCCCATGCCCTTTTATCCTTGTGTATTTTGAAGAGCTACACTTGGTCTTATGGTGTTATCCATTTTACATTCTTGACCATTGTAATCATGCGTACCCTTAGTCTTCTCCACTCCATGTGGAACAATCCCAGTTCTGCTGCTCCATCTTCATAGCCCATATTCCCAAAGCCATCAACCATCTTTCTGGGATCAGAGGCAGACAGGTTTAAAAACCTTTTAGAGGTTAAACAAACCTGGTGACAGCAGCATCCTTTTCAATAAGAACACGCAGTGCTAATTAGTCCTCATTTACACCTTTCTAGGATTAGGTGAGTATTTTGTTTATTTTTGCTTAGCACCTTTCTAAAATCCCAGAACACTTTTCAGTATCAGAGTGCCCGACTGGTCTATTTGGCTTTTCAATCAAGTTGACTGACAGCCTGACAAACACAGATAGCTTATCCAGTATTAAAACAAATGGCCGATAATGAATCTAAAATGAAAATAAGCACATTATTTTTTATTTTAGGTCATAGCCAATTGTTGTTTCACTCTGAATATATTTTCAGCAAAAAGAAACAATTTAACTCAAGGAACTTTCCTCTGGGTCATATATTTTAAATAAATACATAACTATAGAATACATTTTAGGAAAGTGTAGAATACAAGATAATAATCTGTTTGGGGGGCAATGAGATACTAACCATGATCCCAAAGGGAAAGTAGAATTATGAACTCTTTAGCCACCCCCCCAAAAGATAAGTTCATGAGTACACAGCACCTTCCTAATGTTTGTTTTACAGAATACATTTATTAGCTGAAAAATGGCTTAATTTAAAATTTTTCAGAGTTAAAAAAAGGAATAAAACAGTTGGTCAATAGAACTTGTCAAGTACGAATGATGAGTGTATTTATTTTTTGGAAAAAGTGATACAGGAAAGGCATACTGAGCTGAAAATAGCTAGTTTCCAGGTGTTTCATGGTGAAGGGGTGTACATAGGGTACAACATATGGTAATTTAACAGCAGCCAGAAGTTCACATATAGTACAATGAATAGCAGCAGTATATAATACAGGCAGTAGGAATGGTACAATAGTTATAAATACTATTACATGGCTACTTGACTGCAAACGGAATAATTTATCTTCAGTGAGTAGCTGCAGTTTATAATATAGGCAGTCAGAATGGTGGAAATAGTTAAATACTGCTAGTAAGGTGAGATGAAGGCAAAGATTATGTGCATAACCAAACGTGAGTAGTGTGGGCTTGAAGTAGGGTCTTCTTGGAGGATGGGGAGGAAGCAGTGTAGATGGGGGAGGGAGAGAGGGAGAACGAAAGTATGGGAAGCCTATGGAAGAATGCAGACTGACCAACAGAGGTTTTAGCCCATGGAATGGAAAAGGAGTGGGATTCAGCAGAGTGGAGGGAATATGAGGATGGTTGAGATCAGGATAGGAGAGGTAACAGGAGAGGGAACCAAACAAAAAAATAGAAATTATGGAGGTATAGTAAGAGAGGTTTGGGCCTTCAAGGGTGGGAAAAGAGATGGAGATATACAGGGAACAGTGATGCGTGCACTGTGAGCAGTCCAGTGCAAACAGGCAGAAAAATGGAACGGGGGGGTCCAGTCTGGCAAGGGAGGATTTTAAGACACCACTATAGACCACATCATCAATATCAAATTAGGAAGAATCATTTTTCAGATTCTCTCTCTCCTGGCAAGGGGAGGGATGTAAGCTTTGTTCCTCCAAAGGGCCCCTAACTTGTGAAGAAGCTTGGAGTGGATGGTGTCAGTGAGGACAGAAAAGTTGAAATGACAATTGAACCACACACCCCAGTACTTGAAGGAGGAGAAGACATTTAGTTGGGAGCCATCCAGGGTCATGAGGACAGGAGAGGTTAGGATGCCAGCCAGGTGCCACTGTGTGCCAGAAGCACTGAGATTGTCTTTTTGGCATTTAGGATAGGTTTGGTTGTTGTAAAGCCTGCGCTGAACACTACTGAAGCCATGATGAAGCTTCTCCACCAACTCAGGGGGCAGAAGGAGCAAATGCAGGCAGGAATGTACCATCCACATTTTAGGAGACTCAAGCACAGAATGGTGCTTTTGACAGGGTCTCTTGGCCATTTTTACAGGGGGTCCTGTCGAAGTTTGGTTTTCCTAAGAATTTTTAGAAAATATTAAAGGTATTTATACCGGCCCAGAAGCCTAGGTGAAAGTTAACGGCTCCCACTCAACCCATTTCCCTCTGTCCCATGGGATAAGGTAGAGATGTCCCCTCTCCCCTTATTTGTTTGCGCTTTATGTGGAACCAGTTGCCCAATGTTTATGCCAGGCAACATTGATACAGGGTTATACAGTCGGGGACCATAAACATAAGTTAACATACTATGCTAACAATCTCTTATTATTTATCACAGAACCTGAGATGTCCCTCACAGTCTTGGAAAAGGGCCTAAGCTTGATAGAGCAACTACTGGATTATTATTTAAACCAGAGTAAAATGGAAGCACTGTTAATACAAGGTTCCCCCTCCCAATCATTCCTATATTAAATATTTAGGTATATACTTAACAACCCATCCAAGGAAGATAACCAAGCATAATTATGATCTGTTGTTTACTAGAGTTAGAGAAGATCTCTGAACCTGGGCCCACCTTCCAGTTTCATTACTAAACAGGGTTAAGTCCATACTAATGAACATCCTACCAAAAATATTATACTTATTACACAGCATCCCTTTACCTCTGGATAGAAAGGAAGTCAAAAGATGGAACAGGGTGGTCTCTACGTAACTGTGGCAGGGGCAGAAGCCTAGAGTGTCCCTTGGGAAGTTATAGCTCCCCAAAGAGGTGGAGGATTAGCACTTCCTAATTTTCAAACATATGCATTGGTGACCCAGCTCACTCATATGACCCACTGACTGAGCACCTCCTCCCAAGCTCTGTGCTGGGTGCAGGTGGAGCAGGCACTGTCGCAGTTACCCCTGGACTATACAACGATATTCCAACTGGAGCCCTGGGATTCACAGCAGGAGGCATCCCAATATACACCAAATATAGTGACTAACTGAGCAAAATATCTAATGCACTCTTAGGTATACTGGTACTAGATTACACCTTTGTTCCAGCATGCCTGGAACACGGCTTTAAGGGCTGGCTTAAACAGAATCTTGCTCAAACATTTCACTTTTACCAGGAGGACATCTTCAAATCATTTCAACAATTACATGGGGAGTCTGCTCTCCCTCAGTGAGATTTTTACAGGTATCTTCAGATTCGCCATTTTCTGGAGTCTACGGAGGGATTAGATGCCACTGCACTGGTACTTCCCCCCTTCATTAAACTGCTGTTACAGGTTTGGGGGGAACCGTCTCCAAGACACCTAGTCTTGCACTTTTATAAGGCCCTGATAAGTTCTCCCACGACATTAATGAATGGGGTCAATGTTAACTGGGAAGCAGAGTTAATGCTACATTTAACATCTGAGGACTGTCCACGGATTTGGTGTAGACAACACCAGGTCACAACATCCTATACTTGGAGAGAATTCAACTGAAAGGAGGTGGCAAAGTTCTTTTGTACCCTGCAGATCACTGCTAAGTTTCTCCCCAGAGGAATCTCTGCATGTTGGAGACAGTGCAGGTGCAAGGTTTCGATGCATGTACATGTGTTCTGGCTTTGCCCAGTCCTCTCCCAGTTCTGGAAGGGGGTGGGGGTGGTACTGACAGAGCTTTTCCCAGACCTGGGTGATTTAACCCCTGAGATAGCAATCTTAATGCACTTTCCCAAACAGTTTAAAAATAAAACTCAGACATATTTGGTGGGTGTTCTCCTTGCAGCAGCGAAAAAAACTTTACCAGAAAATGGCTTCGGGCAGATCCATTCTCTATACGAAGCTGGTAAGATACAGTGTATGATATTTATAGAATGGAACAGATGACTGCAAGATTGCAGGACAAGATCCCAGTACTTATGACTAGATGGGCAGTGTGGTTTACACTTATGGCCTCCCACAGACCAGACTTCATCCCATAGAAAGAGCTGTGAGTGGGATCAGTGATCGGTCTGGTCGGCCCTAGTTGATTGGAGGTAGGACTGAGGGACCAAGGTTTTTAGTTTAACCCCCCCCCCTGAGTCCTCCCCCACCTGCGGTACATGACCAGAAATTATTTAACTCTACCCCACTTAAGAATCCCCCAAAGTTTTTATTTTATTAAAAGTAATCTAGAAATAACCATGATACTCTAGAATTGTACACTATGTGGATGTCTGTATACAATCTGATTTGATTATATACGCATGTGCCTTAAAAAATGTAATAAACATTTCAGTTTAAAAAAAAGAACAGAATGGTGCCAAGGACATCTTGCAGAACTCCAGACTTGAAGAATCTTCTTGATAGTTTTCATGGTTGCCTACTGAAAGGAGAAGGAGACAGAACCTCTTTTAATTGACTATTGTCATGGTTGCTAACTGACTGTGAAAATGAAAAAAGTATTTCAGTTAGTCATATGATTACAGGTGTGATATCACTGAAAGAATATTGGTGTCTATCAGTTTTGTAAAGTGTGTTTGAAGCTGGTCTGCTTTTTAACTTTGGAAGTGGCTTCTTTCTGTCAAACTGTACTTTTTGGCAAAGTATATGAATTCTTCCGCATCTGCAGGCATGTTTCATCAGTTTTAGAATTCTGTTTTGTACTGGTTTTGAAACTTTGTTTAAAGTGCTAGAAAAGCCCTGGTAGTGTCAGGGAGTTGTCAACCATCTGCTAATGTGGTTTTTTTTTGGAAATTGTTTGTGGATGAAGGATATAATTTAAAACCTTAGAAGTGATCCCGTATAGGTAAGCTGATGGTTTCTATATTTCAATCAATCAATCAATCAACTTTATTTAACCAGGCATAAAACACCATTGAGCAAGCTCATTTTCAAGGTGGTCCTGGACATTAATACAGTACAATACAGTATAAGACAATTCATAGTTACAGATATGGTAGCCAACAATGAAGCAACATTGAACAGGTGTAGGCCAAAGGAGGCCTATACATGAGGTCTACCATAGTTCCACTCAACTACATTCCATAAGTGATTACAGGAGTGTGAGAAGATGACCATCCTAGGCTGTCTCCACTAATTAGGAGCAAGTACCTTTTTACTAATAAGCAGGGAGAGAGGGAAAGAGAATAGTAAGGGTGGGGGGGGAGCGAGAGTGCACTAGAAGAGGGGAATAGACTGAGGGAGATCAAGTTTAGGGGAGATAAAAACTAGTAAGTGCTGGCTATCCTTTGCTAGGAGAGGGAGGCAGGTGACATTTGGATCGTAATATTTGTAGGAGGGACCAGTGGCTAAGGTTTGGAGTCATCTAGAACAGCTGCATGTATCCTTCAACATGTCCATTTTCAGAGCTTTGAACATGAAAATACTAGGGAGTGAGGAAAGCTTTAAGGAACTTTGTATAGCGTTCCAAAGCGTTGGTAGTGAAAAATTAATTGCTGCCAAACCAAAGGTTGTTTTCAGTCTAGGAATCTGTAAGCAAATCATTCAATCAGTGAAATGTTTTGGAAAGCTACACTGAAATGAAGAGTCTGTTATTATAACATCTGTTAATCTTTTAAGTTTTAACCGATGCTGGTGGAGCGGGGGCAAACGGCCGTGCAACCATTTTTTTTACAAAAAATGTTTTGCTTTTAAACATGATCATGTTTTTTATGAGGTGGAGAGCTTGATGTAAGAAACTTGAAAATGTCAGTTGGCGATGTCACAATTGATTAGTTTATTGATGAAATCACAGTTGATTAAATAATGTGCAATATGGATTTATTAGTACGTGATATGGAGAAAAATACATTGTTTTTTTTCTGTTGGGGAAAGGCCTAGCTATGTATAATAAAAATATACATACAAAGATACATACTGTACATACATACATACATGCATACGTATATATACACATAGACATAGACATACACATTTACACATACTGTACACACACAGATAGACAGACAGAGAGATAGACAGTTAGATAGATAGATAGATAGATAGATAGATAGATAGATAGATAGATAGATAGATATGTGGAAAGATATATTAGGTACCTTACATTAAAGTATTTGATGTCAAGGTTCAAAAAGATGATATAGACATGAGCCTGTTTTAAAACTTTGGCATGACAATGCAAAAGCCATCATTTGTTTTCTTTGGTTTAGACAAACCTGTTTGCCACATCACAATGCAACACCCTGGTAGCTTTGAATGGTAAAATTATCCGCAATTATATCCAGCCTGCAGCTAATTTTCAAGATAGTTTAAACAGAAGCCCTGAAAAGAACCTTGCAGACGGAAGAAGTCGCGTGCGTTTGAACAGTTTATGGCACAGAAGTGCTGATGACAGTAGAAATTTGAACCCTTGAGTGCTGCTATGGATTTCATAGCCAATCAAAACTAAATTAGGAAACAAAGAGATTATTAAAAACTCTTCAGTGCATGTAATTCAGGCATAATATTATGAGGTGGACATTAAATGTGTCCCTCTGAGAATTTCAGTATCATTACTGCAACATGCCTTTGATTATAAAAAGACTCATATTACTGCAGAATTGTGTAAAAAAAGATCTGCTCTGCGGTGCAGTTAGAATTCTGATACTGTCTTTACAGAAATAATTAAAAGAAGTAGTTCCTTTTGCTGGTGCTACATTGTGGGCTATATTTTGAAAGACCACATCTCACAAGGTTCTTTATGTGCAATTGCAGCATAGTGCTTGGTGACTAAATCTGTACCAGTGCTAGTGATAACATGTGCCTGCGTGTTAACAGGTGACTTACTCTGTGCCAGTGCTAGTGATAACATGTGCATACTTGTTAACAGGTGACTAAATCTACCTGTGCAAATGATAACATGTGCATGCATGTTAACAGGTGACTAAATCTGTACCAGTGCTAGTGATAATATGTGCATGCATGTTAATAGGTGACAATCGGTACCAGTGCTAGTGATAACATGTGCATGCATGTTAACAGGTGACAATCAGTACCAGTGCTAGTGATAACATGTGCATGCATGTTAACAGGTGACTTAATCTGTACCAGAGCTAGTGATAATATGTGCATACTTGTTAACAGATGACTAAATCTGTACCTATGCTAGTGATAACATGTGCATGCATGTTAACAGGTGACAATCAGTACCAGTACTAGTGATAACATGTGCATGCATGTTAACAGGTGACTTAATCTGTACCAGAGCTAGTGATAATATGTGCATACTTGTTAACAGGTGACTAAATCTGTACCTATGCTAGTGATAACATGTGCATGCATGTTAACAGGTGACTAAATATGTACCAGTGCTAGTGATAACACGTGCATGCATGTTAACAGGTGACTTAATCTGTACCAGTGCTAGTGATAATATGTGCATACTTGTTAACAGGTGACTAAATCTGAACCTTTGCTAGTGATAACATGTGCATGTATGTTAACAGGTGACTAAATTTGTACCAGTGCTAGTGATAACATGTGCATGCATGTTAACAGGTGACTAAATCTGTACCTGTGCTAGTGATAACTTGTGCATGCATGTTAACAGGTGACTTAAGCTATCAGTGCTAGTGATAACATATGCATGCATGTTAACAGGTGACTTAGGCCCTGTCCACACTACACCACTCCGGCCCGGTAACGGATGCAATCCGTTACAGCCGGGAAGCGGTGCAGTGTGTCCACACCGTGGCGGTGTCTGTTATGGGATCGGCACTGCCGGTCCACACTGCGGGAGACGGGCAACCGGGCCCTGCAGGGCCGTTACTGCTCGTCCACTACCGCCGTAACATTACCAAGCAGGACCGGTTTTCATAACCATTGTTGAAACCACCTCATATGTGGTTTCAACAGCGGTTACGAAAACGTCTTCTGTAAAGTTACAGGTATAAATGCAAACCATTGCAGTAAGGGGTTGGGCACTCTGTAATGTTACAGAGGCGTAGTGTGGACAGGGCCTAAATCTGTACCCATGCTGGTGATAACATGTGCATGCATGTTAGCAGGTGACAAAATCTGTACCCATGCTAGTGATAACATGTGCATGCATGTTAACAGGTAACTAAATATGTACCAGTGTGCTAGTGATAACATGTGCATGCATTTTAACAGGTGACTTAATATGTACCAGTGCTAGTGATAACATGTGCATGCATGTTATCAGGTGACTAAATCTGTACCTGTGCTAGTAATAACATGTGCATGCATTTTAACAGGTGACTAAATTTGTACCACTGCTAGTGATAACTTGTACATGCATGTTAACGGGTGAGTTAATCTATCAATGCTAGTGATAACATGTGCATGCATGTTAACAGGTGACAATCTGTACCAGTGCTAGAGATAACATGTGCATGCATGTTAACAGGTGACTTAATCTGTACCAGTGCTAGCGGTAATGTGCATGCATGGTAGCAGGCGACTTAATCTGTACCAGTGCTAGTGATAACATGTGCATGCATGTTAACAAGTGACTTAATCTGTACCTGTGCTAGTGATAACATGTGCATGCATGTTAGGTGACATATTCTGTTCAGTGTTAGTGATAACATGTGCATGCATGTTAACAGTGTTGGTATCCACAGGGAGATAACCACAGCAGCAGCAGAAGTGATGGGTCAGGGAGTAGGATGTCCCAAAGACTTGGGCTTTAAAGGTACTTTTGAGAGCTGGGAGAGGGAGGGTTTACATGGGCAAAGGATGGTGTTGGTAGGTAGGAGGGTGAATAGGGATCTTTGCACAATGAAGGAAGAGGAGAGGAGAGTGCTGGCAGATGGTAATGATGTTTTTTCAGGTTTTGGAGAAAGTCAGTAGGTGGCATGAGGGATCAGGATATCTTTCTGACTGTTTGCCACTGGGGGAAGGGTGCAGGCCTAACTGGCCATCTCAATAGCCCACCTAAAAGGACAGAGGATCTTCAGCAGGAAGTAGGATGCAAATATAAGTTACATAAATGTTTTGGATTATTAATATTAATGCAGCTCAGTGATAACACAGTTACATTAGGGCAGGAAGGTTGTAGGTTCAAGTGCTATGCTGGTAACTAGGGCTTATACCCAAGGCTGTCACAATAGCGCAATACTAGGAAATTCTGACATGCGAGACATGATGAATAAAGTGTCTGCATGAAGCTTTAAACAGAGATCCCTTCTGCCTGTCTCTTGCATTACTCCAGACAGATGTTAAAGATTACATGACAGTTTTTGAAAATGTGTAGGGGAGTGCCACAGTATCATGACAGCATTTCCTCTCTCAGTGAAACAGGTGATAATCCAGCTGTCCTTAATGTTATGGAGCGTCTGGAGTCTGCTGTGCTTACATGTGGTCACTGCAAAATCAATATCTAGTTAAATTATGACTTTCTAAAGTAAATTGTCATATTTCATGTGTAATGAACCAGGACTGTATCAAAGAAAATTCCATTCTGTTCTAGTCAGCCGAAGAGTCTGATTTCAGTAAGAACCTAACAGAACTATCCGTTCCTCAGTCCTAGGTCTGGATGCTGATAATCAGGGACCCAACCTATGTGGTTCCATTCATCCCTAAGTGAAGGGATTAGTGAACTTTTTTCTAATTTATTTAACTGTAATAGCATCAACAACAACTTTGCTGCTGCTCTGTTGATGGAGTCTGAAACAATTACTCTCTGACAGCAGCCCTCAAGTTCACAACTGCAAGTTGCTCACCCTCAGCTGGCTCTATCTTTTGCTCACCTGCTCCACCAATACTCTACCCTGGTTACCATTTTTTATTTATATAATTTGTTTTTGCCACCTATCGAAGCGGGTGGCCCAGCAGGACATCCTTCTGCCACACTTACCATCGTCTACTGTATATGCCTTAGCAACTGGAGGCAGACCGACTTTCCATCCTGTAGCTGATACCCTGGTCTGCTCAATGCTTAACCCCTAAGTGGAGATTCCGTGAACCAGGCATGCCATGAGGGAACAAATCTAAGGGAGACTAAGATAGACAGAGAAAGAGAGAGAGAGAGAGAGAGAGAGAGGAACCCATGGTGCAGCCCACTAAGTCATGGATGGGAGTGAACTTCATCGTTCTGCATTAGACCCCATCTTGTTGTACTCTTTGTTTTGTCAGCATCATTCAAGAGCATGCCACTACATCACTCTTGATGGGTAAAATACTGACACCCCTTCTACTCACACATAGGGATAGGCGAAATTGGAAAATTTCATTCCACTAAAAATTTCGCGAAATATTTCGTGGGTGCAAAATGTGAAATTCCATCAGTGAAATGCAGAATTTCGCCACCTGCAGGCAAAATTCCACCATTTGTGGGCAAAAGTCTGCATTTCGCCAGAAATTCCACATTTTGCGGGTGGAATTTCACATTTCACACCCACAGAAAATTACACGATATGCGCAGATTTCACAAAATATTTAGTGGGGTGAAATTCCCAATTTCGACGGAATTTCACTGGTGAAATAAAACTTTGCTGCATTGTTACTCACACAGTGACATTTTGCAGACTTTGCTGAAACTATGTGACTTTCTTATCTCTGATTTGATACTGCTGCTAGTGTGTCTTGCCTCATCTAGCTCTGCCTCCACCCTCATGTTCATTAACAATCAGAATTTATTTCTGGGCAGAACTTCTTCTTGGCCCTGGTCAGGGTCAGTTGAAAGCACGGATTTGTTGCAAAGGGGCCAAGCCTATCTTCATGTCCTGCTCACTCCAGCTCCACAGAACTCATGTAAGGAGTCACAAGTCATTTTTATGTTTGCTTGCGCATGCGCAAGAAACATTTTGGCACAGCTTAGGAGAGAAGAGGGGTTTGGAGGTGCGGTACTGTGGGGGAAAATGGCCCCAGTGCCTTTTGAGGCTTGGCCCACTTTCCCGAATGCAATGGCACGCTGCTGCTGACACTAGTTCAGCCAGTGTGCCACCACCTTGAAACGCTTTCACCGCTGCAATCAGGGGCCACCCCGTCATTGCAGCGTCAGCCATTCTGCTGCAATGAGGGAGCGACCCATCATTGCAGGGCAGTAGCTTGTCGTCCGCCTGCCCCCGACCAAGTTCATTTGCCGATGGGGAGCCCAGTCCCCGTCGGCACAATGTCCCCACCCCCAAGTTTCTGTTGTATGCCGAGGGGGTGTCCAATCCCCTCGGCATCAAACACGCCCCCCAAAGTCTTTCTTGCCAACGGGCACCCAATCCTGTCGGCCTTAGTCCCCCTTCCCAGTTCAGTTTCCTGACAGAGGAGTCCACCCCCAGTCAGCATAATGTCCCCAATTTGTTGTCTGCCAAGGGGGTGCCCAATCCCCTCGGCTCTTTCCCCTCCCCACTCGGTATGTGCTGATGGGGGTGCCCAATTCCCCATTGGCTATAGCCCCCCCCAAAAAAAATACTCAGGTGGCATGCTGGGAGCCCACCCCAGTGTGCCAAATGTCTCTGAAAAAAAAATACAGTCCTGCAATGTTTTTTTTTTTAACCCTGTAAAACAGAAAACAGTCCCTCGTTGAGTCCATGGCCCCTTCCCCAACCCACACCCTGCCTCCCCATGCCTCCCCTCACCCCATACATACCTCTGGAGCCCAGTGCAATGATCTTCGGTGGACCTGGAACATGTCTGCACTCTACAAAGCTGACCGAAAACTGAAGAAATGCCAGTAAGCTGTATAATGGCATAAGTAGGGTTTTTTCAACTTTGGTGCATATCTCAGGCATTTTGGGGAATTTTGGCACCAAATTTCCAACATGGGGTTATTGGGACCCCCCTCATAAATTAAGTCACTGTCATGGTGTTATTCAGTCCTGAAAGGTGATTTCACAGTCACTGCACGGAATCACCTTTCAGGACCGATTAACGAAACAACAGTGACAGTGTTCATGAGGTGGGCTCTCAGAAAGCCTATGTTGCAAATTTGGTGGAAAAAATCCAAAACATGACTGTTTTACGAGCATGTGTTGTGCAGTTTCCCACATGCTCATAACGCTGCGAATTTGTAATATTTTCTCCAGATTTTCAACATTAGCATTTTTCCACACCTCCTTATGAACAGTACAAGTGTCATTTTTCACATCCTGACCGAAATGTGTTTTCGCACTTCCGGCGCAGAATAGCGCGGTCACTGTGCGAAATCAGTGTTTGGGACACATTAAGAAAATTACAGTGACACTGTTCATTAGCAGAGGTCCTAAAATCCCTATGTTGAAAATTTGGTGATGAAAGTCAATAAAATGACTGTGTTACGAGCATGCGTTGCGCAGTTTCCATGCATGTTCATAACTTTCACGAATTTGTAATATTTTCACTCCAGATTTTCAACATTGGCACTTTCCACACCTCCTTATGAACAGTACAGCTGTCATTTTTCACATCCTGGCCAAAATGTGTTTTGGCACTTCCGGCGCAGAATAGCACTGTCGCTGTGGGAAATCAGTGTGCGGGACACATTAAGAAAATCATAGTGACAGTGTTCATGAGCAGAGGACCAAAAATGCCTATGTTGAAAATTTGGTGACAAAAGTCCTTAAAATAACTGCGTTACAAGCGTGTGTTGCGCAGTTTCCACGTGTGTTCGGAAGTGCGCAAATTTGTAATATTTTCACTCCAGATTTTCAACATTGGCATTTTGCCGCACCTCCTTATGAACAGAATAGCTGCCATTTTTCATATCCTGCCTGAAATATGCATTTGCACATCTTGTGCACAATGGCGCGGTCGCTGTGGGAAATTATTATTTTAGACAGATTAAGAAAATTATAGTGACAGTGCTCATGAGCAGAGGTCACAAAATACCTATGTTGAAAATTTGGTGAAATAATTCCACTAAATGACTGCGGTACAAGCATGTGCTGCACAGTTTCCACATACGTTCGGAACTTCGAGCATTTTTAATATTTTCACTGCAGATTTTCAACATTGCCATCTCTTCACACCTCCCTATGGATGGTACAGCTATCATTCATCACATCCTGCCTGATCTGTGTTTTCGCACATCTGGCACAGAATGGCACGGTCGCTGTGGGAACTTAAAGTTTGGGACACATTAACAAAATCACACTGCCACTGTTCACAAGAAGAGGTCCCAAATGCTTTCATGAGGTAGGGATCACAAAAAGGCCATGTTGAAAATTTGTAGTGCAGATAACCAACACATGCCCGAGGCATTAGGGTTTATAACCATAACAACCCACCCTGTACAGACTGACAGGCATCAGAGGTGTAACTTTGGATCACCGGCTGTAATGCTCCCACCCTCACCCTGAAGCCAGTGACAGGCATCAAGGTGTGTCTTGCACTCTTCAGCCCCAGACTTCACCCCATTCTCCTGTACTGCACCCATTTCAGCGTATGTCCTTGTGAAATGGGATGACTGTGCAGCCGAACTTCCCAAGGCACACCTCAACACTTGTCGGTGTCTACAGGATAGGGTGAGGTGAAATGCCATGAGCATTATGGGCAGTGACCCACAGGCACACCCCAATGCCTGTCTGTCTCTGCAGGGTAGGGGTAGGATTGGCGTGAGTTCAGTACTTCACTGCCACTCCTATTCTGCAACTGTCTAACTACTCCATGTCCAATGCTAATTATCAGCAAGCAAACATTCGGCATTGACAAATGCTTGTTTCAGCTAGTGGAAGGTGTTTTGTTTTTTTTTTCAGAAAGACAATAATGGAGAGTTGCAAAACCTTCTTGTATAAGAATAACAGAGAGAAATCAAACTAAATACTTCAGACACATAAATCTGATGAATAATGCAGTGATTTTAAAAAGGCAAATACCCCTAATTTCTAAGCATTTGTACATTAAGATGTCTCAACAAATTACATTTACATACAATCAATATTTTTTGAAATAGGCAAAATAAGACTACTGTCAGAAAGTCTTAGGTTTCTCCTTTATCTTTATAATGTAGCCTGCAGAAAACTGTCAGACATGTGTTATTTATTGCAACTCAGTTCCTGTATTACCACACACACACACACACACACACACCCTTACAGAAAATTAAGTTTGATCTGTTTTTCATATTATTAGTTTGTCACACATGTCAGGGCTAAGCATTTGATTTTGCATTTGGTGTTCCCTCCAATTCCTCTCTGACTAGGGATTATTAGTTACTGCCTGCTGATGAACATTTTTCCTTGGACTGACTTTGTAATGGAATTTTTCTGATTTACACTAATGTAACTGCTGTTGCTGATGTATCGTGTAATGTAAAGATTCAAGGCTAAAAACATCAAATCAGTATTTTAAAGGGGTACTGTCAAACTCCTGGTCCTGACAATATATATTTAACCAAAACTCAGATGTTCATTCCGATTGAAAACTGAGTGAATTACTGTTGCTGTGTTCTATAAACATAATCATGTATCAATTTACTGAGAAAAAAACAGAAATACATACATTTTGTGCTTGCAGCGCATAGTTTATTTCAGTACTGGGATATAAAAAATACTAAGTAATTCTTTTTTAAATAGAACATAACGTGAACATGACTGCAGGAAAAGGCCCACTGGCCCTTCCAGTTTGCCCAACCCTACCTGATACTCTTGTGATTACCTTAGTATCTAGCTTCCTCCCTTTTTCCCTCCCCCCTTTACACCTTCTCCTGTCCTTATCAGGCCTTTGTGTCTGTCTCACCAGTGTGACTGTCTTCAGGCCCAGCCAAGGCAGTGGTGCCAATGGTAAACCATGTGGGAGACTCAAATTTACAGCACCTGGACAGAAGAGTCTCAGATGTACTGTCGAGCCAGAGTTTTCATACTCTGGAGAGAGTGTTTCTTACCCCACTGCAACATAGTCTCCTTGGCTAGGCAAAGGGAGCAGTACTATTGTTACATAGGCTATCACCACTAAGATGTCAATGTTGGTGGCTGTACTGGTGTAAAGTGGTTAATACAAAAGGAACACGTGAGAGAAAAAGACATGAAGATGATAGAGTGATGGCCTCTGGTATTCTCGAACCTCATGCCTCACATGAACATGCTGGATGTGGAGTTCCAAAGGAGGTACCCCTGCAGACCTTGCCATAAAGAGCAAAGCCATCAGTTAAGGTAAAAGTTGTCGGGGGTTGAGTGCTTGCAGGTGGCGGGTGGGGGGGTTGATGCAGGATGGCCTTCTTTTTCAGTTAGCTCCAGTGTTGTCATTTTGAATTACTTACAGTATGGGTACCGACTAGGGCTCAGTGTTACAGCTGTGGCTTTAAGACCTGAACCTGCCAACAGAGAATGTTGGCATTGCAAGTGTTCTAATGCTTGATATTGGTAAGTCCAGAGAATTTGCAATGCAGTATAGCATAAACATCAAGAACAACCCCAATAACCAACACCAGGAACTCACGTGACATAAAAACAAAAAAAAAAGATTTTCACAGTACCTTTTATGAAGAAATCAGGTTTTTCTCTCATGCTAGCACAAGAAACCACGGCCTCACAGCTTGACCTCAGTCAGTGCGGGCTGATAATTTGTGGTACAGGAACAGCACAAGAGAACTGCACTCAATCACAAAAACTAACAAATGGAAACAAAATGGAATCCAACTCATAGTCTGTTGAGGCTTAGGGGAGTGTAGCAAGCATGAGCCCCAGTGCTTCAGGTGTATACTGTGAGCTTTCGTTGACAAACTGATCTTTCTTTTTCTTTTCCACTGTGCTCCCTGGAGCATGCATAAGCTGGTTCAGGCAATTCTATGTGCTTGCTAGCCATCTGATGTTGAAACTTCATTTGGAAAAGTGATGTAAACCATACAACTGTAACCTGCAAAACCCTTCCAGCAGCAATGGGTACAGTGTAATTCTTCAGATCAACAAGAAATAATTAGTCAAGTACCTTTAAGAAACCAAAGAAAAAAACAGAATGCCAAATCATTAGAGCATCAATTTACTGAAATACATATGTATATGTATATATATACTCTGCAAAAAACTGCATTAATGCATCAGTTAAGGTTCAGCTTAATGCAACAAATGTAGGGCAATGCTTCCAACCCTAATTCACCAGCCCCATCCTCCAAGCAGCAAAAGGAAAAAAAACATTAGGGTTTTGGCCTCCAGAGTCTTGGTGAGTCTGTGGTGGGGTTTTCTTTGGGGTTGTCAACCACAGTGCCCACTCCGTTCCCTGAGCAAACAGGGTCAGATGTGATCTCTTTTCTTCATGCAGGGCCCTACATAAAGAAACCTACAACCAATTATGTTGGCAACGTGTGATGAGACATACTTCTCTACCTTTGAATAGTGTGTCACTATGAGGTTTGAATCCCACAGCCCCCACTTGCATACTGTGTAACCCTGAGCAAGTCACTTAACTTCCCTGTACTCCCAGGTTGCTCCTGTAAACAAGCTTTCAGCTTAGTGTACCACTCCTGGTTAAACAATTGCGAAAAAAAAAAAAAAAAGGCACTGGCTTGGAGCTGTACCTTGCACTTCTGAGAGGAGGCTACAGGCTCGGGGGACCGGTGAGTATTAGGGTTGACAACTCCATGAAAGACCCTACTACTGATTTGCAGAGATTACGGAGATCTAAAACCATAATGTTTTTTCTTTTTGCTGCATGGGATGTTGAGGTGGGTAGTTCACTTCCTTGCCTGGGATATGCTAATGTATCCCCAGTGCCTCAACACATTGGCTCAGAGGGGCACATGTGCATATCCCAGGTAAAGGAGCAAGCAGCTCACATGAGATGGCTGCCAGCAGCCTTAGTAAACTGAAGTTTGTGAGCACTGATTAAAAGTTAAATATCACTTCCTAAGTGAAGTTAGAAATTTTTTGTTTCATTCAGAACTACTAACTGGGGCATAGGCTGCAGTAGGATAGTGCCGGTGGGTAAGCAGTGTGTTTTCCTTTAACAAGAAAAGAGGGAACTGTCCATAAAACTACCTTGCCCTTATGAATAATGGGACATAGCTCCTTGCAAGAGAGGGTTTGATGTTCACCGGTACGCCTGGCAGAGCAGATAGCTATCAAGAAGCAAACTTTGTAGGACATGATATCCTTAAGAATGTAGGTTAAACACTCAAAAGGTGTCTTGCAGAGTTGAATGAGCTGAATGAACCACATTCAGGACCCACTGGGGAACCTGGAAGTTGTAGGAAGGTCTGGAATGGCTAATCAATCAAAAAAAGCAAATAATGTTGTAATGAGTACCTAGGGTGAACCCATCTAAATGATCCAGCATGGCTTCTAGAGCCAAACCCTGACCTTGAAGAGTGCTGAATGCCAAGCTCTTGTCTACTTTTGATTGCAACAAATCCAAAATCTGTAGGATGGTGGCTTTAGTGGACTTAAGTCCATGTTCATTAGCTCAGGAGGAAAAAAGTTCCAGGTCCTGATATATGCCAAGGAGGTTGAAAGCTTACTAGATGACATAAAGATGTCAATGATCTTGGCAGAGAGACCTTGCTTTTGAGGTCTTCTCCTCTTAGGAGCCAGGATGCTAACTGAAGAGGCCATGGGTTTGGATATAGAACAGGTTCCTGACCCAGAAGGTCCTTTTGGCAGAGGAGCCAGAACAGCTCCTAATATGCAAGGTTTATCAGATTCAAGAACCATGGGCAAATTAATTACTGTAGAGCTATTAAATGGTAATGTCCTCTTGATTGCTGGCTTTTTGAAGAACCCTTGGAATCAGCAGAATCAGAGAAAACAGACAGGCCCTTTTGAAGTCCTACCACTGAGAGAGAGTGTCCACTGCCTCCATTAGTGGATATCAAAATCAGTTGATCAATTTGGGAACCAGTGCATTTGCACTGAATGCAAAGAGATCAGTCTTAGTGTTCTCAAACTAACTACAAAGAAGACCGAACACTTCCAGGTTTAGAGACCAGTCCTTCAGGTGGAAGACCTGATGGCTGAGCCAATCTACCTGAATGTTTAGATCCCCTGCTAGATGAATGGTTGGCAGAAACAGAAGATTCTTTTCAGCCCACTAAAGACCAATTTGAACTTTCAGGATCATGCTTTTGCTCTTTGTGCCTCCTTGATTGTTTGTATACTTAACCATCAGTGCATTGTCCTAGCAAATCTTCACCACATGTGAACTAAGCTACTCCCGAAGATGCAGGAGAGCAAGAAACACTGCCTGTATTGCAAGGATATTTATTTGAAGGACTTGTTCCACTGGAGTGCAAATACCCTGGACCATAATCTGATCCAGAGCAAAGCCCCATCCTGCTGGCATCTGTTGTCAGGATTCAATCTGGAAGGGAAAACTGCACAGATCCATTCATCAGATCTCTCACATCTTCCCACCAGGCAAGTGACTGATGAATCCAAGGGAAAAGGGAGTCTGATATTGCTCTGATGCTGGAGACCAAAATGATAGAAGGTGGGACTGAAGCGGCCTCATATGAGGTGTGCCCGTGGAACCACTTCTATTGCGGCTGTCATCAAACCCAAGATCTGAATGCAACAATGAGCAGAAACCACCTCCTGAGCTCTGAGATACCAAATGTCTTGCAGAAGAGTTTTCACTCTGGACAAGGATAGGATGACCCACTGCAAATCCATTTGGAAATAGACTCCCCAGAAGTTCCAGCCTTTGAGACAGAATAAGAGAAGCTGTCTCTCTGTTGATTATTCAACCATGTTCTTCCAGGACCTGCAGTGACTTGGCTAGAGAGGATTTCACTGTCTATTCTAATGAAACTGTTATTAGGAGATTGCTTAGATAAGAATACATGTGATGATCTTCCTGTCTGAGGGAGGGAACAGTCATGACCAGCACCTTGGAAAAACCTCTTGGACAAAGGGGGAGAATATAATAAAATGGTGATTTCAAATATTAAACCTCAGAAATTTCTGATGAGAAGGACATATTAGGATATGAATATAGGCATGCGATAGATTGATGGATGGCACATAGCCCCCCCCCAGTTACACTGCCCTGATAATGGACCAAAGGAACTCCATCTTGAACTTGCTTTGCCTCACAATCTTGTTTAGACTCCGCTGCTTTCTCTGGCATTCCAAAGTAAATAGAGTAGAAGCCTTGTCCCCTCTTGGAAGGTGGAATCAAGACTATTGTCCTTATCTGGAGCGGCACAGAGCCTGGTGTATTACTTTTTTTTTTACTGAGTTTGGATACCTGAGACTGAAAAAAAAGTCTTTTGAAGGTGCAGGAGAGAATTCAATAGCATAACTAAGAGATACAGTCTCCAGATCCCATAAATCTGTTGTGTTCTGGGCCTAAAGTTCTGAGGACATCCCCCAAGGACTAAGATGGGCCCACAGATCCTTTCACAGAGAATCCATCCTTAGTGCTGTCTCTTATCAAACATCTGTGGAGGAAGGAGCCTTGATTCTGACAGAACTAAAATACGGTTAAAAAACTTTAGCCTCACTGATTTCTGTAGCTTGGAAAGGAGGGAAAACCAACTCTGCTATATCAAGCACATCTAAAATGCCTCCCCTGTGGAGGGTTGGAGGAACCTTGTTGACACTTTGAAATGGCAGCTGTCCCTGTTTGTCTTGATATCCATTAGAATCTCATCCTACTTTGGACCGAATAACATATCAGTAAAAAAGGGAACCCCATACAAGTGTGCCCTACAGGCCTGGTCCACAGACAGTGCTGAAGCCAGACTGCCCACAAAGTAGAAACTATGGTGGAGGAGCACCTAGAAAAAAGTTGAAGGCTGTCCAGAATTGTATTACCCAAAAAGGCAGATGCTAAGCTAATGAGAGGAAGAAGGTTGGGCAATGAAGAATCCTCTAGCAAACCATTCAAGCGCTCTGACACAAAGTGGCATAGAGCCCTGGAAACTGGAATGAGGTGTGCATAACTCTAGATCCTGCTGCCAAAACCAATGTTGACAGGCTGCATCTACCTTCTTATCTTTCCCATCAGAGACAGCAGAAGGTTCCCTGGACTGTGATCATAGTCAGGGTGCCTAGTTCTCCGAGTCACTTCAGTTCTGATTTCTGCAGCAGGGATCCAAGGTTTCTGCAGCAGTATTTGTTGATTCCTGTGACACAAGTGATTAATTTCTGAGGCAGAATACAGTCCTGCCATTGGCCAAAATATGATGTGATGTCATCAATGGCATCACATGCTGGGCACAGTGTGGGGGCTACAGTATAAACAAGGTGAGGAAGGGAGTCACACACTATGGAAAAACTGTATATTTGTATGTCAATTTACCAGCAGCAATGAGTTCCACAGCACTGTATACATTCTGCAGGATGATGTAAGTTGTGTGTAAAGTTCTGTGGCCATGGAATCACAGAATTCCAGGGCCTTGATCACGATGTGCTTAACCGGATTAGCCACCGAAGCAACACTGATCAGTGGGACTTCCATTTTTTTATCGTAGCCTCCTGAAAAAGATAGCATTTCACCCAGGATTCTGAAAACTGATTATTCTTATCAATATCTAACCACTCCTATCTGTTCACTTGATCACTGTGCTGAAAACTCAAAGATCTTTAATGTTCTAAAGGACTTAGCAACTAGAAATTAAGTGCAAAGTAAGTTGAACAAGTATGGAATGGAAGATGTCTGAGGGCCTCAGACCACTCACTTGCCTGTTCCTCAGAGGAGTACACATCGTCTGGCAGCTCAGCAAGATCTGATGGGATAGGACTTTCATTTCCAATGATCTTATTCTTTTTTTTTTTTTTTTTTTTTTCATAGGTATATTAGGAGATGCCTGCAAATCATTCAGAGTATCTTTTGAATGCTCTGGTACAGTAACTATGTATTTGCCTGTTGCAGACCCCCAGGGCCTGAGTGGTCCACATAGGGTGTCTTCATGGGAGAGGCCTGCACTTTATCAGTATGGAAAATATTATTTAGAAGTTTTAATAGGGACTGGTGTAGCTCAGTCCTGCCACTGCCACTAGTATTGTCAGATGTATTCTCCCCCACAACACCAGAGGTCTGAGTGTTAGGGACTGAAAAAGCTAGAAAAAAATTAGTTTGGCTATCACAGAAAGGACAGAATGAGCCAACAGGAGAATATCTCAGTGTCTTGTGCTAAACTGATAGCTGCCCCTTCTAATATGGGATAGTTGAGAGGTAGAATGCCATTCCAGTGGCTTGGATGTGCACGGGTTCCGGTATTAAAGCAAGAGGTGTCCATTTTCAACAGAGCCATATACTTTATGCTCTTTAAGGCAGCAGTTTTCATGCTTGCAGTGTTGCGTGTTGAATCTGTAGTTTATGGAGTAGCAAAAACCTTGATGCTTTACTAAATCAGAGTAGCAGAGCTACTGTGTAGATGGAAGAGAGTCCCGGAGACAGTCCTGTCGTTTGTGCTGTGTAATTTGAGACAGAGAGGCAAAGCAAGTGTGACACAGCAGATCAGAGAATGAGGGCAGTGATGTGGTAAAGCATGTCCTTTTAGGTAGGTTATATTTTTGGGGTGTTATAGCTGAATTAAGTTCCAGTCACCTATAATCATGAGCTTAAAGTCCCTTTCCAGAATAAGAAGTGTAGAAATTCTCCACAGGGCAGTACATTGGCAAAATATGAAACTTGGCATAAAAGGCAGAAACAGATCCTAGTGCAGGAGTGCAGCCTTACAGAAGCCTCAATGGTTGGGGGTGGGGAACAAGGAGGGAACCAGGGATAAACATAATGATTAAAGGGAACATAAATCTTGTTTTAAATTTAATATGCGCTGCAGTCAATGGCATTTCCAGATATTTCCTGAAACTGCTGCGATGTGTCTAGAAAAAGGTTCCTGCTGCTTGCAGTACTGCCAAGGGGTCACCAGAGAGAAACTCTTTGGAAATATCGTGAAATATCTGGAAACATCCAGGCAGCTTCATGGCTACAACTGTACTTAGAGACATTTGGGCATGTTTGTGGGCTTTTTCTTCTGCCTACTATTCTTTTTTCATTTATATACAATTTTAGGAAAGAAAGAACGTGACCACTGGTCCATTAAGGTGTCATTTGCTTGAACATAATGCATTTTGTTTTCACTTTTTGTGGGTCTGTTGTTGCGTGATAGTCCTTTTTAATTACTAATCAGTTCCAGAATCCAATAAAATCAGCTGAGGGGAATCTCACAGTACAAGTTTCAATGTACGGCTCCCACTCAGCTGATGACACCCAGTTACAGATCTGTTCAATAATTTTAAGAATGACTGTCAGGTGGGAAAAAAGGCAGCATCAATACAGCAGTCTAAAAAAGGAAACTCCACTCCTGTTAAAGAGACTCCACATAGGCCCAAATGTTAAATTGTATTAAAATAGGTGTTATATTTTGACAGAATGCTGGGTAAATAAAAGAGGATTAATAGAAGTATTAAAGTAATGCAGAATAATTGTGAAGTAATGTAAAAAGGTGACCAGAAGCAAAATGGTTATTACAGAGGGTACCAGCAGGAAATGGGTGAAAGGGCACATGTTTTGTTTTAGAGCAAAATGTCTTAATCAATGCCAAACTTGCTGTGTATAGCAACAAATCTTGTACAAAACATGTTCTGTTCTTTTAGGCAAGCTAGAAGGTCATGACTAAACTTGAATGTAGCTAATATAGATAACAGTATAAGCAGAAATAGAGAAATTACGTGCAAGTTGGCAAGCATTAATGTCTGGTCCATCTCCCTAGCTTATGTATGTCTATTTTTAAACTTACATTATTGGTAATTATTAGTAAATATCTGTCATGCTCTTGTCTTGTGACATTAGTATTTCTAAGCAAAATATTTTTAGTGCTAGGAGGTTTTATTCACGTCTTGTGACAAATGATGTTTTCCTTTTGATTAATGTCAAGTCAGCAGTGATGTATGTGTTTTGAATCCTTGTCTCATGACCCCACTCTCTTACCTTTTATGGTCAAAGTGTCTGAAAACTGTGAAATTTCCTTTGTTTTGCATTTCTTGTCAAACACTGTATCAGTATCAGACAGACTTCATGTCCAGTGTGTCCGAGAGAAATAGCCAGAATGGCTGCCATGGATGCTTGAGACACCCAGAGAAAAGGGAGAAATGTTGCTTCATTTTCTCTGTGCACCTGTAGCCCTGGTGGTAAAAAGCCATCAGCTGTTTAGACTTAATCATGTTGGAGGTAAATTTGTTAGGGCTTATTTGGGTATTAATGAATTGCAACTAATTTAAAACAACATCTGGTGTAAGGTGGTTTTATTGGATTACCGGGGACCACTAACCACGAACCTTGTTCATTTACTACCTCACTGTCATCAGTGTGGTATAGTTTATTTATTTATGTAGGGAAAACCAAAACAAAAAAGACCTTCCATACTTCTATGGAATCTGTCCAGATGGGACAAAGTAGTGGCATCCTGTGGCCAGTTACTGTATAAATCCAAAGGTATGGATTCCATAGGAATCACTGTAAGTCTCTGTAGCAGTGAGCAATAATCTACAAATTGTAATATACTGTTTTTGTACACCCTTACAAAAAGCACTGTAAGAAGCCGACTCAGGGGTGCTGATGCCAGAGCGGTCATCATGCCAGGGCAAGTGGCACCAGTGATAGACCATGTAAAAGACCCCAGTACATTATGCAAGCCCAACTCCCAGCATGACTGTTAGGCACCAGGCTAGTGGAGGCTGAGTGGAGTTTAGGTTCTTTGTCTCATGGCAGGATGCAGGCTCCTGGTATATGAGAACCCCATGCTGAAGGACCATGAGGGGAGGGCTTGGCATCAGCTGTGGAAGCAGACACTTATTCACTATAGTGCCCGAAAGGAATATGTTACCACTGGGCAGTCCTTGACAGATGGGAGAGGTGATAAAAATGCAGAAACCGTTAAACAGCAAAAATATCACTCAACAGCAAGGAAACCAAAATGCTGTGATGTACTGGGAGGGGTTTTGACAGATGGAGGGAAGAGGTGATACTGCCTTTCTATAGATCACTGGTGAGGCCCCATCTGGATACTGTGCCCAGTTCTTAGTCCTCACCAGAGAAAAGAAAAAGACAGTCTAGATATGGTGCAACATAGGGTAACCAAAATGATTAGTTGCCAGTGGGCAGATCCAGTGAGGATCAGCTTACAGCTCTGAACATGTACTTGCTAGAAACCCGAAGGGAAAGGGGTGAATGATAGAGATCCTCAAGTTCCTAGAAGGAATGAACGGGGTAGATTGTGAGGGAATATTCAGCAGAAATGGTGAATCAAGAACACGGGGACATGAGTGGAAGTTGGCGGGCATGAGGAGGTGCAGGAGGGACTTGAGAAATTTTTAATTTAGAGACAGAGAGTTTGAGACATGGAGCACCAACACTGTTCTGTAAATATTGACTACAGTTTTCCACTGAATGGATTTGTCTTCCTGTACCCCCCACCCACCCAGGTCGTACGTGGAAATGAGCATTGGCTCTGTGTGCCTTTTTCCTGGCTACTAATTTTCTTTTCTTTTTTTTAACCTTGTATTTCTACTCCTCTGACCAACACTGGCTCCAGTCATCAGGGTCCTTATCGTGCTCCAGCTGACCTGAGGTGGAGGATATCATGCCCTATTCTGCCCTCAACCCCTATTAACCTGAGCACCCCAGATTGCCCCCCAGGCAGGGAAAGAGGATCCCCTAATCCTCTCTTTTTATCTGAGACGAGGCGGACAGGCAGAGTGGAGTTCCTCTTACCTCTCTGAGTCGGTGGCACCGAGGCCCATCTCCAGGAACCAGTGTTGGGTGTTTTTCCTCCTATTTTTTCATCCCATCCCACAGATGTCAGCAAGCGAGGAGCATCAAGGAGACGAAGGCACGTTGAGATGTGCCTTATTACTCCAACCCTCAGCCAATGACTTCCCCTCCCATTCTGCTGCTCTCTAACTCCACCACCACCACTCGGAGTCTCCTAGGTGGTGGTATGGCAGCGGAGCTTGCAGTTCTCCCCACCTGGAGAAGGAGAGCAGCCCATCAGGTGCTCAGTCCTTCTCCTCCTCCTCTGCTGATCCCCAGTGGCCCATGCTCGTTCCTGAACAAGAGTCACCAGCATAGTGCAAGGCAAGGCGCCCAGCGCCTCAGCCCTCAGCACCACCGGGCTGGCCCTGGCTACTAGTTTTCAATAAATAAACCCTTTAGATGGGTAGCTTTGCTCTGTTGAGAGAGATGTGCACAAGGTAGAGGTTTAGACCTGCACAATGAAAACGTCTTTAAAAAAAAAAAAAAAAATACTCGTATCCGGAAAGGAAGAGTTCAAAAAGAATACAATCTTAATTTTCCTTTTCACAATGAAAAACTGAACATTTTTGCAAGCCTGGAAGCAACATAGCAACCTGACCCTAAGTAAGCAATAAGACACGAGGGTGTGTGCATTAGACATTTCTAATGCACGATCAGGGGCATTGTGCCGAGTGCCTTCAGCCCCTGGCTGTGCATTAGAAATGTCTAATGCACACCCCAAAGTGTCTTATTGCACTCATAAAATGGGACTCTGTAACTGGCATGTGAATTAAAATTTAACTGACATAATTAAATTACAAAAAAAAGTAGTTCTTTGTCTAAATCTGATATAAAATGGTCTCTCCACGTCCACAAGCTGAATGTATTTTTTTATTTAGGACGTTTGTCCTACTATGGCTTCTGTAATTGTAGGTTTTTTTAACTCCTTTTTGTGTGTTCAGCATGTGTGTATCTCCCTCTCCCCCCCCCACACACACACGTAGATGCACAAGCAGAGCACAGTAAGCAAGTTACTTATTGTGTTATTTAATGTAAGGGCTGTCATGGAAAGTTAATGACTGCTGGGCCATTTGGGAGAGCTTTAGCGCTGGTGTGAGTATAAGCATTTCCTTTTTTTTAAATATAAAAAAAAATGATTGCTGGCAAATGATCTGTTCAGTCTGTGTTCAAATTTAGTTACTTTTTTGCTGTGTCGGGTTGCCAGCTGTATTTTGAATGAGTATGTGAAGAAGTGATCTTGAGTCGTTGCCATGAGGATGAGCGCCACCATTACACTTTAGGAAGTTATGGCCGTGAAAGAGCAACAAGCAGTGGAGCGTCTGGTGGCATGGAAGAGAAACTGTTAACTGCAGAGCCCAGGAGGTGAGAGAAGAGATTTGGTTGGAGTGTGCAGGGCTAAAAGAATTGTGCTTGTTAGAGGTATGACTGCTGATGAAAGGAAGGGAATTAGTGGTGGTAGGGCTTGGTATAAATCAGCAAGTGCATTGGCCGTCTTCCGATAAGGGGAATATGTGTTGAAGAGAACAAAGGAGAGAAGTGAAAGAACGCGTAAAAAGGAAAGTGGGAATTTCTTCAATGTTGCTGTCCATATTGTGTTTGGTTTAGTTTGTGGCAGAAATATGATGGTGTGATGTGGGGAAAATGTCTCGCTAAGGTGGGGAAAAAACATGGCCGTCCTTAACATTCCTAAACATTCTAAATGTGCATTTATATGTTTTAGTTATAGCTGCGTCCAGATTGTCTGCACTTGTTTTTACCTGTGCATTAGCAGCCAATCAGGACATAGGATTTTCTCTTCCCATTTTATAAAGAATTAATTGACAATAGAGGACTTAAAACTAGTCACAGCCTGTATAACATTAGCCATTCTGTATTTCCGGTATCTCCCATAAAATCTGGAGATTCTACTGCCAGCCTACAGAGTGATTCTCCAAGCTGCAAAAATGCCACAAATGCAACAAAACTGGAAGTTTCCTCTACATGAAGGAAAGGTCAGTATAGTTTAGTATGTAAAATGTCTCATTCTTTTGGGAATACTCTGCAATAAAAAAGAATCAGTGGCTTCTTCAGTCAATATATACGTGAGCTAAGTGGCTTGCATTTTTAAATAATCAGTGTTAAAGTTCAGTAGGTAGCACCCTAGCCTTTGGGGCCAGAAGATTGGAAGAAAGATCATGGGCAAGGCCACTGATTTACTGTGATTTAGGTAATGCCATTCTATTTTCAAGACTTAAAATTCTGGGAATTGCTCTGGTGATTGTAAGTTTAATTTCCAAATTTTACCGGGTTTCTACTGTCATTCTTTTAGTATATGTATAAATAATCAGAATAAGAGATGGCTCAATATACAGAACATTAAATGAATCAAATTGAAAATAGTACAGGAAGCAATTATTGGAATAAGACACGTTCTGTCAATTCACCGATGTGGTATAAAATGGCAAATTCCATGAAATTCTTTGTTTTTACCGGTGTGCAGGAAGCTCAAAATACAGAATTGTATTGGGTTTTTCAGTAAAAAATGAAAACCAATGGGTTTGATCATCAGGTACTGTGGATTATACCTGTGATAAGCAGGATCATGTTTGGGCCATCAAGGCCAGATAGTTCTGGATTCATATCCCACAATACCTCTTACCATTTTGTCAGTGAACTGTGGGGCATTAAAAATACAGGAAAACATGGGACATTAGCCCTCATAATGTGGGAAACATTAAATAGGAAGCTTCAAACTCAGAACGTACTAGAAACAAATACCTTTATGTGTGCCACATTTAATTTTGCTTTAGCATAGAGTAGTATGCTCTTCTGCTTTAAAGTCTGAGTTTACAGCACCATCTTTGTGTGGGCAGCACCTTTTTCATGTGGGACAAGTGAGAACCACCAGAGCAACTCAGCGGAGTAAAATGAGTGATCTCACTTGTAATGTGGGAAAACTGGAAGGTATACCCACTAAGGCTGTAAGTCACTTAGTCTAATACCCAGCGCTGACAGTGTAGTGCAGCACTGGGGGAAGGGGGGCGTGCACTGATGGGGATGCCATCCGTTGGTTAAGATGTACACCTAGCTCCCTACTGCCAATCTCTCTTGGATGCTCAGGTGAAGTTCAAGATCCCATTGCACTTTTCATGAGTAGAAGAGAGTGGTTTAATTTACACTCCAATAACACAGGAGATATATTATACAGTACTTCAACATCATGTCATCCCAGCAGCAAAAACAAGACTGCAACACCCTACATCCACTCCCACTTCTCGTGTTACTATAACCACTTCTCTAAAGAAAGTACAAGCTGATATAAAAAGTGCAAATGTAATCAAACAGACCTAATTTACAGAGACACACACCACAGAGACAAGGAAGTTACCTACTCATTCCCTGTCCACACATTAGTTCATATTATATTTTTGTGCATCTGTGTTCCCTTTGTCTGAAAAACAACGTTCTAACAAATCTTCTGTGAATTCTTTCACTATTTCCCCATGGAGGGAGGTGTATCTGTCTGTGTCACAGCCAACTTACACATTGCATGCATGATAAAATGTTTCAGTACAGCAAGGAATTTCAATGAAGTCGTTTTATGGTACTTATGCAGGCCAAAGGGTATGGAACCATAGATGAGCCTCCACAAGAGATTCTATTAAAAACCCTCTCTCTCAAGGATTCAGAAATTTGCTCCCAAAAGAGTCATATAAATGGGCACTCTATGAAAAGATGCTTCACTGTCTCAAGCTGCCCAAGGTATGAAGAACGGGGGCAAAAATCTTCTCCGAGACTTTTATGCTTCTTGTTCACTTTTACCTGCATGCTGCCAGGTATATTTTACCATCCCACATACCCAACTTTTACCAAGATACACTAATCTGAAAAAAAAAAACAGATAAAGATGCCTCTGCCTGTTGTGGCATGCAGTCCTTAAGAGTCACAGACTCCTGTAAAGTAAGGGATTCATCCTGGTGTCCAGGCCAGTATCCCCAATATCAGCAACACAGGTCCTCATGTATCATGTCTGTGTGTGTGATATTATAATGTGTAATGGCTGATATTTGTATACCATATACAAGCCCACACTACCAGTATCTAACTGATTGTTTTGCAAAGCACTTTGGGATGCAGTATGTATGAAAAGTGCTATATACTTAAAGGGGAACTCTCAGCTCCCCTGCGGAAAAGTTGTGGCTGACCAAATGATTGGGTACCTTGACAAATACAATCTCCTCTGTGAAGAACAGCACAGTTTCCACAGGGGGCATAGCACCACTACCACCCTCATTGTGTTTTCCAACTATTTACACACAGCCCTGGATAAAGAGCTCCTCGTGGGTGCAGTCTACATCGACCTATCGAAAGCCTTCAATACCATCTGCCACCCACTCCTCATATCCACCCTCTCCCAGTTAGGTTTTTCAGACAGCCCTCTGTCCTGGTTCTCCAACTACCTCACCTCCTAGTCACAGTGTTCAAAAATCAACAGTACCCTCTCTGGCACTCGGCAGGTCCATTCGGGTGTCCCACAAGGTTCGATCCTTGGACTGCTGCTTTTCAGTCTGTACCTAAATACACTCCCCAGCTCCTGCTCAGAAAAAATGCTCCTTTAAGTGGACGATGCAGTCCTTATAATATCCCACCAGACCCCCTTCCACCTCCAAAGTGCCCTACAACATTCTTTTTATCAGGCGGAATCCTGGTTTCTGGACCGTCGCCTTGTAATTAACCTGAAAAGGATGACGCACATGCTATTCTTGCATTCCCAAAGCAAATCCAGGGATGGCCCACTCACTGTCCTGTCTAGCACCCTCCTTCCCCTGGAGCAGGTAAAAACCTACAAATACCTGGGCATCACCTTTGACTCTGCTCTCTCTTTTCATGACCACACTTGCACCCTCGCTACAGTCATAAACACACGTGTTGGCCTACTGTACTGCCACAAGAGGTGCTTACCACCTGTAGCACTAAGGCTGGACATCAGCTGCTCTGTGTTATCCCTAATGGACTACGGCATCCTGTATGGTGCAGCAGACAAAACCACACTCAATAAAATCAAAATGTCTCTGAACAAAGCCTGCCGCCTACTTACGAGTTGCAGCAGACTCACCCACACATGTACCTTATATGACCTTGCTGATTTTCTCAGCCTTGAGGAAAGGTTACGCTACCAAACCTGCCTCCTAACCAAGAAAATTGTTGCAGGCCTTGCACCTCCAGGCCTAATTTCCATCCTCACCCCCTCAGTCCCTGCCATCTCCACTTCAAGTGCCCAGGGTCAGGACATCCCTGGCCCAAAGGTCCTTCCAATACCGAGCCCTGACCTGGAGCAATGCCTCTCCCTCTGATATCGCATCTCAACTAAGAATAGGGCCCTTCAAATCTGCCCTAAGGCAACACCTAATCATCATCCACATTTGTAACTTCACATAGGTGTTTGCTTCCCCACCTCACTGGGGACCCCCCCACCACCACCACCATCTCATGCCCTGGCAGAACATGTAGTTTCCTAAGTGTCACCACATTTGTTTTAAGTTACTACCTATTTTTATTTTTAACAGAAGCCAAATTGCTGTCTCTGGTGTACTAGATGGTTTAGCTACATCACTGTATAGGACCTGTATAGAGTTTCACTTTTATTAATTGTATTGGAGGGGCTGGGGTGTGGGCATGCCTGCAGACTCTGTCACATTTGCCCAGGAGGCAGTTGGTGTGGGCAGCCCTCTCTCTGCATACACTTGGGGGCAGTTGGTGGTGTAGGCTTCAAGGGCCATTTACATACACTTGGGGGGCAGTTGGTATGGGCAGGCACTGGGGTGCCAATGTGGCTTGCTGGGTGTGGGGGGAGACTTGTGGTGTGCCTGTTGTGGCTTGCAACATGCTCAACAGGTGCGCCCTCTGTTCGGTGTACCTGGCCGCATGTCACAAGTCGCAGGACTTAGCTGCGGAGACCCTGCCGCTTCTAGAATAGGGCGCAGGGTCAATGTCACAGTTGCGGTTGGCGCAAGTTGCGTTTGGCGGCGACTTGTGCCAACCTTCTAGAATCAGGCCCGTGTCCGTAAACTAAATGTCCAAGGGACCCCCCAGCCAGCCCTCTGATTATGCAAGTGACAGGGTAAGCTGCCAGGGATGTCTATGTGCTGGTATATCCCTGGGGAGTGGCGAGTTACCCTTTAATTCAATTCTATTCTATTCAATTCTATTCTATTCTGTTCTACTCTACTCTTCTCTATGCAACTCTACACTACTCTACTGTTCTCTACATTACTCTACTCTACTCTACACTAATGTACTCTGCACTATACTACTCTACACTACTCTGCTCTACATTACTCTACTCTACCCTACTCTACTGTACTCTGTTCTGCTCTGCTCTGCTCTACTCTATTCCATTCCATTCGAGTTTCTTTTCACAAGTCAGGAAACAAGCCTAACTATTCAAATTCACTTACTATATTATGGAGCTACAAATATAACATAATTAACATCTGGCTGTAACATGGGTGCTAGGACACTGAGGGGTTCTTGTGACATCACAGAACCATGAGAGTAAGGTTTCAGGGGAACAGTGATACCACCAGAACCACAGGTTGACCTAGCAACCCTGTTCTTTGCATTTTGAGGATTTGTTATTTATATACTACATTTTGTTCTATGTTATGATCAAAATACCTAAATTGCATGCCAGCTATCTGTCCTGGTATTCTTTTTCCACGGTTAATTAGGCACACCAGCTTAAAACTACCCACTCGCACTTTCCTGTGCCGCCTGCCTGTCTCCTACTCAGTCAGCGTTGCTCTGCGGAAGCTGTTTCTTTTGAAATGGATCCCATGGTTCCCCAAGAAACAAACTGAATATTCCAGTTTGTTCTGCATGATTCTATGTTCTGAAAAAAGTCATTCTGCATGGTTCTACAGTATGAGAAGAACCTTTTTTTTTAAGGTCACCAGCAAAATTTGCTAATCATCTGTTTTATGCTTTTTTTGACTTTTTAGCATGACCAGAGATGAACTGCTAGGTTTTCAGTAGATCATTGTCCCACCCACAGAGAGACATACATACACTAAGTGTGTGTCCATTCACACAGGAACTTATATTAAGGTCCTAGGTGGAACCACATTTTTTTTTTTTATTTATTCTAGGATTACAAGTACCTTTGAGCCAAGGCTCTTTTACAAAGATTCCACTTCAGAAATAACAAAGAACAGGGAAGCAACAGTGAAATAACAGTAAACAATTCATGTACAACAGTGCTATTGAAAGGGGTCTATTATAGGAAGAGTAAGGTGTAGAGGAGGAGGAGGAGGAGGAGAGGTGTAGGTAGTTAACAGAGGCAGCTATAGTAAAATGGTGAACATAGCTAGGACGCATATGCCCACAAGGAATGGGTAGGGTCAGGCACCCGGGCGTGGCAGAGAAATGGGGATGAGAGGAGGGGGGGAGGATGAAAATGCAGCTAGAGACATCTGTTGAAAAATAAATGGGAAGGAGTGATAAAAGAGAAAAAGGGGGCAGTGTGAGGGGGGGAAGTAAGTGCTATATTGGGGCAAGGAGAGACTAATGAGGTGGTATGAAGACCTGAGATTTGAAGTGGTGCCTTAGGAACTGGGGGGAGGGGGACTGGCGGGCCTGGGTTAAGCAATATATAAGTTAGGATTAAAGCTGTGTAGGTCATCAGCTAGGAGAGGCAGTCACAGGAGCTAGAGGCAATGAGATGGGTCCAGAGCCTGGTTTTTTAACAGACCTAGTGTTGAGGCAGAGGAGATGGTGTGTCTGAGATCATTCATCCAAAGAGGAGCCCTATAGTCGAAGGAGCATTGGCTCTGCATAGTTCAACAGCTAGAAACTTGTAAAATCTGGGTTGTCGAGCTCCTGGTGTTCTGTTGGTTGGTGTTTTGATGTAACAAGGCAGTAACACCGGGGGTGTGAGGCCAAGGTTAATTTTTCCTGCCATAGCACATGTGAGATACTTTATACGGTTGGAGAGTTGGAGCCAACCGGATTGTTCATAAAGGGCACAGGTGTGGGTGAGGCGGTGGGCACCAGTTGTGAGTCGGCATGCTTTGTTAAGTGCAGTTGTTATACGTCGGAGGGCGGACATCATGGCGGAGCCATAGATAATGAGGCCATAATAAGTAATTGACACCACAGAGCTCTGGACGGCAATCTTCAGGGCCTCTGGGGTGAGGTGCTGCCTGTGCTTGTAGAGTAATCCAAGGCGTGAGTTGGCAGCTTTAGCCACGCTGTCAATGGGAGCCGTATAGGAGAGATTGGTGTCAAGCAGAATCCCTAGATATTTGAATGAGTAAACTTGTAACTTGTAAACTTATAATACTGCATTTGCTTCTTATGTTGACAGAGCTTTTTAACATCCTTGACAAGGACACCGAGTAGCAGAAATGCAAACATATCAAAAGGAAATCTGTCAGTGAGTTCTTGAACTCTTTAAAAGAATAACAAAGACTAGCAATAAACATGATGAGCACATACCTCAACCAAGACGACTCTTGTATAGTTTGACATAGTTGCTAAAGAGTAGATACAGATACTGTATAACAAGGGACCATGGTTTTCTAAGACACTAAAACATTTATTTCTGCATCTGGTCTCCTAGACATTGGTCACACTATCCTCCCCCCCCCTTGAAGGCAGAATGGATTCCCTTCTGTGGCAAACTTCTCTTTAGCCATAAGTGGTGTCAAAAATGACATTAGATATGGAGGGTGGGGAAGGCTTCAGGACAAGCAAAGTGGGAAAAAAAGCCTGCATTCTAGAAATCTTTTATGCTATCTAAACAACACCAGAAATAGTGAATTCTGCTATAACACATAAGTTCTGTGGCAAGACATAATTTCTTTGGTTAGTTCTGTGGCTGTAGAACCACAGATATTCAGGCACGTTGTGCATCCAAAGTCATTTGTGACTATTTAAAAAAGTAGCGCCTACTACAAAAGGCTAACCAAACTGAAACTAGAAGGAAAAAATATCTTCCACTAGAAGAAGGCTGACAGATCTCCTGGTAGAAATTCAAGCTTCTTTTTATAGTGCAAAGAAGATGGCTGGCCCATAACCTACCTCTGCTGTAATAGTAGTAGTAGTACTTAGTAGTAGTAGTAGTAGAGTTTATTTATTTTGGGTGCCCTTCCCAGTAGGCTCAGGGCACCCATATAACAGAATACACAGATATACAAAAACAGCAATAAGAGACAGTTAATATACAATACATAAAAATCTACACAAACCCATTAAAAATCTGAAAACAGACTGATTCCCAAGCTCTCCGATGATCCCAAAACAAATTCTTCAGGTCCCAAAGACCTGCTCAAACAGGAAGGTCTTCAGATGTTTTTTAAAGAACTCTATAGATGGCACCTCCCAGAGGTACCCTGGCAGAGAATTCCAGAGGACCGGGGCTACCACTTCAAATGCCCGGACCCTGGAAGATTTTAACCTAGCCCTGGGGACCGCCAGCTGATCTGAGAAAGCGAGATGGAGTGTATGGATGCAGGATCTCCTTCAGGTATCCCAGACCCAACCTGCGTAGGGCCTTGTAGGTCAATAGACCTACTTTAAAGTTGATGCACCAGTGCACCAGCAGCCAATGCAGTTCGCGCAGCACCAGTGTAATGTCACTGAACCTCGAGTGTCCAGTCAACAGCCGGGCCTCTGCATTCTGCAGAAGTTGAAGGTGCCACATTGCACCTCCTCTGACTCCAAGGTACAGTGCATTACAGTAGTCCAGCCTCGAGGTGATGAAAGTATGTACCAGCATGGCCAGGTCATCGGGGGGAATAAGGGATTTAATTTGGGCGATGTTCCAGAGATGGTAAAACCTGGTCCGGACAACAACCGACAACTGAGCATCAAGTATCGGCTCATTATCCAGAGCAAAACACCAAATTCTTCACCTTTGGGGTGGCCTCCATTTCAGTGGGGCCAAATAAAAAGCCCCAACCTATCCCCAGAGGCCCCCATTCCTCCCCTTTGACCTGACTCAACTACCAGCACCTCAGTCTTCCCCGGGTTAAGTCCCAGCCAGTTCGATGATGTCTAAGCCCAGATCTTGGACAAGCACTCATTTAGCATGTCGACTGCGTCAGATCTCCTGGGTGCAAAGGACAGGTAGAGCTGAATATGATCAGCATAACAATGAAAACTCAGCTCATTCCACCTTATAACCTCACCCAGGGGCAGCATGTCCACTGCGAACAACATGGGGGAGAGGACAGAACCTTGGGGAACTTCACAGGGCAGGTCTGTTGGGTCTGAGGAATAATTTTCCAGGACTACCCTCTGAGACCTGCCCCAGAGAAAGGACTCAAACCAGCAGATGACCTTGCCGGCGACTCCTACATACTCCCTCAACCTGTCCAACAACACCCCATGATCCACAGTGTCACATGCTGAGGACAGATCGAGGTGAACGAGAATCATTCGCCCTCCTTTATCCCTCGCCCTGAGCAGCTCATTCAACACCCTGACCAGTGTGGTCGCCATGCTGTGCTAGGCTTTAAATCTGAACTGGAATGGTTCATAAATTTGGAAGTCCATGAGGTGACCCTCGAACTGTTCCATGACCACCTTCTCAAGAACCTTCCCCAAAAAGGGGAGGTTCAAGATAGGCTGGTAATTCACCAAGGCATCGGGGTCCAAAGATGGCTTTTTCAGCAGGGGCTTAACCAGAGCCTGTTTAAGAGACATGGAAAAACCATCGCTGACAAGGAACTCCTGATAATCTCGGCCAAAACCGGACCCAGGACCTCAATTCAGCCAACTAGTAGTCACGTCGGGCCTGGATCAAGTTTGCGGAATGTTGGTTTAAGCCCAGAGATCACCTCACAGACCTCCACCGTCATCATCAGCCAGAACTCTCACCAGGGAGACCGAGTGTGTGTCCACCCACACAGGGGCCACCACTGTTGAAGAATGGTATTCCACTTGGAGAAATCCCAGCCCTCATGGAGGACACTGTGGTCTGTGTCTGTGGTTGGTGCATGGTTGAATGAGCTAGGGAGATTGATAATTAATTTTGGATTTTTTTTTCTGAGGGTATGAACCTGCAACTAGAGGCTGATGGCATGGCATAGGGATACATTTAAAAAAATCGAAGTGGTTGGGAGAATTGGTAGGACGTGGGACAGAGGGTGCTTTCTAGAAGCTGTGTGGGAATAGACGATGGAGGTTTTTGATACTGTGACAGTAAGCAGTACCAGGACTGATGGACAAGCTCTCAATCTAATCAAGGGCCAGGAGCAATTTATAGGATCTGCCCAGACAGTCAGAAAGTTTGATGCCAGTTATACTTGGTGCTGAGTAACATTGAAAAAACTGCATTCCACTGGAGTTGCATAGCATACTAGAATGGTCCCATTTCCTGATGTATGGTGTTATTTCAGTCTAAAATGTCCCCCTGTCACAAACCAAGAGGTAGCTCTCGTACATTACATTATGGGAATGCCTCCTCATTATGACTTTTTTGACGCAAGATCTTAGACTTTTGAAAGAGTCTGGTGGGCTTCTCTTTCATATACACCAGTGTTTTGTATTCTGGGGGACATATCTAAAGTGCCTATGGAAGTTAAAACCTACAACAGAATGTTATATGCATTGTCCATGGAGGCAAAAATTCAGTTGTTACTCAGTTGGCAAGAACTGCAATGTCCCTGCCCCAATACTATAAATGGCTAGAGGAAGTCACTATAGCTACAGAATATCATAAAGCATCTTACATTGGGTTAGTGAAAATTCCATTATTTTTTGAAACACTGGGCCCCAAGGTTCTAATTCATTAAAGGGGAACAATCAGCATTAAGAGCCTGTACCCTAACATTTTTTCTTACGGTTTACGTCAGTATAGCAGATTGTACTGGATTGATTCTAACTCTCAAGCTGACATTTGCTGTATCCAGAAATCCCAGAATCCCCCTGCAGCTGATGTCAGAGCTGGACTATAGCAGTGGGAGATTCAATAGCCAGCAGTGCATGTTAGATCTTTTATAAGCTCAGATCAGATGTTTGCCAGTCCTGCAGTTCTCCCAGGCCTACAAACAGTCCCCTCTGACCAAACTCTCAGAGGACAGCAGGATCAGCAAACAAAAGATCAGAGCTTATAAAAACTCTTAATGTGGACTGTAGACTTCTGAATCTCCCACTGCCGGAGCCCAGTTCTGACATCAGCTGCAGGGGATTCTGGGACTTTAGTTACAGCAAATGTTAACTTGGCAGTTAGCCAAATCAGCCTCATACAATCTACTATACTGCAGCAGACTGTAAGTAAAAAAAATGTTTTTGCACACAAAGTGCAAATTGTGACAAGCCCCAACTTAGTGCTGATATTTCCCCTTTAATAAAACACTAAGCTGAGGGAAATGCTGAATCTTAGTTCACTTTCTTTCTGAATTCTGTTCCCCTCTCCTCTAATCTAAAGTGGTAACTGAAACTGCACCATCATTATTGGATCAATAATCATTTCTTCTTCTTTCCTATCCTGATTTTGTATGTGAAGACTGTTTTGGTTACATTGTTCGGTCTAAATCTGATTGATTATAGCATTAGAGTTCTGTATTGTATATGACTTACTCACAGCATACTAGGTCGCTTGGTCAAGCTATGATGTGATTATGAAGCTCAATTTGCACGCTCACATACTGAGTTGATTATTTTACTCAGAAAGCTCCAAGTTGGTACATGAAATGTTTTAACTCAGTGCTGTTAAAATTATAATACTTTGTTCTCTGATTTATTAACAAGGCATAAATGCACTCTAGTCGGGGTTTCTTGTTAAAGTTCAAGAAAATATTTTAGGCAAAAAAAAACTAACTTTTTTGCCTCCCCCTCCCCCCATATTCTGAACCAGGCATGGTGCTAGTGTGTTTCAGTAAAAATCAAGTTGCCCCAATGTCCACCCCATAGCACACTACGCTCACCTTCCACCCCAGAATTGTTTCTAGCCAGACATCCAACTCATGCTGACTGATGCTTTTAAAAACAATATCAAGTTGCCCCCCCTGCCTACCTTTGTGCCCCAGCCAATTTAATGATCCATTTCTTGGCACTGTCCTACTAATTTTTGCCCTCCTGTACTTTGAAATGTAAGTACCCCCATTCCTGAATATGGTCTGGCCTGCCCCAAAGCAGCCAAGTGACGGTTTGGTGTGGAGCTGGAATAATAAATCCATTATAAAGGAAGTTAAGTGCAAGTAGCCTGTTGTCACAGTGCACTGCTCCTTGATCAGTGCTGGTAGTAACCAATCTTTCAATTCCTCCATGTCATTGACCCATTTAACTCATTAGTTGCTGCTACAAATTGTGTGTCCTGTGTTCGGGGGCTACAGAGTTTGGTAACTGAGACTAAACTGCAAAGCAGGCAGTCAGTCACAGGTTCTAATCACAGGTTTTCCTCCTCTCAGCTCAGTCCCAAGACTTCAGTTCTAAAGCTTTGCCTGAGAAAAGATCAAAACTGAAAGATGGATTAGAGAGAGGGCCCACTGAGATAAAATAAATATGGGCAAAGTATTGAATGTAACTTCCTCAGTATGTGATTGACCCAGAAGTTTGAAAATATTTGTGCAGTGTCAAAGAGGAGAAATATAGTTAATATTTTCACTGAATGTCTTTAATTGCCTTATTCTATTTAACATACTTCATTAATATGGGAAGAAATTAGAATTCATTTGCTCCTTCTAATTCTTTGAAACCACTGTGACAGCCAATCAGACCATAGAAGCGTACGTATTAATATAGCTCCAGGAGGTTTTCTTCATTGTTAGGAACAGTGTAAACTAATAATATTTTTTTATAGACTGTTGTGAAAGAGAGTATGATAAATGTGTGCGACATACAGTACCAAACAAATTTAAGTTATGCACAAACAATGCAATATCTGTTCCAGCAAGTGCCTGCCCTATCTCAGTAATCCAGGCAGTTAGAAGTATTGTTTGTGTACAGTAACAGCTTTGTCAACTAACCCTATACATATATTATGGGTCGCAGTAGCGCCCCTATAGTTAGGGTTGAGTAGGCAATTTAATGTTAAACCTCAGATTTTGCACTTTAATAGCATTGCAACCATTCAACGAATTTGCACAAAATTTTGCATGCACAGTCTTGTATGGCAGCTCTCTCTCGATGTGCCAAGTTTCATTTCAGTCAGATTGACGGATTTTGAGCTGCACGTAGTGCTAAAATGTTAAAATTTGCCTTTTTTGGTGCTTTGTCATCGTGCTGTGCCCAGACAGTTTGGAATTTTTGTCTGACATTTTCAGGGTACAAAGGGCTTGCTCTACAGAAGTGCCTTTCACTAGTTTGGTGAAAAAATATTAATATTTTGCAAAGTTATTTCATTTTAAAGTTTCAGGTTCTGAGTAAGCTCAGGTCACTCTTTTGGATAGTTTCCTGGAACGACAAAGGAATTTTGTCTCACAAAAATTTATTCTTTTTTGTGAGGGCCCAGATCCTTTTTCATGAGAGAAAATCCTTTTTCATGAGTCACCATCTTGTTTCTGTTTTTTTTAAACTTAAAAACTACTGCTCTCTAAAATAGTGCAAGCAGAGACAAGAAAACATGTATCTTGCTCATCGGGACTTCCTTAGGTGAATTGTTTACTTATTTACTCCTAATATGTCCCCATAATGTTTTTTACAGTTATTAAAATCCTTTTTCATGACTCGCAAAGATCCTTTTTCGTGAATCCTATTTCCGCTCTCGCAAAAAGTATTGCATCCTCGTAAAAGATTTTGACTTTTTCAAATCCTTTTTCATGAGACAGGATCCTTTTTTGTGAAAACAAAAAGGATTCACGAAAAAGGATCCTATCTCATGAAAAAGGATTTAAAAAAAACAAAGTCTGAAATCTTTTTTCGTGACACGGGATCCTTTGTCATGAAAATGGAAAAGGATTCATGAAAAAGGGTCTTATCTCATGAAAAAGGATTACAAAATCAGCTAAGTCCAACATCCTTTTTTGTGAGGTAGGATCCTTTTTTGCGAGGATGAGAAAGGATTCATGATGAAGGATCCTTACTCATGAAAAAGGATACAAACATAAGTCCAAAACTCTTTTGTGTGACAATAGAACCTTTTTGTGAAGATGAAAAAAGATAGCGGAAAAGGATTTACTGGCTTGCAAAAGGATTTTTACCCCCCCCCCTTTGCAGTGCCAGATGTTCTGTATAATCATTGGTGGCCAGTGGTACCCCCCACTTTCCAATTTTCCCAATTCAGTATTATGCCACAATGTATATCCCTGGTGTCTAGTGGCACCCTGCCCTCCTATCCCCAAAGTACTTTTCCTTTCATGCGTTGACAGTGGCCAGTGGCACCACCCTTCTATGTAACTGCAGCTGAAAATTAGAAAAATGGTCTCGACATCTTTATTTTTTTCAAACCTGTAAAACAAAAACCACCGTTGATCAGACCCTCACCCCCACCTGACCTCTCACTGTGCACCCACCACCCTGCACCCCCAGACCCCCACATGCACCCTCACTCACCTGAAGTGTTTATTTATTTTTTTTATTTTATTGAACATATTGGAATTATAAACCTTGGAGTCAGAGACTCCTTTGCAAAGGCTCCACGTCAAAATACAAGTTAACTGTACAATACAAATTAAAAGAATAAGTGGATACATGAAGTACAGAGCTGGGTACAAGACATACAGAGGGTAGACAGCTATACCCTGAGTCATGGCAAGCAGATAAGCAACAAACCACATATTACAGTAGGATAATACAATAAGTAACTTATAACAACAATATAATTGAGAACACTCAGGAGCAGGTACAAGCCTATCATTTTGGAGATGAGGGGGACCACTCAGGAGGCAGATACAGGCACAGCGTTTTAGAGATGGGGGAGAAGGTATGGAGGAGGAAGGGAGGGAGGTGGTGGGGGTTGCAGTCAGAAAAGACTTTGTCTGTGAAAGCTAGTAGGGAAAAAAGTATGGGGAGTAAGGAGAGCAGGGAGACGGGAGGAAGGTTATAAGCAATCGCAGACACAGGAGGAAAGGAGTAGCTTTCTAAGTTTGTATTTGAAGGGGCCTAGTTTCAATTCCGAGGAGATATCTACAGGTAGGTCATTCATCCAGAGAGGGGCCCTATAGTAGAATGCATGTTGCCCCAAGGACATCCTGCAGTGAGGGACTATGAGCGGGTCTTTTGAAGAGCTTCTGGTGGATCTAGCTTATGTGGTAAGCTGGATTAGATCACAGAGCCCCATAGGGAAGAGACCAGCTAAAATTTTCTCGGTTATAAGGCAGGTTTGGTATTTTAGTCAAGCCTCAAAGTTTAGCCAGTTTGTTAGCTTGTAGAGGTCACAAGTGTGGGTCCACCTGTCACACCCAGAGACTAGGCGGCAGGCTTTGTTCAGCACTAACTTGATACAACTGAGAGCAGTGTTATCAGCTGCACCATAGAAAGTAATCCTGTAGTCGACCAGGGAAAGGACTGAGGATGACAAGGCCAGGCGGAGGGCTACAGGAGGCATACAATGTTTGTGTCTGTGCAGCAGGCCAATTCTTGAGTTAATGGACTTGGTCAGAAGATGGATATGATCATGATAGGTAAGATGGGAGTCTAGGGTGATACCCAGATATTTAAAGGATTTTACCAGCTCAAGTGGGGTGGTTTCATAGTTAAGAATGTGGAGAGAAAAGTCTTTTTGTTTTTTTTTGACAATGGGAAAAGATCATAGCCTTGTTTTTTTTCTCTTCTCTTCTCTTTCAAACTCTTCGGATCTGCTGCACTGACTGCTGGGGGCTTCTGGCCTGGGTCTGAATTGCTTTGTTTCCCACTCGCTGACCATTGTCTCCCACTCGCTGACCAGATCCCACCAAGATCCACGCCGCGCCTCCGCTGGGAAGAATAAGGAGGTGTAAAAATTCAAAGAAAGCAACCCTGCCTAATTGGCTGCCCAAGCCGGTGACACTCAAGCAGCCTTAAAAAAAGGCTGAGATTGGAGTGCAGGCCAACACTACCGGGACTGACCAACAGCAGGGGGAGGAGAGGGTGGCTGGGGCTGTTTGACTCCCCCTCGTACCACATGGACTTCCTTTTCTACACAAGCGCCTGTAAACTGTTTAAAAACTCACCGGCAGGTTTGTTTAACCTCGGGGTCGAGGCACCGGCAAGCTAGCACTAACCTGGTGGACCTCCCCCGACGTCCAGGACTTCAAACTCTTCAGATCTGCTGCACTGACTGCTGGGGGCTTGTGGCCTGGGACTGAATTGCTTTGTTCCCACTCGCCGACCTTTGTCTGCCACTCGCTGACCAGATCCCGTCAAGCTCCGTGCCATGCCTCCACTGGGAAGAATAGGAGGCGTGAAAATTCAAAGAAAGCAACCCTGCCTAATTTGCTGCCCAAGCTGGTGACGCTCAAGCAGCCTTGACAAAAGGCTGAGATTGGAGCGCCAGCCAACACTACCGGGACCGACTGACAGCAGGGGGAGGAGAGGGTGGCTGGGGCTGCTTGACTCCCACCCACCATACCACATGGACTTCCTTTTCTGCTCAAGCACCTGTAACCTGTTTAAAAACTCACCGGCAAGTTTGTTTAACCTTGGGGTTGAGGCACCGGCAAGCTAGCGCTAACTGGGTGGACCTCCCCCGACGACCAGGACTTCAAACTCTTCAGATCCACTGCACCGACTGCTGGGGGCTTGTGGCCTGGGACTGATTTTCGGCCCCCCTACCCGCCCCGTTCCCTCCTCTCATTAAATGCTCCCTCGCCACGCCCACTTCTTGAAGGGAGCAAACCAGGGCTGAGGCAGCTCAACTCAGGTAAACGCCTCCTCTCCCACAGCCTCACTGTGAAAAACTGCCATCTGGTACACTATAATAATTGAGCACTGCCCATACTGCTCATAATCGTACTCTCCAGTCTCAGCAGTGTCAGTTAGTTGCCTTATAGGGCCCAGCTCCGTACATGGTGAGGCCAGACGCTTCTAAACTCAGAGCTACTGTTTTGCATCCTGACTACACTCACTATCTAATCCGTTAATTAATTGCACAGCCTGCATGTTTGTCTATTTTCCCACTTGAAATATATGCTGTAGTTTACTATAGGGGTGCTGATAGCAGCTAGCTGTTCCTGAGATCGCACCTTCAGCGAGATTGTTAACCTGCATAAGCTATCTTGTAATTACTTGCATAATCTGCCTGATATTCTATTTTCCCCTCGATATGTATAAATGTGCATTAACTTTACATTAGGGGCTTGGATTGCAACAAGCTGTTCCTTAGATTGCATTTGTAAGTGCTTGTTTACCTGTTAATACTGCATCTCCTGCTAGATAGCCTCTCTTCTATTGATTGATACGAGATAGCCTGGCTACGGCTTCTCAGATAGCTACAGGCTGACTCTGTTCTGAATATATTCCATAATAGTGGGGAGTCCCTGTGCCTAGGGTGACCCCTTGCTATAATCTGCACCCAAACTACCTGCCTGCCTAAAGGCTAGTGGCATTATAATCACTCTCAGGAGGACTACACATCAGCAAGTGCTCCTAAGCTTACCTGCCCTCCAAATTTCTGACTCATCCATCCCAGGGTTTAGAGGCACATTTCCAGTCCCTCCGGGAGGGAGTCCCCCTGGCCCCGGACCTATCCCTGACTGTCACGTCTGGGACTCACCGTGCCTACAAAATTGGGTACTGCAGAGTAGCGGTGCCCTCTTGAAATTTTGGCTCCACCCCAGATCAGTCCCACCAGGGACTCGGCGCCCCTACGAGATTGGGTACTGTTCTATAGCGGAGCCCCCTTGACGCAGAGTAACTATCCCTAGGGGCCAAACCACACCCTCCACCCAGCTTTCCCTCCTCTCCACTCTGCCTCCTTGACCAGCATGATGCCCCCCCAAGCTAGGACCTCCCTATCTTAGCTGCTCAAACAGAGAGCTCCTCCTGGCCATCCTGTACCTTCTGTCCCTCCTCTGGGCAGACATGACTACTAGCTTAGGAGAACAGGACTCTAGGAGTCCCCCTCCATCTGACCCTCCCCCTCGCCACTCCTGGCACTGCAACCCTCCCCCCTCAAAATAACATGGAGGCACTCCTGATTGCCCATGAATTTTGCAGGAGAGGCATTTGGTACTCAACATTACTTTCCGCCAAGCAGAGACTCTGCACCAAGTCCTTACCCCTCCGAAGCCTCCCATCTCTCTGCCTCCTTGCTACCCTCCTGCTTATGGCCAGGGACATCCAACCTAATTCTGGACCCCACCTTACAACCTCCTGGTCTCCAACCCTCAGAATCCTCATTGGGCATCCACTAAGGGCCTGCGGATCGTGCATATGAATATATGTAGCCTAAGATCAAAGATGCAGAAACTTCAAGCCTGGCTGGACCGGTACAGCCCAGACATCCTGGTCATATCTGAAACCTGGCTCAAGCCTCGTATTCTCTCCCATGAGGTTGCAGCCCTTGGTTACCTCTTCCACAGAAAAGACAGACTGAGCAAAAAGGTGGGGGAGGTGTCCTAATCTACGCAAAAGATACCCTTAACTCAGTACAGGTCAACCTGCAACAGCCCACTTGCACAGAAGGTGAATCGATCTTCGTACGCATCACTCTTGGCCCATGTAAACATCTCAACATTGGATGTGTATATAACCCCCCAACGAATGTGCGCTCATCTCTCGAGGCGGTCCTAAAGGATATCTCTGAAGAGGTAACCTCTGAGCTACTTATTCTGGGGGGACTTTAACCTAAATTGGGCCCCACAAGACAACCACTCCCTAATAGGGCTGGTTCAGGAAGCTAACCTTGAGCAGGTCATCGCTGGGCCCACCCAATGAACTACAAAATGGGAAATCACTCCACGCTTGATTGGATGCTTACGAGCAAACCCTCCAACATACAGGCGGCAGGCACCTTAGCGGATGCCCTGAGCGACCACTCCCCAATTTTCTGCACCTGGAAAACAGGGCCCCCAGATTCTGTGCGCAAATCCTGGTGGCTAGGGATTTCACAAACTTACTACCTGAACACCTGATAGGCTGCCTAAACAGCATTGATTGGAGTCCAATCAAACTCCTCCCCTCACTGGATGAGGCTGCTGCCTTCTTTCAGTGAGCTATCACTACGGTGGCCGACTGCCTGGCCCCTATGAAGAAACTTCACACCAAGGGGAGCTGCTACAAGTGGATCACCCCCCATGTAAAATCACTTATGAAAAACCGGGACACAGCTTGGAAGAAACACAAGCTCTCCTCCCTACTGGCTGACCTAATTTGCTATAAGACGCTCAGAAACAGGTACAAACTGGCCATTAAAGTGGCCAAACGAGAGTATATCACCCATCTACAGAAAAAGAATCTAGGCAACCCTAGACTCTTTTGAGCACATATAAATGGGCTAATAAAGGGGAGCGGCAAGACCGTACACTGCCCCATTGAGGTAAACAGTCAACTAACAAATGATGACACTAGCATCGCTATGGCTCTCAACTGCAAGTTCACAAACCTGGACCAGTTCAAAGCAGGACTGCCACTCCTCCTCCCAGTCTCGAATGACCCCCTTCCCCACAGATTGGACCGCCCAACCTTCCACATCAGGCTAGTAAAACTCAATGAAGTTCTCCCATTTTCAAAGTCCCTCAAAACATCGGGATCTGTGGGACCAGATGGAATTCACCCCCGAATACTAAAGGAAGGGGCCCTAGCACTCGCCAGGCCCCTAACCTGGCTCCTCAATTGATCCCTTATCAAAGGTGCCATCCTTGAACAATGGAAACTGGCTCATGTAGTCCCTGTCCACAAGGAAGGCTTGAGGAAGTCAACCAACAACTACAGGCCAATCTCCCTACTCTGTAGCCTTGCTAAGATACAAGAGAGATTGATATACGGACAACTGCGTGACTACCTAGAGCTCCATCAATTACTAGCTCCCTCCCAGCATGGATTCAGAACCAGTCATGGGACTGACACCACGCTTATCAAGTTCTCCACAGATGTTCTCAGAGAACTGGACAAGGGGAACCCCACTGGGGCAGTCTTCATAGATCTATCCAAGGCATTTGACCTCATCAACCATAACCTGCTGCTTTCCAAACTGAGCCATGTTGGGCTAGACAGCCACTCCCTGTCGTGGTTCAACAGCTACCTCACCGGGAGGTCATAGAGGGTAAAATGGAAAGACTCCTTGTCGGAGCCTCTCCCATTCACAGAGGGGGTGCCCCAAGGGTTTATCCTTGGCCCCCTTCTCTTCTCTCTCTTCACCAATGATCTCAGTAAACCCTATGGGGGGAGCTCAGTGGTACAGTATGCAGATGACGCAGTTATCTACTGCCCCTCCTCTAATCTGGGAGATCTCAGTTCCGGGCTTCAGGATGACCTGAGATCCCTAGAGCAATGGCTTGTCACCAATAGAATGATCATAAATTCTAACAAGACCAAGGCCATGCTGTTTGGCCCAAGAACCCTCAGTCATGACAGAAGCCAACACCTCTGACTGATGACCAAGTCAGACAAAGGGCCAGAGGTGGTCGAATCTATAAAATACCTTGGCCTTACCCTGGACCAGGGCTTCACCCTCAAGGAACATGTAGACCAGGTAACCAAAAATATTCATGCCAACTTGGGACCCTGTACAGGTTGAAAGACCAGCTGATACCAGTGGCCAAGGTCTCCATCGCCACTAGCGTCCTACTCCCGACCATTACCTTTGTGGCCCTGGTGGTTCAGGGAGCAGTCAGACAAGAGATGAACAGACTACAAGTTCTCAATCATAAGGTGGCTCGCTTCGCCACACTATCCGGCCCCAGGACCCACCACTGTGACACACTGTCCCAGCTAAACTGGCCCTCCTGGGATGCGCGGCTCCAGTACCCCCTACTCTGCCATACTTATAAATTACTCAGCCCCTCCCCTCCTCCCAGCCTCACTGGGCTCATTGCCCAAAAGAGTAACCCTAGGCTCCTCCGCATGATGGACCGGACTCTCCTCGCAGTGCCCAGGGTTAGAACCAAGGCAGGTGGCAAGTCGTTCACCCTCACCGCCCCCATACTATGGAACTCCCTGCCCCCAGGTGTCCAGGAAGCTACTTCTACCAACACCTTCCGCACAAGGCTGAAGGCTCATATGATGGCCACCTCCAAGTGCAATTGCTAAAAGAATAGGGGCTCCTAAGCGTAAGCCTAATTCATCACAGCACAATACGCACAAGGGCCTTACCCCCATCACCTCCCACCCTTCCCTCTCCCAGGGAAATACCTACAATGACTACACTGACCTATATGGCCTACCCAGCATATGTAACCAGCTGAAATGCAACTATGTATTACCCCGTTTTATGTTTTGATGTGTCTTATGTAATGTACTCTTGCTGTATACTATACCATGTAAAATTCCATGTAATCCCCAGGTCGCCCCTGAAAAAGGGACCTTCGGGGCCCCGTGGGCTTACCTGGTTATCAAAATTTAATAAATAAATAATAAATAAATAGTTAAGCACTAATTTGTGCTTGGTGAACCAGGCATCTGCTTCAGAGAAGAAGCTCTGTAGGTCAGTTTGGAGGGTGAGTGGGTTTGGGTGGCTACTGTAAATAACTGCATCATCCACATAAAGAAGAAAGTTCCAACTGTGTTCCACCAGTGAAGATCCACTCTCCAATTGAAGACACGTCTTGCTGCTGGAACTGGAGACTGCTGTATGAGAAATAACTTAACTGCGGTTCATTGTATTTTCTGACCACAGTTACTTTACTTGTCAGACGGCAGTCACCAGTTCCAGCAGCAAGACGCATCTTCGATCGGAGAACAGATCTTCAATGCTGGAACACTTCAGATGTGTGCAGGGGTGTAAGGGGGTGCAGGGTGGTGGGTGAACAGTGGGAGGTCAGGTGGGAGTGCAGGACAGAGCAACACTGTATTTTTTTTTTACAGGTTTAAAAAAAAACATAAAGACACCAAGGAGCTGTTTTCTAATTTTCTGCTGCACAGTTACTTAGAAGGGTGGGGGTTGCCACTGGCCACCAATGAGGATATGAAAGGAAACTAATATGGGAATCGGAGGGTGGGGGTGCCACTAGACACCAAGGATATACATTGTGGCATAATACTGAATGGGGAAAATTGGAAGGTGGGGGGTACCACTGTACACCAATGATTACATGAAAAACATATATAGAACTGGGAGGGTGGGGGGTGCCACTAGACACCAGGGCTATTAACTTAAAATGAATGGGGACCGGGAACAGTTGGAGGGTGGTGGGTACCACTGAACACCAATGCAAATATAATAAAAAATATATGGAAATTTCAGGGTGTGCGGTGCTACTAGACTTCAGGGCTATTAACTTAAAATTAATGTGAACCAGGCACAAATGTAGGGTGGGGGGAGTCCAGTGAATACCAGATAACAAATTTCAGTTAGAAAAATAAAATGTGACAAAATTATGTATGCTTGGGAGTATAGGGTCCAAAGGACCCTGCACTCCCACAACAAAATAAGGATATGATTATACTATCTCAGAAAGTAAGGAAGTAAACTGCAAAAAAACTTCATTAAAGAGACTTACCAGTCTCAGCCCCTGCACCTGATATATAGGTGCCTTACCTCATCGGAATGCTCTTATTGTGTATTGTGTAGATGGCCCAAAATAATCCCTTTGGTAAAAAGCAGTATTACTCATAAAATTAGGTAAATTGGGTCCCAAGGACTTCCCAGTGTTAAGAGCCACCCACACTCTGCCCCCCATACTCAGCCAAGACCTATTTATATTGTCACTTGGTGATGAAACTTAGGCACTGGTTGACTAACAAGGGCCTTGTTAGTCGACCAGTGCCCACGCTTTCATCACCAAGTAACCACATAATATAAAAATGATCGGAAAGCCACCGCCCATAGACTATAATGGATCAAGGCCCCTCGCCTCCCTAGCATCATCACCATACTCGGCAGAGCGTGGGGCAAAGCGTGGTAGCTCTTAACACCAGGAAGTCTTTGAGACCCAGTTTACCTAATTTTACAAGTAATACTGCTTTTTATCAAAAGGGTTATTTTGGGCCATCTACACAATAAAAAAAAAAAAACTCCTGCTCCCTCCTTCTGAGCAGTCCCACCTGCCACCCTCATACCCGTACCTCTGTCATTTAACAAAAAACCCTCCCACTCCCTCCCTCTGAGCAGTCCCACCTGCCACCCTCATACCCTGTACCACTGTCATTTAACAAAACCCCTTGCTACTCCCTCCCTCTGAGCAGTCCCACCTGCCACCCTCGTACCCCGTCATTTAACAAAATTCCCTCCCACTCCCTCCCTCTGAGCAGTCCCACCCACCACCCTCATACTCTGTCGCTGTGTCATTTAACAAAAACCTCTCCCGCTCCCTTCCTCTGAGCAGTCCCACCCTAGACCCTCATACCCCGTCCCACAGTTATTTAACAAAAACCCCTCCCACACAATTCCTCCCTCTGAGCAGTCCCACCCTACACCCTCATACCCCATCCACTGTCATTTAACAAAAACCCCTCCCACTCCCTCCCTCTGAGCAGTCCCACCTGCCACCCTCGTACTCTGTCACCATGTCATTTAACAAAAAACCCTCCTGCACCATCCCTTCCTCTGAGCAGTCCCACCTGCCACCCTCGTACCCCGTACCACTGTCATTTAACCCAAGCTCCTACTGTTCCCTCTGAACAGTCCCACCCGCCACCCTCTACCCTATCCCCTGTCATCAACCAAAAACCCCTCCCACTCCCTCCCTCCCTCTGAGAAGTCCTACCTGCCACCCTCATACTCTGTTGCCCTGTCATTTAACAAAAAACCCTCCTGCTAGCTACCTCTGAGCAGTCCCACCCGCCACCCTCGCCCCATCCCTCTGTCATTTAACAAAAACCCCTCCCACTGTCTCCCTCTGGGCAGTCCCACCCACCACCTTTGTACCCCGTAACCCTGTCATTTAACAAAAACCCCTCCTGCTCCCTCCCTCTGAGCAGTCCCACCCACCACCCTCATACTCCATCCCCGTCATTTAACAAAAAACCCTCACGCTCCCTCCCTCTGAGCAGTCTTACCTGCCACCCTCATACCCCGTCCCACAGTCATTTAACAAAAAAAGTCCTGCTCCCTCCCTCCCTCTGAGAAGTCCCACCCGCCACCCTCGTACCCCGTCCCCTGTCATTTAACAAAAAACCCTCCCACTCCCTCCCTTCCTCTGAGCAGTCCCACCTGCCACCCTCGTACCTCATCCCCCAATGTAGAATAGCATGAAACACTGAACGAACTGCACAGTAAAACTGAACCTGTGTCTTATTCATAAGAGATATTTCTATGCAGTATTCCCCAAGAAATGGATATAATTGTTTTTTCAAATATAAATGTGATGAATTTTTGGTAAAGAAATCCGTGTGCAATGAAAGATTTTGCAAGGTAGAATGGCATGGAAAACTGAAGGAACTGCACAGAAAAATTGAAGCTGTATCGTATTTGTAAGAGATATTGCCACAAAGTACTCCCCAAGAAACCAAAATAATTATTTTTTCAACTATAAATGTAAATCCCAACAATCACATAAGAAAGTATCATTGTGGATTCTGTTAAAACAATCCTAATTCTATGTAGGATTTCGCTGGTAAACATCCTCACAATGAAGGGGCTCCTATTAAACAATTATAATTTCATTGCAGGATTTCTGCAGAGAGGAGGACATGAAACACCAAAGCAGCAGCATTACAAAGGAAAATATGTGTCTGATTTGTAACTGTTTTAAGTGTCAAAAAAGTTGTTACACCCAGCTTGTATTCAATAAATCCTACTTCGACGTAGGATTTCACCATGCAGCATGATATCCATCACCAATGCAGAGGCACTGTAAAAGTGATCCCCTGTGTTATCTGAAAGACGGAGTGGAGGAGAGTGCTGGCCAGCACAAAACAGGAACCTTGTTTTTTTTTCATTTTTAAACTGAACAGTGTTCCGTGACTTTGAGTTTTCATGGTGCCATACCTGGTTTTTGGCAAATAAATCCTACTTCAATGTATGATTTCGCAATGGAGCATGGTATGAAACATCGAAGCAATTAAGCAGCAAATCCCAAGCTGAGTCTTATATTTAAGACATACTGCTACTGTGTACTCCACAAAAAAGGCAGATACTTCTGTTTTTTGAAACATAGATTGTGAATCCTATTTACGAAATCACCAACTACTATGGTGGGTTTGAATCAATAAATCCTATTTTGATGTATGATTTTTGTGGTAAGCACAGCATGCAAGAAGAAGTTTACTTGCATTGCTTCCTTATGACTTTAAGATCTGCTCACAAAGATTGATTCTACAACATGATTGTATGGATAGGGTTAAGAAGTCCTGCAATCAGTGCATCTGTGGAGGGATGGGAGCGCAGGGTCCAGAGGACCCTGCATTCCCACTGTGACATACAGTATAGATACTGTTGTACTGTCTGGATGGGAGCTGGTAACACTGTTATACTATCCAGATGGACGGATGGGAGTGCAGGGTCCAAAGGACCCTGTGCTCTCACAGCAAAATGAGGATACAATTATACTATCTAAAAAAGAAGGGAAATTCATTGCAAGAAACTCCATTAATGCATCAGTTATGGGGAATACTATAGTGATAAAAGCAGGGAAATGAGGCATTAGGGTTTCCAACCCTAACACCCCACCCCGGGGTTCCCACTCCTACCACACCACTCCCACCCCATGCCTCCTCATAACTTTATGTATGGACCTGCAGGGGCCAGAGACCCCTGTGTTTCCTCAGCTAGATACATATATGCATCTGTGGAGGGATGGGACTGCAGGGTCTATAGAACCCTGCACTCCCACTGTGATATATGGATACTGTTGCACTATCTGGATGGGATGGGAACTGGACACTGTTATACTACCTGGATGGACAGACGGATGGAAGTTAGGGGTCCAAAGGACCCTGTGCTCCCACAGTAAAAGAAGGATACAATTACACAAAAAACTCTGCTAATGCATCAGTTAAGGTGAATACTATAGCAGTAAAAGCAGGGAAATGAGGATTCACCCTCAAGGTTCCCAACCCTACCACTCCACCCCATCCCTCACCCCTCCACACACCAACAGGCGTCTGGGTGTGCATTGGGGTCAACAGCCTAACACTTACCCCGTTCCATGTGTAAACAAGCTGAGATGGTGTGATACAGGAGAATGAGGTCAAAGTTAGTCTGACGACCCCAATGCACACATTTAGAGGCCTGTTTGTGTGTGTAGGGTGGAGTGGTGGGGTGGAGTGGTAGGGGTTGGAACCCTGGGGGTGGGGTATTAGGGTTCCTTTCTACATTCTTCTCCTTATCACAGTATCACTTCACTACACATAAGCATAGCATATGTTATTTAAAGAAGACACTGAGATCACAAATACACAAGTACTTCTATTATTACTCCTCTATACTGTGGTATATTTATAATTGCATGTTTTACCTTTAAAAAAGTATGGAAATTAAATGCAAAATACTTTGTTAATGCACCAGTTAGGGTTCCTGCCATGCCCATGATAGTATGGAAATATGAAGTTAGGGTGTACAATCATAACAGCACACCCAGACTCACAACACAGTTACACACATTGCTAACATACAGAGCTTTTAACTGCAACACTTACAACACCTTATGTTACACACACTCATAAGGGTCAGCACTTTTAAACCAACTCATGTCCCTAACACTCAGTAGAACACATTAGTCAGTTATATGACATCACAACAGTACTGCAGACTTCCTATTCTGCTGAGCATTAGGGACATGAGTTGGCTTAAAAGTGCTGACCCTTATGAGTGTGTGTAACATAAGCTGTTGTAAGTGTTGCAGTTAAAAGCTCTGTATGTTAGCAATGTGTGTAACTGTGTTGTGAGTCTGGGTGTGCTATTATGATTGTACACCATAACGTGATATTTCCATACTATCACGGGCATGACAGGAACCCTAACTGGTACGTTAACAACATTTTTTGCATTTTATATATATATATATATATATATATATATATATATATGTATAGATTCCTTTGCAAAAAACTGCATTAATGGAACATTTAGGATTCAAGCTAAAGTGAAAAAGTAGGAAAATGTGGTTTTAGGGTTAGAAACCCTAAAACCCCACCCCACCCCTAAAACAAATCAGGACTACAGTCTTCCTTTGGGTTATCAACCCTAAAGCTCACCCCATTCTATATATTCCAGAAACATACACACCTAATGCGGTGAGCTTTAGGGCTGACAATCCCAAGGAAGGCTGCAACCCTGATTTGTTTTAGGGGTTGGGGTTTGAGGGTTGGAAACCCTAACACCACATTTCCCAACTTTTTTCACTTTAACCTGAACACTAAATGTTGCATTAACAATTTTTGGAAATAATTTCCTTACTTTTTGAGATAGTATAATCGTATCCTTATTTGCACTCCCATCCCTCCAAAGACGATCATATGTATGTTGCTGTGGAAGCTCAGGGCCCAGAGGGCTCTGCACTTTCATTTGTAGGACAACAGCAACCAAATTGTTAGCATAGCCTTCTTATTACCACACCTCACGTACCCAGTACTGAACATTTTCAAATCCCCACTAAACGTGATTCTGCACCACCGCAACATCATTTTTTATTTATTTATTTATTTTAACTTTTCACCAGAAAAGGCACACTGTGCAAATTGCTAATTTCCTGGTGTGTCCTGGGAAGGGGAAATGGGAGTAACATTAAATTACATCAATAATACAATACAAATTATATCAATACTATAACACAGAGATACAATGGAATTAGGATATGATACAGAGAATTAAAGAACAGGAAACAGAGCAATCTTGATTGAGAACAATTTTACAATATATATACAAAAATCTGAGTACATAGCAGGCAATTCAATGAAAGTGCAATATGTAGGAGCTGCCATAAAAGTGAGTTGGGGGAGGAAGTTAAAGGCAGTTACAAGCAGGGGAGAGAAAATTTCATAGGAGAGAAGAGAGGGCTGGAGGGGAGAGGACATGGCAGATTGCCAGTGCAAGGGAGTTCCACAGTTTAAGGAAATAATGAGAGAGCGCAGACTGACTGGTGGTCGTGGATCTAGGAGGGACAGCCTTGGTACGAGAATCATAGCTCCAGTGGGAGTGGGAGGGATGGGGTTGGGGTGATAAGGAGGAAGAAAGATAGGAAGGGACAGGACCAAACCAGAATTTAGAGATGAAGGAGATGCAGTATGAGTGATGCCTGCCATCAAGGGAGAAGAAAGAGATTTGTAGAGATAGTAGTGGTGAGTACAAAGGGGGCTGTCGAGGGCAAAGCAGCAGAAGGAGTGATTGAGGGTATCCAGTCTGGTATGGGGAAGTTTTGTGGCCAGTGCTGTAGACTACATCACTGTAGTCAAAAACTGGAAGGATCATTTTCTGGACTAATGCTTTGTGAGCAGGCAGCGGGATACAGCCACAGTTTCTGTACAATGCACCTAACTTGCTGTGCAGTTTTTGATGATGGCATCCATGTGTCCAGAAATGTCAAGGTGCTGGAAGAGCCAGAAACTAAAATACCTAAAGGAGGAGGTATCCTCCAGTTTCATCCCGTCAAGAGTGTGCAAAGATGGGAGGAAAGGGAGCCGAGAGAGAGTCTCAGCCTTGTGCCAATGGTCAAGGAGACTGTCTTCTTGGCATTCAGGAAAAGTTGGTGTAAGCATAACCAGCGGTGAGCATTTTCAAAGTCATGATGAAGTCTGGTAGCCACTTCAAAGGAGGAGGATCCAGAGGTATACAGGACCGTGTCATCTGCATACGTCTGGATACTGGTGGAGGAGCAGGTGGCAGGAAGGTTGTTTAGGAAGATAGAGAAGAGAAGGGGACCAAGAACAGAACCTTGAGAGATGCCTGTCTTGGTGGGAGGGCAGGGAGTCAGCAATAAGAATGAACTGAGTCCTACCTACCTACCAGATAGTCTCAGAACCAGCTAGTAGCAGAGTCAGACAGCCCAGCTGCAGAGAGCTTGGTAAGAAGGAGGGGGTGGGAGACAGTTTCAAAAGCCTTGGCACAGTCGCCAAAGATAGCAGAGGTAATGAGGCCACTGTCCATCCCAGTAAGTATGGAGTCAGTGAGCCTGAGGAGAGAGGTGGTAGTGGAGTGGTACATCTGGAAGCCAGAATGGAAAGGGTAGAAGAAGTGGAATGAGTCAGGGTAGGAGGAGAGCTGGGAGAGCACCACCTGTTCTTGGAGTTCTGCGAGGATAGAGAGAAAAGACACAGGTTCAGAAAGACAGTTTGGACAGGATTTGAAAATAGATAAAGAGGGCATATAGAGAGGTTAAGCACAGGAAGGTTTAGTGGCTTGCTCAGGGTCTCAGAGTATGTAAGTGGTAGTTGAGGGATTCAAACCTAAGTCTCCAGGTTCACAACTCTGCATTATAACCATTAGGCCTATCTGCTTCCTTGTTTAGAAGGAAACAGCTAAGGTGCATGTATAGCCTGAACTATTATATTTTTCTTTTTAAGTTGTTGCCTGGTAATTTTGTTGGGTTAGTTTTTAAAACAAAAGTGGAGCAAATTATTACTGTTACTTAGTTAGTGTTTCTCACGGGAATCTACTCTTGTGGCATTTGTGATGCACACTAAATCCTGAAGTACTATCTTCAGTAGCAACATGCCCTCACTTGGTGCTGTCTGCTAGTATGGCTCGGATTTGCATTTGCTACCTGATTGGCACTAATCACTTAGCAATTGTGGATCTACAGTGCATTTACTGCTCAGAAAAACACACAAAAAAGTACACCACAGGAAAACAATGGGGCCTATTCATGAAGACGAGCAGGGGTCCATGTGAAAGGCGCATATCCAGCCCACGCAGCTCCGCACCCATGAGAGATCCACGTGGTAGCTGTATTCATGAACAACTACTGCACTGCTCCTGTATGTGCCCCCGACCCCCCGCACACAAGTTCATGGGGGTGCAGTCTGGTGTGGAGCAGCGGATCCAGGAAGGCAGCCAATCAGCTGCCCGACTTGAGTCCCACAGTAGATTACTTGTGCCCATAGGGCACCATGTTAGCAGCTGGTGGGCAGTGTACTGACAGCAAAGGAGGGTAGCCCAGTTGATAGCCCCAGCCCTCCCAGAGTGCCCCAAGGGTGGGTGCATCCATAGTGGGGGGGGTCCGATGATCCCCGGTGTCACCTCTGCAGACAGCGACTGCAGCCTCATGGGGCACATAACTGGCCCATCGGGGTTATGTCTCACTCAACTTGGCATAGCTGCCAGTACCCCACATGCAGTACTCTGCACGTTTGTGAATTGTGTGGAGTGCTGGCATGCCCCCCACACCGCTCCCGGCCCCGCATGGCGCTCCGTGATCAGCCAGGGGATTGAGTGCATAGCTGGGGCATATTTGTTTTGTACATACCACATGGGGGGGCGCAGTGGGCAAGGGCTGGTGCGAGGTGGGCTACACGCCAGAGGTACGCAGCGTGTACTCACTCCGCACCTTTGTGAATAGGCCCCAACATTAGCAAATTGAACCTTGAAAGTTTGAATGTTACTAATTTGTTGCTGACAATTATAAAACTGTAGTCAGACCTGAGAGTGGAGTACCCACTGTTTCACATCACTTTGCCTGTGACTGAAATTAGCTAGCATACAACAGTAGTTGCTCCCTGCCCTTCTAGGGTACTGGGAAAATCTGCACTAACTCCAGGACACTAACCTTAGGCTCCAACATGGTGAACACAATACAGAATATAGCATAATGTAAATTGATTTGGAAGCACGAATAAACAGCAGGGATCAATATATTAAAGTGTATAAATTGCTTTTACGGGAACCGTTGCTTTAAGTGTAGAACAATGCAATAGAGCTCCACTCAACCAAGCAGCAAGCAATGTTTTTTTTTTTTCTTAACATAAAAGTTTAATTACCTTCTTATTTATTTTATTTATTTGAAAAGTTTCTCCATTATAAGATGTATTGAGCTGGTAACAGCTCATTTTCTGATGTGTCCTGTGGGGAGGGGGAAAGGGAGGACAGTGAGAAACACTAAGAGCAAGAATGCAATAATAACAATAATAAGTGAATAAGCTTATCACAGAAACACAGAATTTGTCAGCAGAAAAGGATTGCTTGGCTCACCCAGACTGCCCAGATGGTCCCTGCCCAGTCTGTCTTCGCAGACCCTAGCTGGTCTCTGGTGACCACCCCCTCCTCCCTGCCCATTTCTTAATATTCCCATATGTCTGTCCCATGCATGCTTGAAGCCCCCTTACTATATTTGCCTCCATCACTACCTCTGGCAGACTCCCCCACACCCACCCACGACACTGCATGCTGTCTGGTTCTGGTGCTCTTTTTCATTTGAAAGAGACTCCCGTCATGCACCCTGTTTACCCATGTTAGGTACTTATAGGTCTCTAACATGTCCCCTCTTGCTTTCCTGTCTTCAAGGGTATACATGTTGAGGATCCATCAGTCCCTTCTTGTCTTTGTAGGACTTTTGGTGCAACCCCTGCACCATTTTAGATGCCTTCTCTGGACTGCCTGCACCCTGTCTAAGTCCTTTTGAAGGGGTAGCCCCCAGAACTGAACACAGTACTCCAGGTTGTGTCTCACCAATGAGCGACTGTGGCAACACCACCTCCCTCCACCTGCTGGAGATACCTCTCCCTATGCATCCCAGCATTGCACTGGTCCTCCCCACTGCTTTGTCACACTATCCTGGCACCTTAGGGTCATCTGATATGATAACCCCAAAGTTCCGTTCCTGCTTAGTGACTGACAGTACCCCCACCCCCACTCTATACTCAGTTCTTGGGTTTCTGTATTCTGGGCACATGATTTTGTACTTCTTGGCATTGAACGACAGTTGCCAATCATCAAAAATAACAATTGTGCAAAGACAAGGATGTGATAAATAAAATACACAGCTATATAATAAAATGCTGGAGGATAACTGCATTTGCCGTTACAGTACAAAATAGTGCTAGAGGATAACAACATTTGCAATGTACGGAGGTAATACGGAGTTAAGTGTGGGACCAAAAGTTATCAATTAAGGAGGGTGAAGAGGGGACTACACCAGTGTGGGTGTGGAGCAAAGGGTTAGCAGAGGTAGGAGGGTAGTGGGCAGCAGACCAGGGACCAGTATCGGGCAGCTGCAGGAGGGAGTAATGAAATCACAGAGGAGGGAGGAGACAGACTAGTGAGAAGAGGCAGAGCAGATGGTAAGGGGGAGAGAACCCCATAGTTTGGGGAAATGGAAGGAGAAGACAGCTTGAACAGCATTGGATTTCCTTGAGGGGATCTTACAGTGGTATAATAACAGCAAGGCACTCTAAGGGGTGGAACTTCATGGATTAAGCAAATGCTGGGGTAAAAGACTTATTGCTTTACCGCACACCTCTCTTCAATCCCAGTTGTGTGATGAATTGACATTTACCCACCGCCTGCCATGCATAATTGCTTAACATTGTACAGTAAAAGTCAACCTATGATCCAAACTCATCAGTCCACTGATGACCTCTGATGCACTGTATATGGAATTAAATTATTATACACCAAATATTTGCAATGTCCTAGAGTATCAAGAGGACGTCTGGACACTCTTACTGAATGGGTTCCCTTTTAAATCCCAAAATACTTCCACTAAATGATCTAAAAGACCTCTGCCTGAAACAGAGCATTTGATGAACATTTACCATTCTGCTAATTGCTTTTCACATTGTTAAAGAAATGGCCATTATTTAAAAAGCTCTTCAGAAACCTTGGATCATTTCTTCAGCATCAGTGATTTTTTTTATTCTTTTTAGCCACATGCAGAAGCTGAGTATGTAGGACATGAGAAAGAGCCATGCACATTTTCAACATTTTCTTCATTAAATTAACGGAAGTACCCAGAGATCTGCCGTCTTGAAAGAGGATTACCACAAAAATAAGTTGCAAATATAAGTCAGTATTCATGAGGCTATAGGCCTGTTTCCATGGCTGTATTTTAGAGCTCTCTAGCTGTTGTAGTTTTATGAAATCCTAAAACTAATGGAGCGGTGTTACGAATGTCCTCTATGGTACTATTAAAATACAGTACTGATGCTCACCACTTATTTCTGAATACTTAAAAAACACCAATATTTTGAGCTAAAAGGAAAGGTGCTATAAAGTTTGCATGAGGCAACTGGAGAAAGGGCTGTTAAGGATGTCTCTAAGTAATAGCCACACAAATAATCACTGATTACACTGTCATACAACTCCATTAACAAGGTGAAGGAAAGTAGCAACATTTTCATTTTAATGAGATGTCACCTCATTCCCTTGCTCTACCATGCATCTTAATGTACCTTGCTGTCTGCTATGACTCGCTGCACCGAGGCTTTGTCACTGCTCCGCAGTTCCTTTCTCTAATTTCTTGTGACACATGGTGCTTAAATCTGTGAGAAATGTGAGGAGCAGCAGTGAGGATTCCTGCAGTCAGGCTTGCTATAACAGGAGTACTCATTTGCATTATTCATTAGATGAGGACACTGTTTTGCATCTCATTCCAGGTATATCCATTTATAGGAGGAGGACGCTGATGGCTGTTAAGCCCAACAAAATGGTGTTAATAATAGTTTAAGGGCAAACCTGCGTTACTGCTACTCCATGTGTCATGTACTGTAGTATGGTTTTAAAAAGCTGCATTCGATCAATATTCTTCGTCAAGAGTAGGGACGATAAAGCGTCCTCTGCAAAGTGACACTTGATGAAAATGTTGTCACATATATTAATCATCACACTTTTGCAATTAAAAAAGCTCCAGCATTATTTTCAAAGAATTTAATAGGATCCATTTCCAAGTCAAATTTACTGGTGCCAACATGACTATATTTGCATAAAAGCTAATATGGGCTTTTCTTGTGCAGTGTTTTAATTGTCTTTCATATAGTACATCCTGTATGCATTATATTAAACTCTATAATGGGCAGACCGCCAAAAAGCAAAACATGCTTGTGAAACCTAAGGTATCTGTAGCATTAGCAACAGACAATTGTGCTGTTCTCTTAAAAGATGCAATATGTAAAAGCAACTCATTGCACCTTTTATTTTTTGAAACAATAATCTTTAAAAAAAGAGAAAAAAACAACTGATGTTATTTTTTCCCATTTCCAGGAAAATACAAAGAAGCCTATAATAAATCAATTATTCAATAAATAAATAGATTACATAGGAGGTGGTATAGCATAAATGCAGTAGCTGTGGAGAAGGGATTGATGATGACTGGGTGTCTGCCGCTCCCATCCCAAATGTTGTAACACTTGTAACCAGCAAAGTGGGGATGGGGCTGCCAAATGAAACCATTATCTGCAGGCTCATTTCTTGACACTTGTATTTCTTTCGTTTTAACAGTTTATTATGAACCAAGGATAGCCCAGCTGAGCTTCAGCATCTTTTTATTCACCCTCTGTTTATGTCCCCTATCTCTTTTGGCCCAGTTCTGCTTCTCGCCAGTCCAACCCCATTACACACCATCCCTGGGACTTACCTCGTCCATCTATCCCCTCCATGGATTGCCCTCTGTGGCAGGGCCAGGGGAGGTCCCCCCCGGTGTCTTCATCCAGATATGACAGAGTCATGGCCTAGTCTGCGATGTGAGGCCTGCCATGAGCAGGAACTTCATTCTGCTCAGCCCACCTCCCCATTGTTGGGCCTTGCCCCATCAGACCTTGCATGCTACTAGTGCACCCCTGCAGGAGAGGCAAGCTCACTGGCCTACTAAAGAAGCAGAACTTGATGCCATGCCTCATCAGCTGGTAATGCTGCCACACCACAGCACCTCCCTAGCCCTAGGGCCATCCAACCGGCTTGCTAGGCTCACTTCCAAATTGGGTCACCAGAATGGGAACTCGCCGAGCTACCCTCTGGGTCATTGGGTGGCCCCTAAGAGATGCAGCATGTTGTTTTCAGTGGTGTCCAACTTCTATCCATATTGTTACATGGGAGGCCTGATGGAGAGGTTGGCCAAGTACCTGGAGCTCTTCTCAAAGTCCCACTGTGGACCAGTGACTGTGGAGTAAATCAAACTTGAAATGTCCTGGGGTTCACAGTTCTCTTTTTTTTATAATAAGAAGGCAGTGCTCTCAAGTAAAGGAGGGTACTGGAAAAATAAGATTTGCGTCAGTATTCTAAAAAAATCAGCACTCCAGACACAAAATTCAGTGAGAGTAGTGATATATTGCTTTACTGAGCAACAAATAATCACCAGTACTTACAATTCACAACACTGTGAAAAAAATACAAAATAAACTTAAATTCAGCTCCCATAATGAAGATGATCTAGCCTCACAGTTCTCTACCCGAGCCCCAGGATCACACTGACTTCTCATTTAATTTTTCTACATGCAGAAATATTTATTACAGCATTTAAATTTGTAGACTGTACTATACCAAAAAGGATGTGGTCTACCATTATTATTGGCTTCGCTCACCTCTGGGACTGGAAGATGTGATGGTTGAGGGTTCTAGCCCCCATATCAGGAACTTGGGAGACTACTCATACTTGATACTGTAGTGCAGTATGAGGGGTGTACTGCACTGCTGAGGTGTCATCCTTTGGATGAGACAGTCAACCGAGGTCCCTTCTGCCCACCTCTGGTCACTGTCCAAGTGGAAGTAAAAGATCCCAAGGCATTCATCAATGAAGAGTAAAAATATCAACAAGCAAGCAAACAATTACAGTGCAGACTGTACATGCAAATCCTTATCATGCATGGAAAAGAAGATAAACCAATAAATAATAAAACGATATTGGGCAAAGAAACCAGAGAAAACAAAGCTTCCACTACAAATACTCACAGGCTTGCCCTTCTCACTAACTAAAAAAGTTTGAAATTAGACCAGAGAGCTAAAAAATGTCACCTAGATCAGGGTTTAGACTCGACCATTTGTAAAGCTCTGATTTACCTCTCTACCTTGTTGCAGGGAGTCTGTAAGGGTGTATCTACTATGTGTTATGACATCCCTTGGAGCCATTCTTTGCTGAAAACGAGTAGTTTCACGCGCCTTCAGCTGGAGTGAGAACAGCAAAGCGAAGCTGAGCGGTTCTGGCTCAAGCTGAAGGCAAGTGAAACCACTCGTTTTCAGCAACAAGTGACTGAGGGACATAGTTATATATTATTGATAGAGAGTGATCAGTAATATATTTTATAAAAAATAAACTCAGAATGTGCCCATTTCCAGGGCATCTGCGAGTGAGATGCTCTTCACAGAATAAGAGTGCCTCATGCGAAGAGGAAAGGAGCACTCCAATTGGTCAGGGGTGCTCCCTCGATCTATAATGTATTTGATAAATGTCATACTGGCTATGAGTTTGACAAATAACCCATTTTAGACATGCCAAAATGATAAAACACATGCTCTTGTGGCCCTTAAAGTTAAGCTGAGATATATTACCACTACCAGGGCATTGTAAGACATGTGGCAAAGACAGAATTCTCCCTGTCTAGTCCCTAACATATTCCGGAAATCGGTAGTGTATGAGTACTGAAAAAACAGATGAAACATAGATTCTTTTGCATTCATGCAGTCAGGTCTAAAACGTGCCCTATCTGCAGTGCTCATATGTTTAAGATTACCTCTGACATGTAAACATCTATTTGTCGACAACACACAACATCCCACATCTTTGCCAGAATTCTATTGTCTAGAAGCTGTTCCATAATCATCTGAGATGTGAGGTGTGGCAACGGTACACAGGATCGATATAAAAGAGTGAAGTGTATAACTATTTCCTTGACCCATTCTGTACATGATGAGGCAATACCTTCCAATTGCTCATCTTCCTAAACGTGTCCGGCAAATATCCTGGTATAGGTTGTGTCCCCTTCCATACGACATTAAATGTGCCTGCTAACCTGGATGCTAGAAGCAGCTGCAGGAAGAAGCAAAAAAGGAGCCCATAGTTTCTCAGTAATATGCCCCCAAAAATTGCAAAAACAAAAATGCTTAAAAAGAAAACGACTGGATTTAACATCTGAAGTTCACTTTCCTTAAACTGTCAATATGTATAACATCTTTTGATGGAGTTCAGGTGGCTGCCCCATAATAAATGAAAAAACAACCCATACAATTTTGATTCAGATTACACCAGCAGGGGCAATATGTGACTAGAATAAAGAAAAAGTGGGTCAAGAAAAGCCTTGGCTATATATACCCCTTTCTTTTTTGACACTGCATGCTGATTCGAAATTATAACCATTTGCTCAGCTTTGGCCATTTTGTTCATCCAGTTTAAGGTTGCCATATCTGAAGGTCCAAACTTGACCCCCAGCATTTGGATAGGATCTGTATAGACTGGGATGGCAGAACTATTTTCTGGAAGTAATTCCCTGTGGTCACCAAAGGGAAGGGCAATTCTTTTGAATAAGTTCGAGCTGGAACCTAAAGCTGCAGAAAATTACTGAGAAAAAGGAAATCACAGTGTCTCCAGAGTGTGTATCACTAACCAGCAAACAGACATTATCTGCATAGGCCAAAGCTGTTGTAGGAACCGAGCCTAAGGCCAGATCTATATTCCTAACTTCAAGATCCAGGTTTAGTATTTGTAGAGTCTTAAGAAAAAAAGGCATAAAATGGGGCTCAGGGGCAGCCCTGTGCCTCAGTTAACTGTGCAGGTTTTCCCTACCCAACCATTTAAGAGAGGAGTAATGTAAGCACTTCTATATAAGAGCCTGGATCCAAGTAACAAACCTAGCCAGGATACCATATTTCTTCACAAAGAAAAACAAAAATTGTGTGACATGGCATCAGATGCTTTCCTCTAGTCCAGAGAAAATAGAAAACATTTTGCCTGTCCCATGTTAGCCCTTTCTACTACCTCCCACAATAATAATGTTGTCATGTATATACCTGTCTGGTAGAGAACAAACCTGGGAGGGGCTAATCACAACAGATGCAGCTCTTGTCAACACTGAGGCCAAACATTTGGACAAAATTTTCACATCTGTGTTGAGGAGGCTAATAGGCCTCCACTTCCCACTATTCTTCCTATCACCTTTCTTGATTAAATAAAGTCCCCTTACTCATACTCATGTTTGTCCTTCCTTCCATTAATATAACTCTATAAACCTCCATCAATTCTTGCACCAGGCTGTCTATTAATACAAGAGGCCCTCCTCTCCTGGAGCTTTACTTGAGGAGTGAGCAGCAATGGCCTTTCTAACGTCCTCCTTCTGTGTAGGTTTTTGCAAAAAATTGATGGTATCATGTGGTAGTTCCAGAATCACTAAATTCTCCAAGAGGTTCTGCCATCCTGTGCTTAATCTTGCAGACTCACCAAAGGTGGAGTTCATACAATTAGAAATGAATCCCAGAATGTCTTGAGTGGCTGTCAGTTTCTTATTCTCCCGGTCAATTACTTCAGTGATGTTTCTATTCTCTACCCGATGCATACAGTCTGTAAATGGATTTGTGTGAAATTTCTTCCCCTGGGTTCCAAATCTTTGCTGTTGTGTCAGGCTTGACATTCTATCATATTGTATTTTAGCCATTTCCTTTTTAATGTTCTGTATTTAGGTGGTATAATTTCCCCTGGTACTTCGATTAAGGGACATCAATTTTTGAAACTGGTTCCTGAGGTCCACATATCTTAAATATTGCTGTTTTTGTTTTATCTGTTTAGATTGTACCTTGACAGAATAATAGAGATTTTTTTTTTAACATTCTCCCACCACTCCAAGGGTGAGTCAACAATCTCAAATAAAGATTTTTGAGCCTCCACCAGCTCTTTTAAGTTTCATGCAAAAATAGGGGTTCTGTGAACAGGTTGTAGTCATGCGTCAAAGGTCTGGAGTACAAGGTGCAGTAGAGTGTCCTATGACCTTTTCAGTCCAATAATTCTGTCGGGAATGTGTTTGTTGCTGTGATTTGTAGCCAAGGGAAAAGAAAACAAAAATCAATCCTAGTGGGTAAGGATCCTTTATAAGAAGTGTGTTCCCCAGGCCTCGGGTTAACAAGTGTTGCATCTATCAATTTAGCCTGAGTGATAGCAGTTTTCAGACAGGTCATATTACAAAATATTTTATTGTTCCAGGCCCCCCCCCCCAGTCCTTTGTAATTAAGTCGTAATTAAAGTTGCCACCCCAAATGACACCCTTAGTTATAAATACATAGTCCTGGACAAGTCAAAACAGAGCACAACTTGCCACCTTGGTCTGGGACCCATAGATATTTGTTAATCTAAAGTGTGCAGACTGAAAGCATGCATCTAATAGGAAGGCCCACCCCGGGTAAATTCTAAATGCTTCTCCACTTTGCACCTATATTCAGAAACCAGAATGCCAAAGCCTGAGCATTTATCTTCCTCCAGTGACCAAAAGGATGGTCCCTTTGTCCAGGCTTTCCAAGTTTGTTCTATATCAGCTTGAAATCACAGCTGTGTGTCCTAGAGGAGGAAGAAAATGTCGGCATTTAATTCCTTCAAAATCCCATACACGGTGGTTCTACGAGAAAGGTTCAAAAGACTGTTAACATTCAGGGTGGCAACCTTAAAATTTCAACCTAAAGTACAACCTTTCATAAAAGAAAAGAGAAAAAAACATACAACCCCATTCTTAATATTATGACTTTTTGCTCCCCTAAACTGCCCTTGCTATAATTTGCCTTCTTTTGAGGATTTCTGTGCATTACTTACACCTTCAGTACCAAAGGAGGATTTAGGCTGTGAGGAAACCACAGAGGAAGAATCGGACTCCTCCCCTATATCCCCCGTTCTTTAACTTCAGTGAGAATTTAAGATTTATTTTCCAGAGGTATGGGATTGTGCTTCTGTACTTTAGATTTTGGTTGTCCCCTGAGGTGTTCCTTTGTGTAATGCTCTGAAGGTTTTCAGTATCCGAAGTAGATGCGGTGGCACTTCGTGGTCAGAGATCTGAGTCTCGGGAACCCTGTATCCGAGGAAACAGGCCTCTGCGCTTCCATAAGTATGTGCTCTTGATCAACTGGGGTAGTTTGAGAGCATGGGCTATCCACTATCTCACACACAGGAACAGCTGTGTCCACAGAGGGACTGAGATCCTTCTCCTCTTACATAGTTTCCTGGGGCCCTACCTCTTGGGGTGGGCTATGCCCCTCAGGTGGGGCCATTCTGGCAGAGGGAACACTTTCCTCTAGATCCTCCTCAGGATCAGATGGGGGGGTCTGCCTTAGGTGCCCTGTGGGGGGTGGGTCACAGGGGCCTATATAGATTACACCTTGGACCTGATCTCTGTGTCCTGTTCATATAAAATTCCCATTCTGCGATGAAGAGCAGGGGAGTTTACCCAGTGTCATGGCCAGTATCCCCATCAATAGGCAAGGCAAGGCAAATTTTATTGATAGGGCGCCCAATCCCGGAGGCTCTGGGCAGTGAACACAAATAGGGACACACAGCAATAAATTAAAACACAATAAAACCTCATTAAAACATAACAAGATTAAAATTAAGTAAAATAGAGGTTTCCAGAAGTCAGACGTCAAGGGACTGGCCAAAACTAAAATAGAAGTCAACAGTCAAAGGTCAGGCTGAAGAGGTGGGCCTTTAGCTTCCCCTTGAATACCTCAATCGAGGGAGCCTCCCAGACTGCAGATGGAAGCAAGTTCCACCGGGTCAGCCCAGAGACACTAAAAGCACGATTTCCCAAGGTCTTAAGCCGAACCCTGGAAATGTCCAAGAAGCCCCTCAGGAGGAGCGGAGGGAGCAAGCAGAGGATACCGGTGTAGAAGATCAGACAGGTAACCAGGACCCAGCCCATATAGGGCCTTAAAGGTGCAAAGACCCACCTTGAAAAGGACCCTCCACCTGACTTGCAACCAGTGCAGAGCACGCAGGACCAGACTCACATGACTAGACCGCATAAGGCCCGTCAGCAACCAAGCCGCTTCATTTTGCACTAGCTACAGCCTGTGGAGGGTCTCTTTCATCACCCTGAAGTACAGAGCATTGCAGTAGTCGAGCCTAGAAGTCACAAAGACATGTACTAGTGTTAGCAGGGCCTCAGGCGGAATGAGGGGCTTAATCCGGGCAATGTTCCACAAGTGGTAAAAACAACTGCTGACTACAGCTGACACCTGATCTTCTATCAAGGATCACACCCAGTTTTCGCACACTTGGAGAAACCACTAATGGAGCAGACCCTAGAACAAGTCCAGAGTCAGCCCCCAGTGGCAACCCATCATGCCCATGACCAGGCTCAATCACCAGCATCTCAGTCTTAGCCAGGTTGAGTTTAAGTCAGCTGGAAGCCATCCAGTCATTGATTTTATCCAGACAGCTGTTAAGCACATCAACTGCTCCCGATGTTCTGGGTGCAAAAGACAAATACAGTTGGGTGTCATCTGCATAGCAATGAAACTCCACACTGTATTGTCGAATGGTCTCACCCAGGGGCAGCATATACACTGCGAACAACATTGGTGACAAGATCGAGCCCTGAGGTACTCCACAAGACAGAGGCATTGGGGAGGAGGAGAAATTCCCAATCACCACCTGCTGCACTCTGTCCAAGAGATAGGACTCTAACCATCTGATAACGATGCCAGTGAGTCCACAAAACTCACAGAGCCGATCAAGAAGCACAACATGATCCACAGTGTCAAAAGCTGAGGAGAGATCGAGGAGCGCAAGAACTGACCTGTCTCCTCCATCTCTATCCCTGAGCAGATCATTATGCACTCTCACTAGAGCAGTTCAGTGCTATGTCTGGCCCAAAAACCTGACTGGAAAGGCTCATAGATATCCAAGGACACCAGGCGATCCTCAAGCTGATGTGCCACCAATTTCTCAACAACCTTGCTCAAGAAAGGCAGGTTGGAGATTGGACGGTAATTCACTAAGAAATCTGGGTCGAGAGAAGATTTCTTTAGGAGAGGCTTCAACAGTGCTTCTTTCAAAGCAACTGGGAAGACCCCCTCCGTCACTGAGCACCTGGCAATTCTGGCGAACACCGGGCCAACGGCATCGACACATCCCATTAAGAAATGCATCAGTGCCAGATCCAGTTCGCAAAAGGTGTGCTTCAGCTCAAAGATCACCTTAGTCGCTTTAGACACCTCCACTGGCATAAACTCCTCCCAAGCAGATGGAGTGCCTCTGAAACTCCCAACTCGATCACTGTGAGGCAGAAGCCTCCCTGGTGGAATCCCTGACTGGATCACCAACACTCTGTTGGAGAAAAACAGAGCAAACTCTTCACATAAAGAGGTTGAAAAAGCTTTTTTCAGCTGGAGACAGGCAGTATGTAAAAACCTGTCCATGGTCCAAAACAGCTGAGAAGGTCTCTTTCTCCCCACAGCAATTTCCCTGGACAGAGATTCTGCCTTCTTACGGGAAATTGCCCCCGGTACTCAGCATAGTGAGAACGTAGGGCCAGCCTGTCAGCCTTCAGACAGGTCTTCCACTGGCAGCTCTCCAGCTTCTGACCCCTGATCTTCATCACCTTGAGATCTCCAACAAACCAAGGGGATCTCAAGTGAGAGGATCTGGGTCACATACGGACTGATGCGATGGCATCTAGAGTTTCAGTAACTGCCCTATTATTTATTTATTTATTTGTTATTTAGTTACCCACAGCCTCTCCAGTGCCAATCGCACATGCTGCATCAACCCTAGATAGGTCAGCTAATGCCAGTAGTCTCTCTCGGTCAACACCCCTTAAGGGGTTTGCCCGCCTGGTTGCACTGAGGATTGAGGCACTGGACGCCACACCTCATGCCACACTGGCGACCCAGGATCAGGAATGAGTATGGGATGTCGGTGGTCGGCGGGGGAGGAGAAGATCGAGCATCTGGAGGACTGCTCTGTTCTCCTAGGGTGGGATCGGGGGTGATGCCACATTCAGTGGCAGCTCCTGGTGGAAGCTGGGAGCAACCCGGCAGCAAGGTTCAGTAGGAGGGGTTTGGCAGTGGCAGGCAGCCTAAGGGCGGCCCTGTGCTGATGCCATTGCACGCCATGCCAGAAGGGGAAACTACAAGAATAATCCTCTGCCTTCTGATAGGTAAAGGAGGATCCAGGGGGGCTGGCCAACCACACCCAATGTCGGGCATCTCCTCTCGCTTCCTCTGCTCTCCTCTCTGCCTGGTCGCTCATTTAGATTCTAGATAGAGTACCAGGAGGAGTTAATCTGGCAGTCCTACCTCGGGGGACTCAGAGCCGGGGGGCTGGGTGGCCCTGTAGTGGCTGGAGAGCTGAGCCCAGGAGGAGCAAGTAAGGAGAAGCTTCAGGCAGGTGGGATAATGGCAGACACTGAGAGACCGTCTGGAGAGAGTTCAGGTAGGGAGAGTGCATAAATAGAATTCGAAAAAAAAAATCCCTTTAGGGGCGATAGCTGACCATCTCCACAGGGGAGGGACTTTCAGAGGGGCCCCAAAGCTGAACTCCATAGTGCAATGGTCAGACTAGATGACCTGACCAATCTTGAGGTTGTCAGTCTCAAGACCCAGCTGGAACACCAGATCGAGTGTGTGGCTGTGTTGATGGGTAGCAGCAGCAACCGCTTCTGACAGGCCCAGAGATTCCATCAACTGGAGGAGGTCGTACCCAAAATGCAAGGATTTGTCATCGACCCAGGCAATGAAGTCCCCCAGGATTAAACACCTGGGGGACTCCAACACCTGGTCGATGACGAAGTCTGCTACCTCCTGCAGGAATTCCCCTCTGACCCTGGGGGGGGCGATAAATGAGGAGAATGCTGCAACCTGCACCCCCACGCACAGTGACGTACTCAAAGGATCGGGTGTTACCGATTGGGTGCATTGAGAAGCCCACACTAGATCAAAAAGCAATGGCCACTCTCCCACCCCTGCGATCCTTCCTCAGGCAGTGCACCACTGTATACCCAGTGGGAATGGCGGCCTCAAAAACAAGGCCCACATTATCACCCAGCCAGATCTCCGTGATGCAGACCAGGTAGACAGAAGAAATCAAGTCCACAAAAAACAGCGGTCTTGTTCCTCATCGACCTGGCATTGCAAAGCACTGCCCAATGAGGATCAGATGACACAATTGGTCCTATAGCTGCCTGCCTACTCAGCCCGGTAAGAACCCTGGGAATAGAAACTAAACACATCAGGCCTCTCTCTAGGCTCCATTTACACCCAGGGCATCTCCTGCACTGGACAACCTCAATCCTGTCTCACCAACCCCTCCTTAGCTGCCCTCAGCACTTGACAAACCAAATGCCTCCTATTAATACTGACCTCCCTGCAGCGTCTCGCTGCAATACCAGAAACTGGGAGGTCAGTAAAGGGGTGAAGGTCGTGGAGCCGAGAGGAAGCATAGGTGACATGGAGAAGGCCACGGCACCAACACATCTCCTACCTGGCATGACCAGTCCTGAGACAGCACTAGAGGAAATACACGGGTGCAATGACAAAAGGAAACCCCCAAACCAAGACACAAAACCACACACACCACTAGTCACTCTAATAAAACAAAGTTTCTATTAAACATGCATACACCCCAGTCATACATCTCACACACCCACAATAAACAGTAATAATCCACCCCCCAATATAATGAAATCCTGCCCCTCACACAATCCCCAACCACCCAGATGATAAAACAAGATTCTTCTTGCTACAGGAGATAAGTAACAAGCAAAAATAAACCCTCCCTATCCTAACCAGTCCCAAATTATTATCTTAAAGTACCCCACATAAAGTTACAATAAAAACACAGAATTTAACAGAAAAAACACAAAGTCACTGTGAAAAGTTGGTAACACTCCCCTGATGGAGACATTTCAATAAGTGTCCTTTAGACCTCTCACATCAAAAAGACAATGTAAATCATATATTCAGTTTAAGTCCCGCTCTCGCCGGGACTCCTATGGGGTAGAAAGATAACGTGGTATCGAGTCAATTTTGTATTAAAGCACTCTCACTGCCTTAGTCCTGGATGATAAAGGATTGAATCCTGTCAGTATACTGATGAAAAAGGACCCAAGTTCTAGTAGGAAAGACCAATTATAAAGTTCAATAAACTTGCTGCCACAGTCCACAGAAAATCCTGAGAATAAATCCAATTCAGGCTATATAACGTTTCCTTCTGACTTTGTTCATTCACCCAGATAAACCTCCCCACTGGATAACAAAACCACCATTGTTGAAAAGTGTTTCTTCGGCCAGCTGGGATAAAAGGAATAGGTGTGCAAAACCTTCCCTCGGGCCCCAAAAGATGCAATGGAGGGGGCCATTTGCCCAACTAATCCCCAGACTGCCCAAAGCTGTGCTCACCCACAGGTGATCACCGTCAAGAAGCCTTGCAGCATCAATCAGAGAGCAGGCCCTTCAGCCTACCCCTAAAGTGGGCCACTCTAGGACCAGGCAGCAGGTCCCCTTCCCAGAAAAACAGGGCCCCTGGCCAGCCAGAGTAGAATGCCATCAAGTGGAGCTCCAAGATATTCCAAACGTTCCAGTTAGGGAGTCGGTAAACCTACTGATAGTGGTTCCATAGCTTGCTCAAGACCAATAGTTTTACTAAAGCACAGCCTATGGCAGCCTCCCAAGCTGGACTCTCCCACTTGCTGCTCTACCACCACCTCACAGCAATCAGCTCCTCTTCCCAAATGTTCAGTCCACGCATAATCCAATGACTGCAGGTCAAACCCAAATTTTGTCTGCCAAAATGGTAAGAGAGAGAACGGGAAGCAAACCAGCCAGATGAATTATGCTGGGCCTCCCACAGAATACCGAATACAAAGCACTAGACACCAGTAATGGATGACCAGTTACCAGCTAACCCGTTCAGAGGTTCACAATACAGTCACTACTACTATGATGCTATCGCATAGTCCAGAATTCCCCATTCAACCCACCCCAAGGACACACCTGGAAGCAAGCTATCACAGCTTAGTGATCCTTTCCTGGTAACAAATTGCAAATAAATAAATACAAAATAATAACATGAAGTGTTGGGGACCAGTTGACACTGGTGTCCCAGTTCTGTTCACTGCGATCTACCGCAGTGGTACTTATTTGAGTTACATTACTGTAAAAATGACTGAAGCAGTTTATTACATTTAAAAACTAATGTGTGTTTGATCTATGACATGTGGAAACATGACGGACTCTTATTTTATTGTGTTTGATCATTTATGTACCCAAAACAACCCCAATGGTTTTGGTGGGATCTTGTTTCTAAACAGCCTCACAGCTCAGCAGGGGAAGGCAGGGGAAGGCTGAAGCTTAGGGAGGGAGGGAGTCAAAGTGGCTTGCTCAGAATGACAGTGTGGGTCAGTAGCTGTAGTGAGACTTGAACCTGTGTCTTGTAGCTCATACTTCTCTGCTATGACAACTGAAGTACATTGCCTTAACAAACATGCAGTATAACTCTGTAGCACACCAGAGTTTTTGAAACTGATCATTTTAAGCCTAAATTGTTGAAATAAGCCCCTGAATTATTGCTATATTTGACTGATAGAAGATAGCCAGTAGATCAGGTCTATTAAAAAATTATGCAAGAATGTTGTCATCTTGGGATAGTAGAATATTTGATCATTTTCCTTGAGTTGGCAAATTGAGCAGCAAGTCAAGCCTTGACGAGTCCACACATTATTTTGTGACAGTGAAGTTCAGTGACTGTATAAGCATCATCAAGTTTGAGTGTGTAATGTTATGCCCCATTGAAGGCCCCTACAATATATCTTATACAGTTAACTGTGGCTGGTGGCACTGATCTGTGAAGCATCAACAACTTCCTGAGTCAAACAGCACAGAAATCCTTGATAGCATAATGCCATTTATTAAAATTATTTAAAACAAACACAGTCACAATATTTTATTATACCCTCCTTTTCAGCCCCCAGAATTGATGGCCTGCTGCTCATGTTTATTCCCAAATCAGTTTATATCATGCCACATTTCATGTTATATTCATTGCGGTAGAGTTTTAGTTTCATGGCCTGGAGTTAGCCCTGATTGACCCAGTGTCCCTTGGGTTCATGGAGCTGGGCTTCTTGCACTCTGGTCTACATTATCAACAAGAAACGTGATGCGGAAGACAGGGTCCTTATTTTCAAAAGGATTTCTTCCTCTGTGCGCCTAGGGAAAAACTGCTTACAAATAGTAGCCCAGTGTTCAAAAACAGCTGAGAATATGGATGGAAAACTGGTAGCGCCATATTTAAAAGCGCTTTTTATTGATCATGTCATATATTTAAATTAAGATGCTAAAGCTGACTCAAAATGAAGAAAAGGACATTTTACGAAACTGGAGAAAAAGGGCAAAGTGCTGTAAAATGGAGTAAAATGGCACACAGTTTGCACTGTAATATGAGCTGCTGTTTTCATACAGTATGTATAATAATTTGAATACATACATACTAGCACAGTAGTTTAAGGTCGGAAGGGATTTCAAATCTGTCAGACCACCATTCTGCTTCATGAGCAGGAATTCATTAAGTATGCTGTGCAAATGTGCACTAATATTTAGGGATTCCCCACCAACTCCCTAGTGAACCCCACGAGTCCCATGGTAAGCAAAAATGTGTCTAGGCTTACCTCGGAGGCCTGCACAGTCTTCATATCCACTGTCTCCACTTGCAGGCTGTTTTGTAGGTTCAGTACCCTCTGGGTTAAAAAAGTGCTTCCCAACGTTACCCTTGAATTTGCCACCTCTGAACTTCAGGGCATGTACTGGCATGCTGCTGGAGCACACCAGATCAAGCATTTCTGTCTGCTTGACTTTGTCAATATCCCAGAGTACAGTATATGAAAGCCGATGACCACATCGCCCCCCCCCCACATCCTTTTCTCGAGTGTGCACACATTAAGGGCCTCCAGCCTTTCCTCATTATTTATGTCCTACACACCCCTGATCACTGTGGTGGCCCTGTGCTGCACCTGCTCTACTGTCTCAGTGTCATTTTTGTATTAGGGAGCTCAGAACTGCATACAGAACTCCAGCTGGGGCCTGACAAGGTCCTTGTGAAGTGTCATGATTATTTTCCCTACTCTGCTGGTCAGCCCACTTTTGATGCAGTCCAGCATTCTTACAGCCTTCTCGATGACAGCTGTGCACTGTTTGGTTTGCTTTCACCTCTTATCTATAATGATCTCAGGTCCTTGTCCTCCTGCACTGCTGCAAGAGGATCCACACACTGGGTGCATGGTAATAGAGACATTCAGTCTTATTAACAAGAGGAGGAAATAATCTTTACATTAACCGCTTTATAGAAGTGTATCATGCCTCACTGTACAGTCAGCTGTACAGCTAATCATCATTAAACATTTTTGTAGCCAGTAACTAATTAAACAATTGCTATGCACTATTTCACCAACTGAATCTGTAGCATCGTCTGATTTACTGTGATATTTACCAGACATTAATTAGCCCTTCAGTGGCCTATCAGAATGAAAAAGCAACAAACATAATATTTATTAACATTGTACGACGTGGAGAAAGCGGAATTTGGAAAGTATAGGTACCCCCACCCCATCCAAATTAGTTTTCCACCTGCCTCATTCCCCCACTGACATTTCTAGTATGTTACAGAAGACATACTGCACAGAACACCCATTTGTATACCCCATCAGAACTGCGATGTCAGAGAACATTGAATCTCTTGATAGACAGAACCCAGCACTGTCTGCTACTGGTCCCATGACGCACTGCTGTGACCCCCCTTCCCCATAGATAAATGAACATGAGTTGCTGGCAACCCTAAGGATGAAGAGGGGGGGCCTTTTTAAAACCTCAGTCAGGATAGATGCCGAAGGGGGGGTGCTTTTCAGTGACTAGGCCACTGACTGGGTCCAGTGGCACCAGACACTAAAGAAGAGATCCTGATTGCCTGTGGCTGCAGAAAGAGAGAGCCAAGTAACCTTGTGCCCCCTGAAGCAATCTTTTATTTAAAGTAAGGAGAAGGGTAGAGGAGGGTGGTGACTTATCTGAATGAAAAGTGCTAAAACTTCCTGCTTCACACTTATTTGTACTTAAAATTAAAACTTCCATTATCCCTACTCAGTAATCTGGATAATGCATGGATGGTTAAAATATACTTTTCAAGTTGATTTATAAAATTAAAACGAATCTGTGCATACTTTTACTGCTTGGTAAACACTGAACTGGACATAGTTAATGTTGTAACGAGACGTCATTTCTCACTCTCTGCTGTAAATGTAGGAGAGTGAAGTGATCCAAAGTGTTAAGCATCCTTTTTATAGATGTGAGATGTTATAGAACTGAGAAGCGTATTTGCTAGACAGTAGATCAAATGTTTGCGCATTCCAGATGTAAGCTGTATCAACCAAATCATTTTAAAGCAGATGTCATCTGTTTCGTTACACAAACCAGCTTTCCTCCTCAGTGTTGATACACATTACATAGTTAACAGTCAGTCAGCTGAAGTCCGATTCAGAAAAAGCACAGTTACAGAATTCAAGAACCATTTAAAATCATAAAGGAAATGGAAATCTGTCCATTATGTGATAACAGCTAGGTGGGCTGGAGTGTGTGAGGCAATAATATCCTCTTAGAGATAAACACTGAAGCAAATCCAAGATGTTTATCATTAGCAAGTGGGTATTGCTGCCAAATTTTAAAGTGGCACCTAGAAGCGGCTGCTGCTAAGGAGCATCTTTTCATATCAAAGTGAACATCTTTGGTGCTAGAGCAAATTAAAATGATATTATACCGAACCCAGAAAAACTTTTCAAAATATACTATTTAGACACACCAGAGCTTATATTTCAATTATGCTCTGTACTTATCGCCCTCATTCTTTATTGCTGGCGACATTTACATGAAAACAGCATCTGAGCCCCCAGATTTCATCTCACTCTACTGCTTTTCTCTCTTGAAGCAGCAGTATTTGCTAGTAAATAATGTTATCATATAATAGTTATTTTTAGCAGGAATGTATTTCTGACATCCTTATGTCCATCCTTAGTGTATTATTTGTTAGATATTTTTAAAATATATTTTATATCTAATTTTGTAATTAATGACAGAAGTCATTAAAGATGTCCACCCCTGGCAGTTTTTAAAATTTCTGTAGATGATTATAGCTGTTGAACATACATGCTAGATGCATGCTCTGGAGTATTAGGATGGTGTTACCATATGTTTCGAATGGGAACCAGCACAATGCCATACCAAGATATTTATTTTTTATGCCAGACATGGCATAAGAGCAGAAACTTTTAAAGACTTAAAAAGCCTGTGTTTTACTTTAGAATTGAGCAAAAACCAAAAGAAAAATTGGTGTATTGATGTTTTTGCCAGGAAAAACATTATTTCTGGAAAAACAACTACATGATAATCAACAAATACTTAAGCAATAAGGCACGACAGGGTGTGGGTTATTGGGGGATTTACCCACGCCTTGTGTGGTGTGTCAGGAGATGCAGCCGAGTGACTTTACAACACAAGAAGTGGATAAATCCCACAATAACCCACAGCCCAGAGTACCTTATTGTGATTATACAATGGACCCATGTATAAAATAAATTTTAAATGTGTCTAAGTATGTTTTTTATAAATGCCATTTCTTAGCCATGGGTTATTACAGGATATACCACTGTCATGTAATATGTGTTGACCAATGAGGTTACAGGATTTTCATACCCCATGGTATAATGTTGCTTTAATGCTGTGCTTGTGACGTCATACTCCTTTCAATGGCAACTGATTTCACAAACAGAAAGAGAAGTAAGGGGGAAAGCAGGAGGATGAGATAAAATCTGGAGGACATACTGTGAATCCATTTTTGTTGCAGATGTTCTCTGTTGTATAGAATGAGAAATACAAAATACAGAATATTATTGAAATATATGCTATATTAAGCCTAAATATTGTATTTTGAAATGTTTTCTTGGCTATTGGAAAATCACTTTAAATTTCGGTACCTATGGCATCACCAGATAATGAGATGATGAGACTCCTGTAGTTTTGTGACTCAGACTATTCCTCACAAACCCATTTTACTACCAGAGTGGTACATGTGAAGTGACTGCAGTATGTAGAAAAGGAAGCCTTTGGTAAAAAAACAAATTACTGACAGCTGCAAAATATAAGCCCTCAAGACTTGTAGTTATGGAGTGTCAATTAGTAAACGATAAAAAGCTGATTGCAGGTTGAGTTTATAATACTAAAAAAAATATTTTGCTTCACAGCATGCTACACTCTGTAGACCCTAATTACAGTATAGATTACTGCTAATCAATATTACAAGATTTTATATCTTCACTTCATGCCTGAACGATTTTGCTCAGCAATGCCGTCATTGGCAATTAAGACATTATTCTTTAAAAAAATAAATCATTTATATGCATGTGCTTCATATATGGTTAGTTTGTTTTTGCTTCAGGCTGCCCTGGATGCTGAACACTTCTTTGTTATCCAAAAGATATACCTGTGGAAATGGCCTATACAAACAAGATGTCCATACTGTGCTCAAGTCCCCTATTTGGTCAGTATTTGCACTGTCATGGTCTTTTTTAAAACACATCAGCTTTTCTCACCCTTTGCCAGATCATTATGTGTTCATGCATGACACTCTCCTTAGTAAACTTTGTGGACATTCTGAGAGCAAATAAGTTAGAAATGGTCTACGTATACACTGGAGAGTTAGTAAACAAAACAGTTCTGGTAGAAGGTGCAGTGGAAGGTGACAGAAGACAGTGACACAAGCAGCCAAAGATTAACAAGAAAACAAGATTCTGCTGGTCCACTGGCACAGCAGTAGAGCCACTGAAGGCAGTGCTAGTAGCCTGAGTTTGAAAATGAATCTGGAGTGTAGGGGTTGGCCAGGGGAGGAAGATCGATCATCCTAAAAAATGAAGTCCCCCTCTGGGGAGGGAGGGCAGTGAACTCCACTACAACATTGTTGACATGTGGGTGACAGCATGGCTCAGTTGGTAGCACATTGTCTCTGGGCCAGAAGGTCATAGGTTCTAGCCCCACACTCATACCATAAACACTAGGAGCTGAGTGCAGTACTAAGGGGATGCTGTACTGTCAGAGTGCGCCATTCTTTGGATGAGTCATTAAACTGAGGTCTTGTCTTCCTCTTCTGGTAGTTGTTCAGGTGGATGTAAAACATCTGATGATACTCCTTGAAAAGTGTAGAGGAATTTCCCATGAGTCCAGGTCACATTTATTCTAATTACCAAATATACCACCAACAGCTTAAGTTGGTTCAGTTTCAATTAGTTTACATCTGTATCGTCTCTTCTCCTCCCCTCCAGGACGAGGTTGAAAATAGGTAATATTGTTTAGTCTTCCTTTCCCAGTCAACAAAAGCTCAAATAAAAACACTGCCACCTGGTTGATCACAGGGTGGCAGTGCAGCTTGAATCATTGTGTGGGAGGGGGACTCTGCCTAACATCAGCGAACTATGATGTCCCTGACGTGGTCATCCCTAGGAAGTGAGAAATTCAAGGGAAAATCCCAGTTGTGAGAAGGATGATGTGGACCTATCTCAGACCACTGACCAGCTGTTTGCTGTCCTTCCACACTTTGCAGACCTGCAGGGGTCTGTCTCCACCCTGAATTAAATCTACCATGGAAGGAAATAGAGTAGCGGCAGGGTTGGACTGGCCCACCTGGATACCTGGAAATTTCCAAGTGGGCCCCTCTCAGTTGGGTACCTGGTCACCTTCTGAACTCTGAAAACTTTTGTATTCATCATCTTTTTTCTAATTAAATGGGGTATCTTGGACACTGTAGATAAATGTAAGATGTAATCACAGAGCTAATGTATCAAATTGAAGTGGAATACTGATACAGGTGTGTCACCCTGGGCCCTCCTGTATTGATTTTCCAGGTAGGCCCTTGTATCCTCTCTCCCGGTAGGCCCGCTTTACCCCAGTCTGACCCTGAGTAGCGGGGTATTCCCATTGAGAAGGTGGGGGAAGGAACTGGATAGACTTATGATCTTTCTTTCCTAAAATCATATGTTAGTGTTCCCACACACAATAGGAGTCTTATTCCAACATGATTTACTAGCAGTACAGCTGAAGTTAGACAACCAGAATAACTCAGTCTCAGATTAAAATTTTACATTTTTTTCCAAAATCAGTAGTCTAACTGGGCCTGCATACCCACCAACATTTCACTACGGTGGCATTGCTTCCTCAGGGTGGTGGGTTTTGGTGTCAAACTGTCTACAGTGGCTCAGAGAGATTTGATACATGCATCCTCAACATATACAAAGCTGTCCTTTTGAAAACATCCCCACTTCAGAATTATAAGGCCTGAAACTAGTATAGCTGCCCATCTAGAGCAAGCTGTGCTAGAGAAAAAAAAATCATGCTGGACCTGGCCGAACAGTTCCAGTTTTCTCAAGACTTCAGGAATTGGAACACAAGCCCAGTTATTACAAATTTAGTTGACACCAGGTAAATTAACTTCATTGGCCTACCGGAATAATGCATGAAATCCTTGTAGTTTATATTTAAGCAAAATGACACAAGTTCAACCAATTTATAACCATTTGCTATTTTATTCTCATTTATCAAGTTTTTCTCCTGTGGTCTGGGAATAGTACTGTATTTACTTCCATTCCCTGAACCACTCCCATCTGACAAGCCTCTGGGTCATGCTCATCTAATGGTCTGTACTGCTCCTTCCCACTATGGCCTACCTTCGTTACATCCCCTGTTTGTCCCCTGAGGTGGTAGCCATGAGGGGGATGCAGATACTTCCTGCATGCATTCTCCTGACTGGGAGAGGCTGGACCAGTAGGAGTAGTTGTGAAGAAATGCTGAATTTAACTTACTAACATACTATTTGCCAGCAGATTAGGCCTTACGGTCTATCGAGTCTGCTCGAACCTCAGATCCCTAGTTGGGTGCCGAGGCCTCCCCTCCCTTGTGTTCCAGAAACCCCTATCATCCGTCCCCACCCCCCGGGACAGGCCATCATCTGATACATCCACTTTCTGTGTCTGTCCCACCCTCTCTTGAAGCCCTCCACTGTGGATCTCTGACCAGCTCGCCTGGCAGTGCATTCAAGGGTCCACCACCCTCTCAGTGAAAAACCTCCTCCTCTTTTCCCCTCACCCTTCCACCTTCCAACTTCAAACCATGCCCTCTGGTGATACCTCCTGCTTTAGTCTAAAGATCCCTCCATGTTTACCCTATTTATTCCTTGAGGTACTTGAAGACCTCAATCATGTCCCCGTCTCTCCTCTCCTCCAATGAAAACAGGCAGAGCTCCTCAAATCTGTCCTCATATGTCAAATCCCTAGCCTCGTATCATCTTAGTTGCCCTCCTGTGCACTCTCCAGGAGCTGTATGTCCCTCTTCAAGTGTGGTCTCCAGTACTGTACACAGTACTCAAGGTGTGGTCTAACCAGTCCATTGTACAGCGCAGAATCACTTCCTTGCTTCTAGAGGATCCCCCTCACGATGCATCCCAACATCCTGTTTGCCTTGCTAGCCGCTCTCCTGCACTGCTCAGAGTTATTCATACATGCATCCACCATGATCCCTAGGTCTTTTCCCCTATTGAGGCCTCCAGCGCCCCTCCCAGGGGTGTATCTGTGTTTAGAGGTTTCCCAAGATGCAACACCTTGCACTTGGTGATATTGAAATTTAATTCCATGTGTGAGCCCAGCTTCCAGGGTGTCCAGGTCCCTTGCAGGCCAACCTCCTCTTCTCCTCAACCACTGCTCCCATCTTGGAGTCATCAGCGAAGAGACTCATTTCACACCCTATACCCTCCCTGATGTCCGATATGCATGCATTAAACAGGATCGGACCCAGGACTGAGCCCTGCGGTACCCCACTACCAACCTCTCTAGGGTTCGAGAGCTCCCCACAGACCACTACTCTCTGGGTGTGTCCAGCTAGCCAGTTTTCAATCCATCTGACCATCAAAGGGCCTACTCCTAACCCCATTAGTTTCTCCACCAGACCATTGTGGGGGACAGAGTCAAACGCCTTGCTGAAGTCCATGAATAATACATCCACAGGCTTTTCCCAGTCCAGTTCTGATGTTACCCATTCGTAGAACTCCACAAGATTGGTTTGACATGATCTACCTAGCACAAACCCATGTTGCTGACTATCCAGACCTCCCACCTCCTCCAAGTACACCCCCAATCGTTCCTTTAGTATACTCTCCATTAATTTTCCCACCACCGAGGTCAAACTGATGGGTCTATAGTTACCTGGTACTTCCTCGACCCCTTTGGATTGGCACCACCGTGCCTCTAGTCAATCCTAAGTACCTCCTGTCTCAAGTGACTTGTTGAAGAGCTCCGCCAGGTGCAGTCAGTATGTCCGCCAATTCCCATAGTACTCTCAGATGAATGCCATCAGGCCCAGGAGATTTGTCTTTCTTTAGGGCCTTGAGGCTAACTGCACCCTTGGCGGAGATAGCATCATCCATCCCTCCACCTTATTGGCCTTTTTATCCTTATCCAGATGTGACACCCCTGGGTACCTCTCCTCCCTCTTGCTCCATTTCTGTTGCTCCCTGATCCCACTCACTGCTGCTTCTATCCCCATCATGCCTTGCTTTGTAGATATCCCATCCCCCTCCCTAGTGAACACAGAGGCAAAGTACTCGTTAAATACCTCTGCCTGGTCCCTCGACTCTTCCACCCACCCTCTTTCTGATCTCAATCTGCTGAGGTGGCCCTTAGTTTTTCTCCGCTCCCCAATGTACCGGAAGAACCCCTTTTCCCCTCCCTGTATCCCCTGTGCCAGCCGTTGCTCTTTACTGGACTTTGCTCCCCTCACCATCCAGGTCACTTTTCTAGATGCAAGATGGTACATTTCCTTATCCCTATGCCCTCTTGTTGTTTTATATTTTTTGTAGGCCGCCTTATTTTCTCTGACCGCTACCTGTACCTCACTGGACCACCAGCATGGTTTATGTGACCTTGCTCCCTTTCGTTTCAACTTAGCGCAGATCCTGACTGCCTCATAAAGTCCCCGGTTTATGACCTCCCATCTCCTTTCCACACTTGTCATTGATGTAATCCCCTTCAAGTGATCCATGAGAATATTTCCCATGCCCACAAAGTCTGCCACCCTGAAGTCCACTGCCAGTGTCCTCGATCTCACCCCCCCTTCCCCCATGCTTATTTGAAACCATACAGTATTGTGGTCGCTCCCAGTCAGGGGGTCCTCTACAACCAGGTCCCTTACCAGATCCCCATCTGCCAGAATCAAGTCCAGGACATGCCCCTCCCTTGTGGGCTCCATCACATGCTGTGTAAGAACACATCCTGGAAGCCGTCCAGCAGCCTCTGCTCCTTGGCCACCTTAGGGACATGGTTCCCCAGTTTGTACCTGGCATATTAAGGTCCCCCATCAACACCACTCCTTCCCTTTGGTCCACACTGGGCAATGATGTTGTCAGCAACCATCCTCTAGAACATCACTCATCCCGGTGGCCTCATACTACACCCAGCTTCACCTTATCTCCTGCTGGGGATTGTAAGGTGACCCATAAGGCCTCCACGTTTCCCTCTGCCTCTTCTACCATAGCAATTTCTATGTCATCTCTAATGAACATAGCCACTCCACCCCCTCTGCCCTCCTTTCTATCCTTCCTAAGCATAGTGTCCCCTGCCGTTTAGGTCCCAGTCATGGTTTTGTTGGTCACGTCTCCGTGACCGCGCCACATCCACCCCTCGAACGGCATGGCCTGGAACTCTGGCAACTTGTTTCCAAACTCCTGGCATTTACTAACACCAACCCCACCCCTTATCCCTGATCCTCTTTGTCAACCCCACCCAGGTTCCTTATACTTCATCCTCCTCTGCTCCTCCTGAAACCTTCACCCCAGTCTGTTTCCCTTTCCCCTTGGGTTTGAAGGCCACTCCCCTCATTTGGAGGAGAGGGCTTCTGGTCAGCCCCTCCCTTATCTCTTCCCCCCCTCACAAGTTTAAACCCCACCTTTCTTGAATGTAGTCAGCTATCCCCTGTTTAAGGACTTCCTTCCCTAATGGGGCAAGATGAAGCCTGTCCTAGGCATACAGTCCCTTATCCTCCCAAACTCCTTTCCAGTTCCCTAACACCCCCAACCCACTCTCTTCACCCCACTTCCTGAGCCAGTCATTAACCTCTGTGATCTTCATTTTTTTCTCCACTGAGGCCTTTGGTACTGGCAATATCTCTGAAAAGGAAATGTTGCATCCATTATCCCAACAGACTCTGGCAAGTTCTTGGAACCTTGCTTGGATTTCCAAAATGCTGTTTCCCTCTAGATCGTTAGTTCCCAAATGCACTAGAAAATCTGGTTTCCCTCCACAATCCATAACCAGTTCATACACCATGAACTTTGCTCTGTACACTGTCAGACCAGAGATGCTCACTACCTTCACCTGGCTATGGCATCCACCCCCCATCCCTCCCACTGGATACCTCTAATCATCGAGTCTCCCAATAACAGAACCTTAACACCGCCATCATCCTTATGGTTACCTCCACTATGCCCTCTCAGCCCCCATCCCCCCTTTATTCGTGATCTCAATTCCATGGGAGTCTTCCTTCCTTATTGGAGACCCCCTTGTCACCCTTCCCTTTCTGCCTCCCTCGTTATTTTGCCCACTTAAGTCAGACCCCCTTTGAATAGGTGTCCCCTTTAACTCTCTCTATCCGAACCATTTATCCTGGCCCTGATGGTTTCTCCTTCCCACACTGCCATCCTCCCCTTGTAATAGTACCCTGCCTCCAGAGGCTCTCTGTGGGTCCCTTAGCTAGGGCCCCATCCTTGGTACTGACCCCTGCTGCTGAAGGGCTCCTCTCCACCTCCTTGTCTCCCAGTTTCTCTCCAGTCATGCTCTCCTCCCTCATGTCTGCAATATGTTGCATCTCCCCCATCTGCTTAACATTTATGTTTCCCCTTCTTCCTCTGGGACTACTTCTATCCTTCCCATTGCCGGTCTGTGATGCCCTATGGGTATCCGACTCCCTCCCCCCCGGCCTCTGTATCAGTTTCCTCATTTTCACCAACCCCTTCCTCCCCCTCTAGGTTACTTAGTAGCTCAAATTTATTGTGACACTCTATGTCAGCCTCCATCAAGCAACCCGAGCTTCCCCTGACTGCACCTCTAAACTGCCCCTCTTCTTCCCCTCTTGCTCTGTTCTCCTTAGGAGCTCCCTTCCCACAGTCTGCTGTTTTAGGCTTCCCCACAACAGCCCCTTCCTTCTCAATGTCTGCTCTACTAGTCTTCCCCACAACAGCCCCTCCTGACTCTTCCCCCTCCACTCTCTTTGTATTCGGAATGTTCACCCCGTACGCTTTCCCCTTAGCGTCAACATCCCTATCTAAGGGTCCTCTGTCCCTAATATCCCCCCTCCTGCTTGTTGTAACATAACGTCCTGTAATTTCAGAGCGTTGCCCCAGTCTCCCCTCAGCCCCACCCTCTGCTGCCCATATCCACACCCCTTATCCTGGACAGCCCCCAGCTCCCCAGCTTACTCCTTAACCAATATACCCCACTTCTGATATAAGATAGCTGTTCACAGAGTGGGCAGCCTCCCTCTCCAGGCCCAATTGAGAATTATTGCCATCCCACAGCTCAGTAGCTACAACCCTTCCGAAAGATGCTCGCCATGGTGGAATATGGCCACCCTGTTTGTCCCCTCTGTTTATAATGGCACACCCTTTCTCAGTCCTTCCTCCTGGAATACAGTTTCTCTCTATACTGACTGCAGTTATTTACAAACCCAATTTCAACCCCACCAATAAAGTTCCCAAGTCTCACAAACACATACAGTCCAGTGTGTGTCCAGTCCCACTAACCGTGTGTGTATGCAGACATCAGGTATTGTATGATGTCACAGGCCCACCAGTTCCTGTTGCTTCGAATTTCAGTCCCAAACAGAAATACACAGCCCTTCAATCCCAACCCCCAGTGGCTTTTCAGTATTTAAGAAAGCCTACAAAACAGGGTGGGTGGGAGGGCTCTTACCAACACCAGGCAAACATCACATTTAAATTTCACTCTAATTATCACTGCCAAACAAGTGTTCCCAAGCCTCAAAAGTTACAATATCACAGCCCAAGTAACAGTTCTAACTCAAAGTAGTAATTTTTAACTCACAGAACTAATTTCACATACAAAACTATTCAAATATTTCAGTTAAAACAGAATATAACCCCAGACCTCTGTCCTTACCAGTCTCCTGCTTACGTTCCCAAGTGAACAATGAAAGACAAGGTGATTTCTGTTAATTTCCCCTCCCCCTAACACCAGGCAAACATCACATTTAAATTTCACTCTAATTATCACTGCCAAACAAGTGTTCCCAAGCCTCAAAAGTTACAATATCACAGCCCAAGTAACAGTTCTAACTCAAAGTAGTAATTTTTAACTCACAGAACTAATTTCACATACAAAACTATTCAAATATTTCAGTTAAAACAGAATATAACACCAGACCTCTGTCCTTACCAGCCTCCTGCTTATGTTCCCAAGTGAACAATGAAAGACAAGGTGATTTCTGTTAATTTCCTCCCTAACACCAGGCAAACATCACATTTAAATTTCACTCTAATTATCACTGCCAAACAAGTGTTCCCAAGCCTCAAAAGTTACAATGTCACAGCCCAAGTAACAGTTCTAACTCAGAGTAGTAATTTTTAACTCACAGAACTAATTTCACGTACAAAACTATTCAAATATTTCAGTTAAAACAGAATATAACCCCAGACCTCTGTCCTTACCAGCCTCCTGCTTATGTTCCCCATTTCTCCAATGTTTACTCATAACTTTTTTGTGCCAGATTTTGGCCCCACATTTTCAACATATCCATTGTATTACCCTCCTTCGTGAACAAGGCAGTTGTCCTTTTTCAAATCCTGAACAATCCTGAACCTGGTCCTCACTAATAGCCCAAGAATATCCAATGTCCATGTCGGTATCAATCCAGGAGCCAGTGATCATAAGTCTGTCTGGCTACAAATTAATAATATGGGGGTTCCAGGACACACCAGACTAAAGGTTATCGACTTCAAAAAGGCAGACTTCCAGAAGATGAGATCCAGCATTAAAGCATTGCTGAGAGACAGATCCGCAGGGGATGTAAAAGCTCGCTGGAAAAACTTAAAAGACTTACTAAACGTGTTAACAGCAGAATGCACATAGCTAGTTACTAAATCTAAAAGGAAGAGAAACCCCCTCTGGTTTACTAGAGAAGTAGCACTAAAGATTAGAGAAAAGAAACAAGCCTTTAGGCAGTTCAAGGAGTCACAGAGGGAAGGGCATAGGGAGCTCTACAAGGAGAAGCTCAAGGAGGCTAGAAAGGCTATCAGGTTAGCAAAAGCCCAAATGGAGGAAAAAATAGCGCTTGGAAGCAAGAAGGGGGATAAAACCTTTTTTTAGATACATCAGCGAGAAAAGGAATAACAAAGGGGGGATAGTCAGAGTGTCAACAAGCAACGGTCAAATAGTGGAAAAAGACAAAGACAAAGCTGAAGCACTCTATGCATTCTTTTGCTCAATCTTCACAAATAAGCAGAATGGTAGCGGTCCAGCACTAAACAGAACAGATCACCTTGCACAGGAGGTAGACACAAGCCCCTTCACAAAGGAAAAGGGTGCTGAAAGAATTAGAAAAATTGAGGACAGACAAAGCTATGGGACTGGACAGTATTAACCCAAGAATACTGAGAGAGCTTCAAGAAGAAATAGCTGCACCATTAGTTGAGCTATACAGTGAATCTCTGGAAAGCGGCAAGGTGCCACTTGACTGGAAAAGGGCTACTGTGGTACCCTTGCATAGAAGTGGCAGCAGGAAGGAGGCAGGAAATTACCGCCTGGTCAGCTTGATCTCAGTGGTGGATAAAGTCATGGAGACACTACTTAAAGAAAGGATAGTAGACTTCCTAAAAGAGGCAGGAAAATTCGACCCAAACAACACGGATTTATCACAGGTAGAACATGTCAGACTAACCTGATTGAATTCTTCAATTGGGTGACCAAAGCAGTGGACAGGGGTGGGGACAGTGGACGTGGTGTAACTGGACTTCAGCAAAGCCTTTGGCATCGTCCCACATAGGAGGCTGCTCAAAAAACTTGAACACACAGGTGTCGGTCATAAGATAGTAAGCTGGGTAGCACACTGGCAGCAGGATAGAACTCAGAAAATCACAGTAAATAGCACCATGTCCAAAGAAGGTTTTGTAACCAGCACAGTCCCTCAGGGATCAGTGCTGGGTCTAGTCCTCTTCGGTGTATTCATCAGCAACATTGCTGATGGTCTTGAGGGTAAAGTCTGCTTGTTTGCTGACAATACAAAACTATGTAATAGGGTGAATAATCAGGAGGGAGCCTCCAGTGTGAAGGAGGATCTCAAGAAACTTGAACAGCAGTCCAACAACTGGCAAATTAGATTTAATGCTATAAAATGCAAAGTGATGCACCTGGGAAAACAGAACCCAAGAACTCAATACTTCCTAGATGGGCATCGACTTGAAGAGACCAGGACTGAACGGGACTTAGACATAATCATATCAGATGATCTTAAAGTAGGGAATCGATGCGAAAAAGTGGCATGAAAAGCAAGCAGTATCATCTGATGCATAGGCAGGGGAATAACTAGCAGGAAACAAGAAGTGATCATTCCATGCTGTAGATCCCTGGTGAGGCTACACCTGGAGTACTGCATCCAGTTCTGGAGGCCCCACCTGAAGAAGGACATAGAGCGTTTGGATTCAATTCAGCGAAGGGCCACAAAGATGGTGCCAGGCCTCCATCACAAGCCATATGAGTCTAGACTCCAAGACCTAAGCTTGTACTCTCTGGAACACAGAAAGGACGGAGGGGATATGGTTGAGAAACCAAGCTTGTTTTCTAACCAGACCCCAAAGTATTTAAAAGCTGAGACAATTTCAAGAGGGGAGCCATCTGGGGTGGTGAAAACAGGGGGAACAGGAGTGTTGCAAATTTTGGTCTCATTCCAAAGGTCATAGAGACTATTTTCTTAGTACTGACCTGCAGTTGGTTAGCCTGGAACCAGTTTAGTATGTTGTTAAAATCTTGCTAGTGAGGGGCCAGCAGATCAGGGTTTGAGGGGCTGGAGGTGTAGATGACCGTGTCATCCACATACATGTGGATTTGGGTGTGTGAGCAAACTTAGGGGAAGTTGTTGATGAAAAGGGAGAAAATGATAGGGCCAAGGATGGACCCTTGGGGGACCCCAGCAAGGATAGGGAGAGGAGGTGATAGAGCACAGCTCCCCAGAACTGACTGATGCCTGTTCATGAGGTATGAGCTGAACCAGTTCACTACTGGTGCTGCTAGGCCAACTGAGTGTAATTTGCCTAGAATGACTGAGTGGGACACTGAATCAAATGTCTTTGCCAGACTGATGAAGACTGTGGCAGTGATGAAACCCAGATCCATGCTTGAGAGAATGGAGTCTGTGAACCACTGTAGGGAGGATTTAGTAGAATGGTGCTTCCTAAAGCCAGCTTGGACTGGGGAGAGGGTGTTGATGGCAGTGAGGACATCAGGAATCTTAGTGTAGACTAGCCACTCCTGAAGTTTGGCTAGGGATGGGAGGAGGGAAATAGGATGGTAGTTCCCAGGAGAGATGGGGTCACCAGCTTTATAGAGAGGCAGGACCATGGCCAATTTCCAGGCCAATGAGACCATGCTTGCGGAGAGGGACAGATTCAACAAGTGTGTGATGGGGAAGACAATGGCAGGAGCAGAGATATGAAGGAGCTTTGGGCCAGTGCCATCTGGGCTATTTTTAGCTGGGTTAAGGGACATAATTGCGTGGTAAACTTCCTGTTAGTAGATAAGGGGAAATGGTGGCCCTTGTGGAGAGCAGGATGGGGGGTCAGAGGAGGCTGATGTACAGGTTTCAGGAAGTAAACATGTGCTAAAGAATTTGTTTAAGGTGTCCATGACTGTGGTAGGGTCTGAGACGAGAGAGCCATCCACTGAGAGGACAGTGGTAGATGACTGGGGGGGTGGGGTGTCAAAGAAAGAGTGGATTGTTTTCCAGGATTTTGAGGGGAGCCATGGCTGGAGAAGAGGTGGTCCTTAAAGTAGTTTGCTTTAGTTGTCTGGACAGCCTTTGTGCAAGTGTTTCTTAGGGATCTGTACATTTGGAGGTCAGCCTGGGTCTGAGAGGATTTGTAGGTTGCCCACGCTCGGTCTCGCAATTTGCATAGGGAGATAAGGTCAGCATTGATCCAGGGTTGGTGGATACGTTTTACCTTCACTTTTTTTAGGGGAGTGTGTATGTTCCATACTTTGGTAAGATTACTGATAAATGATTCTAGGGCAGAGTTAACGTCGGGGGGCAAAGAACACAGGGAACCAGTTGGCACTGAAGAGGTCTTGTAGGAGGGAGTTGGCCAGGAGGAGGAGTGTAAATGGAGGAAGTGCAAGGTAGTATCAGCTGAACGAGCACTAAGACTGAACAATTACCAGTACCTCAGTGGGAACAGGCCTGCTGTGCACTGAATGAGGTCCTAGGCCCAGCTGCATGGCAGAAAAGCTGAGAGAGAAAACAAAATGTATTGAAAGTACCCTAATTCAATAATAACATCAAGGGACACCAGGGGCTGATTTAGGTGAGAACTAAGACATGACACGTGTTGGTAGCATGTTATGTTCACATACTAGGTGATGGACAGTGAGCCAGTAGCTTTAAACACCAAGAGGTGCATTATGTGGATAGAGCATAATACCCAAACTCAAGAATGTCTTATTGCAGCTATTAATAAGTATTTAATAATAACTGAATCAGATTGTTGTTAAGGGTACTTTCATTCAGTGCATAGGTTTTGTAATTTAGTGCTGCTGAGTCATTAGGGCTGCTTCCTGTTTAATATATCAGAGTTCTGTCTGGTAGGTTTTAATTAATTAATTCATTTATTTATTTATTTATTTATTTATGCCTCAGATTACAATACTTTTGAGCAAGAGAGTCTTTTACAAAGGTTCCACATCAGGATTAGAAATACAGCAAAGTATAAATTCACCTGCAAAGTTAACTCGAAGTAGGCAACTTCGAATTCACATAGTACTACGCGAAATTTCCATTAAAAGGTTAAAATTCGCCTTTAATGGACTTCCCGTTGTTCACTTCAAGTTACAGTTTGAGAAGGTGAAGTTGGTAAGAAACAGCCCACAGATCACATGTCTGACTTTGTATGGGTTGAACTTGTAACAATACTCATGCTGTTATAAACCATGCCGTCATTATCATAACTACCAGCAGGGACAACAGCATCTCCAACCAGCATTGAAGCAACTGATTTTGCTGTGAAAAACAGAGTCTGAGAAATCCCTTTACTTGCAGCAACTAGTACTTTTCCCTTCTGCTGTGTACTACCATGGCAACGGCCACAGCCACGACCACTCTTAACACTGCTAGACTTGCTAGCACCTGATGAACCTGCCTCATCATCACAACAACTGCCACTGATAATACCCTTAGAGAAATATAAGTGTGCTGTGTACATGCAGAATGCATGCCACATGCTTAATTGTGCAATGTTTGCATGCAGTTCGCATACGCAAAGTAAACCTATGCGAACCAGGTCTAAAAAGCAAATCAGGTTCTCATGCTGCAAGCTTGACATGTACGCAGCAGGTAAGCTGGTGTGAACATCTTCTAAAAATTACATCAGGTTCATGTATTGCACGCTTGATATGAGTGCAGCAGTTAGGCTGGTGTAAAAATCATTTAAACATTACATCAGGTTCATATACTGCACACTTGCCATGTGTGCAGCAGCAAAGCTGGTACAAACTTCATCTAAAAATACACATCAGTTTTTAATTTTTATACTACTGTTAGCAATTAGAGTCATTAAAATACATTTGTATTTGAAGTCCCATAAAAATTAGGTAAACTCATTAATTCTGTTCCTTTTGCAAGAATGGCTTTTGATTTGGGTCTTTAAATTGCAATTAATTGCTAAAGTATTGTTTTCCTATTGCATTACATGCCTAGGATATAGCCAGTCAACATCCCCCATTCCAGATATACGAAGAGGGGCCTCTGTGTTGTGAAGCCCAACCTTTTTGTTTTGGGCCCTGCAAATCCCCTTATACATATTTAGTGCTACAAACGCATTTCTCCATGACTATTTTGGCTCACTTACTTTCCCTTTGTCATTCTGGATGAAGCATATAAACTATGACCATGCTCAGCACTCTGTGCTAAGTAGTGTCTTGGAAGCATGCACCATACCTCTCAATTTGTCACTGAAATGAGGGTCATGGACATTCAAAATGAAGGACGATGAGGGACACTAACCCACATGATGATTAGGACACATCGTGAAACATGGAGATACGGTACCTCAGAACACAGTGGAAGCCATTGCATTAGCACATAAGAATTAATTTCTACCATAAGCAGGGGTGCCATTTACAGTAGGTAGGGAAGAGGGTGGCAGTTGCCTCCCCCTGTATTTGTGCCTAGGTTGTTCTTATGGTGTGGCAATAATGGCTTTAAATTTGGATTTAATCTTTGGCACAGTAAGTGCCCACCTGGCTGTGTGTGCTCACTCTGCAGGTACTCTCCAGACTCGACTGTGTCTGTATTGTGTTGTCCACTCTCTCTACCTATTAACGGTGGCACAATCACATGTGATGTGGATGAGATCCAGCCAAGAAAGAGCACTTGAGTCTTCAAGTGTGACACTGTCTTTCCCGCCAGAGTAGACAGACTGCACACTATAGCTTGGAGGAGTCAGTGAGCACTGAACTGTCATTAGCAGTGTTGTGGCAGCATATTTTTGTTGGTCTACTCTTAGTGAGTCTCCACCTCCCCTGGTGGCTGAAGGGGCAGAGGGTGAGCTAGATGCTAACTCAAGACTAGGCTACCTATTTACTCTAGTATGCTCATCTTGCAAAAAAAACAGCACAGACCTTCATGACAGCAAGCTAGGCTTAGCAGCAGTGGTGACAGCAGTGTGGGTAGCCTTCATAGACCTTGATCAGTGCTGTGCAGTAGCAGCCACAGCAGCAACCAAGCAAGAAGCAAGCAATTCAGGCTGGGTTGGTGAGGTTGGTGAGGTAACTTGGTCACGGACCACGTTGGGGACCTGTGATGGTTGGTTCTAGCATCTAGCTTCTTGATGAAGAAGAGGGGGGGCAGATAAAAAACTGTGCTGGTGGCACACTGTGCCAGGATGCAGGTTCTGGTCATATGGCCAGGTAAGTAAAAGTAAATAATATTTTTACAGGGAAATTGGGGAAGGAAGACTTAAATATTGATGTGTTTTTCATGTTTCTTCACCTTTGAGCAGCTTCATGACCCATAGGGGATGGGTATTGAATGGAATGAAGTAGGGGAGACACATTGGGACAAAGTTAATATTTTTTGGGGAGGACAGAACTTCAGCCAGGAAAAAACTGGTTAGTAACTCGATGGGTTTAAGACCAAATTTGCTGCATTGCTCCAGGGTATATACAGATGAATCTTATACATTTGAATTTTTCCTGATTTGCATATCACATTTCAGTCAAAACAAATACGTTTTACCTTTTAGAGATGTTACAGGTATTCTATAGCGGTCCCTTGCATTCATGGACAGTTGAGCTGCATGATATGCACAGACTATTGGGGCCCCACTATAGTCAGGCTTATGCCCTCCTGACCTCCACATCCCCACGCTCAGGCACATTATGACAAAGTGCAAAGGAGACTGCAGGGATGCGCACCATTGAAATGAATGGGGGTATTTTTTTATTACTATTTCATACATTATTTATTTATTTATTAAACTTTCGGGTTTACAACCTTTGAGTCAGAGACTCATTTCCAAAGGCAGCACGTCATAGACTTATATACAGAGGTAGGGTTAACATACTTAGGTGTGTACATAGATGAGATTGCAGTGAATAACATAAGTTGAGTATGTACAAGAGTTGCATAATGTGATTACAGAAGATAGACATTAGGTTGTTTGCATACAATTGTTACATGTGATAAAGACAGGTAATAATAAACAGTCTTAGGCAGGATGTAGACCTGACAGTGTTGTGTACTACAAAGTACAGAGTTAGCAGGGAACACCTCTATTAATTGGGAAAAGAGCTGGGGTAAAGGGAGAGGTGCAGGAGGAGACTCAATTGTTAGGGGCATAAGGGAATTATGGGCAGTCACACCCATTGCTGGACTGAAGGTGTTCCTTTAAGAGGGTTTTAAACAGGCTAAGCTTTGGTTTGGATGTAATGGGGTAAGGAATGGCATTCATCCAGAGAGGAGCATGGTAGGCAAAGATTCACTGTCCAAGTGAGGTTCTGAGTCAGAGGATGACAAATGGGGATTTAATGGAGTTGCGGGTGGTTTTCGTAATGGGGGTGGGGGTCAGGAAGGGGGTGAGGCTGGGGGGGCCCCATGGTTATCTTTTTGGCCTTGAGGCAGGTGTGATATTTTAGTCTGTTGTCAAAGTTGAGCTAGCTGGACTGCTGGTAGAGGGAACAAGTGTGAGTGTAGCTGTCACAGCTTAATATTAGGTGGCAGGCCTTGTTGAGGGTTACTCTAACTCTCTGGAGGGATATGGTGTTGGCTGCGCCATAGATCAGTATGCCATAGTCTATGAGGGCAAGGATAGAGGAGGAGACTACAAGGCAGAGGGCGTCGATAGTGAGGTAACGTTTGACCCGGTGGAGTAAACCGATCCTGGTATTGACAGCAGTGCAGAGGTGATGAATGTGGCTGTGGAAATTGAGAGCAGGGTCAATGTGGATACCGAGGTACTTGGAGGAGGTAACCTGGTCAAGGGGTAGGGATTGGGAGTTGAGAATACTGAGGGTGTGGTGTGGTGGAGTTAGGCTACACCCTCGGCTGTGACTGATGGACCACTTTTCTATCTTCTTATTTCCAAACAACAGTTAATGCTTTTTTCTTTGCTTTTCTTCTCCCCCCCCCCACCCTAGGTTGGCTACCTAGCGTAGCTCTTTACTATCCCTATTAAATTTCCTACTAGTTCTCCCTCTTCATTATTTTTCCATTTCCATCCATCCAGTCCCTGGAATGATGCCAAACATCCAGAGAGGTGTTGTGTAAAGTGCATAAGTGCATTTTGTGTACAAAAAAACCATGAAGGCTATTTTAAATATGAATGAATACAGTTAGGAAAGCCTTTTTAAAGAAAAAGGAGTCAGAAGTCATATAAAACAATAATAATGTCATGATTAGTACAATTATAAGAAATCCTAAAGGTATTTTCATAAATTCACATTATAAACTTGTTACTGTATAGGTTCTATGTATAAAAGAGCGTAGTCACTGTGGATCAGAGATATAGAAAGTCAATATCTGTGGATATATACACTGTACTTTTAACTGAACCAGGAAGTCCCCTAAAATAACCCCTCCTCCCTTGGTTTTGAAACGACATGTTCAGACATGAAGCAACATGTCCAGACTTGTAAATAGAAGAGTGCTCAGTCAGGTGATCCCACCTAAAAGGTATAAATACCTCTTCAGTGAGTTTACTTCAATTCAGCCCAGTGGGGCTCAGCCCTGATAGAGAGAGGAGAGAGGTTCAAGTGCTACTGTAGACAAGCTGTTGAATGCAGATGAGAAGGGTCATAGGAGCTCTAAGATCCAGGACTGCATTATGGGAGAAACTACTGATGTTAAGTAGTGATTTTCTTTGCAATTTGTTTTTGTTTTCATTTATTATTTTTCAAACTTTTGAAAAATAAATATCACACCAAGGTGTGTGTTAAACCTGTAAATTTGCGTTGTCTGAAGTTTACTACCACACTCTGTGACAAACTTGGTGTTAGAAGTGGGATAGTACTGGTGGTCCAGAGAAACAAGGGGGAGACCAGTACCCAGATACCAGCCCTGGTATCCAGACATGGGGGCAAAGAGCAGGATGACATACCTCCAGGATCTCATAGATGCCAAGGATCTGTTGAAGGAGGAGTGGTTTCCCGGTGTGCATACCAGAGCCCAGGTGAGAAGGACCGGAGGGGAATTACTAACCAGATTGGAGTTTGATGGAACGCGAAGGTGGACCAGTGCCAGAGAGAGGTGGAGCACCACTGCCAGGTGCTGATGGAGGGTTCCCAACCAGAGGATTTTGTGGCAGAGGACCAGGATCCATGGGTTCTAGAGGAGGAGGACCCCTGATGGAACCTTTGCTGCCTGTCACTTTTGAAATCCCATTATTACCCATTTTTCTGGGCTCCTGCTACTTGGAGGATGATGAGATGAAGGCCCCAGGTAAGACTGTTTCAGGACATTTGCATCCTGGGGTGAAGACTACAAGCAACATGGAAGACACCATTGTGGTTGAATGGACTTTCCCATGTTTTGAACCCCCTGTGATACGGTATGAAATGTATGAAACATGTAATGTTTAAAATTAATATATCATTAAGGCTGATGCTGAGTACAGTCAGTTGAGGGTACCAGAATGGTGCAACGGTCAAAAGGAAACCCCTGGTATGTTACAAATAAGGGTTGAAAGGAAGCCCCAAAGGTTTTGGAGTTATGAACTGGCTGGTTGATGTTCAGCATGAGAAGTTTCCTTGTCTACCAGAAAATATATGAAAGGGAAATGGATAAATGAAATGTATGAAATGATTACAAGAAATGTATAACATGAAAGAAATGTCATACTGTATGATATAAAATGAGGAACCTAGAGTCATGGAGGATCTAGGTATGGGGTGGAACCTATGATCGGGCCCCTGAGTGGAAACAATGTGTTGGAATGGGATTATAGCTGGGTACAACTCACCTCGGAGAAAGTTGTGGTATAGGCCTGTATGGCTGCCCTGATAGCTAGATGGAGGAAGCTAGAAGTCAGCATAAAACTGCTGTGTATTACTTCCTCTTTTTTAATGTACTGATGAAGGTACGATAGTGGGTGCAAGGGCTGAAATGACGCCAAGTGATGGGTATGGAGGAAGCTTGAAGTCAGCATAAAACTGCTGTGTATTACTTCCTCTTTTTTAATGTACTAATGAAGGTATGATAGAGGGTGCACAAGGTTCTGAAATGATGCCAAGTAATGGGTGCTGAAAAATGATGCCAAGTGATGGATTCTGAAACTATGTTAACTGATGGGTGCTTGATAGTACATATGAAATGTCTGAGTTGTGAAAGTATTGTCATATTGCAGAAACTTGGTATGGTGGACAATACTAATAATAGCTGAATTAAGAGACCCAGGGGTGAAGTTTCATAGTGGGTGAGAGAAAGTTTCAACCAACACCCATTCTACTGTTTTGGTAGAATATTTATGACTGATGGGGATTCTTGAAAAAACAGTATAGTTCTGAGAACTGTTTTTTTCTTAAGGAGGGAGGTGTGTGGCAGAGTTAGGCTATACCCTCGGCTGTGACTGATGGACCACTTTTCTATCTTCTTATTTCCAAGCAACAGTTAATGCTTTTCTCTTTGCTTTTCTCCCCCACCCTAGGTTGGCCACCTAGCGTAGCTCTTTACTATCCCTATTAAACTTCCTACTAGTTCTCTTTTATTCTTTTTCCATTTCCATCCATCCAGTCCCTGGAATGATGCCAAACACCCGGAGAGGTGTTGCATAAAGTGCATAAGTGCATTTTGTATACAAAAAAAACATGAAGGCTATTTTAAATAGGAATGAATACAGTTAGGAAAGCCTTTTTAAAGAAAAAGGAGTCAGAAGTCATATAAAACAAGAATAATGTCATGATTAGTACAGTTATAAGAAATCCTAAAGGTATTTTGATAAATTCACATTATAAACTTGTTACTGTATAAGATTCTATGTATAAAAGAGCTTAGTCACTGTGGATCAGAGATTTAGAAAGTCAATATCTGTGGATATATACACTGTACCTTTAACTGAACCAGGAAGTCACCTGAAATAACCCCTCCCCCCCTTGGTTTTGAAACAACATGTTCAGACATGAAGCAACATGTCCAGACTTGTAACTAGAAGAGGGCTCAGTCAGGTGATCCCACCGAAAAAGATATAAATACCTCTTCAGTGAGTTTACTTCAGTTCAGTGCAGTGGGGCTCAGCCCTGATAGAGAGAGGAGAGAGGTTCAACTGTTACTCTAGACAAGCTGTTGAATACAGATGAGAAGATCCAGGACTGTATTATGGGAGAAACTACTGATGTTAAGTAGTGATTTCCTTAGCAATTTTTTTGTTTTCATTTATTATTTTTCGAACTTTTGAAAAATAAATATCACACCAAGGTGTGTTTTAAACCTGTAAATTTGCCTCGTCTGAAGTTTATTACTACACGCTGTGACATGTGGTCCTTATGTCAACTCTGAGGGTTAGCAAAAAGCATTACTTTTGTTTTTTTGTAATTAAAGACAAGTTGGTGCTCTGTGAACCAGAGCTCCACTTTGGAGAAGGTGTTTTGGAGTTGCAGTTAGAGTTACAGGGGGTCAGAGTGGGAGGTGAACTGAACCGCATCGTCCGTGTACAGTATCAGCTGCCCAGAACATGCCAGGGGGTAGGTGCTAAGGAATAGGCTGAATAGGAGGGGCCCGAGGATGGAACCTTGTGGGACCCCAGATCTGACAGGGAGAGAGGAGGAGAGCATGGAGCCTATCCTAACTTGCTGCATTCAACCTGTGAGGTAGTCAGCGGACCAGCTAGTAGCTTCAAGGGAGAGGCCAGAGTTGGCTAAAGCAGTAAGAAGGAGAGCATGGTTTACTGTGTTGAATGCTTTCAACAGGTCCACAAGACTGTCCCAGTGAGGTGGTCTTTGTCAAGTGCAGAGTGGAGGAGGGACATGATATCCAGCAATTCTGAGGTGGGGCTATGGCCCTGATGGAAGCCGTGCTTCTGCTGGCAGAGCAGGTTGTACTTGGAGAGATGATCAGTCAGTTCATCAGAAACTATTCTTTCCAGGGCTTTTGATGGATTATTGATGGAGAGTTGGAGATTAATGAAGGCCACCGTTCAACTAACAAGGGCCTTGTTAGTAGAACAGTGGCCTTCATTATTCTCCAACTCACCATCATAATGTATAAAATAGTAATAAAAAGTAACTCCATTCATTTCAAGGGGGTATGCCCCAGCACTCTGACCCATGGACATCATCTCTTAAAGACTCCTTCCTCTGGCTCCCTAATACTCAAATGAGACTTTTTACTTATATCTATACTTGGCAGGTTGTCTGTAGCAGCATGGTCGTACCCGCTATAGTGTGTGTGCATGTGAGTGGGGGGGGGGACTGGCCATGTGGGTGTGTGTCAAGTTATTGCTACTTTTGTGTTTGTACCTTAAAGTCTGTTTGCATGGAAGCATTCAAAACTATGGAGAGAAAATAGAAGGAGTACAGGCCAGACAGAAGTAATTAAGTGGTTTTGAGGGTAAGTTTGTGTATTGGGGGTGGGAAAAAACACATGTGTTTCCATTGGTATGTGTGCTACAGTTCAACTATGAAACAGAGATGAGTAAGAGAAGAAAACTGAAAATCATAACAGTGGCTACAAGCATGATGCATGCATGTAGATGTAGTTAGATACAGTATGTATTGAAATACAAGCAAGCCATATGTGTGCAGACAGTATGACTTAATGGTTAAAGGCACTGAACTGCAAGCTAAGAGACTTGGAGGCATGAAGACCTGGGTTTGAACTTCATCAACATCCATTTGTATACAGTATGGTGTGATCCTGAGCAAGTCATTTAACTTTTATGTTTGAAGTTATCAGTGACCACTTGATTTCTGCACACATGCCACATGCATGCAGTCTTTCCCAATTTAATATAAAAATCATGGTTTCCACACTTGCTCGATGCACACATGCCACATGCATGTAATTGGCTCCATTTAACATTTAAATCATACTTACAGCATGCATATCACTTGAGTAGTTTTATGTGTGCAGCATGAAAACATTTCATATAATTATTTCTGTAAGAGTAGACTTCTTGGCAGCAGCACCACAGCCAGAAACAGCTTTGCCACACCATCTCTTCACAGTCATTTTTTAAGATTACCCAGAAAATTAACAGCAACTTTATATTTCTGTAGTTTTGGGGGGATTGGAAGCAAAAAACCAAAGAGATGCAGCTGCACAGGTGCAACACAAGACCTTAACCAGTCTTCAGAAATCTAAAAGTCCAAAAATAATAACTTGTTTTGTTGGGGGGGGGCATACAGCAGTAGTAGTAGTAGTAGTAGTTAGTAGTTACACAGAAGCAGGGAAAAATACTGCAGACAAGCTGAGAAATTCAGAGTACTGTTATTGTGGTGCTGCAATAAAATGTGTATCAATTTACACCATGCACACAAATTAAAGGTTCGGCATAGAAACTTTAAATGTTCAGTAAACTACAATACAGACAGTCTTTTAAAACAGTTGAAAAAATGCCCAAACAGAAAAAACTCATAAAAAATTAAGTGAAGTTGTACTGTGTGTACCTGAACAGACAAATAATAAAAAACTAACGAACCAGAGTTGGAAAAACTGCCTTTCTCACTAATCTTCCTTCTACACCACAGATCCACTCCTCCCCCGAAGCATACCTCTACAGTATATGTCAGTACAGAGGCTGAATGTATTAGATTAACATTCAATATTCACACAAAATCAATAAATGCTCAATGATATAAACACACCAGGTTTTATTACAATCGATGTATTAAATTTTGACACAAAATCTTTTGGCAAAAATGCTTTTTTAAAGGTTTTTCGATGGTTCGAGTCTCAGAGCTCTGAAAGCAAACTGTCTCCAGCTTTCCACTACACATATTACGCTGAACTGAGACGGTACAAGACAATATAGAGCCCATGTGACCTTACATCCCATGAATTACTGCAAAATTCACCATAAAGAGCTAAAAAAAAAGCAAAGTAATGCAAAGTCCATAGAGAACAATGGGAACTTTGCATTACTTCTCATCGCTTTGCAGAATATTACATGAAATTCTGGTTCTATGTGAAATACTTTGCATAGTGAATTTTATGCACTTTGCCCACCTCTAGTCAGGAGTAAACAGTTGTTACAACAAAAGGACATTTGCAGTGTACAGTGACAATATTACAGAAGCAGTTACACACATTTGAACTTAAAGTAAGACATGGTTGCTGTTGGTAGAAGCTAAGGTAATAGTAAAAGACAAAAATACTGTCAGTAGGATGACTTTATCAGAGACAGGATATTAGGTAGCAAAAATTGGCAGATGTGCACATAGCAACATTCAATGGAAAAAACTGAGAGAGAGATACATAGAGTTACAGATAGGTATCAGATAAAAGGTAAATCAAGCAAAGGAGTCAGTAAATGACATTGTCTCTGCTATAGTGGGAGATAGGGGAAGGGAGTGGGGGTGGTAAACCTGAGGCTGTAAAGCTGAGAGGTGAGTAGATGCTGGGCATAAAGGCGACAGATGAGGGGTTAAAAACTACAGTAGTTGGGATGAAGAGTAGATAAAAGAAAGGGTTTAGTATGGGAGAAGCCATGATGCGATGGAGCCTTGTGAATTAGGCATGTTTTTTCATGATCATTTAGTTTTGTCTTTATTTGTGGGGGTGTGGGGGTTGTTTGCAGTGTGTTTTCTGTAGGTTTAAGGGTGGTTGTCTGTGTGCTTTTACTGTTTCTTTATGATAAAAATGATGTATTTTTAGTAGTGAAGGTTCTGAGAGGGCACACTGATGTTTTTGGTATAGAGGCAGGCTGATACAGGAATTTGTTTGCACCCATTGGTTGTGATCTCCCAGTCTAACAGGTACAAACAAGGTTTAGCCTATCAGAATGCAGAATTTGTCCTACCGCTTTTATAATGAACAGTAAAGCCTCCAGGAAGGTCAGAACCATTCTCATACTATCAACTTCTACTAGTGCAAAAGAGGCAATATTAATGGAAATGGTTTAAACAAAACTTGAAATCATGTTTTTTTCAGGCAACTAACAATAGACCACACTCACCCACCATCCAAACAGAACTCTAGTAGGCATGATCCACTGTTAGAGGTCATTTATTTATTTATTACACACAAGATCCTTTAGGCAGAGCCTATTTTCAAAGGATCTAGAGTCATACTGGTAAAATACAAAATAGAGTTTTAGACAATAGGCATATATAATATGAACAGAATAACAATGAAATTATAACAAATTATAAAGCAAAGCATAACAATAAAGGTACAATTTAAATCATATCGCAAGGAGAGAGGGAGGAGGGGAGAGAAGACATGGGGAGGTGGAGCACTGGGGCTAGTAGGAAGTTAGCAGTAAGGAGAGGGAGCATATGGCTGTGAGAGAAATTACTTAAAACAGCCACAGGGGTTTGGATGAGCAAGAGAGGCATGCAGATAGGCCTTGAAACTAGGGAGTGAATCAATAATTTTTAGAGAAGGGGGCTAGAGTTCCACAGTTCAGGGATTCTAAAGGAGAAACATGACTGACCAAGGGAGGTTTTCCAGCAAGGGGGAGCACCAGTGAGTTATGTTCAGTCCCTCTAGTAGTGTATATCAGTCTCAGGTAATCTCTGAGAAAGTGTGATTACATCACAGGAAATGCATCAGGTACAGGTGAAGCCATCCTTGAGGCAGCTGAGCATTCTGTAACAACGGTTCCTTTCTGCCAGAGGTTGCACCTTGTATGTTGGATTAATTTGCCAGACTTGCTTGGAATAAATTATTTTTGCACTACAAAGGACTTCTTTGAGAGTGTGTTCCATGCTGATGATGGATGAATGTAGTATTTTCCTGTTGCTTTAGCTTATGTGTATGACAAGCACTGTTTGTATCCCAGTGCTGCATTCTTTCCTGAGTTTTCATACTTTTTTGTTACTTTATGTCCTTTGAGGTCAGGGATATCATGGCAAATTAATTTCTAGGGCGCACAACATTAAAAAATAATCAAGGGATGGTACAAAATTACACTTTTACAGCTGTTTTTCAATGCCAAAAAACAACACTTGAATGGAACTGGGGGAAGGGGTGGAGCACATGCCCCAGACTCCATGGACATGTTGGCCCTGTTTGAGCTACCAGGAAGCCCTTCCCCACCATTTGCTAGTGGTAGTAAAGTAGTATGAAAGCCTCAGTACACTTTTTATACAAACTGTTGAGTTTTTGTAACAGTGACAATGCCATAAATGGAGCTGACCTATGACAGATGCCTATGACAGCCCATCGCCCTTGAAGTGTCATCAAAAGGGCAAAGCTAGAAATACTGCTCCCTTTTCTGATGCTTGATGCTGGAAAAAGTTGTGCTTGTGTTAGCATGGGCTGCTGCTTGCTCTATGTAGAATATGAGAATGTGATTGTTGCCAGGATTCTGTTCCTATACTTACTCACCTGAACGCATCACCAGGCTTTTGCTGCTTACCTGGGCACTTTGTCCTGTACTTCTGCCCTTCTGGTTGCTTCATGAGGGGGAGCAGGTTTGTCTGAAGAATCACAAAATAGTTGTGTTTCTGCCCTAGATGAGAGACTAGGTTGACCAATTTCTCAATTGGAGATAGTGGATTTCCTAAGTGAGAATGAAATGATCACGGTCCAAAAACAACTGTACAAAAGAGACCACTCAATAACTGGAGAGCATTACTATCCTTTTCTTTTCTTCTTTTTGGCCACTATAAATCTTGTTGTTTCTTTCAGTTAGCTTGGTCTGGTCTGGTCATTTTGGTCGGATATCAGATAGCATCAGATCCATAGACATCTGACCAAAGATCCAACCTGTTAGGATCCACAGTAAGTATCGGAGCTATCCATGGATCTGACATGGATCTGATAGATCTGACTGTCAGATCCAGGTACCCAGTCATCAGATATAACTATATGAGGTTGAATCTTATGGATCTGACCTCGGATCTGATGGATCTGACCTCTCATACACAAATATCTGACTATGTATCCAGAATCTGTCTTTGGTTGGATCCTAGGTTGGATACTAATACTATGTAATGGAGAGTAGTAAAATCCACAAAAGCACTATCAGAGCATCACTAATTGCTACAGTATTAGCTTTCCTGCTTCTCAGAGTTAAAGGTGTTGAGAAATTAAATTTTGCCCATGAAGGCACCGAAAAACAGTCTCTTTGTTCCAATGAAATTCTGTGGCATTTCACTACATTTTGTGAAGTACATGTTGTTTATAAATCTGGGAAAATTCTATAAGATTTTGCCAGAAATGTGCATATTGCAGTAACGCTGCAAAATGCTGCAACTGGCTAACTAGTCCTATTCCCAAACTCCCATCCACAGTTCTGTCCCCACACCTCTAACTAATCTCTCTCTCACCCTGGGCAGTAGCCATTCCTGATGAAAGGGACGTATCTCAAAATGTCCAGCACCAAGTTCCCTTCCTTACTTAAATCTATGGTAATCTAGTTGGGTGCTGCTGCAAAGATGGATAACTTATTCCAGTGTTACAGTGCATTCTCTTGGAGTCCTGGCTTCAACTGATCTTGCTATTCATTGGACAAGGGTAGCCATAATTAAGCATAAGCATCCTATTAGACCACCAGAGCTTAAAGCAATATTTTGATGGTAAAGTTGTACATTTGTGTTTCTGAGAAATAGTCTGTCACATTCCATGAATTAGCAAAAATTGTAGAGTTTCACAACTCTGCCTAGGAATTTCATAAAAGTGAATTTGTTTTTTGTTTTGTCGCATATTGTTTTGTCAGTATGATGGGTTCATGATCAATGTCCACCCATTGGCTGCAATAATTTTATATGCTATAATGCTTGTACTGATTATCAATTGTTACTGCTATTGTTTAAATGGACCAACTCAATTGTAACTGCTCTTACCTCATTTATTCTGTAGACTCTTTGTTATTTCTTATCCTCTTTGTACCCCCCCCCCCTCGGTCTCACCGGGAGATGAGCAATTTTTGTTCAGTGTGCCGTCCTGGTGAAACATTTCAATAAATAAAGTAAAGAAGGAAAGGGTGGAGTGAAAGGAGACAGCATGGAGCTAGTGGTTTGGGTGAGGGGGTTAACTATTTACAAACTCTAATGTTAATCACTTTGAAATGCCACCCTCTATCCAGTAAAAGGAACCCATCGGGGGAACGGATTCATGGTGGGGGGGTGCTGGTGGATGCAAGGAGGGAGCTGGGGCTAGTAGATAAAGGAGGGGATAACTAGGAAAGATTAAGTCATTTTGTGAACTTACACCTTTGCCAGCAAGCTCATATTTTAATGGCAAAGTTGTACCTTCGTAGTTATGAGAAACAGTCCATCACATTCCATGAATTAGCAAAAATTGTAGAGTTTCACAACTCTGGCAAGGAATTTCATAAAAATGAAGTTTTTGTTTTTTTTTGGTTTTGTTTTGCACACCTCTGTTCAGAGGCATCAGAGTTGAGTCAGTATGAATCTACATTTTGTCTCATATTCATTCTCAAAGTGTGGAAGTCACTCTATGCACTGCTTGTGAGAAACCAGGAGAGAACCAACTTCAGTATTTTGGAGCTTATCTTAACCCTTCTACAAACAGAAATATGGAAGCAGTTGGTTAGATCCTGTTTCCGTGGCAACGTCTTTGAGCAGTACACATTGACCTTTCAATGACCTCACTAACTGACATCACTAGTAACAAATGATTTAGGAAATTACCAAATGTGGCTGTACTGAGGCTCTGCTCTAATTTGAACAGAATTATTAATTTAAAAAAAAAAACACCATAACTCCTGAGAAATCAATAGATTTCTACAGGTCATTTTTCTAAGAGTAAGATGAACCAGCGACAGAAGAGTGAGACACAACAATTGATTGTTCTCTGTGTCTACATTTGAGTTATATAGACACGTCTTTCTTGAAATATTGTGTTGTATTTAGATATGCAGTCCTTCCTTTCTAATAGGCTGCTACTTTTCCCTGGTAAACCAGTGTAGTAGATTTCATCACCTAGTCGTTTTCAGCTGATTGGATTATCCTTTAGAAGAGAGGATCAACCTCTTGTTTACACTGCAGTGCATTAATGACACTCAGATTATTGCTGCTAACAGGTAATAATATAGAACCTGCCCTTTCTCAAACCATTACCTTGCAAGCCAAGGTCTTTCATAATGCACACCAAAAAGTGGAAGTGACAGATTCATTTTAAATACACAGAGTACTATATAATCAGTGGCTGTTTTATGTAACATGTACATATTTCTTAGAATTCATGTCCCTATTTAATATTCCATGGTGATATGTTGTTACAACTTGCATTTATTTTATTTCAAAATATTCAGCCCTGCTCCCTTTCCAATGAACACTGAGTGCAAGAGGCATAAACTGTAAATGTCTTATTGCTTTGTTAGAATCTGCACACTAAAATGTGAGTACTGAATTTTTCATTTGCAATTATATAGTCTTTAAAAAAGGCTATACATTAAGTGTGAAGAAGAAAACAGCATGCCGCTTAAAGAAAAAAAAAACACGAAAGAAAGGAAATTGTACCTGAGAAATTTATACTGTCAGGCACAGTGCTGTAGCTGAATATAATCCTTTCTGGCTTATTCAAGTCAAGCCTTTTCCTATGAGAAAGATTAATTCATTTTTTACAGAGTTCTTGGTACATGGATTTTGTTTTTGTCCTTTGTGGCTGCTGATGCTAAGATTACGTAGCTCTTTGGTAGCTATTTGGTGTTCGGTGGGTCAGAGGCCTGACTGTTGAGATTTGTGAATTACAAACTTGCCTAAACCTGTCAGAATTTTGGGCAACCCAGGATTACTGTGACTGACAGTTCAAAACTGCAATGATCTGTTGTGTCTAGCCCATGCCATGCCAGAGAATATTTAAATCGATAATAATACTATCAGAACTCGAAATCAAATGCAAAATAATTCCCCTGGCTTTCTGTGTATAATGACATTTGCTCTTTTGATGAATTGCTAATGTGTTTCTGGACAGAAACCATCAGTAGAACAGCCAAGCCTCGATTATAAATGGTAAGGACTGAAATGATGTTGTTTTATTTCATAAATATATTTACCTCTAAGAAAAAAAGGAGTGCATTCTAGAAGAAGCTTTGTTTACAGCATTATTGACTTTCAGCCAGTCTTTTTTGTGTGTTTTGTCACTTCTTTAATAAATATTGACAATGTAATGCCTCATGCTATTCACAACACTTACATTTGACAGTTTATATTTTGCAGCATGAGGCAATATCACTTAAATGTATCAATAATAATGCACCTACAGTCCAATTTCCATATCTTATCTGAAGATCTAGTACACCTCTGATATTACTATTAACTTCTAAAAGTGATTAGCTGTTACTTTTACATCTTAAGTACTTTCCTTTCTCCTTTTGCTAGTTAGAAGATTTTCTTCCTGACATTATTAGGTGTTGTGTGTGGAACTATATATTTTTTTTTACTTGAAATCAGATATCTCTAGTTCTGCTCGCTTTCATACCTCATCAGTAGGGATGTAAGTTTGTCATGGATGAGGTTTTAATGACTCATTGTTTGATCATGAAATCATTAGTAGACAGTAGTAAATGTTGGGGCACTGTCATCATTGTTACATTCTGATGACACTAGTGAAAGTCATGGAAGTCCTGAATAAAGATCAAACGTCATGGAATCAATGACGTGTATGACTGCCATGACAAACTTACATCCCTACTCATCAGCATTGTTACTTCGCTGACTGTGACATCACAACTGACCAAAAGGAGTCAGTCCCCTGCTGTCAGATTGGTCACCAGTGATGTCATGATCAGTGAGGTCACAATGCTGATGTGGTACGAAGGGGTAATGAACAAGATGCATCCACTTCTAGGTAAAGTACTGCTCAATAACATCACGTATAATACTGTCATATAGAAAACTTTCTAATGAGCAAAAGAAAGGTGAACAATAGTTCAAAAATAAAAAGTAACTACTGGCTCCCGTATAAAAATTATTTCAAGTTTCTGTGTGCTATTTTTGGTGCTGCTGGTTCTTTAAAGACTTTTGCAGAAAACAACATTTCTATCCCTTTCTAACTTTTTAGAGGAGCAAACTAAGAGTCAGTCAGCCCGCCCTAAATGACCCCTAGCATAACTGAAGCATCCCCATAGTTGACAATATACTTATAGTGTATGGTAGAATGTGATTCCATATAAAAATCGATTACTGGAATCACCTTGTTGTGCTGCACTAACGAGGTAAACTACTGTAGCACAACAGCTTAGAATATGTTCACGCATGTGCAATGAAGTGGCCGCAGCAGTGAGAGCAGACCAGGAAGTGAGCCGTGCTGAAAAGAATTGCACCACAGAAAGGTAGTTTTAAGTACTGGGGGACGTTTATTTGCAAACAGGATAAAAAAATGGTTGTCAATACACTATAATAGATTGTGAATGAGCAACCATACACAAACCAGTCAGTTCTTGGATCTCGTGGTTTCCATAGTAATGAGACCTCTTGAGCTGTGCTTGTGAGGTCTCTTCTTACCATGGAAACCACTTCATCAAAAAACAGACTTGTGTATGATTGCTCATACACAATCCTCCATCTCACTGGGTTTTATCTAGCAACTATTTAACTGTCTTTTCTGCACCTGTTTCCTTATTCTTTTGTTCATGAAAGTGGTGTGTAAAGGTGTTTCTGGACAGAGCCAGTAATATATAAATATTATGTAAATACTAAAGCATTGGAAGGCCTATGTGCCCTAAGAAAAATTGGATAGAATTTCCCTGTTTTGCTTTCTTCCCTATTTCTAATAACACAACTAAGACAGACCCGTTTTCCTGTTCTGGGGGTCAGAATGGATGTACTCAGAGGAGACATCTCTTTGACCATTAAATGTAGTGGAATGGGGTGCCCTAATAGCAGTTTCACATTCTGAAAACGTACATTCACATTCAGGGGCTTTAGAGAACATGTGTGGTTTGAAGAGATATACAAAAGCTCCTTTTTTCTTTCCTAGTATCCTTTTATGGATCCTGTGCACTGCTCTTCCTACAGACTGCTTGTTAGGTACTGTAACTCCAAATGTACTAAAAACCCCAATGCATTTCCTATCAGTGACATGGTATTCAGCATAAGCAAACACACTAGGTTACATACATAGATACATAGACAGTGTCAGCAGATAAGGGCCTATGGCCCACCCAGTCTGCCCATTTGAGCTTGTAAGTTCAGTTTGTTTTCCTAGAAGTCTGTTTCCCCTTACCCCTGACCTCTAGAATTCCTTTATGTCTATCCCATGCATTCTTAAATCCCGTGATTGTTTCAGCCCCCACCACTTCCTCTGGCAGGGTGTTCCACTTGTCCACCACCCGTTCTGTGAAGAAATTCTTTCTCATGTTTCCTCTGAATCGTCCTCCTCCAACTTCATCCCATGCCCTCTAGTCCTGGAACATCTTTCTCGCTTAAAAGTGTTTTCCTGCACCCTGTTCCTCCCTGTAAGATACTTGTATGTCTCTATCATATCCCTCTCCTCCTCTCCTCCAGGAGTACATGTTCAGTTCCTTCAACCTGTCTTCATAGGACTTGTGATGCAATCCATGCACCATCTTTGTTGCCCTCCTCTGAACCTTCTCTACCCTGTCTATGCCCTTACGTAGGTATGGTCTCCAGAACTGCACTATACTCCAGGTGGGGCCTCACTAGTGTCTTGTATAGCGGAATTATGACCTCCTTTTCCTGCTGGTGATGCCCCTGCCGATACATCCCAGCATCCTATTTGCTTTACCTGCTGCCTTGTCACACTGTTTCTACCTTGAGGTCATCAGAGATGACAACCCCAAGATCCCTTTCCTGCTTGGTGCATGCTATATCCTCACCCCTAACTGATATATTGTGCTTGGGGTTTTGTGCCCCATATGCATTATCTTGCACTTCTTTGCATTGAATTTCAACTGCCAAACCCTGACCATTCTTCAAGTTTCTGCAGGTCGCTTCTCATTCTGTCTACACCCTCTGGTGTGTCTACTCTGTTACAGAGCTTTGTGTCATCAGCGAACAGTGAAATTCTGCCTACTAGATCCTGCGAATGTCACTGATGAAGATGTTGAATAGGACCGTCCCAGCACTGATCCCTGTGGTACCCCACTGGTCACTCTTTCCTCTGTGGAGTGACAGCCATTTACCACCACCCTCTGTGTCCTGCCACCCAGCCAGTTACCTACCCACCACACTACTGTCCTGCCCACACCCATATTCCCCAGTTTGTGTAATAATTTCTATGTGCTTCAGTGTCAAAGGCCTTGCTGAAGTCCAGATAGGCCATGTCCACCCTCCCCTGATCCACCTCTCTAGTCACCCAGTCAAAATTCAATGAGGTTGGTCTGACATGACCTCCCCCTGGTGAAACCATGCTGCCTTGGGTCCTGTAGTCCATTGACAACCAGATGTTCCACCAATCTCTCCTTCAGTAGTGCTTCCATGATCTTCCCCACTACCGAGGTGAGGTTGACTGGTCTGTAGTTCCCTGCTTCCTCTTTGTTCCCACTTTTGTATAAGGGGACTACATCTGCTGTCCTCCAGTCTTACAGTACACAAAAAGAAAATGTCAAAACCCATTTTCATGTTGTCTTGTGTGCACAGCACAGACAACATATTGGGGTTGCTTGAAGTGGAAGAGCAGGTTTTGGAGGCACGGTTGTGTCATAGCTAGTGGTGTCACTGCTTTTTAGGACTGGGCTCTGTGGCACAAATTAGATTGCACGCTGTCTGTGACAGCAATTGCAAAATGTGCCACCAACTTGAATCATTTTAGCTGCTGCAATGAGGGAGCGACCCCTTATTGCAGAGCTTGTCTCGTCTGATGTAACATTTCAAGAAACATGGGCTGTGGCTCGGCACCCACCGCCCGCCACTCACAGTCCCTAGGAAGCCGACGCAGGGGGTGGCAAATCCCCCTGTTGGCATATGTGACCCCTTTGATGTGGTCTACTGAGGGGGTGCCTAATCCTCCTCGGCATCATGCCTCTGAACACAAATATGCTTACTGACGGGGGTGCCCAATCCCCCTATCAGCATGTTAACCCCCCTCCCCATTTTGCTGCCACTGTCCTACCCAGATTGTGTGCCACACTCGGAGCCCACTTGTGGCTAACATGCCCCCCCAAGAAATGTGCCACACTGGGAGCCTACCCCAGTGTAGCCAAACCTGTAAAAAAAAAGGAAACGGTCCAAGGTGAATTTTTTTATTTTTGTTACCTGAAACAAAGAAAACAGTCCCTCGCTGTCCTGTCCCCTTCCCCAGTCTGCAGTCATCCTCTGCGTACCCTGCCTCCCCACACCCCCCACACCCCATACTTACCTCCAGAGCCTGGTGTGATCATCTTCGGTGGACCGGGAACACGTCTGCACGCTTTAAAGCCGACCGTGAACTGAAGAAATGCCAGTAAGCTGTATAATGACATAAATTTTTTTTTTCAGCTTTGGTTCATATCGCAGACATTTTTTGTGAATTTTGCCACCAAATTTTTAACATGGGGTTCTTGGGACCCCACCTCATGAATTCAGTCACTGTCATGGCATTATTCGGTCCCGAAATGTGATTTTGCAGTCACGGCACGGAATCACCTTTCAGGACCAATTAACAAAACAACAGTGTAACTGTTCACGAGGTGGGCTCCCAAAAAGTCAATGTTGCAAATTTGGTGAAAAAATTCTAAAAAAGACCGTGTTATGAGCGTGCGTTGCACAGTTTCCACGCACGCTTGTAACTTTGAGAACTTTTAATATTTTTACTCCAGATTTTCTACATTGCCATTTTTTCATACCTCCTTATGAACAATACAGCTGTCATTTTCCACATCCTGCCCAAAATGTATTTTCGCACATCTGGCGCACAGTGGCGCAGTTGCTGTAGGAAAATAATGTTCAGGACAGAGTAAGAAAATCACACTAACTCTGTTCATGAACAGAGGTCCCAAAATCCCTATGTTGAAAATCTGGTGAAAAAATTCCAAAACAAATGACTGTTACGAGCGTGCATTGCGCATGTTCCATGCACGCTTGTAACTTTGAGAATTTTTAATACTTTTACTCCAGATTTTCAACATTGCCGTTTTTTCACACCTCTTTATGAACTGTAGAGCTGTCATTTTCCACATCCTGCCCAAAATGTGCTTTAGCACATCTGGCACACAGTGGCGCTGTCGCTGTAGGAAAACAGTGTTCGGGACACAGTAAGACAGTTCATGAGCAGAGGCCCCAAAATGCCTATTTTAAAAATCTGGTGAAAGAATTCCAAGAAAAGACTGTTACAAGCGTGTGTTGCACAGTTTTTATGCACACTCGTAACTTTGATAAGTTTTAATATTTTCACTCCAGATTTTCAACATTGCCATCTCTTCACAGCTCCTTATGAATGGTGCAGCTGACATTTTTATGTGGTGCAGAATGATGCGGTCACTGTGGGAAATCAACGTTCAGGACACATTAACAAAATCACAGTGACACTGTTCTTGAGCAGAGGTCCCACATGCTTTCATGAAGTGAGGTCACAAAAAGGCCATGTTGAAAATTTGGAGTGCAAATACCAATAAACGCCCAGGGCATTAGGGTTTCTAACCATAACATCCCACCCTATACAGTCTAACATGCATCAGGGTGTGCCTTTGGATTGTTGGCTTTAATGCTCATGCCATTGCACCCCCACCCCCACCCTGCAGCCACTGACAGCCATCCAGGTGTGCCTTGGACTCTTCGGCCCCAAAGTTCACCCCATTTTCCTATGCTGCACCCATCTAAACATACTTCCTTATGAAATGGGGTGATCGTAAGGCCCAATGACCCCAAGGCACAATGCAACACTTGTCAGAGTCTGCAGGGTAAGGTGAAGTGGAATGGCATGAGCATTATGGCCAATGATCCAAAGGCACACCTCAATGCCTGTCACTTTCTGCAGGGTGGGGGTTGGGTTGACATCGGTTCTATACTTTACTGCCATTCCTACTATACTTCTCTCTAACACCTGCACTTCCAATGCCAATGCCAGCAAGGCAACATTTGGCATTGACAAATGCTTATTAAATCATTGATTCTGCTATTTCGGTACTGCTGTTGTCAGCATTCCAAATTACTGTATGATAACAGAAGTGGGTTTCTGGGGTTCCAGGGATTTGGATCAATCTTTTGCTCTGAATTATGACCATTTTATAGTGAAATGATGGTACAGTATAAACAGGTACAATTAGTGTCTTCAGTCATGAGCAACTGGTGACATTAGATAAGAACATGCAAAAAAAGGGAGGGAGAAGAAAGAGAGAACAGTTTTGGATGCATCAGAACTGTCAACCAAAATTGGTACAAATTCTGTAAAATCAAAGGCACACTGTTTCTTTTTACTGGTCCAAGTAAAGCCTCCGAGGAATGTTTATAAGGTACAGTACAATTGGGTAATGAGACAACAGCCTGGCAAGCCCCTTAGGGACCCTCTATCTTGAGTTTAGGTTACAAGTATAATAACCTGCTGAGACTTATTCCACTGCCTAGCAGTCAGATGTCCACATAACAATCCCAGCAGCCCCCCCCACACACACACACACACATAGTTTGGTACCATGCAGGAAAGTTGGTAGTCTTTCCTCAAAAGTCTCTGCACTAATGAGTGAGATGACACCTTCGGGTTACAACTCACATGAATCAGCAGAGCTACAGAATAATAGATGCTGCTGTTTTATTTGCCCGCTAGCATTTTAAAGTAACATCAGGTCAGTTGGTATGCTTCTGCATCAAATACCAATACCAACAATCCCTCACCAGTCATTTATTACCTAAATGTAAAATAAATAATTCTCTAATCCATCATTTCAGACAATCGTGAGAGGACAGCTTGGGCCAAAATCTCTGATATCTTGATTGCCCTAGCTCAGTTTAGTTAGTTTCTGGCTAGTCCGTGACCATCCCTCATTATTGTTGTTTAGAAACTTGTGGATTTCCTTTGTTGTACATTAGCACGACATAACTAGCACTTGCTTGTCTCCCTTTGTCAGTCCAGCTGATGATGCAGAAATGTAACAAAACCTGCTATTATGGGACGTTCAGGAACTAATGTACAATGTTACAAATATTACATGAATGCACTGGAAGCTCATGTTTATTGGCTGCCATTCTGCTTCCCAAAAATAATAGCTACAGTAAGTAAATATGTCCCTTTTACTTTGTCAGTTGCAATACTTCAATGAATCATAATAGAACTATTGACTTTCATTGAAGCTTTGAGTCACAGAGAAGACTCATAGAATCTCTGTTTCTAAAGATATATTATTCCTTTCTTTGTACTTAAGAAATCTTTATAGCCAGTTTAAATGAAGCACCCTTCCTAACAAGGAAAATTGACACAGGCCTTTAAAGAAATATTTCCAAGTATGAGCACATTTTGACCTTCCTCAAACAGAAGGGCATCACTGAATATTTTTTTATGCATGATTCTTTTATTAGTCTGCTAAGAATATGTACCCTTGTATGGGCTTAAAGTGTTTTTTTTATTATTATTAATAAAAGTGACTAGATTGTATACCCAGGGAGAGGGGGGACATGATAGAAACTTTTAAGTACCTCAGTGAAATCAACAAAGTCCAAGAGGGTAGCATCTTTCAGAAAAAGAGACTTGCAAGAACAAGGGGACACAATTTAAAGATAGAAGGAGGGCGGTTCAGGGGCAATGTGAGGAAGTATTATTTCACAGAGAGGGTAGTAGATGCATGGAACAGCCTTCCTGAGTAGGTTGTGGGGTCTAAAACTGTGGGAGAATTCAAGAATGCATGGGACAGACATAAGGCAATTCTTGTGGGGGGTAGGAAGAAATAGGCTGTTGGTTAACTAGGATCTGCGGCCTATCCTGTAGGTAGGGAAATGGGCAGACTAGATGGGCCAAGCGGTCCTTATCTGCCGTCAAAGTCTGTGTTTCTATGTTTCTATGAGACACAATTGACAAGATTTATTTGTCCTGTAGTTTAGACTAAGACACTGAAGTGCCACCATTTGGATCCTGTACAATTTTCCTAATTAATTAATTAATTTAACAGGAGTGAGCCAGGACAAGGCAACTACAGTTATTCTAGAAGGAACAAATAAATACAAAAGCAGTCTACTTGGCATTAAATACACATAATATAGAACACATGGTAAAAACTACTCAGCAATAATAAATAAATAAATAAACAGATCGTTAAAAGAGTTACATCTCACAGTTAATAGTAATAGCAGATGGTCATTGAGCTTTGATATGAATTTGTTATGGGAGTCTATTGACCTTAACATGATTTATTCTTTACTCTGCGATTTGACAGGCTGAGGTGCTCCTGGGTAGAAGTGACCATCACACAGTGTGGTTCTGGTTGGACATGGGCAAGGAAAAGGTCCCCACTAAGATTAAAATCTTGGATTTCAGGAGGGAGGACTTCAGGAAGATGGGCAAGTTGCTAAAGAGTCACCTGACAAACAGGATGGATATGGATATGGGGGTGGACCAAAGGTGTCCCATCATTAAATATAGGATAAAGTATGGGGTGCTGTGTGTTACGAGAATTTAACACACACCCGAGTTGTTGGATGGCACATAAACCCCAAGGGTGAAGCCCGAGGGGTTTATGATAGCCATTCAACAATGAGGGTGTGTGTTAAATTCAAGTCAACACACAGCACCCCATATTTTGTTATATATAATTGAAGGGTTCCATTTTTTCCTCACAGTGACATTTGCGAAAATGAAGAAAGTGGAGTCTTACCTTGCATAGCTGAATTTGTTTATTTTTACAATGTATACCTTCAATTCAAAAAATAAATGGTAAATTAAGTACTTTGGCAAATTAAACTAACTGTAACAAGAAAGATAAACAAGAGAAAATGTCCGTTTAAATCTTATGGGTGGTTTTTTTCACATTGCTATGGGCGTTGCTACCTGGTTTGAGTCTTGTGACCTGCACAGGAAAGGGCAAAGTTGAAAGGGAGATTCGTTAGGGGCTATGGTAAAAGAGGAGGTGAGTGTTTATGGGCTGAGTGAATCTGGCACAGACTGACTTTCACAGTCTCGAGCTGCATTGCGTTTTAAGAGGTTTCCTATGGAAAAAGCCGCATAAATGCCGTAATACCTACTCAGGTATTATGGTATTTAATGCACGTTTTTTTTCCATAGGAAAAAACGGAACCTAGTAATTATGGAGGGAATAATATTTGCCAAAGAGGAGTGTGTTAGGCTCAAGGGGAAGAACTTGGGGCCAAAGTATCCAGCTGGTTTAGTACTGAGGTTGCCAGGCAAAAAGGGACAAGAAGTCAGCCTACAGGAAATTCAGGAGGACTCAGAGGAAGACAGGGAGGATAACCTGAAGATGACCAAGGTAGCAGGTAAGGCAGTTCGGTGGGCTAAGGCTCAGACACAACTGCAGATAACTGAGGAAATTAAAAGGGGGAGAAGACCTTTTTTTCACTACATAAGTGAGAAAAGGGACAAGAAGGATGGGATTGTTAGGCTCAGGAAAGGGGCTGGGTGGGTGGAGGAGAACGGGTAAGCTGAAGTACTAAATGAGTACTTCTGTTCTGTCTTCACCAGGAAGAAAGACGGACAGGTGTCAATAGAGGGAAGAAAAGGATCAGGGCTCAGGAAGTATGGATATGGTGATAGAGGTAGATAGGTTGAGGACAGGGCTACTAGCATTGAAGGTGGACAGATTCCCAGGTGCGGATGTCATACACCCAAAGGTGCTGAGGGAACTGGCAGAGGAGCTTGCAGATCCATTGTCTGATCTGTTCAAAAGTTCACTGGAGTCAGGCATGGTACCGCAGAACTGGAGAATGGCACATGTAGTGCCCCTCCATATGAGTGGTCCCAAGAGCGACCCAAGGAATTACAGACTGGTCTGTCTGACCTCAGTCATGTGCAAGCTCATGGAGACCATGCTTAAGGAAAGGTTGGTAGAGTACCTAGAGGAGCATGGTCTCCAGGATGCGAGGCAAAAGCCACCCAGTGGTGCTGAGGGTTGAGGGGCTGGATGCCACAACTCGTCCTGTGCTGGTGACCTGGGTTCAGGAACAAGCTTGGGTCATCAGGAGTTGGCTGGGAGGGAGAGGCCACAGAGCTGAATTGAGATGCCAGTAGGCAGCTGTCCTCTCCCAGGGAGGGATTTGGTGCACTGCACAGCAGTAGCAGCTCCCAGTGGAGACTGGGAGCATTGCAACTGATGCAAGCATGTTACAGGGGTATGGGAGTGACGGCAGACATCCTGCGGGTGGGTGTGGGAGCACACCAGCGCTGTGCTGGACATCATTGCACATCCGCACCCCCCCCCAAGACCACAGAACAAGGAAAATGGCCCTGGCATCTGTGAAGGCTAAGGTGGGTCTAGTAGTCAGCCCCCATGCTCACAGCCGGGTCTGCTCCAATCCTGCCTCTAGAACTCCTCCTCACCTTGGACACCCTACTAGATTCAAGCTGTAGCACCAGTAGGAGGTAAGGTGATCCTACCTCAGGGGACTCAGAGCCCGGGGGCTTGGGGTTTGGTGGTGAGGTTGGAGGTATCGCGGGATGGAGGCATGGTGTGGAGAGACTTCAGATGGGTGGAGAACTGACTGAGGAGCAGGACCTGGAGAGTGCTGGTGCGGGGTGAACTGTCCAGCACCAGGGAGGTCACCAGTGAGGTTCTGCAAGGCTTAGTGCTGGGACTGGTGTTGTTCAGTGTCATCATCAGTGATATTGGGGATAGTATTAAGGGCAAAATGTGCCTATTCATGGATGACACCAAGCTCTGTGGGAAGGTGGACACAGCAGAAGGGATACAAGACCTAAATGAGGATCTGTAAAAACTAGAGAGGTGGTCTGGGATTTGGCAGCTTGGCTTCAGTGCAAAGAAATGCAAAGTTATGCACACTGGAGCCAAGAACCACAGGACTGCACATAGCCTGGGAGGGGTCTGGGTGTCTGCATCACAGGAGAAGGATATGGGAGTGATGATCACTAGAGACCTGAAGCACTCCATGCAGTGTAGGAAGGCAGCAACAAGAGCAAATAAAATGTTTGACTGCATTGCCAGGGGGATCAGCAGTAGGTGGGAGGAGGTAATACTGCCCTTGTATAGGTCATTAATGAGGCCACATCTCTATGGCCTATACCTTAAGAAGGACACTAACCTTCTGGAGACAGACCAAAGGAGGGCAGTGAAGATGATCATGGCCCAACAGGCTAAAACACATGAGGAGAGGTTGTGAGCCCTGAGCATGTACTCCCTCGAGGAGAGAGAGGAGACATGACTGAGACCTTCACATATCTGAAAGGGATAAATAGGGTGGGTAAGGAGGGTCTCTTTAAGCTAAGTGGCAACCGAAACATAAGGGGGGGCATAGTCTTAAGTTGGAGTGGAGGAGATTTAGGAAGGAGGATAAGAAGCATTTCCTCACTGAGAGGGTGGTGTCATTTTGGAATGTGCTGCCAGAAAAGGTAGTCTTGTTGAAGATGGTGGGCAACTTAAAGAGAGGCTGGGTTAGAGTTAAGGGGAAAGTCAGGGTCAAGGGAGTGTTAAACTGAAGGACTGCGAGGTTTGGCTAGGGGGGACAGGGTCAGTAGCTTAAGTTGAAGACCCTGCAATATGAGCAGACTAGATAGACCAAATGGCCTTATTCTGTTGGCTTTTTCATACTTTCATACCCACCCTTAACAACTGAGTCATTCCTGTATCAAAGATTAATTTTATCTGCAGCAAGCTTTTCCCAACTAAACAAATATTAATAAATAAATCCATATATTTGAAGGGCAAATTTTTCCATCAGTAGCCACTGAGAATTGTCAGACTGTAAAGATTTCCCAGATTCATTGCAATTACATTTTTTAACACACTGGATAGCAGTTATTAAGATGATCCTGAATTGTTTGACTAGAGTTACCTATCAGTTTGTTTAGAAATCATATAATTTTTCATAATGGAATAAGAAGAGACTGAGTTTTACTTGAAGTTTGAGTAATACTATTAACATTTTGTACCAAGTATTTGTTATACGCAATAGCAAACTGAGAGACTGCAGTGGTTTGGAAATGTCATTTTTTGTGCTGAGGACAGTATTGTTGTGCTGACAGTACTAATTGGTGGTTGACACAGCATGCCAGAGAAAGACAAGTTTTCAGAGAATAAGTGGTAGAGGTTTTCTTGGCAAAGACAGTGCACTGGACCCTGCAGAATTTATTTATTTATTTTTATTTATTTAGTTTTTGTTGACCGGGTAAGTGCACTAGACAAATCCTGCCTATTTTCAGGCATGACCCGGGGAGGGGATACAGAGGAATGCCAACTGACCTTGAACCAGATTAAGCTGTTGGTGGTATTTTTAGTGAATGAGGGAAATTTGGCCAGGACACCGGGGAAATTCCCCCACTCTTTTCGATAAGTGCCATGGGATCTTTAACATCCACCTGAACTACCACTAATCCAGGCAGATGGGACCTCAGTTTAACGTCTCATCCGAAAGGCAGCACCTCAGAAGTGCAGCACCCCTCTCATGCTGCACTACAGTGTCAGTACTGGGTTATTAACCCAAGTGCCAAATGTGGGAATTGAACCCACAGCCCTCTGATCTCCTGGCCTCAGAGGCGAGTGTGCTACCTACTGAGCCACTGACAGTATTCTTCTAGCTTGTCTAGGATTGAGTTTTCAGCAATGAACATCTTGAGTTTGAACCCCCACCTTGTGAGTCTACTTACTGAAATATATTTGAAATTTTATGTAGTTCGAGCCAAAACAAGCAGTATAGAGGGTATTTTTTTATGTGTATTCAGTTTAATACTGAACAATATGTATGTATTCAATTTGCACATGTTGAACAATAATACATAGGCATTGCATATAGAATAATACATGGGGTAATGTGTGTTGTGAGAATTTAATACACACCCAAGGTGTGAGATGCTATATAAACCCAGAGAGTGAAACTTGATGTGTTTATTTAAGCATTATGCACCAAGGGGGTATTAAATTTGAGTAAGCACGCTATTCCATGTTTTATTTTATATAATCACTGGAGATCAGTTTTTTCCTTAACACCCCCCAACCCCGGTCATGTTAGTCAGACTTGCACTGATTTTCAGTGGAGTAACCAGCCTTTTAAAAAATGTATGCACAAGTCAGTGACTACACCTGACTGGCTGGGGATCTGGGGGCCGCCTAGGCCCCCATAAAATTTTGGCATTTTTTTATGCTTTATGGTGCATTTTGGGGCCAATTGTGGGAGTATACAGTACCCTTCTACGTACCACTACCATTGTTCTGGCCCCTGGTGTCTGCATAGTTTCACTTAAGCACCTATTGTTGATGCCATCCTTGCAGTGCAGGTATACAGTTAGATAGATACTAAACACTTATGAAAATGATTAGTGCTTAGTAACAAAGCACTGGAGACTGTTTAAACTGTTTAAGAATTATAATATATAACACCATTGGACCCCCAGAACATTTTAGCATTTTTATTGCATTCTGGGGCCAATTGTGGGAGTTTTACAGTGCCCTGAGGATGTGCAATACAGGCACTGCTGTAAAATATGCAAGCAATAATACCCAACAGGGTGGGCAGTATTCTGCAATACCAGACCTCCCAGGGGCATAATGAGGCCCGACACTGCAGGCAGAGGGTCTTATAGCTCCTGGAAGGTCTGGTATTGCCCATACGGCCCACCCTGGAGGGTATTATTGCGCTTAGAAAATGGGCTACATGTGCCATTTTTTATAGGATTAGAAAAAAAAATCCTGCTCTATAAAGAATGACTACGAATGTATTTTTTTCCTTTTATTTGATAAAGTAGTCCCTGTATCTACTGTATCAGCCAGTAGAGGATGTGTAGTAGTTGCTTTTCTGGTCTTTCCCCCACCCACTCCCCCCACACACACTTTTAGATTGGTTCGCAAGTAAGGAAGTGAGATGTGACCAGCTTTTTTTTATACATTGTTTTTGGGTTTTTAAGGCAGAGATGTTGTGGACCGGGACAGCGTTGTTGCCCTTTAGGATTGGCATGTAAGTGTGTCTGCCGCTGCGGCGAGAGGTTAGCGTGATGCAGCCGTTTACTTACAGCAAAATGATTTTAAATCTCGAACTGCCGAATGATTCCAGCATTAGGGGACAGTGGGGGGAATGGTTTTAGAAGGGGAGAGATTGCTACAGAGAGTGAGAGCGCTGTCTTGTAAATGATTGTGGCTCGGCTGTGAGAAATCATTTATTGTGTTCTGAACCGGAATTCTGAACCGGGCGAGCATTGGAGCAGTTGGTTGAAGGACTGGCAAGAATTTATTTTTTTATTTAAATCTCAAACTGACAGCCGGACAATGACAGAGTTAGTAGACAGCAGGGAAACAGTTTTAGAAGGGGCGAGCTTGGTAGACAGCGCGAGAGCGCAGTCGGGAGAGTGCTGCCGGCTTTGTAAATGACTGCGGCTGTGAGGAAAAATAACTTGTGGATCGTATTCTTTATTTCTTTTTTTTGTTTTTACATGAACAACAGCCAGCTTTGAGAGGACAGGGTAGGAAGTGTACCAAGTAACTATGGAGCTTTTGGGAGATCCTCTCTCTTGCTAAGCGAGACAAACAAATGGCGGCAATTTTAAATTGAAATTACCTGGTTTTAGCCAATTAGGAAGCAGGGTGGGCACTAAGATACTTTAGTGGGGGAAGGGGCACTATAGACTGGTACTTTTTATTCCCTGGGCATCTATTTAAAGTTAATGTACCCCCCTGGCAAGAGTACCAGCCAATCAGATGCCAGGAAATAAAAAGCCCATTTTCTAATATGCATCAGGGTAGGGGAGGAAATTGTTTAACCAGGAAAAAAAAGCAAAAAAAACAAAGCACACTAAACCAAGCTTGTTTCTAGGTGCTACCTGGGAGCACAAGCAAATTAAGTGACTTGTTCAGGATCACACAGTATGCAAGTGTCTGGGGGCTGATGGGATTCAAACCCAAGTCTCCTGGTTTGCAGCTCAGTGAGCTGCAAACCTGGAGACCTGGGTTTGAATCCCATTAGACCCCACTTGAACTTGGTGCTCTTAACCACTATGCTAGACACAATACTGCTTCCTATAGCCCATTAGTCACTTGAACACTTATTCACTTTTTTTACTTATGGTTATTTTTTAATAAAACTGAAGTTCTCCTGCTCTACACACACACACACACACACACACACAGAGCCCTCACCCCTTACAAATAACAGTAGCTCCCATCTCCATCAGTAACTCACACCTGCAGCTCCCCTTCCTGCCATAGCAATTGTTACCAGAAACACACCAGTAGCTCACCCTCCCTTACCAGTTACACATCCGTATTTCCCCACCAATCATACTTCATTATTTAAAGAAGGCAATGTTGGGGTCCACAACAAAAGTGCTCAAACCCCCAAATATGGCCTCTCAAAAAGCTATAGTGTTACACTTAAAAACAAATTGAACGAAACGCATTCAGAAACTGGCAGGAACAGTGCTGGTAATCGAGGCATCACTTGCTTATTCCTCCCGTTTCATCCACATGAAAAAAAACATAAGTGGGAGAGTCATCGATAACCCACAACTAAATGAAAAACTATGCCCAAAGTGGGAGTTTCCATTGGTCCAAATAGCTCAGGGATACAATCCAGCCACACCGAGAGCAGCGGAGAGAGCAGCATCGATTTGAGTTAAGTCACAAGCGGATTCAAATTCTGTTACCCACCAAAAAGGTCAATGTGAGAACCCTATGCCTGTTTCCAACGTCTTTACTGCTCACCACGAGCTGGGTGGGGGAACACAGGATAATTCAAAATCACTTCAGACAAAAACTAACATACACTCAGAACAGGATACTGACATTTTTGACTCAGAGGATGAGGCCTTTATCCAGAGACTGCTCCACGAGCTGCCAAACCCCCAGCGCCTTCTGTGGATAACAACAGCATACTTTAAAGCATGTTAAGCTTCTATACATAGATAGCTTGGTTAGAAAAGGAGCATGTCCAAATCCAATATCCAGGCTCCCCCGCCCCGTTAGCGCAACCCCTTACCTCCACTCCCAGTCCAGAGAAAATCTTCCAATCGATGAGCGACGACGAGCCCCGACTCTGTCTCCCACAACTCACCCGATGACGATCAGAAGACCGAGACTCTCTCAGGCGGCTGTATTTTACGGCTAGTCAGTGACGATCACTTTTGCCTTAACAGCTGATCCCATTTAAGCAGCATAGCAGGCGGGAAAAAGACTACTGCAAGTGGTTTGCGCCTGGCAGAGCAAAGACATAGGTGGACAAAACTGTCCAATTGCTCCACCAGATGCTGGAACTGCGGCTGCTGTCCTAAGAGTGCCACTGGTGCCAGCATGTCAAATTATTTGTGGAGCCCCCCACCTCCATGCTGAGGACTGGTGGACCAGACCAGGGTTCGGGGACCAACATGGAAAAAAGAAAAAGAAAAAAAAAAACGGGGAATTTTTTCTGTACGCACAGGCATACAATAAGTATGCATGGTTACGCCACTGCTGGTTTTTCATAGGAAACTGTTGAATAGTCTAAGGTTACGCTGTCTTTTTAAATAGTATTGCAATTTTCCTAGTCCTGAATGTATGCTCAGCATTCTGGTAGCACCCGCAGATTGAACTGTGCTGACGTTCCTTTTTTTGTGTTTTAACCAATCTGCTTCAAAGATGTCAGGCAGTGAATGGGATTTTTACAGGACCTTTTGTGGTTCCAAACTATGTGAGCTGCTTACACATTGAGCATTGAGTCAGACCAGAGAACTTTTCCCAGTTACAAAGTAAGGTTAATTTGCCATTTTGCTGGTTGAAATAGTAACTGTACATAACTGTTTACAGTGACAGCCTTGAGAGATTAAAAAAAAAGGCCGTCTCACTAAATGCTATGCTGAAGAGTGTCTCAAGACCACAGTAGTTGAGCACTGTGCATGTGTTTGCCGTAATATCCAGCCAGTTATCATGGCAAATAATAACTGGCTATCATCATAGAAAAAAATTGATGACAAGTTATTATATCATTATTATGGTACATACAGTGGTAGTTACAAAAAAGTTGACCAGTACCGCAGTATTTTCCATCAACCACAGAAAAAAATACAGCAGATTTACTGCTACTGAGGTAAAAACCACATCGAATAACAGTTTTTTTCCCCCACAGTATGCAGTAAAACCACGGTATTATTTTCTGTGATTGACAGAAAATAGAGTGGTACTGGTCAACTTTTTATGTTGGCTTGTGCTTGCACGGCCAACATATTGCATCAGTAGCAGATTTGGAGGCGTGGACACTGTTGGGCGAATGCAGGGCATGCATCAGTAGGTGCGACCCTCATTCCCCAATAAGACAGCATGCAGGTGCCACACCAGGAATACATAATGTAGCGAGCACATCTAAGACAAGGTCCGCTGCAATGACAGCCAAGCTTGTCATGCAGCGGCACCAAAACATGCCCTCCCTACGTGCCTTTCCTGGTGAAGCCCTTCAGTTAACATGGTGGCACTGACTGCTGCCATGCGGAGAGCCAACTTCAGGGGTGCCCAATCCCCCAGTCGGCATGCCCCATCCCACGTTATTTGTCGACGGGGGAGCCCACTCCCTGTCAGCATAATGCACCCCCCCATTTCAAGCATGTGCCGAGGGGGTGCCCAATCCCCCTCAGCATCATGTCCCCCTTCCCAGTTTAATTTGCCGACGGGGGAGCCCACTCCCTGTTGGCATAATATCCCCCATTTGTCGTGTGCCAACGAGGGTGCCAGCTACAGAACCCCCCCCAAAAAAAACACTCAGGTGGCATGCTGGGAGCCCACCCCAGCATACCAAATGCCCCAGTAAAAGAAAAACCGTCCCACAATGTTTTTTTTTTTTAAACCTGCAAAGCAGAAAATGGTCCCCTAAATGAAACTCCAGTAGCCCCTCCCCAACCCCGCCCACCCTCTTTGCACCCTGCCTCCCCCCACACACCCCTCACCCCATACTTACTTCCCTCGGAGCATGGCGTGACGTAACAGTGTGGCAACGTCCTCATCGTCCAAGTAATAAAAAAAAAAAAACCTGAAAGAAAAAAACCTTCCCTCGCTGCTGTCTATTTAATTAATTAATTTATTTATTTATTGGAACATCAGTTTAACAACCTTTGAGCCAGAGGCTTATTTACAAAGGTACCTCATCACAGTGAGGACAAACAGTGCAGGAAAACAAACAACCAAGCAGACAAACATGTGAGAACAATTAGGAAGCAGCCAGAAAATGCAGGCATTTGTCAAACACAGTATACAAACAGGCTTACATGTGCACTTTACAGAGTAGACAATATACAGTAGTTACATGGAGATTGATTCAGTGGGAAGAATAAAGGTAAGACTGGGTGGGAGGTATCAGAAGAGGAGTGTGGGGAAGATAGTAGCAAGTAAAGGTAGAGCTGGACAGAAGGTCAGAGAGCGGCTCAGTGAGCCTTGTCTGGGAGGATAGGAGTAGGCTTAGAGGCAGGTACAGCTGCGTGTTGAGAGCAGGTAATTTCTAAGACTAGTTCTGAAGTACAATAACGAGGCGACATCAGTGACTCCGGCAGGGAGGGTGTTATAGCAACAGGGGGCGCTGTAGGGGTAGGCCCTTTGACCTTGCGAGGTTCTCGCCCTCGGTATAACCAGTGCAGTTTTGCGGGATATGCGGGTATGCACTGTAGGGTTAGCACGGTGGATAGTGGTTGACAGACCTGGTGGGGATAGCCCAAGGAGAGATTTTTTTGTTAGGAGGCAGGTTTGGTATTTGAGGCGCTCATCTAGGTTGAGTAGATTAGCCCTGGTGTAAAGATGGCAAGTGTGGGTTAGACTAGGAGCCCCAGTTATGAGCCTGCAGGCCTTGTTTAAGGTGAGGCGGATCTTGTTCAGGGCAGTCTGGTCTGCTGCACCATACACAGGTAGGCCATAGTCTACCAGAGATAGAACAGAGGATGTGACTGCAAGTCAGAGGGCATCCATGGGGAGGCAGTTTTGTGACGACAGAGGATACCCAGCCTCGAGAGTTAGAGGCTGAGGCAGGGCAGAGATGTGGGCATGAAAAGAGGGCAGGGTCAAAGGTTATACCTAGGTATTTATAAGAGTGAACTAGCTCAATAGGAGTTTAGAGGGGAGTGAGTGGACTGCTAGAGGATAGTTACTGGATTTATTTTGGGGTGGGCAAAGAGCATGGTTTTGGTTTTCTTTAGATTAATTACAGCCTGTACTCAGTAAACCAGGCTTTAGTCATTGTAGGATTCCTGCAGAGAATCCTGAAGTGAGATGGGATTACGGTCGGAGGCAAAGAGTACAGCATCATCTGCGTAAAGAAGGATTTTTCCAGTGCATACACTGGGCAGGGAGTTGAGAAAAAGGGAAAAGAGCAAGGGCCCAAGAATAGAGCCCTGAGGGACTCCGGAGTGGATAGGGCAGGTGCTGGAAAGTTTCCCGTTGATTTTCACACATTGTGAGCGGGCCGACAAGTAGCTGGAGCACCAGGAAACAGGCCCAGTGTCAAAGCCTAAGTGACTAAGGGTAGCTAGCAGGAGGGGGTGGGAGACAGTATCAAAGGCTTTTGATAAGTCAATGAACACTGCACCTGCTAGGGAGCCAGAGTCCAGTGAGGTGTGAAGAAAGTTAGAGAACTCCAGGAGGGCAGTATTGGTGCTGTGGCCTGCTCTGAAACCATGTTGTTCTGGGCAGAGGACCCCTCCCACCCGTGCCCACCCACGCGCACCCTGCCTCCCCACACACCCTACCACACCCCATACTTGCCTCCGGAGCTCGGCGCAACAATCTTTGGTGGACCGGGAACACGTCTGCACTCTTCAAAGCCGACCGCAAACTGAGGAAATGCTGGTAAGCTGCATAATGTAATAAATAGGGTTTTTTCAACGATAGTCCATATCTCGGGCATTTTAGGGAATTTTTTCACCAAATTTTCAACATAGGGTTTTTGGGACCCCACCTCATGAATTATGTCACTGTCATGGCGTTAATCGGCCCTCGAAAGGTGATTTTGCGGTCACTGTGTGGAACCACCTTTCAGGACCGATTTGCAAAACGAAGAGTATCACAGTTCATAAGGTAGGCCCCCAAAAACCCTATGTTGAAAATTTGTTAAAAAAATTCTCAAAAATGACTGTTTTATGAGTATGCGTTGCGTTGTTCCTATGCACACTTGTAAGTTCACGAATTTTCCATGTGTTCACTCCAGATTTTCAACATTACCATTTTATCATGCCTCCTTATGAGTAGTACAGCTGTCATTTCTCACATCTTGCCCCAAATGTCTTTCTATGCATGTAGCACACAATGGCGCAGTCAGTGTGCGAAATCAATGTTCAGCACAGATTAAGAAAATCACAGTGACACTGCTCATGAGCAGAAGAATATTAAAATAGCTATGTTAAAAATATGTGAAAAATTCCCAAAATGACAGTTTTACGAGCATGCGTTATGTTGTTCCTTTACTTATCACTGTAAGTTTGGCGAAATATTTTCACTCCAGATTTTCAATACTGCCATTTTACCACACCTCTTTATGAACATTACAGCTGTCATTTCTCATATCATGCCCAAAATGTGTTTCCATGCATGTAGCACACAATGGCGTAGTCGGTATGCAAACTCAATGTATGGGGCACATTAAGAAAATCACAGTGACACTGTTCCTGAGCAGAGGTCTTAAAATGGCTATGTTGAAAAGCTGGTGAAAAAATTCCTAAAAATGACTTTTACGAGCGTGCATTGCACAGTTCCTACGTACGCTTGTAATTTCGCAAATGTTTAATATTTGCACTCCAGATTTTCAACATTGCCATTTTATCACACCTCCTTATGAGCAGTACAGCTGTAATTTTTCACATGTTGCCCAAAATGTGTTTCTGTGCATGTAGCACACAATTGCACAGTCAGTGTGCGCAATTAATGTTTGGAACAGATTAAGAAAATCACAGTGACACTGTTCATGAGCAGAGGTCTTAAAATGGCTATGTTGAAAATTTGGTGAAAAAATTCTGTTTAGCCATTCTGCAATGTTACTAATGAAGACATTGAACAGGACTGGCCCCAGGACCGATCCCTGCAGCACCCCACTGGTCACCCCCTCTCCCTAGACTGTACCCCATTTACCACCACTCTCTGCCTCCTGTCTGTTAGCCAGTTTCTAACCCAGTTTACCACCCTTTCCCCCATGCCCAGCCTACCCAGCTAGTTTATCAGCCTCCTATGTGGGATGGTGTCAAAGGCTTTGCTGAAATTAAGGTAAGCGTTGTCCACTACCCCACCCTGATTCACTTTCTTTGTCACCCAGTTAAAGAAATCAACCAGATTTGTCTGACATGATGTCCCCACTGTGAATCCATGTTGTCTATGGCACTGGGCTACGATGGCTTGTACATGCCCCACTATCCTTTCTTTAAGCAATGTCTCCATGATCTTCCCCACTACTCAGGTGAGACTGAATGGCCTATTGTTCTCTGCCTCCTCCTTGCTGCCGGACTTGTGTAGAGGGACCACATGTGCCCTCCTCCAATTCACCCATGTTGAATGACTCAGTGAACATGGCTGACAGAGGTACTGCTATCTCCTTTCGCAGTTCTCTTAATATCCTTGGGTGTATGCCATCTGGTTCCATTGCCATGTCCACTGTCAATTTAGTGAGCTCCTGCAGGACTCTTTTGCCTTTGAATGGACTATTGTCTGCCTCTACAGTCCCTTAGCAACTGCTGCACTGCTGTGGCCCTTGCCCCTCCCACTCTACTGTGAATACTGAACGGAAAGACACAGTGCATGTCGTGGGAGGAAGGCATGGAACTATCACTTCCAAATACCTAAAGAGCAAATACAAGCAAGCAACATTCGGCATTGACAAATGCTTGTTTCTTTTTGCTTCACTGATTGTTTCTGTGGCACCACCATATTTGGGACAGGACACCTCTCTGCCATGTTTTGGATTTTCTGTAAAAATTATTTTTCGAAAACACCAGCAAAATGGTCTAATCATGTATTATAGACCACAGTCAGGCTTGGAAAAGGGGCCTTAGGTGAGCTGCTCTTCTCAGCTATGCAGTAATGACGCTGGTTTCAGTTACACATAAGCATTTAAACCTCTGCTGCAACATGATTCTGTTTCTTAAAAATCATGATTGAGTCCCTAGGGTGAAGCACTGAAGCTGCAGTATCCCTTTCTGTCAGATGTAAATATTTCAAACCAAACCTGCACCAGTTTTGAAGCTACAGTGTTCTCATCATTTAATATTTCATGAAGTTCCTTCAAAATTGTATAACAATAGGAATGCAAGTTTTTTTCATTTCTTTGACTTCCTATACTACACATTATAAACACATACTTACTGTATGCCTCCCCCTCCCAATTATTTTAGGAAACCTACAGTATCTCTCTACTATAATTTCTGTATAACTGGAACTGGGAGAAGACATCTGTTATTCCAGTAGCATGCTCTGACTGATTCGGTGCAAGATCTCTCCCACCAGCAGCATTTTTCTTCACCTCAGGGTAACTACTCTGGAGGATGAGACTCTTGTCTCATATGTCAAGGAATAGAATTGTAATGCATAGCTGTAATTTCCATTTCTGACCAGACTGGAAGTGCTAAGAATTGATATCACAGCCTCTGGATGCAGAGGGTAGTAAGTCAGCATGTTAACAGATTAAGCACCTTTGCTGGTTATGTACGAAGGAAATGTTGCTACTTACTTCATAAATTAACCAGTTTTTCAGATGTACGCTTACACGTCTGTGTGTTTGTATATAATATTCATTGCAAAAAAACAACAATATTAATGCTTACATTACGGTTATAAAACTGCAAAAGTCAGGAAATACTAGCATTAGGGTTTTTAATCCTAATGACCACCCCTCCCTATCCCCTACCCTCATGAACCAAGGCCTAGGTAAAGATCTGGGACCATGCTTCACTGGTCTGCTGTTTCAAGCTATAGACCTGAGACCATGCCCCACCAGTGACCCATTAGTGTCATTTTTTTATGGCGGGGCATAGACAAAGAAACAAACTCATTGAGCATGGCTACAGTTTTGTATGTTGCTTTGTAGGGTCAAAGGATCAGACCCTTTGTGCGTGGTCCCAACCCTGTTGGCCTATTTAAAGCAGCAGACCTGTAAGGCATAATGCTGGAGCAGTATCTTGTTTTGTGCAGGGCCCTGTGGGCCCTAAGTGAAGCAGTAGACCATGAGTTACAGCCCTGGATGTGTAGCATGTTTCCTGCTGGGCCTGATGGGTACTACTCAAAGTAGAAGACCTATGGAACTGGCCCTAGACTGGTAACTTTTTTCTTCAAACACACATACAAAGAAAATTGGAGACATCTTCAGGGAGTAACAGTGCATAACCAAAAACAATCAATATGGAGAGTGCAGGGGTGACTGGCACTTGCTGAAGGCTCATGGCATAAGTTCATGTAATAATAACAAGAGAAGCAAATTTACTTGAATGAAGTAGTGCTTGACTTTATTTATTGCAAATTGTGTAACATGTGCAAAAACTTTGTTACAGCAGCAGGTAATGAACGTTGCAGCAAAATAAATAGCAGGGAACAAAAAAGCAGTGATAGGAATTCAAAAATTTGAAGGAAGCCGAAGAGCACACTATATGAAAGGTGCTACTTCAGGCCTATCATTGAGTATTGGTTTGTTGGTAGCACCCAAGGAAAAAATCCAGTACTGTTCCCTTCTAAGCAGTATCTTATCATAATCACTCCCCCACGTCTATTTTAAATGTAATTCTCAATACCTATGAGGAACACCTTATGCCAGGAACTATCTGTAACTTTGTTGATGTGGACGGCAAGGGTATTATTTGGGTCTAAACTGATGTTTTCTTTTCCCCCATAGAAGCTGCCATTGGTAGAGTTAGCAAGATAACTGACTCCTTCTGTGGCGCAAGTAATAAGGTCCCTGACTTTGACAAATCTTTTAGTTATTGGATTTGTGAAGGTTCTGGGAGTAATTACAGCCTGGCAGTACTTATAATTACCATACTTGTTACAACCTTCAGTTTTGTTCAGAAGCCACATCTTTGGCCTATCCTTCACAAGTGCCCTGTTGGCCTTATGTGAAGCATCAGATATGTGAGGCTTAGCCCCAGACCTGCATGTTGCTTCATGCAGGGCCCTGCAGGTGTATGCAAAGCAACTGATCCATGAGTCATGGCCCCAGATCAGTAAGTTGAAGCAGCAGACTCACTGGGCATGGCCCTAGACCTGTAGTTTGCAACTGTAGCAACGGCCCCGTACACATGGGGCCCAGCTCCAGATCTGTAGTTTGAAGCAGCTGATCCATGAGGTTGGCCCAGACCTGTAGGTTGGCCTTGAGTCGCGAGGGAATTGGATGAAAAGGAGGGTGACAAACCCTGACGTCACATTTCCTGACATTTGTGGCTTTGCAGCCCTGATGTGCAGTATGGATTAATTAAGTTTTTTTTCTGCAGTTAAGTTCCTTACGTTTTTTGCAGTTTCAAACCACAATAAAAAAATGGCCCTTTCATTTAAACAAACCAGCAGTGGGTGCGTAACCCTGCTACCAGCACCCCATCCCACCTGTCACATACAGCACATACATTACAATTTGTGTTACATTTTTACAGCAATGAGTTAGTTTTGCATTGTTTTTTAGCATTGGTGACACACTGGCAAATCATATGGTGCTGTTGTTCAACACTTATCCAGCCAAATAGCAACTTTCATAACATGCTTTTAAAACTCAGCTCAACTGTATCTTGTGTTCAGTCAAAGTAAAATAAAAAAACAGAGCTGCAGCAACTAGGAAACAGTTTTTGCAAAGCTTTGTGCTGGATCCACTAACACTAATGTAACTCTTTGTGTGACAGTTTAATGCAAATCTTACTGTGTTTGGGTGTATATAGATACATTTACACATACACATGTGCACAGATATACACATAAAAAAAAATATATATATATACACACACATATGCACAGACATACACATATACATAAATATATACACACACACATATGCACAGACGTGCACAGACACATATACTTTTTGTTAAATACAATTAGTGTTATTAAGAATTACAATATTATGTATGCATGTTAACATAGGCATACAGAAATGTGAGAAGCATGAGTAATACACATATATTTTAAAAATGTATATGTACACACACATGCACAGACATACACATATACATAAAAATATATACACACACATGTACAGATTTACACATTTACATAAAATAAATCCAAGTTTTACTAAGAAAACAATGTGAAGTTTTTTTAGTATCTGTTAAAATGCAGCAACTTGATTCCCAGCCTCTGAAGTTCAGATTTATGGCACATTTTATTGTTGTTGACTGCATGTAGATGGTTTATATGCATTTTTCGTGATTTCCATTTTCATTGCTGAGCTCTATCATGAAGGGCATAGCCAGTGTTAAACCACAGCCCAGGCTAGTATCTAAACAGCAGTGCTGTGATGATTATGTCTGTATCACCGGTTGGCTAAGCTGTTCCAAGACATGAAAATAAATGGTATATATGATTTATTGTTTAATGAATACATTAACTTTGCAAAACACGTACAGTAGTTAAGCAAAAGAATGCCTAGTCTGTTGTTAGTGCACCTGTGTCTCGTGTATCAAGAACCTTTAGCAGTCTCATTATAGTGCTTTCCTGAGATTCGTCTAATACTGCATAACTTAGGCAAGACAAGGCAAATTTTATTTTTCAGGTGCCCAATCCCGGAGGCTCTGGGTGCTGTACAGTAAAAACACACTATCAGTATAATAATTTAAATTAGTTTAAATAAAATATAAAAAGTAACAGCATAATTATTACTAATAAACATCTATATTAAAACTGAAACTCAGAGGAAAAAGGGCAGGGCACCCAGGGAGGACTAATATATAAGGTCCGGAAAGGCCTGATTGAACAGGAAGGCCTTGAGACGGGCCTTAAAAACCTCAACTGAAGGGGCCTCCCAAATAGATGGAGAAAGCAAATTCCACTGGATGGGGCCGGTGACACAAAATGCTCTGTCGCCAGCTGTTTTAATCCTTATCCTGGAAATCGCCAGGAGGCCCCTAGAGCAGGACCATAGGGAGCGGACCAATACAGCAGATGTAAGAAGGTCTGACAGATAGCCAGGACCCAGCCCGTGTACGGCCTTAAAGATGAGCAAGCCCACCTTAAAGAGGATCCTCCACCTCACTGGCACCTAGTGCAGATCATGCAGAACCAGAGTAATATGACAGAATTTAGGCTGCTCAGTCAGTAGCCTAGTAGCCACATTCTGCACTAGCTGCAGCTGGTGGAGGTTACCCCCTGAGACCCCAAGGTAGAGCCCATTACAGTAATCAAGTCTGGACATCACAAAGGCATGTCCTAATGTGGGGAGGTCCATAGACAGAACTAGGGGCTTAATCCTGGCGATATTCCTAAAATGGTAAAAGCTAGTCCAGACAATGGACGACACCTGGAAATCAAATGACAATCTGCCGTCGAAGGTCAAGCCAAGGCTTCGCACCCCAGAGGTGGCTCTCAATGGCACAGATCCCAGAAATTAGCCAGTTTCGGTGCCATAGAGCAGCTTGTTCCGTCTTCTGCTTGACTCCGCCACCAGTACCTCTGATTTGTCGGGGTTCAGTCACAACCAACTGGAGGCCATCCAGTCATTAATCTTCACAAGACAGCTGTTTAGTACTTCTACCATACTAGAAGCTCCAGGGGCAAAGGAAAAATACAGCTGGGTATCATCAGCATAGCAATGAAATCCCAGGCCGTACTTCCTAATGAGATCACCCAGGGGCAGCTGGTACACAGCAAACAACACTGGTGACAAGACCGACCCCTGAGGTACTCCACATGACAAGAGGCTAAAGGAGGAGGAGAAATTCCCCATCACTACTCATTGCTTCCTGTTCATGAGGTATGACTCAAACCAGCAGATGACAGAGCCAGTGAGCACACAGAATTCCCTCAGGTGGTCAAACAACACACAATGGTCAACTGTGTCAAAGGCTGAGGAGAGATCGAGGAGGATTAGAATTGTCCCCTTCCCCACCGATCTCTAGCCCTGAGGAGGTCATTGTGCACCCAAAGTAATGCGGTTTCTGTACTACACCTCGCACGGAAACAAGACTGGAATGGCTCATAGAGATCGAAGGCCATGAGGTGCTCTTCAAGCTGCTGCGCCACAACCTTCTCAACAACTTTTCCCAGAAATGGGAGGTTGGAGATCAGACAGCAATTTGACTTGATGTCAGGGTCTAGCAATGTTTTTTTCAGGAGGTAATGAACCAGCACATCCTTCAAGGCATCCGGAAAGATCCCCGCCATCAAAGAGCACTGGACAATCAAGGCGAACACTGGGCCAATAGTGTCGACACATCTCATCAAGAAACGCGTTGGCACTGGGTCCAGTTCACAATATGTGTGCTTTAACCTGGAGCAACCTCAATGACCTCCGACACCTCAACTGGTTTATGCACTGCCAACTAGGTAGAGTGCTCTCCGGGCAATCCAGATGATCACTGTAGGCTGCTGTAAGTCTCACTAGCGGAATGCCCTGCTGGATGGCGGACACTTTGTCAGAGAAGAATTTGGCATACTCTTCACACAAAGCATCAGAAAAAGGTTTTTTTGGCTGGAGACAGGCTGGGTTTAGGAGCCTTTCCACAGACCAAAAAAGCACAGTTGGTCGATTCTTCCCAACAGCAATCTCTCTGGACAGGAAGTCTGCCTTCTTACGAATGATTGCCCCCGATACTCACTATAATGTGTGTGCAGGGCTAGTCTATCCACCTCCAGGCAAGACTTCCACCAGCAGCTCTCCAGCCTCTATCTCACAGTATTCATCGGCTTGAGCTCCCCATCAAACCAAGGGGACCTCAAGTGAGAAGATCTGGGTCATACACGGGCTGGTGCGAGGGAGTCGAGCACTGCCATCATCACCCTATTACAGGTGGCGGCCACCATGCCAGAATCCCTACACATGCACTGTCCACACTAGGTAAATCAGCCACCTCCAGAAATCCCTCTTGGGTCAAACCCCTCAAAGGACGGTAGCTGCCCATCCCAACAGGGGGAGAGTTCTCAGGGGGGCCCTGAGCAAGAACCCCACCATGCAGTGATCGGGCCAAATGACCCAGTCAATCTTGAAGTTACTAATCTTAAGGCCCAGTGAAAAGACCAGGTCCAACATGTGGCTGTCCTGGTGGGTTGTGGCAGAAATTTCCTGCAACAGACCCAGAGATGACATAGTCTGGAGTAGGTTATCACCTAGCCTAGATTATTCGTCATCAGCCCAGGCATTGAAGTCCGCCAGGACCAAACACTGGGGGGACTCCAGTGTCTTGCTGGCGATGAGATCGGCTAGCTCCTGTAGGAATTCACCTGCCACCCCAGAGGGGTGGTAGATCAGGAGAATCCTATAACCTGCGCCCGGACCTTCATATGTTCAAATGAACCCAGTCTTCCCACTGAGTGCATGGAGAAGCCAAGCTCAGATCTAAAACAGATGGCCACTCCCCTGCCCCTGCGTTCCACTCTGGGGCAGTGCACCACTAAGTATGCTGGGTGGACAGCAGCCTCTAAGTATTCTTAGTATTAGAATGAAGGAAAATATAAAAACACATATTGGAATGGGTACCCCATTCTGACTATATCTAATATTTCTCATGTTTTCCCATTGTACCTGTACAGTGGAGCCTACCAGGATGCAAGCAAAACTGCAGCATTCTGCAGTACAGTTAACACGGTAAATAAGGCAATGTCAATTGAAGATAAACCATTTTTTCATGCAGTAACCTGAGACACTGTGTTGCAGCCTGACAGGCTCCATTGTATAATAACCTTTATGTTTCATTCAAAAATGGTTGTTTTATTCTTTTAAGCCTTACTTCATGGAGCGGTGTAGCTAGCCAGGCATGACAGTTACATCCAATGAGAGGATAAACTGGCATAATCATCCATGCAATTACTGAGCGATTATATAACCAACACTATATGTATTGACACCATTTTTCATGAAGCATGACAGCACCTTTAATAAGTGAGTGCTCTGTGCTTGTCCCATGATTTGTGTTGGCAATCCAGATGCATACTGTACAATGCAGAAAGAAGACTCATCCCCAGTTAGGAATATAATATTTCCCTTTTTATTTCTCCCAGCAGCATTCAGTTCAAATGAAGCCATGTACCTTCAAGGGAGTTTATCATTTCTGAGAGAACTTTGTGCATAGTTATTGACAGTAGGGGCAGATAAAGACCACTGGCTCTTCTAGTCTGTCCAGTCCCTATCTTTGTTCAGGTGCCAGTCTGGTACTTGCCTGACCAGATCTACTGTACTTACATAATTGCCACCCTGATCGGTCCCTTGTCCTCCTTGAAGTCAGCTATCCCTTCCCCTGGCCCATGAGTCTGTCCTATCCGTGCTTGGACACATTCAGTGTCTTTACACTAACCAGACCCTGTGTATGGTGGTTCCATCTGTCCACCACCCTCTTTTAAATATAGAATAATGCCTATGCAGGTGCGTGTTATGAGGATTTTCACACACTCAAGGTGTGTGATAATCCATAAGCCCCGAGAGCAAAGCTCAAGGGATTTATGAGATTATCACACATCGTGGGAACACATCTGCACTCTTCAGAGCCGACCGCAAGCTGAAGAAATGCCGGTAAGTTGTATCATGACATAAATAGGTTTTTTTCAACTTTGGTGCATATTTCAGGCATTTTTGAGAATTTGTGCACCAAATTTTCAACATGGGGTTATTGGGACCCCTCCTCATGAATTCAGTCATGGTGTTATTCGGTCCTGAAGGGTGATCTCGTGGTCACTGCGTGGAATCACTGTTCGGGACCAATTAATGAAATAACAGTGCCAGTGTTCATTAGGTGGGCTCTCAAAAAGCCTATGTTGCAAATTTGGTGGAAAAAATCCCAAAAATTATTGTCTTACGAGTGTGCATTACACAGTTGCTACACACGCTTTCATTAACTACCGAATTTTCTATATTTTCATGCTAGATTTTCAACATTGGTATTCTTTTTAACATTCTCCTTATGAACAGTATAGCTGTCATTTTTCACATCCTGGCCGAAATGTGTTTTGCAGTTCGACGAATAGCACGGTCACTGTGGGAAATCAGTGTTCGGACAGATTAAGAAAATGACAGTGACACTGTTCATGAGCAGAGGTCCTAAAATGCCTATGTTGAAAATTTTGCAAGGTATCCATCAATGATCAGCATAAGTGTGCATTGCACAGTTTCCACGCCCCTGCAACTTCGCAGATTTGTAATATTTTCACTCCAGATTTTCAACACTGCCATTTTTTCATACCTCCTTAGAGCAGTACAACTGTCATTTTTCATATCCTGGCCGAAATGTGTTTTCATACTTCCGGCACAGAATAGAACGGTCGCTGTGAGAAATCAGTGTTTGGAACAGATTAAGAAAATGACAGTGACACTGGTCATGAGCAGAGGTCCTAAAATGTCTATGTTGAAAATTTGGTGACGAAAGTCCATAAAATGACTGTGTTACAAGTGTGCATTGCACTGTTTCCATGCACCCTTGTAACTTCGCAAATTTGTAATATTTTCACACCAGATTTTCAACACTGGCATTTTTTCACACCTCCTTATGAACAGTACAGCTGTCATTTTTCACATCCTGGCCAAAATATGTTTTTGCACTTCTGGCGCAGAATAGCGTGGTCGCTGTTGGAAATCAATGTTTGGAACAGATTAAGACTGAGCGAGTGAGAGGGGGGGGGAGTGAATGAGCTCAACTGAGCTCTGTCAAGACTGCTGTGGATTTCTTTGTGGGCAGTAAAAAGGCGCCAATGCAGGCAAAAGCCCAGTACAAAAGGTCAGCCTGCAGCACCAGGAGAAACAGAACAAGTGAGTGGGGGGAGTGAGTGAGTTCAATAGAGCTGTGTCGGGACTGCTGCAGATTTCCTTGTAAGCAGAAAAAGGCACCAATGTAGGCAGGAGTCCAGTTCAAAAGGGCAGCCTGCAGCACCGGGAGAAACAGAATGAGCGAGTGAGGCAGGGGGAGTGAGCGAGCTCAACGGAGCTCTGTCGGGACTGCTGCAGATTTCTTTGTGGGCAGAAAAAGGTGCCAATGGAGGCAGGAGCCCAGTACAAAAGGGCAGCCTGCAGCACCAGGAGAAAAAGAACAAGCAAGTGAGAGAGGAGGAATGAGCGAGCTCAGCGGAGCTCTTTCAGGACTGCTGCGGATTTCTTTGTGGGCAGAAAAAGGCACCAATATAGGCAGGAGCCCAGTACAAAAGGGCAGCCTGCAGCACTGGGAGAAACAGAATGAGCGAGGGAGAGAGGGGGAGTGAGTGAGCTCAATGGAGCTCTGTTGAGACTGCTCCGGATTTCTTTGTGGGCAGAAAAAGGTGCCAATGTAGGCAGGAGCCCAGTACAAAAGGGCAGCCTGCAGTGCTGGGAGAAATAGAAGTAGTGAATGAGAGAGGGGAAGTGAGCGAGCTCAACAGAGCTCTGTCGAGACAGCTGTGAACTTCTTTGTAGGCAGAAAAAGGTGCCAATGCATGCAGTCCAGTACAAAAGGGCAGCCTGCAGCGTCAGGAGAAACAGAACAAGCAAGTGAGAGAGTGGGAGTGAGCAAGCTCAAGAGAATTATGTCGGGACTGCTGCAGATTTCTTTGTGGGCAGAAAAAGGTGCCAATGCAGGCAGGAGCCCAGTACAAAAGGGCAGCCTGCAGCTCCAGGAGAAACAGAATGAGTGAGTGAGTGAGAGAGGGGGAGTGAGCAAGCTCAACGGAGCTCTGTCAGGACTGATGCGGATTTCTTTGTGGGCAGAAAAAGGTGCCAAAGCAAACAGGAGCCCAGTACAAAAGGACAGCCTGCAGCATCGGAAGAAATAGAATGAGCAAGTGAGAAAGAAGGAGTGAATGAGCTTAGCGCAGCTCTGTCGGGATTGCTGCGGATTTCTTTGTGGGCAGAAAAAGGAGCTAACACAGGCAGGAGCCCAGTACAAAAGGGCAGCCTGCAGCACCGGGAGAAACAGAATGAGTGTGTGAGAGAGGGGGAGTGAGCAAGCTCAATGGAGCTCTGTTGAAACTGCTGCAGATTTCATTGGGAGCAGAAAAAGGCGCCAATGCAGGCAGGAGCCCAGTACAAAAGGACAGCCTGCAGCACTGGGAGAAATTGAAGTAGTGAGTGAGAGAGGGGAAGTGAGTGAGCTCAACAGAGCTCTGTCAGGACAGCTGTGAACTTCCTTGTAGGCAGAAAAAGGTGCCAACGCATGCAGCCCAGTACAAAAGGGCAGCCTGCAGTGCTGGGCGAAACAGAACGAGCAAGTCAGAGAGAGGGAGTGAGCGAGCTCAATGGAGCTGTGTTGGAACTGCTGCAGATTTCTTTGTGGGCAGAAAAAGGTGCCAATGCAGGCAGAAGCCCAGTACAAAAGGGCAACCTGCAGCTCTGGAAGAAACAGAACGAGTGAGTGAGAGAGGGGGAGTGAGTGAGCTCAGCGGAGCTCTGCCAGGACTTTACAGTTGACCACCCTCCCACCCTGGGTCCTCTGTGGTCCTATATTGCAGCAGGGTCTCTGGAGTGGAGACAAAGGAATGATTGGATACTTTTAGGATTGCTGTAATAATACAGATTCAGTTCTGTTTATTTCTCTAACTGAGCTAAGTACTGAGCAATACTGTTATGATTGCTGTAATAATACATATTTATTTGTTATGTTTATTTCTCTAACTGAGCTGAGTAATACTTGGAGTGCAATAGCTTTTCTAACTGGGCTAAGTGAAACTATATGAGAGCTGAGAACAAAAAGTATGGTAGCTGAGGGGTGAAAAACGGACAAGGAGGCTTTAGGATTGCTACAATAATACAGTATCTAATGGATGAGATTTGAGACTGAATTAACCCGGTTGGCAAGGGGGCAGTAGGAGGACTAGTGTGGGGAGGGAACAGGAATTTGAGTAAATAGGGGCCTAACAGTTGTAGTAGGGTACAGAACCTGGGAGTAAGAGCCCGTAACATAAGATGGGGGCCAAAATGGGGCAGGTGCCACATGTCAATAGGGTGGGCATCTTTGGAAGGGTGGTGGGCTGTACATGGTGTGGGTCCACCATGATCCTGGACTGGGCTTGGAGGATGGGGGGTGTATGGTCTGTAGATGACTGGCTAGTTTGAGGGAGGAACTGTGGAGGTTAGGGAGGAGTTTAAGTGGCAGGGCAGATGAGTATGGTAGGCATCGGGGGGGATGGGATAGGGGATGGCAAAGGAGGATGCAGAAACAACAACTAGGGAGTGAAACCGACCCCAGTATCAGAGGCACTAACAGAAAACACAGGAGAAGAGAGGGAGTGCCCAAGGCAAAGGGGGGAGGTTCCTGATAGGGGAGGCAGAGACCATGAGGAGTACTAGGAAGAGAGCAAATGACTGCGGTAGGGAGGGAGCAGAGGTGGCATGGAGAGAACAAGTAGGAGGGGTGAACCAATAGGGGAAGAGATGTAGGAGGGGTATCGACTAGGAATAGAGTCGAACCTCTGCTATGGGAGAGAGAGGGGGAACAGGAACATACTGAAGGGGGGAGGAAAAGCGGGGCATGAAAGGAATGGCAACAGGTAGTGGAAGAGATAGAAACATAGAAACATAGAATCTGACAGCAGATAAGGACCGCTTGGCCCACCTAGTCTGCCCATTTCCCTACCTAATGGATAAGCTGCAGATCCGAGTTAACCAACAACCTACTTCCTCCTACCCCCACTAGAATTGCCTTATGTCTGTCCCATACATTCTTGAATTCCCCCACTGTTTTTTGACTCTACAACCTCCTTAGGAAGGCCATTCAATGCATCTACAACCCTCTCTGTGAAGAAATACTTCCTCACATTATCTCTGAGCTGTCCCCCCTCTATCTTCAAATTGTGCCCCCTTGTTTTTGCACATCTCTTTTTCTGAAATATGCTACCCTCGTGGACTTTGTTGATTCCCTCGAGGTATTTGAAAGTTTCCATCATGTCCCTCTCCCTCCTTTCCTCGAGGCTATACATCTTAAGCTCCTTTAGTCTTTCTTCATATGTCTTCTGGTGCAGAACCTGCACCCTTTTGGCTGCCTTCCTCTGGACAGCCTCCACCCTGTCTATGTCTTTGCTGAGATGGGGTCTCCAAAACTGTACACAGTACTCCAGATGTGGTCTTACCAACTGTCTCTACTGAGGGCCAACAACTTCCTGTTTCCTACTGGTGGTGCCTCTACCTATGCATCCCAGTATCCCCCCAGCCCTCCTTACTGCCTTCTCACATTGCTGGCCCACCTTTAGGTCATCTGATATGACTACCCCCAGGTCCCTTTCCATGTTTGTTGTTGTCAGTATCTCACCCCCCATTGTGTACTCTTACCCTGGGTTTTTGTTTCCCAGGTGCATTACTTTGCACTTCTTTGCATTGAATCTAAGCTGCCATACATTTGACCATTCCTCCAACCTTGCCAAGTCCCTTTTCTTCCTTTCCACCCACCTTGCGTATCAACCCTGTTGCAGATCTTTGTGTCATCTGCATAGAGACATACTTTCTCTTCCAGTCCCTCTGCAATGTAACTTATAAAGACGTCAAAAATGACTGGCCCCAGTACTGAACCCTGCAGTACCCCACTAGTAACCCTCCTTTCTTCACTGTGGACTTCATTTACTATTACCTGCTGTGTCCTCTTGTCCAGCCACTGTTTTACCCAGGCTACCACCCTGGGACCCACTCTGAGGCTGGCTAATTTGTTTATTAATCTTTTGTGCAGGACTGTGTCAAATGACTTGTTAAAGTCTAGGTAGGCCATGTCCACAGCCCCTCCCTGGTCTACTACTTTGGTCACCCAGTCAAAGAAATCAATTAGATTTGTCTGATGTGACCTTCCTGCTGTGAATCCATGCTGCCTTGGGTCCTGTGCCCCAGTGGCCTCTAGGTACTCAACAATTCTTTCCTTCACAAGTGATTCCATCATTTTCCCTACCTCTGAGGTCAAACTGACAGGTCTCTAGTTTCCTGTCTCTGTCTTGCTCCCACTTTTGTGAAAGGAGTCACATCCACCCTCCTCCAGTCCTCAGGTCCACACCATCCTCCCATGATTTATTAAAAAGGGTAGTCAGTGGTGTTACTTAGTTCTTTTAGAATTCTGGGGTGAATCCCATAAGGCCCCACTGCTTTATCCACCTTCAGTTTAAGAGTTCTTTCAGAACCCTTTCTTCTGTGAAATGACTACTATCAACCCCCTATCCAGAGTGCTTCTATTGACTGAATTAGGTATCTCCCCTTGCATTTCCACTGTGAATACTGAGCAGAAGTATTAATTCAGTATCCCTGCCTTTTCACTGTCGCTCTCTGCCCAACCACCTTCCTCTTTATTCAGCCTCAGTATCCCTGCCTTAGTCTTTCTTTGCTCCCTAATGTACCTGTAAAAGGTTTTATCCCCCTCTTAACAGAGTTGGCTATCTTTTCCTCAGTTTGGGCTTTTGCTACTCTGACTGCCTTCCCCACTTCCTTCTGCTTTAACTGGCACAGTTTTGTGTCCTGCTCCTTCTGTGTTTCCTTATATTTCCTGAATGCTGCCTTTTTCTCCTTTACCTTCCCCACCACTTCTTTTGAGAACCATAGTGTTTTTTTCTTTCGTTTTGATTTATTTGCTTCACACAAAGGCTTGTTGCCTCTGTGATGGCAGTTTTGATGTTTCCTCACTGTTGCTCCACCCCACCTTTTTGCCTGTTTGCTAGTGTTTTTCTGAGGCACTCTCCCATTTTGACAAAATCAGCCCTCCAGAAGTCCAGCACCTTCACTTTTGTGTGGCTTGACTCTACAGCTAAGTTTATCGTGAACCACACTGTTTGGTGGTTGCTTGTTCCCAGATGGCTACCCAGTTCAAGATCAGAGATCCTCTCTCCGTCCCCATTTGAGAGTACCAGGCCTAAGATTGCTCCCTCCCGAGTGGGTTCCAATACTAGCTGTCTGAGGCATGCCCCCTGTAGGGCATCGAGAATGGCCCTGCTCTTGGATGTGGCTGCAGCAGAGGTGCTCCAGTTAACATCTGGCATATTCAAGTCCCCCATCAGCAATATCTCCCCTTTCTCTGCCATTCCAAGGATGCCTTCTATCATTTCCTTGTCTATTTCCTCCCCCTGAGATGGCAGCTTTGATGTTTCCCCACTGACAAAATTTTAATTCTGTAAGCCTTACTAAAACAAATGTTTTCCTGTGCAGAAAGCTTAATTGGGGGCTAAAGCTTTCAGGGATGGGATGGTTTAGATAACAAGAGTTTTCCTTTAAAGCACCAGGGATTTGTGTCCCTATGTTGTACCAAGGTATACTGATAGTTTATATCTTTGTACTCCAGTGTGTGTAGCACTCTTCCTGTAAATGAATATACTGTCTGCCTGATGTACAGCAGCATCATGTTGCCACGTATAGCAAGCAGCTTTTGTGCTCATGAGCACAAAGAACCCCTGGCAGTTAACAGTGCTAATACCCTTTAAGGACATTCCCCGGTGTTTCAGCAACCCTATGTCAAAGTCATAATTCTTTGCCTGGTACATGATGGTCATCTAAACATTTAAACTCCACAACAAAAAACATGGGTTGCCGGGCCAGCCTGCCAGCACAGTGGTTGGATTTCCACTTGCGACGCTGATGACCCGGGTTTGGGAATGGACCCGGGGAGTCAAAAGGCTGGCCGTGGGAGAAGGATTGAGCATCCCATGGACTGCTCTCCTTCTCCGGGGGAGGGAGGGGTAAATTGTCCAGTGCTCAATGGACCCCTGGTGGAGGCCAGGGGAACCACAGGCGACTGGTGCCTGTACTCTAGAGGGGCAGGGCAGATGCTGAACATTATTACACGCCTCCATCCCTGGGGTAGTTCAGAAAAATTGCTGGCCACCGAGGATGATGCCCTCCACAGCAGTTGGCTTCTATGGCTCCCTGCCTCCCCACTGACCACTTACGGCTGTATGGCATCACCAGGCCCTGAACCCCGCCCTGAGGGGGAAGCCAGGGAGGCAATGTCAGCAGCTGCTGACACCTTCTCCCATCGTAGACGGGCCTGATTTGGTGCCATGGCCCTGCCCTTCCCTGCCCTGTATCGATGGGGGTAAGGCAATAGGGGAGCGAGGCAGGTGCTCAGGGCTGGAGCTGAATAGTGGAGTGGCAAGCTGCAAAAGGCATAATAAATAATAATAAAAAAAACATAGGCTGCCATGCTTGCTTTTAAATTACGTTGGTGAGACTTAATCTTTTTTTAGGGAAAAAATCCAGGCGGGGTCTTATTGTTTTATGTGGTTATAACATCAGTATTTAAGATGTCAATGTGACTGTGAAAGAAAATTTGAAACAAGGACACACCATTTCTCATGATGCTTGCTTCATTTTTTCCACAAATGCAAAAATAAAGAGTAAATTACCAATTCTACGACACCCTCTTGAACTGATAGTCCCCCAAAAGAGGAGAAGTATTGGTATGTTTTTATACATAAAACCATTTCAAACCCATGTAATTTTCATAGAACTTTTTGACAGATGTAGAATATGGTCATGAATATAGAAACAAAAACAAATATAGGGTTTGCCATGCTGCTTTTGGTTATATCTGCTTTTAAAGTTGCTGTTTCAGAGGTGGTCAGCTCAAGACAAAAATAATTGAAACATCCCAATAAAAAATAAAACTTGCAGGAATGCTATTCAAACAATTCAAAAGCGCATGCAGAATGGCTAGGACTTTAACATAAAATAAACAATATAACCAAAGTCAGACAGATATTTAGATAAAGTGCCTTGAATGATACCAGCTGCTGCAGTTGTGGGAGCTAATTTCCTTGGTAACCCGTGAAGTGGGTGCATCAGGAAGGGCGCCGTCAGTTACAGCAACACCTTCCTCACGCAGTCCACTCACGGCGACCGACGGGTAGGGCGACCAGATGAAGGGGTGGGCGAACTAGGCGATAGGATGTCACTATGCATATGCATGCGGGGGCCGGGTGGGAGCGAGCACGTTGAGCGTGGGCTGGGGGGGTGAAGAGTCTGTAGGGGGTGTTGCTGCGGTTGTCAGTCGAGCTGCGGCATGGTGTCGGGGATTGGGCAATGGCTGGGGTGGCTGAGGTACTGGGTTAGGGTCCGGGCGCTGGTGTGATTTTTATTGCGCCCAGCCCGAACCTTTTTATTTTTACTACTTTTACCCACCCCCCAACATGCACCCCCCCTGGAGTTGAGAATCCTTAAGTAGGGGGGTGCGGGAGGCAAAGTCCCCTGTGAGGGTGGTGGTGTGGGGGGGCACAGTCCCCCACAGAAAGTAGTAAAAATATGTCCTGGTGCCATTGTGCTGGTGCGTCAGGGTTGTCAGAGTGCCGAAAATGTGTTCGGCACTCTAAGCCATAATGGCGCTCGCCTTTAGGCGTTCACCTTTATCACATAGACCCAATTTCCTTGCTGCCATCCTGTCTATATACAGTATTCTTAGATGGACATGACATAGTAGGATAAATCATAATTCTAATAATGCTTCCATATATTTAAGAATGTTCTTGTACCAAAAAATAACCTCGAAAACTTTTTCAAGAGCATCAGAAAAATGGGAATTTGAAACACCAGGGAAGATCTTTAAATTCTTGAAAGTTTCGATCATGTCCCCTTTTTTCTTTCAGCTTAAATGTTCCAGACTGCCTATGTTTATGATCCCTTACTACTTCATTATTAGGTTAATTTGCATGTGAAATGGCTCCTTTTCCCCAAGGGTTCTTCCGATTCTGGAGCTGAATCCTTTTCTGAAGTTATAATCCTCTGTTTAAGATATCATTGTTTGTTGATCTGGAAATTATTATGATGTCACAAAACTTTCAGACCTGACAGTGTGTATATATACATATATATATATATATATATATATATATATATATACATATATATATATATATATATATATATATATATATTTTATTATTTAGTTTTTGTTGACCAGAAAGGAGGACTAGACAATTCTACCTACTTTCAGCCTCATCCCAGGGGAGTGGGATACAAATGGATACCAACTGACATTGAACCAGATTAATCTGTTGGTGATATTTCTTTTTTACTGAATGGGGGAAATTTGGCCAGGACACTGGGGAAATTCCCCTACTCTTGTGGTAGGGAGCGCTGTGGACTGGCACAATGGAGGAACCCAGTCTTGCACTGGCCATCTATAAGGGAAGGGGATACTGCTGGAGAATCAGCAGTCGCAATGAGAGCTAAAGGTGCCGAAGACACTGCAATAATGATGCAGACGGGAGTACCCGAAGAGAATGCGACAACAGAAGTAATGGACACAGAATATTTGGATGCGGACCACAACCTACAATGGGAGTCGGAAGTCAAAAAACTAGAATTACAGGCATAAATTTCTAATGTTGCGAAAGAATATTTGGAGGCAAACAGAGACTTGAGGAGGTAAAAAAAAATATAAACAGATGAATGATAACTCACCAGGGACATCCAAAGCAACTCCAATGAAAGTTTTTGTTTTTTCAGCAGGACAACAGAATCTGGATGCCATGCAATCAAGGGTGGAGCAGATGCCAATAGACCCGGCTTCTCGGGATCCAAAATTGACACTGGACAGAGCGCTGTCTGTAGCTGGATGGACTCAGACAGAAGAAGGTTAGATACGAGACCCGGTGATTCCTTTACCAGGAGCAGAACACTCGACTATTCAAATGGGAGCAGAACATTCGCCTATGCACACAGAGCATGCAGAACAGGAGAATGAGATCATAGTGGAAATTGGGGATCGATCACAGGGAACATCCCGGCAGATGTGGCAAGTACCCCATCTTATTCCTCTATTGACAGTCAGCCTAATATTTCCTATGATGCTCCATCTAGGGATAATTCAATATCGCAGGGGCAGAAAAACACAGACCCCCCTATACCAGTACAAGTGGCTATGCCTGATCTCACTGACAATAATATTCCAACTGAAACAGTAAATGAGTCTGAAAATGCAGGCATTTCTAAAGCTCCAACATATGCCAGCTTATTCCATAAACCTGTGGAACTGGCTAAAAGAAGAAATGCCGTGTGACTGCATTATGTAGTGGGGGTTGGAAGCACTGCCTAATAGATTCTTTGTAGGGAAGGAATTGATTAAAAACTCTGGGCTTTTCCCCTGCAGACATTTATGCCCTCATCCACGCTCCAGGTGAGAGCACTTTTGACATCAGTTTTCAATCTCCTGATCTGTTGGATAGTTTTTGGACTAAATATTCAGTCCTATAAACAAACCTCTTATGGGTGCCTTTCGTGACCATTCCATTGACAAAAAGCCCTACAAAGTAATTACAATATTATTTCAAAATGAGGGAGTAAATATCACAGAAATTTTATACTGGCTAGAGAAACAATTTACTGTTCAGGATTCCCCAGAACCAATTTTCGACTCAGAAGGCTTCTGGAATGGGGGGTGATGAATAAAGATTAAACTGAATCAGTCTGATGCATGGTTAACTCATTTACCAAGCTGTTCTTTCCTGGGGAGGGACAAAGGCTTTATCTTTAACCCAGGCCAACCTCACCAGTTATAAATGTGGCTCGCCCAGACACCTCAGCAGCAACTGTGAAATTGTGAAATGTACCCAATGTTGTGAAACTGGGCATACTGTTTTTTTTGCAGGAAGGGGCACAAGTGTAGCCTGTGTGAGGAGGAGGGGCATACCTTCACAGATTGCCCCTGGGGATCACATAATACAGAAAACTTAGACTATGGGGTCCAAGATTTTCATATCAACAAAATAGAAAGAAAAACAGTGAGACCGCCCAGACCAGAGTTAGTACAAAGTGTTCACAATCCCAGGCCAGCCTGTGAAACTGTACCATCCACCTTTGCCACAGGCCTACTTGAACCCAACAGTAGGGACAGTAATATTATTCCTACTCCAGTGAAAATGCCCCCCCCCCCCATTCTGGATACTGAAGGATATCAATGAGACAACAAGAAAGGACCTGCAAAAACAAAATGACTATAGAAAACAGTACAGAGGAGATTGCCTAAAAAAATAAATGTACTGCTCCACGATGGGGAGATACCAAGATGGATAATGAGTCTGACACTGCTTCAGCTGCAGCCTCCCCAAAAAATCTGTTATCAGATGTAGAGAACCCACCACTGGATTTAAGAGAAAAGGGGAATTCTAAGAGAAGACGAATGGGGACCCGAACTAGTAAAAAGCAGGCAGCTTGAATTACCCTAATTAAATACCATGGACACCCCATTGTACAACTTGACCCTGGCCTCTCTAAATACTAACAGTATCCTGTCAGAAAGAAAAAGACTATCCACCTTCTTTTTATTTGCCAAGCAGCATTATGATATTGTTTTCCTACAGGATACAAGGCCTCATACCATGCAGGACACACAAGTTGCTAGTGACGCATGGATTTGGGTGACCACTTATTGGTCCAGTGGGGAAGATAAATGCAGTGGGGGAGGGATCTGTATTAATACTGATAGATTTAAGGTAACGCAAATGGTGGATATCGGGCCAGGAAAAGCCTTGTTGCTAGATATTTAATTACAGGCAGTTGATTTTTGGCTCATTAATGTATATACTCCACAATCAAAGGCGCAAAGAATTAAGTTAATGAAATTGGTGCAACCATATCGCTTCACTCAAAACATGTCTTTTTAGGAGGAGATTTCAATTGTAGTCAATTCACCTCAGATAGGGGCATGAAAACTGACAAACTTTTCTGTGATTTGGGTATTATTTTTTCTCTCCTCCAGAGCTCCGGCTACGACCCCCGCCCTTCGTTGTTCCCCCCAGCACCATCCCGGACATCAGACACCTCCTTGTGCACCCTGCGACTTACGCTTCCACGGCAGGGGTGGTGGGGAGCGACTCAACCCACCCCAGCGGATCCATGCCAGGGAGGCGCCCTTCCAGAATGGCACCGCTGAGGAACAACTTTGTGCTGCGGGCTCGCTTTTACGCTGTTTTCCTCCCGGTGGTCATGGCGTGCAGTGGCGCCAGTGACTGGGTGCATGCATGCCTCCCGTCGTGCCCCAATCAGCGTCTGCCATGACCCGCCCCCAAGCTTGCAGCTATGTCTGTCAACCCCAGCCTCCGCTAGGGGTCAGGCACTCCCTGGCCGCCCAAATCCCCCCTCCCGGAGATGGAGAGCAGTCCTTGGATGCTCAATCCATCTCTCCCTCGCCGACTCCACGGCAACCCATGCCCGCTCCTAAATGATGGTCGTCAAGTGTATGCATAGGTGTGGCGACCAGCGCCTCAACCCTCAGCGCCACCGGGCCGGCCTTCTGTGATTTAACCTTTTTAAATCAAGTATTAACACAGGCAGGCCTACATGATGTTTTTTCACAAGGAAGTAAGTTTAATTGTACTTTCTTTAAGGATGCCTTCTCAGCCAGAATAGATTGCTGGTTTTTATCTCCAGCATTACCAGTACGGAGTGCAGAAGTAATCCCAGTCGTATCCTCAGACCATGGCCTCCTAAAGGTTACTGTCTCAAATTTTACAGAAACCTCAAAAGGAAGAGGCTATTGGAGATTAAACGTCAGTTTAATGGAAGGCCCTGTCACAGCGGAAGGCCTGCAACATACTTTACAGGCCAGAAAATCTGTATTTGTTTTTTTATATGACTCCCTACACAAGTGTTGGGAAGACACACAAAAAGATATCAGTGATTATTTTAAAACCATGGGTAAGCTGAGAGGTAAAGAGAAACGTGTTCTAGGTACCTGGATTTAAGATCACAGTTTTACACGTTACTGTCCCTACACAGTGAGGGTGAAATAAAATGTACAGAACAATTAGCCAGTCTGAAAAATGAGATGGGACAAGTACAGTGCAGTAGAATGAAATCCTTAGAAAAAGAACAGCGTTTCGGTACACAGGGAACTCAAGCACATACAAATCCTTTTGAAAAGTTGTGACAAACAATGGAGCACAAAAGTGTTACAATCTATGATAACAGAAGGCGGTGACCATGAACAGAATAAACAGGGAATTCTAGGTGAAGTTGAAACATTTGTTGTTAAGACCTTTCAGAATTCAGATGACTATCCAGAGGCAATTGATAACTGGTTAACATCATGCAATCTACAACATATCCCTCAACATGCAAAAAGCCTATAACAGAATTAGCATTGTATGCAATAATAGCACATTTTAAACATGGGGTAGCTCCAGGACAGGATGGGTTACCAAATTAAATCTATTTAAAAACATTTACAGCTCTCAAAACAGAACTGGCAACCTTATTTAATGATCTGTTACAGAATAATACTTTACCCAACACTATGTATCAGGGACTACTGATATTATTATATAAAACAGGAGAGAGGGGACAATTATCCAATTGGAGATCAATTACCCCTTTAAATAGCGATTTTAAAATACTTACAAAATTACTCAGCCTGAGATTAGCATCTATTTTAGACCACTTTATATATCCCTCTCAGACATGTGCCATACCAAGGAGGAAAATTGGGGATACTTTAATTTTGCACCGAGAAATAGTAGAGAAAGGAAACAATGAAGAACTTTCGGGCTTTTTGATTAGCATAGACCAATCAAAAGCATTTGATAGGGTGTCCCATCTTTACATATGGAAATGTTTAGTGGCTTATGGGATTCCAGAAGAATTTCTGAGATAAATCCAACTATGCTATAGCTGGGCAAAAATTGCCCCATATAGTAATGGATGGGTGGGATGTGAATGTGAAATCTCCCAAGGGGTCCATCAGGGGTGCCCACTAAGCCCCATTTTATACATCATTACTTTAGACCCTCTCTTACAGAGACTGAATGCAGCAGACAACAGAACAGGATTATCAGTTAACAGTAAGACCCAGAAATTAAAACAGCTGGTTATGCAGATGATGTCTGTTTAATCATATCAGATAAATAATCAGTATCACATACAGAGGGTATATTAAAATAATTTTCTGAGTGCACTGGGTCTATCATAAGTTTTCAAAAAAGTGCCTGTTTACTGATAGTAAGTTTTTCAGAGGGAGAGAAGGAAATAATGAGTATACCAATTGCAAACAGATACTGCAAAATCCTGGGGGTATATTTTGGAAAAGGGGATATGGGCTTTTACAATTGGAATTTGACCTTACAGACAGCAATGAATAAAGTCAAACAATGGAATAAGTGGCACATGACTATGTTGAAAAGAATATACGTAACGTGGTCAAAACATTTCTACTGTCCATGTTTTTGCACCTATGTGCTATTTACCCACCCCTAAACAACTAGAAACTATGTTATATAGTTGTTTTTTCTCATGTATTTGGGATAGCCGTTTAAACCCAATTAAAAGAGGCATCACATATCTGGAAAACATAGGGGGGGCCATAGGGATAATTAATCCAGTCCTTTCTATATATATATATATATATATATATATATATATATATATTTATATACTGTAATCTTAAACCATTACTGATAAGGTTCACTGCCCCTTGGATCCCCTGGGTCCTGGACCAGGGGGACCCTTGGTTGACAACATGGCCACAAGATGCCCCAATAGCCAGACAAAAATCCCTGATAAGGTCTACCATCTTATGTTCAGTCTTGTTTTGGGAAATTGAAGACATGGTTGATATCCAAGCAGATGGTATTTTCTCTCTCCAGAAAGGCTTTTATAAAAAGGTGCTGGAGGACTTTTTTTAGATACCCCACATTTTAATAATAGGTCCCAAAGAGAACAAGAATTGATAGGTAGAATACTGACAAATACCCGGATGCCTGAACATATGGGGGATGTTTTTTGGCCAGGCACCCACGGCAACTTAAATGTTATGGGTAACCTAAAGCACAGAGGGGTAGAGGAAATAAACTGCCCTAAAGAAACATGTAGAAATGTCCCTGAAATGATGGAACATTTATACTTCATGTGTCCTTACATGACACAGTTTTGGAAATTAGTGAATCAACACTGGAAAGGGTCCCCATTTACATCTCTAACTATGGAAATATTATTCTTAGGGCTGTTGCCAGTTTCTTGGAGAAAATAATACTGTAAAATAATACAAGCTATTCTGCTTCATTTCAAATACCGTATTTGGATTACCAGGTGTAGACTCACTCTCCAGCAACAAGAGCTTACACAGGATCAACTATTTAGTCTCATATGGAATTCTGCTTTGGAAAACAGACATATGGAAAAATGTACTGTCTCCTCCAACCTTTTTGATAAATGGTGGAACAATATCTCCTAGTTAACTTAAAGACAGAGGATAACAGTGGGACTAGGGTGCCATTCCTGTACAGTAAAGAGAAATGGAAAGTACACTCCACCATAGAATAAGGTGGGAAAAAAGGTTGGGACTGACCATATGGGGTCAAGTAGCTGAAGAAATATAAGATTGTTTCAGTATATTGAGGCTACCCTAATTATGGGGATATATGTTACATCTTAGTTTAGCTAGGCCTCTTCAATAGTGGTTAAGATTTAAGCATGTGTTTTTCATGGGTGTCAAGATAGACACTTTATGATCTGGATTTAGGAATATAATAAAATACACATTTCTGTGAAAGGGTGAAAGATGGGGGAAATGGGGTATGATATAATACCTGTTTGAGTTATGTTTATTTTTATTGGTCTTATATAAGTTTCCTTTTGGATGTGAATTAATGTGTATGTAATTTTATGTATTCTTTCAGGCTTACCATAAAAATTCCCCTACCCTTTTTGAGAAGTGCCATGAGATCTTTAACATCCACCTCAACTAGTACCAGAGTGGGCAGATAGGACCTCGGTTTAACATCTCATCCAAAAGATGGCACCTCAGAAGTGCAGCACCCCCCTCATGCTGCACTACAGTGTCAGAACTGGGATTTAACCCAAGTGCCTGGGTGGGGATAGAACCCACAGCCTTCTGATCTTCCGGCCTCAGAGGCGAGCATGCAACATGCTGAGCCACAGACATTGATTATATATATTATATATTAATATATTATAAAGCCCAGTGGTTAGAGTAATGAGCTGTGAATGAGTTTGGTACATCCAGCAGATCTGGGTTTGATTCCCACAACCTCCACCTGCATACAGTGTGACTCTAAACAAGTCACTTAACCATCTCAGTGTTCCCAGGTCACCCCTGAACACAGGCAGTTGTGCCTAGTGGGCCTTACCTGGTTACCAAAGAATAAATAAAAAAAAAATAGCATTGTGACTAGTAGATAAACTCTAGGGAGCAGGGATCATGGTGCCATATACAGAGTCACAGTGGTGGGTGGCAGTATACAGGGCAACACTTGGCAAATTTGTGATGCACAAAATTGTGCCCGTCTGCAGGTGGTGTATTATTCCCGGTGACAGTGGCACTGCATAAGCTTATGCAAATTGCCTGCCCAGTTATTAATGGTTCACATAGGCTATGCAACCATTGGCATACTAAAAATGCAAGAGCCCCAGGGGTAAGCCCATGACCTGTGCCATGGGGGCTGGGCACTTCCACCAAAATCTCCCCCAACACTATACCTTTATGATCACGTGGTGGTCTTGCAGTAATATATTTATTCTGTCCCTTGCCAGTCTTAACTGTTGGTCCAGTGGCCCTCTAATTATAGTAATGCTCCTCCTCCTCTTCTCTAGCATCCAATGAATCATTAACCCAGTCCTGTCCCCTTGCCGTTATGTTTTTTCTTCATATAGCTTTTTGCTCTGCATTGCTGCCTCCTGCCTTACTTCAGCAATGGGGAGACATAGGAATTGTTTGCTTCTTCTCCCTTCCAACCCCGGGACTTCAAAACACACTGTACATGCCTGTGAAGGTGAGCACGCACCCTATGGCTCCGGTGACGGCTCCTCCCCCACCCGGCCTAGCACCGAGTCTCCCCCTGGGCTTGGCACTAGCACCAAACCTCCACTCAGTGGCAGCCAAGAGCCCGGCAAAATCAAGATCCCTCCCCAGGAGAGGAGAGTTGCCTGTTGGCATCTCAATCCAGCTCATCACCCTCCCCCCAACTGACCCATGGCAACCCAAGCTCACTCCGCAACTCAGGTCACCGGCACGGTGCAAGGTGTGGCATCCAGTGCCCCAACTCGCAGCACCACCGGCCCAGTTACTGTTATGTTTTTTGGCAGGGCTGTAAACCACCTTACCCTTACCCCTGCCGGAATGATCATTCCAGCTGACGAGGCTATGACCTCCTCTGCAAATGCCTCCAGCAGTTCTTCCTGGCCAGGTCCCACTGTGCCTTGTGATGTTGGGGGGAGACACCAGGGAGCCATTGTGCACAGCGTAACACCTCTGTGCATACCAGAGCCCTAACTGATGAGAACTTCTCCCCGTCCCTTTTCCTGTGCTAGCACACTAACCAGTGTGCTGGCACATGGAAATATGAACCTTACACAATGGGATGTAAGTTAGAAATGTGCGTGCAACATCTTTCTGACCTAAATTTCAACTGTGTATGGTGCCCCAGATTTCCATGTAAATTAACCCAGTGATCAAGACTAGAAGTACAGAAAATCAACAGTATTATGTTTTCCAGTGTTTTCCCAAAAGTCACACACTCCCCTTGAAATATAGTGAAGCTGCTCCAGAAATAAAATAGGAAAGTTGTATCACGAGCAAAATAATTTTGACTAGCAAACCTCAATTTGAAGTCTTACTTCCATTGCCCTACAAAACTTACCAACAAATGGTATTGATAACAGGGTGTAAACTTTTTATTTTTGTGGAACCGTGTGCGATCAACAGACATCATTTCAGGCTGACTGGATTAATTACAATTCAGGTCAGTGTTTAGATTAATTATTTTGTTTGTATAGCATGTTAAGTGGTTGCCTGATTGCTGTTGAGAAAATTGATTGCTTGTTACATTTACCTTGTGGTTTCTGTGGCAAAAACATCTTTTAAGATGTATCATTCCCAAAAGACCTACTGGTTTTATAAGCATTCATGCACACCAATGGGCTTCTTGTTTTAATTTGTTGCAAAAATTACAGGTTTTTATCAATTTTTTGTAACTGACCATAAAACATGCAGAAACTAGCATTATTAGCAGTGCTGTAAGCGTAATGTTGCTGTACTTGGTGTCAAATGTAAAGACCTTTCCCTCAACATGTAGCTTTGTTGCATTAAAAGGCTTCCAGATTTCCACTGCTGGAGACCTCTGCTCAGGTTACAGCTGAAAAACCTGTCCTATAATGGTCCCAGCTCAGTTCCTTATCGACAAAAGCCCACATCACTGATCCCCGCCACAGAGTCTTAGATAATCCATTATATTTAACAGAAGAGAGACCATATAGCAGAGTAGTTGCATGTAACCTAAATATGTTTTTAATGTAACAGTTTATTTTATACAGGATAGCAAACTGAGATGCAGTGTTCTGTTTTTCAGTGGGGTCCTGCTTTACCTAGGTTTACAGTTGGGTGACCTGTAGGATAGGGACATCAGCTGGCTTGCTTAAACTCAAGCAGGGAGCCAGTGACTACAGTGCTATTAAAACCATGGGGTCTGGTTCACAGTTCTGAGCTCTAAACATGGAATATTCTTTTTTAATTTATTATATTTTATTTTTGTCCAGAAAAGGCACACAAAGCTATTATAGCATGTTTCCATTTCTGTCCTGGTGGCTGAGTTGCAGTTTTATTGATGGGAATGTTGGCCATGCCACCAGGAAACTCCCCTACCCTTCCTCACTAAGTGCCATGCAGTCAAATGCAAGCTCATTAAGAGTTTGCTTAGCAGTTCTTTTTTTTTTGGTTTTGTTATGGCAGGGGAGATGCGGATTGACTATGCAGCAGAAAACATTTTTATAAATGAAGGTAATAAAACTGGCAGGTTCCTCCATTTTCTAGACATATAAAGGGGAATAGATGACTAAAGCAACATCATGGTTTGAGTTGCATTGGAAATACTTTGGCTGAAAAACTGGGTCAGCTCTGGTTAAAACACACTTGCATTTATTTTTATTTTTTGAGGAGAATGTCTTTTGCATAATAATGTCTGCAAAGCTCTGACACTACCTTTGGATACGTAGTAAGTTTTCTTTATATGTAAATTGTTCAGGTTAGCTTGGTTAAATTTCTCTGTACATGATTTTTTTCAAGATTTTCTTTTCTTTAATATATTGTACAGTACACGTTTTGTTTACCTTTGAATTATTCTAAATAAAATTCCCCTACATTTCTTCGATAAGTGGCATGGGATATTTTACTTCCACCTATTTATTGAACAGAGGTAGGCAGAGTGGACCTCAGTTTAATGTCTTATCCAGAGGACGCACCTCACTAGTGCAGCTCCCACCCCTCCCACCCCTTTACTGCACTACAGTGTCATTTATGGGTATATTTACTTGGAAGCAAACTATGCGGCTTCTCAGGGAACAGTCTCAAAGAGAACACTCTGGATACCAGTTTAAATCAAATGAAATCTTCTTTACTTTCAATAACATAGAAAAACAACAAAAAAAAAACAGCTTGTATTCAGCTTAGCAAACAATTCAGTTCAGGCTCTCACTGACTCCACTTCACAGCTTCCTCTATCACGCTTTCTTTATTGGACCCAGATGTTGCTTGTTAACACCCCTCCCCCTGAAATACATCTAGCACCCAGAACAGGCAATGCTGTGAGCCCTTAAAAGGCCAACCTTAAAGCAAAATTGGTTTGGTACAGATCCCACCACAGCCCCTATAAAAACCAGCATTACTTGTGTTGCAAAGCTGTTTACAAGGGAGAGGGGCGTGACAGACATACAGTCTGTCACATGGTATGACCCGAGGTGCCTGGTGTGGTGACAGAACTCACAACCATCTGATTTTCCAGCCCCACAGGCAAGCATGCTACCTATTGAGCCACTGTCACTGACAACATGACCCACCCTAAACGCACATTATAAAATGGGTTTAGAAAATCCAGTGCTGTGATTAATGGAATCTGATCACATGAACATGCATTACTATACTATAACAGCAAAGGTCAAAAATGCTTAACTTTCTGAACCTTGTTACACTATTCTAAAATTAAAAATCAGGGAAGCCATTTTATAACTGCAGAAAGGCACTCCAGGGTGCACATAATTATGGGATATTTGCACTTCTTGTGTAAGCATGCACCATGTGCCTCATAATGCTCCTGAGGTGTCTCTATATGTGGGCACGCCCTGATACCTCTGTGGGTGTCATTCTTTACATAACATACACGTCATGCCTTATTGCTTAAGTATCACATAGGAGACTGTTTGCATGTTGCTATACAAGCTTTATTTTTGTGATGTGCATTGCATTCAGAATATTGTTGATATTTAAGGGGCAGCTTTTGAAAGTATTATAGTCCAGCTATGTTGCAGTTTAACTCAATAAAGGTTTCTTTCATTTGGAACCTGTCAGTTACAACTACAGTAGATCTGTACTGTGCCAATTTTGGCAATGTCCCCTTTCTCTGACAGTGGTACCTAAAGCCTTTTTACTGATCTGTCTCCTTTATGGAAAAAAACAATCTGTACAGTGATGTCCACCATGATCAAGTGTTCTGTGTGAGATTTCAGAGCTTGCTACATTACAAACTGGAGTAGTTGCCATTATAATACAGTAGGTTCCTGCAGTATTCTGAAAGCTACCCCAGCAAAAGGAGAAATTCTGTCACAGTTCCATAATTTATTTTTCTGTTAGCTCCAGTGTTGTCACTGGGAAGTTTTAATATATGGGTGAAATGCACCTCTGCTAGGGACATCGGTAGAGCTCAAAGCTAGGACATCAGCATTAAATGTTGGTGGCATGGGAATTCCACAGCCTCTAACTGATCTGTCAACTCTTCTTTCAAGGCAGTAAAACAGGAATAATTGTTATAATCATTGTAACGCCAGAATTATAATATTTAATCAAATATCCTATGTCACATAAGGAATAAGAAATGCCCTGTCCCTTTGAAGAATGATTAAAATGACTTGCTCAGCTTGGATCAGTGTAAGCACTAGGATACTCCTGACAGGCATCAGGGACTATCTGGAGTTGCTAGACAAGCAGGATGTAGCTAAACATGCTGATTTAACAATAGCTCTCCAAACTGAAAGATGAATCTGTTCAAAACTACCAGGTAGCATAATAATTAGCTATATCCCTGGCAAAAATACTTTACTATTGCTGTAAAATTCAAAAAACAGAATCGCATAATGCCAGTCTACTGAATCATACTGACAGTATTCTCCATGAGAGTTAAAATAACTCTCAGGTACTGTCTCAGTGACAATGTTGGAGCTAGCAGAAAAAGAAATTATGGTAAGTCTGCTAGAAAGTCCTGTCTATGCAGTGTTCTATGTTGTTTCTGTGAAGCCTTAACATATGAGTTCTAATATGCAGAACCTATCCAGATTAGGGAGAGGGGAATATTGCCATGCATCTTCCAGTACGAGTTTTGCTTTTTGACAGCTGTCTGCAGCACTTTGCGCTAAAACGATGCATCAGCTGAGCTTTGAACATCAAGCCTTTGGTGAAAGTGTGCAGGGAAGATCATGTGGCTGCCCTGCAAAGTTGTGAAACAGATGCCTCTGCTCTTTCAGCTCAGGAAGCTGCCATAACCTGAGGAAAAGTGCTTTAATCAAAGCTAACCGTTTCAGTTTTGATGACACATAAGCCTTTGCTATACAAGCTCTAGCACAACTGGTCAAAGTGGCTTATTTGCAGCTCCATTTATGATGAAAAACTTTCAGACTGGCAAAAAGCTTTTGTCCTCATCTGATACATTTTGCCACTCTGTGCACATCAAGCTTATGAAGATGTCAGGTTCCTTGTAATTCGCTGACATCTCAAAAAGATGGAAGGCAGATCTCTTGGTTAAGATAAAAGTCAGTTGGCACCTTCAGGAGAAAAGAAGGCATGGTCATGAGGATGACCTTGTCTTGGTGGAAAATCAGGTAAGATTCCTTGCAGGAGAGGACCTGAAGTTCATTAATCTGTCTGGCAGAACAAAGAGCTACGAGAAAGCACTCCTTGATGGAGAAAATATCTCCAGAAACAGTGGCAAAGTCTCAAAAGGAGGTTAACACAGAGCTTCAACAACCAGATTAAGATTCCATAGAGGCAGAGGTGACTGGTAGGAAGGTGTGACACTACTGATAGCACAGAACAATCTGTTCAAAGCTGAAACCTGACAGTGAAGGGTGCTTAGGGCTAGACCTTTATCTATTTCTCAATCTAAACATACTAGACAAAGTGACTTAATCTCCATAATATAACACTTTAACAAAATATTTTTATTTTGGTGTTGTAAAGGACTGTATGGTGTCTGTGTCCCCACCGACATTTAAGGGTACCTACATTCTTGCCTACTCCTGCCTAAAGAAAGTTCAAGATATGAGCCACAGAAGCTTTCCTTGGCTTCACCCCTGAACCTTCAGCCCAGTTGGCCAAAATATACAAGAACCTCTTGTATGCAAAAGTCACTGGAAACTTCCTAGAGGATGAGTGTATTCACCACCTTAGCCAAATAAGGGCTTTAATATCCTCCTTCTCTTCCTCGGGTTGCAGACTCACAACTTGCCTGCACTCAGATGCAGCACTGGACCCCGCCCCAGCAGGTCCCTGTTGTAAAGGAGTCAGACTGGCTCCATAGTTCATAGGTGTACCATATCAGAGAACCAAGGCCTTGTTGGCCACTCAAGAGGTACCAGGAGGAAGTTTCCTCTTGATAACTGAGTCTTTCTTAGTACCATTAGAAGCAATAAAGAGGAGGAAAATGGTAAATCATTCCGATCTCCCACATCTTGTACAGGGCATCCAGTGCTTCTGCCTGGGAATACTTGAAGTTGCTGAAGAACCTGGTAACTTGAGCATTCTCCCTGCAGGAAAATATATCTATATGCAGTATCCCAAAGCACAACACAGGAGAAGAAACATGTCAGGGTTTGGAAACCAGTCCTCTGGATATATGACTTGGAGACTAAGCCAGTCTGCCTGGACATTTAGTTCTCTCGCTAGATAAATGATTGCTAGAGATTATCTTCAAACCAGTAAATGCAATTTTATGGATTTTGTGATCATGTTTTCACTTCTTATGCCTCTCTGATTGTTTATGTACACAAACATCACTGCACTGTCAGAGCACACCGTCCCCATTTGGAACCTGATTTGCTCCTCAGAATGGTGGAAGGCAAGGAAGACCACTCTCTGTTCTAGAATGTTGATCTGGAGATTCTTCTTCTGTGTGTCCCAGACACCCTGATCGAGAATATGGTTCAAGATTGAACCACAACTGAGAAGGCTGGTGCCTCTTATTAGAATAATTTCTGATGGTGAGAAGAGAGGGGTCTTCTATGGGAGATTATGGGTGTTGTCCCACCATGCAAGTGACTGATGAATTGAGAGAGGGAACTGAATTGGAACCTGATACTGCTCCAAAGCTGGGAGTCTACTGGAGAGAAAATACACTTGGAGGGGCCTCATGTAAAGGCAAGCCCAAAGGACCATCTCTACTGCTGCCATCATCAGACCCAACATCTGAAGACATTGATGGACTGACACAATTGTATGGGATCACAGATGTCCAATATCCTGTCGATGCTTCTCTACCTGGAAAGGGAGAGGAAGACTCTTTTCATGTCCATTGAAAAACATGCCCCTACAGTTGCAACCTTTGACATGGTCATTCATTTCTAGATATTTCCATATATTCCTAAGCAAATTCTCTCTGGTGGCTCTAAAGTGGTACTGCAGGCAGGCAGGAATTTCACTTCATATCCATCCAAAAGCATGCACCTACAGTAGGTGTTCCAGACCCTGTGATGGGCAGAGACAACTGTTTTCCTTGTTTACTGCTCAGCTATGTTGCTCCAAGATATGAAGTGACCTGAAAACTGAGGTTTTGGCACCTGCTCTGATGATGCCATGATCAAGTGATTATCAAAACATGGGTACACATAGTGACACTCCAACCACAGGGTGGCCACAGTCATTATCATAGAAACATAGGGCCTTATTCCAGAAGGGGAATGCAGGGCTTGCATCAAGTCCTGTGTCCGATGCAAAGGGGGTCGCAGATGCACCAAAGCCCCTTGTATGCAGATCGGTCTGATTCTCAAAGGGGTAGTGCATTTGCAACATCTTCCCCACTTTAAGGCAGCTGCAAGTCCTGTAAAAGGAGATCCTTCGCATGCGCAAACTTAGACCAGGGAAAAGCTGGTCTAACTCCCCGCATCCTGCATTCTGGACTTGTGGCAGGCTTTTGCAACAAGCACCTTTTGGAATCACCACTTGTGTCAAACACCCTGCTGCAAATTGCCTGCAGCGATCACAAACCATTCTAGAATTGGGCCCATAGAATTTGTTGGCAGAAAAGGACATCTTGGCCCACCCACTCTGCCCATATGGTCCTGCTTACTCTACCTCCGCAGACCCTAAGTGTTCTCCTGTGACCCACCCTCCTCCCAGCCTATTCAGCAATATTCCCCTATATCTGTCCCATGCATGCTTGAAGCCCCCTACTGTTTTCATATCCACACTTCTACTGGCAATCTATTCCAGGCATCTGCCACTCTTTCAGTGAAGTAGAACTTAATCACATCCCTATTTAACCCCTCCTCTCCAACTTCATTGCATGCCCTCTTTCTTGGTGCTCTTCCTCCTTTGAAAGAGACTCCCTTCCTGCACCCTGTGCACCCATGTGAAGTACTTGTATGTCTCTATCATGTCCCCCTCTCCTTTTCCTGTCTTCCAGGTTTTACATGTTGAGATCCCTCAGTCTCTCCTCATTGGGCTTTTAGTGCAACCACTTCGCAATTCTAGTTGCCGTCCTCTGGACTGCCTCCACCCTGGCTATGTCCTTTCTAAGGTACAGCCTTCAGAGCTGGACACAATATTCCAGGTGGGGTCTAACCAGTGAGTGATACAGCAATAACACCACCTCCCTCCTCCTGCTAGAGATACCTCTCCCAATGCATCCCAGCATTACAATGGCCCTACCCACTGCTTTATCATAATGCCCTGCCACTTTGAGGTCATCAGATATCATAACCCCAAGGTCCCTTTCCAGCTTAGCAATGGACAGTACTCCCCATCCTATACTCAGTTCCTGGGTTCCTGTGTCCTAGGTGTATCATTTTGCACTTTTTGGCATTGAACCCCAACTGCCATGTTTTTTTTTGCCACTCCTTGAGTTTTCCAATATTCCTATGCATTATTTCCATGCCTTCCTGATTGTCTGCTCTAGTACATATTTTGGTATCATCTGCAAAAAGGCATACTTCCCCCTTCTAGTTCATCTGTAATATCACTTGTCACTTATCACACTGTCAGAAACTTTGTAGAGATCCTTGGGATAAAGTGAGGCTGAATTAAAAGGCCTGGTATTGTAAATTCAGGTTTTAAACAGCAAATGTAAGGCATTTTTGATGTGTGCAATGGATTAAAATGTTGAGATGAGCATCTGACAGGTTGACATAAGCTAGATAATCCCTTGGATACAGTTCTGATTACTGAATGGAGAGACCCCATCCTTATTTATTTATTTATTTATTTATTTATTGGATTACAATACCTTTGAGCCAGGGGCTCTTTTACAGAGGTTCCACATCAGAAAGTAGATATAACAGTTTACATATCAATCAGACAGAGACATTCAATAACAGTGTTAATACATTGCAGCATAAAATATAAATGAGGTAGTAGTTTACAGAACAGTAGGCAATCATAAAGCAGCCAGAGGATGGCTTTGTTAGTGATGGGGGTGAAGTACATGGGGGGATAAAGGGTGTGACGTAAGAAGGTGGGCTATTAATTGGTGATGGAGAGGCATGGGGTTGCTTGGTGAAGGCAGTCAAACTGCTACGAGTGGAAGAGGGGTAGTGTATGGGTGGGGTTCCTAGAGATGGCAGAGAGAACTAGTCTGAGTGGGAGGGGGGTGTGGGGGGTAAGGGAAGGTTGGAGGGCGCACAGGGTGAAGGTGTTGCCAGGTATGGAAGTGAGACAACTTAGGGACGGCTGTCACAGTTGCTAAGTGTGGTTAGGTGTTGGCGGAGTTTGTACTTAAAAGGGCCAACCTTTGTCTCAGCCAAGATTGCAGAGGGGAGGTAATTTAGCCAACTGGGTTCCCAGTATGTAAAGGATCACTGTGCCTGGGATATACAGCAAAAAGGGACTTGATAAGTCTGTCTTGTCATGCCATGAGTCCAATGTGGGTTAGTCGCCAGGTTAAGGAGTTTCTGGATGACCGGGGGGGTTTGGCCAAGGCAGTTTTTTTTTCACTAGGAGACAGGTCTGGTATTTTATAATACTCTTAAAATGCAGCCAGTTATTCTGCACATACATGTCACATGTATGGGTGAATCTGTGGGCTCCCCTGATCAGCCTGCATGACTTATTTAGGGCTGTGCTGATCCTTTTGAGAGTAGTGTCTGTAGCTGCACTGTATACGACTAAGCCATAGTCAGTAATGGATATTATAGAGCTATTGATAGCAAGTTGGAGTGCATCTGGGGTTGTACAGTGTCAGTGCCTATATAGGAGACCAATCCTGGTATTGACCACCTTTGCGACATTGTCCATGTGGATGATGTAGGACAGAGAGCTGTCAAGAGTTGTTGCTAGATATTTGAAGTACTGGACCTGTTCTAGTGGGATGCCATGGCTGTTTAGAAAGGTTAATTGGTGTGTTTTGTATTTGTTGTCCAGGTCTGCGAATAGCATGACTTTCATCTTTTTGTAATTCATAAGGAGTTTGTGCTTAGCGAACCAAGCCTCTACAGCTGAGAAGTTCTGCTGGAGTTGCGATTCAAGGGGGTTGGAATTGGGTTGACTGGTGAAGATAACGGCATCATCTACATAGGGTAGGGAGTTATTGGTGCCAGCCAGAGGGAGGTTTTTAGGAAAAGATGGAAAAGTAAGGGGCCCAGGATCGAGCCTTGTGGAACACCGGAATGCACTTGTCGGCTATCTGAGAGAATACTATTTATTTTGACCTGTTGGGATCTGCAGCTGAGGTACCTTTTAAACCACCTCATCACATCTTTAGATAGTCTGGAGGTGGAGAGTGTATATAGCAGTATGGTATGGCTGACCATGTCACAGGCTTTAGTGAGGTCAACATATGAATACGTGTATAGTACTGCTCTACAGGCATAAACATTGTCTGATCTCAGATACTATGAATATAGCTATACACAGCTCAATTGTCATGCTTATTGACTATGGGTTGGTCATCTTTGGGTCTGCCACAGACTCAGACCTCAGCCCTCCATCGCATCAAAATGACACTTAATAAAGCCTGCCAGCTCCTAATGGGATCTGGCTGACTGACACACACCTGTGACCTGTATGCCCAGGTGAATTGGCTCTAGTACAAAGGCAGAATCATGTACCAAACATGTCTGCTTTCAAAAACAGTTAGCTTAGGTCTCATGCCCCCAGGAGTTCAGCAGCTCCTCATCCCCTTTGCCAACATGTGACAAACCAGAAGCTCTGATTGTCAGATTGTCAGGATCCCTCGCTGTCACACCTCCCAAGGTCAAAGGTCCTTTGCCTACAGAGCACCACTTTGGTTTAACTCCCTTCAGCAAGACATGCTCTCTGCAACCACTCTGGGCTCTTTTAAAGCGTACCCTTGGACAACAACTTGTTACTAATGCCATCTGTGATTGTTTCCACTAACAGTCCTCATTAGCATATGTAACCCCTAGATGGCGCTATCCCAGGGGCTACTACCCCTGCCTGATTTGCCACTAACAGGTTGAGGGGCCTGGATCCAATGGCGGGTGCCTCCACCCAGAGGTCAGGGTTTGCAATAGTTAAACTTACTTGGTCACAGCCCTCTGGGACACTGCAACCCCCCTTTCTTCCCACTAGTGGCCCACACAATATATCAGAATTACCTTCACAGTATACACTTACCCCCAGGGCTGGTTCAGGCACTGGGACCTCCTGTAAAATAAGATACAGTGCAACAATCACAGTACAATACTTTAACATAGACAAATACCTCAGGCAGTATAACTTTGCTGAAACAAGCAGCTCTGATTTATTTAGGGGGAATATAACAAGGACAGGGGGGAAATCAGGTTAATTAGCTTATCACTTTACTCATCTACCTATGGCTCTGTGCACAGGCCTATCCCTACCAGTTACTGTCCCTGGGTACCCAAGCCCTAGTGGCTAGTCCAAACCGTGGCAGCTGGTAGGGACCCTTTCCCACAGAGAAAAGAAAAATTAGTTTAAACAGTCAGCAGTACAGTGATTCCATTTGGATTCAATGTGGCAATTCAACAGGGAGCGACCCTGAATTAGTACTCACGACCTCCAAACAATATAGGGTCCTTCAATGTCAGCAGGGCTACTATTGAGCTCCACGAGACTCCTCACACATTTATATGGCAAACAGGCAGGCTGCTTCTCTATCCCGATCGCAATTACTGCACAATACCCGGGAGAACACACAGCAGATTCAGTTCCTGACAGACCGAGTGCAATTCAGCAATTTCTCCAGTCTTCTACAGGGTGAGCCTGGTTTCTACTCTTCAGATATCCTTTGATTCTCTTCACAGGACGGATTCAGTCCTAACAAGCAGTTACACAAGCTGCAGACTCTGGGCCTTACACACGTTTCCCCGACTAAAACTGCACACTGAAAAAGCACAGGGCTCCTTCCTTCTTCACTGCCAGAGCTCAACTGAAACTCCAACAGACAAAACCGGGCACTTCCTTTGAGTTCCTCCCAGTTCTTGACTGGATTGGCTGTCACTCACAATAAACTGCTCCTGTTGGTCCAAAAAGGCGCCGAAGTCTAAACTACATCTCCCAGAGTCACTGCCCATACAATCCTCTTGTGACTGGCTCAGATTATGAGTCCAAGTTCTGATTCGTCCAAGGCACCATTTTAGAGCTAGCTTACCCCACACTGATTGGTCCAGTTCAGCAGTTCAAAACCAGAATGGGAACTAGGCAGACACAGTTCTGACTGCAAAGAAAGCAGGTTAGACAAACTGTAATTTCATTATTACTCTAAATGGTTTCTGGCAAACAGTTACATCTTTCAGATAGGTTCCCTTGCACTCCTAGTGACTGCAAAATGGAGTGAATTGGCAGCAGCTCGAGTGGTACTCAATCAAAGAAACACACAGTCCCCCATACAAACTAATTATGTCTGCAAGCAGACAGCTCTTAAAGAGACAGTACCAGAGGTTCTAAAAACACTCACTGATAAATGGCTTAAACGCCAAACACCATTCAGGCTTGGAGCATTCAAGCAAGCTCCTGGAAGTCTTTTGGGAACCCCCATTTGCAGGGGGGTTACACATAGTTGTAGCACTTAACTCTGCCAACTACAGCATCTCCCCTCAATTGCTAGCTTGTTGCACTTCTCCTACCTATCCACTGCAGCCCTTCTCACTCCCTTTTTACCCTCCCTTTCTTCCCCCAACCGCTTACTCCACTAACCTTCTTGCCCACCCTCTCTGCCCCCTACTGTTTACCCCCTTCCTCCCCCCTTTTTTCATTTTGACTAGGCTTCCTGGGCTGATTTTCTCCACCCCCCTATTATTCTGTGTACTGTCTATGGGTGTCTGTCAAACTGATACATACATTTTAGCTCCGTGGCATACATTGTTCAATGCCACCTATAGTACTGTCTACGAGTGTCTGCCAAATCTGTATATGCATTTTAGCTCCATGGTATACATTGTACAATACCACCTTATCTTGTCTGTTCTAGTTACTAGTGTAGCTGTGATTTGTCCCATAGTAACCATATTCCCTGTAATATTGTTGATTATCCTGCTGTCTCTGGCAACCTATTGTTTGTTAAAATTATCCTCTGATGTGGAACCAATGTAAAGAGCTCCCAGCTCACTGTGTCTTCCGAGATCTTAATAAATAAATAAATATCACCTCCACTATGTGACCTCAGTCAAGTGCATTATATATGAATCCAGCATATTCTAGCAGTGCTGTGGTGGCACTGTGTGCCTTGTGAAATACGTGTTGTTCCATACATTGGATCTGGTATTTCTTGAGATACTCGGTTAGTTGGTCCAATACAATGTGCTCCAAAGCTTTTGAGAGGGGAGGGGGATTAATATAGGGCAGTAATTAGTGTGCTGGGCTTGATCGCCACTTTTGTGGATGGGTGTAACCACAGCTGCTTTCCACCTCTGAGGGAACTGTCCAATACATAGTGATAGATTCACTAATTTAATAAGTGGAGATAGGATCAAATCAAGAGTTAGATAAATAAATGTAAGATCAAGAGAGTCACTGCTGTATCTTGATTTTCCTAGCACCCGTTGCAGATACTTTTTGGCCTCAGACAAAGTGACCATCTTGAAAAAGAAAGGGGGGGCACTGAGGGGGGGCCAACTCTACTGGCCTTGTCATTATTAGCTGGTACGTCAAAGAAATCAGGGGGAAGTACGCTGCTAAGATCTGAGAAGGCAGTATTGAAAGTATTGGCAATGTTCTTGGGGTCCTGGGTAATTTCATCTTGAGCTTGGCTTGTCTCACAAACTTGTTCAGACTTTGAAGGTCCAAACTGGGCAGAAACCCTCTGACTTCTTCAGGACTATAAAACAGATGAAGTGGAAACCCTGCTTCATCTCATGAGAGGGCACTGGAATTATTGTCTTCTGGGTTAGGTGGGCCAGGATCTTGTCCACAGCCTCCCTTTTTCTGAAGTTGTTTTGACACTAAAGATTGAAAAAGCAGCCTCCGGAGGGCATAGTAGAGAACTCTATTGCATAACCTTGTGACATAATCTCCAGATCCCAGCGATACGTAATTGTTTGGACCCATCTCTCACAGAAATACTGATGATGTCCTCCTTGGGCCTGGGCATGAGATGGACCTGCAAATCCTCATGCTGAGAATCCACACTTTCAGTTGGAACCACCAAAGCATTTGCAGTAGAAAGAACCTGTGTTCTACGAGTTCTTGAAACTTGTAGAACACTATAATTCTCTATTATGCTGCTTGCTATATCCTCAAAAGGAATGAAATTTGCCTCTGGAGTAGCAAAAACAAACAGAATCATTCCAGCAAAAAGACGTGTTAGAGTTCTGCTGAATCCTTGACTTGAGCACCTGACTCTTGTGCTTCACATTTTTCAGAATGTCTTCAAGTTTTGAATCAAAAAGCATGTCACTAGAGAAAGGAGCTCAAAAGATATATGTTTTGGAGGTGACCAAATTGCCTTCATTGAGACAACTGGTGCAGCAGAGGTCCAAACTGAAAGTTGTAAAATGAGCAATGCCAGATTGATCAGGAGAACCAAGTCCTTCACCTTAGAATCCTCGGGTAAGCCATGCAACAGCATGGTTATCCATTCACAGAAGGCCTGCACCACCAGAGTGGAAGTTGAAGCAAGCCTAATTGTTGCCCCGCAGCAAAATTTGTTGAGCGACAAGCAGAATATCTTCTTCTGCCATTCCCATATGAGGGAGCGGCATGTCCCCCAACTGGGATAGTTGTGTGTTTAACCACATTTGCAGTCACCATATCAATAATCAGTGGTGTCTCCCATTTCTTAAACAACTATTCTTAAAAAGAATAGCATTAGCCAGTTTCTTTGAGAACTGCTTCTCTTTGTCAAGATCTACCCAGTCCTGATTGACCACCTTTTCAAAATGCAGAAAACTCAGAAAACATTTGGTAGCATTTCCGATGTTCAATAAAATGGGAATCAAGCACAAAGGAATGGCAAACTGAACTTCTGTCAGCAGCAGAGTTCTACATGTCTCTGATCAGGAAGGAATTAAACTGAGTGTCAAAAACAATTGTACAGAGGAGGCCTCACCAACCGCTAACCATTCTACTTTCTCCTCCTCACTGTCTACACTGCCACAGAGCTTAGAGTTATCTGCGAAGAGATACATCCTGCCCAGTTTCCCTTCTGCTACAGTATGTCAAGAAATTTCTTCACCTTCCTCCTGCTGCCCTCTTGGAGTCACAAGGATCTAAAAATCTGGAGTGATTTACAAATCTGGAAGAGCACCCTTGTTATGCATCTGACTGTTACAAACCACCTTAGCCTGAGGGACTTGCATTAGATTTGGGTGTCTTTGCAGGTGGGCTGTACAGTTCCTCAGTTTGAAATATCTCCTTCAGAATGTGAAGCAGGGATTTGTGTAACTCAGGTTTCCCACTGCTATATGATAAGCCAGAAGTACCTTCACCTGAAACACCAATGGACTAGGTGCGAGGGGCCAAAAACTCAGCATTAGTTTTCTAGTGCAAAACGGGCAGACTGTATTATAAAGAGTCTGCCTCTTACTCCTTAGAAATACTTTGAACTTTTTGAAAGTAAAGGGTCTGTGAAAAGACATGGTGCCAAAACTAATACACTTTCTGCCAATACAAATACCCCCGATCGAATGAGCCTGTGAATTTAAAAGAGTTTAGGACTCCTGAATGATTGTGGATAAGCCACCACAAAAGTGACGTAAAAAACCTGGGGCCCAAGATTAAAAAAAGTGCAAAGCAGAGCACAAAGGTTTGTGCTGCACTTTGCAAGTCTCCAGGAGGCCGGGGCTGCTATATTCGGTCAGATAGCACACCGGCACTATCTGACTGAATACTGGGCCTTGTCAGTGCAGTGCTAAGTCATGTAGCTGTGCCCCAACATGGATCCCTACTATGCAAGGAATAACCTCGTTAGTGTGGCTAGCACTGGAGTGCTATCCATGATTTTCAGAGGGACTCATGCAAATGAGCCCATTAGGCATACAAGGCGCTAAGGGACTATCTGCATTCCCATTATGGGATCATTTGCATGGGTCATTGTGGAACGTTAGAATGATGCTGCCCCCCCCCCAATTGTGTGGTGTGATAGATGTGTAGAAGTCCCTGGTGACCATTGCCCCCCACCCTCCAATCGCTGTCCCGTTAATTAGCAATATATCCCTGGTGATTAGTGGGCCCCCACCCTCTGATTGCAATCCTGTTAATTAGCAGCATATCACTGGTGTCTAGTGAGCCCCCCCCACTCTCTGATCACTAGTCTGATAATGAGTTAACCCATCCCTGTTGCCTAGTGGCCCCCTTCCACCCTCCAATTGCTGACCCTTGAATGACTTAACAGATCCCTGTTGTCCAGTGGTCCTTCCCACCCTCTGATTACTGACCCTTAAGTGCTGTCAGCAGTCCTGGTGCAGAGTGGACACCCCCTGCCTCCAACCACTATCCCCTGAAGTGCCATCATAAAACCCTGGTGTTAGTGCCCCAACGATGCAGTGGTTAGATTTCCGCTTACATCGCCAGTGACCCAGGTTCAGGAACAGACCCAGGGAGTCAGAGGGCCAGCCAGAGGAGAAGGATTGAGCATCCCTTGGGCTGCTGTCCTTCTCCGGGGGGGGCAGGAGGGGCTGAGTGTCCGGCACCTGATGGACCCAGGGTAGAGGCCAGGGGCACCGCAGTGCTCAGCGACAATACATTGGTGGTGCGGCATGGACGCTGGTCATCATTTCATGTCCCCACCCCTAGGGCAGCAAGTATTAGAAAAAATACCAGTCCCCTGGCATAAAGGCCCATTCTGTCCCACCGCCCACTACCTCCAATGCCCACTGGGGGGGTCCTGCTCTTGTGGCCCTGACCTAGGGGGTAATCCGGGCTTACCCATGATGTCCAGTAGGGAGTGGAAAGCCCCTTCAGCCCTGCCCAGGGGGGTAATCCTGGGCATGGGGTCAACAAGCGAATGGGGCCTAAAAATAGGGAGATACGGCCCCAAAATAGGAAAAAATAAATAAAGCCCTGGTGCCTAGTGCCCCCCCCCATCCCTGGCCCAGTAATCCAACACTGTGTCCCTGGTGTCCAGTGGCCCTGCCACCCACCAAATGCCGGCACAGTAAACTCTCATTTGCCAGCCCCATTATGACACCTACAGTCACATGGCCGAGATCCCCTTCCTGTGCTGATCCCTAGTCTGGCCATTCTTGGTGACAGCTGTTGGACCGTGGCCCCTCCCCCCTTTGTCTGATCCACAACCCCTGTACACAGACAAAACGCCCACCATAACATGCTCTGCTGTCCAAATCTGAGTCAGGTGTACTGTAGTGGACAGATCGTACAAAATGCCCTGACATCCTAAGGTAACCCCCACCCCCGATGACAGATCCTGTACCACTGCAATAGGCCCTGGTGTATAGTGGCCTCCACCACTGCACAACTGGCACTGTCTCCCTCTCAGCATGCTCATTCCACCCCATCAGAAAGCGCCAGTGCCTCAGATAGATATGGCACAGCCCTCCTCACACCTCCTTGGCCAGCCATCCTATGATCAGGTAGGTCACGCACGTCCTATGTATAGCATAGGTGTGCATCTGCTATACAGTATATAGTACAGTGGATGCTTGCCCTATGCTATACATAGGAAGTACGAACCCTGCCTTGTCATATGGAGGCTGGCTGAGATGGTGTGAGGAGAGGTGTGCCAGTCACTGAATCTGTCCAGGGGCACTGGCACTTTCTGGAGGCGGGGGACTGAGCATGCCGGTGGGAACATTGCGAGCTGTGTGGTGGGGGGGCCGCTAGACACCATGGACAATTGCAGTAGTACAGGCTCGGTCATTAGGGAGAGTGGGGGTACTTTGGGATGTCAGGGCATTTTGTACAGTCTGTTCAGCAGAGTGCACCTGGCTTGGATTTGGACAGTAGGGCATGCTACAATCAGCCTTTTGACTGTGTACCATGTCAGGGATCAGACAACAGTGGGAGGGGTCATGATCCAATGACTGTCACCATGATTGGCCAAGCCAGGGATCATTGCTAGGAGGGTATCTCTGACTATGGGACTGTGGATGTCATAATGGGTCTGGCAATCAGCAGGGGGTACCCTAGCCACCTGGGCACTATACAGAGCTAATGGGGCCAGTGGCCGGTGGGTGGAGCTACTGGACACCATGGACACAGTGTCAGATTACTGGTCTGGGAATGGTGGGGAGGGGATCACAAGGCACCAAAGCTTTATGACAGCACTTCAGGCGATGGTGGTCAGAGGCAGGGGGAACCATTGGACAACAGGTATCATTTAAGTTATTCACGGGCAAGTGATTGGAGGGTTGGGGGCCTATTAGGCACCAGAGAACAGTTCACTCATTATCAGGCTGGCAATCGGAGGATGGGGGACCACTTGGCACCAGGGATATGTTACAACTTAAGGGGACAGCGCTCAGAAGGTGGGGGTGGCACTAGCCACCAAGAATCTGGTGCCTCGTATGGGGCCAGGGATCGGGTACACGGGGTGGCACAGGGAGCTAGTTTATGTTATGGGCCAGGGGTGCCGGGGGGCCGCTAAGCACCAGGGATCAGTCTATTACTATGGCATTGGCAGTTGGGGGGAAGGGGGACCACTAGGCGCCAGGGGTTATCATGTCACTGTATGTGCTGGTGATTAGTGGATGGGAGGACCACTAGGCACCAGGGCATACCTGAATGGGTACTAGGAGGGTGGTTGGCAGAGGGGGTTACAGACCACTGGGGGGTGGGTGTGCTCCCCCGCCAGCTAACATGGTTGTTGAGTGCAGTACCTCCAGCAGAAGCTAGGGTTGCCTGAAGTAATTCTGGAGTTTAGTTCAATGGTATGTGTGCTTCGCAGCAGACCTGTGTTAACCCCTTTTATGCCGCACAAATGCACTGAATATGTGATTGTGTGGATATTCCTGTCCCTGCCTCTCCATTTGCCCACCTGCATTCATTATGTTTTGCACAGTCGCTAACTTTGTTTGCCTGTGCAACCGCCACTTCTAAATATCGCGCGCCGGTTCAGTACCCAGTTTGTGAGGGCAAAACCTGTATGTGCTACACAAATATTTGAATATCGGGCCCCTGGTTTGCACCAGCAAATTCCAACATATGTAGTCTGCTGAGGAAAAATAATGCAGATAGAGTCACAAAAAAATAAGATTGCTTCAACAAAAATGTATAACCTTGTGACAACCGAGAAATGTATTTAAAAAAACCCATCAGTTTTGCCAGAAAAAATGCCCAAAAATGCAGTTGCTTAAGAAAGTGACATGAACCATGCAGGTGCATGCATGGGCTCGTGGCAGAGTTAGAAAATTATATAAGTATGCAGCATTTATTCTAGGCAGCTAAAAAGACTGTGAAAATGGCACTCACACTTGGAAATGGGTCTGAGTGCCTTGAAGACAAAAAGAAGTCAAAATATTTACTACAATAAAACATGACTGTCATCACTACTAATTAAACACGTACAACAAGGAAGACACACAACCCTGGGCCCTACAGAAACATGCCGAACTGCAGTTTGATGCAGAAGGAAGAAACTGTGAAAGGAAAAACAAATCCCCAGACTTAATGTAGGCACCAGGCTAAGAAAGTTAACCCAAATAAAACAAGAAACAGTTTATAGAAAGCCTATCTTACACCCTTAATCTTTTGCCAAGACAACCTGAGTGATATCTCACACAGACCATCGCTCAAGTACAGTAGCCGATTGTGAGAAAATCAGCCTTGTCAGTTTAAATTTACAACAGGTCCTATTGAATTTAGAGAGTACTGCTTACAGAAACATATACTATCTTCCAGCTAGTGTTACTTTTAGAGAGAAAAAAATGACAAATTGCAAAGATTCACTTTATGTTGAGGAGCTGCTACAAAAGTGATGCTGTCCCTTACACTGACACCAAAAGGCTAGTCAGCTTGAGGTTGTGGAATTGTCATTCCACAACATGCCTCACTGATATTATAGCTTTGAGCTGTGCCCCTAACAAAGGTGCATTTTATCAATATGTTACGACTTCCAAAGTGTCAACAGGGGAGCACTACAGAAAACTGTGATGAGAGTGTTTGATCCTGATGGACAACACTGTATGTCCGCTAAAAGGAGGCCTGATGAGCCAGTGTAGTTTGACTTCAAGGTACGTACATTCAGGTACATGAGTAAAACTGGATAAACAAATGGCTTCCATTTTCACTGCAAGTAATGCCCTACCTTTCACGAACATTAGATTCATCATAAAACTTAAAAATGAAAGAAAGTGAATGAAAGGATGGAACACATTTGATGGGGTATAAGCTTACCTCATCAGTATTTCTCCGGAGACAGAATCCATAAAAGTAGCAAGCAGACTACAGAGCTGGGGGGGGGGCGCATAATTTATGTTACCATAAATTAGAGCAGCGTTATTACAGCAATGGAATTTATTCACCCTGATTTAATAATTGCAATTTTCCACGGACATCTGATGCTAACATCACTCATTCCCCTCCACTGCCTGACTTCACTTGAAATTGACTTATTCATTAGAACCAAGCAGGGAAGGAAACAGCTGTGCTGTTAACCTCTGTACAGGTGGCATGTGCTAAGGAACTGTATGGCTAATGTATGTCCATTTAAAGAGTAGAGCTCTGCAGACCTTAATTATTTAACATGCACAACATCACAAACATATTTAGCTTGTCTTAACTCTTCCCAGTTTTGCATTTTTCGTAATACATCTACAGTAAGACATAGGTGTTGGGTAGCTTCATCTAACCCTCTCACCTTCCTTTAAATACCATTTCAGAACTTGAATTGAAGAAACTCTGTATTTCAGCAGAAAAATGGTAAACTACAATAGATTCAAACCAAGTTCTGCCTTTCCAGTACATCTATTCTCTGTTTATTGCCTCTCAATTTTTTCCCTATTAGCAATAGGAATATTAACAATTTTTTTTTTTGCAAAAATCTTTTTGTTTCTCCTTATTTAAACTGCTGTCACCCCTTGCTGAACACTAGGCATTTATGAGCATGGCATGCTGCCACACATTAAAGATGGAATGAAGTGATCATTCACATTTATTTCTCGTCTCAGGTCATTCTTGCAGCTTTCTGAGTCAGTTGTTTATTTTCAACATGATGTCCTTGACGTCGGCCGTTTGTCCCTGACTTCTTAAGTGGTGTCCCTGATTTCTTTGTTAGAAGCTTGAGGGCAGTGTGCTGCTTTAATGTAAAATATTCATGACAGCCCTTTAAGATGCAGCCCATAGTCTGGTTCTCCTTACTTCACTCACCCTTTATTAAGAATTAGGTATCCTCATCTTAATCATCATCATCATCATCACAGATTCCAGAACAAGAAAACCTGCATCTTTTATTGAAATATGATCACAATTTGCCCACTGTTTTCAAAGTAGCAGAGCATATTTTCAGAACTGCCTCTTTTAGAAGGGTTTTTACGATGTAGTTATCCTAAAGAAAGTTCTGTAGATAGGCCAACTCTGTCACATTGAATGTTACTTTCCTGGACAGACAGTTCTAAATGAATATTGGGCTGCTGGAGGTCAGGCTGCACTGTGGTTGTGTTGTTTACCTGTGCAAGGGGAGGGAGCTCCTAGTTACTGACTAAACTGGGAGCATTACAGCAGTGGCTACCATAATATGGCAGCGGGGAGAACAGCAGATTCAAAGCGAGAAGACTGCTCTTCTACTCAAAACAGGGGGGAGCTCCACCACTGGAGGCTTTGGTTCTCCATCCTAGCCAGGAGCAGCAGGATGACGTGAGTCTATGCCATCCAGATGAATGTGTTGGCCATGAGAGAGGACCCCAACTAAATGCTAGAGACTGCATAATAGATGCCACATTGTCTGCCAGTGAGTTCAGGCCCTGGCACCGCTAAGAATGTCATTTTTCAGAATGATTACAGGGTTGCAAAGATACTGGATATTCTGTCAGGTGGGGAGAGGTCACAGCTTACAAACTGAGTGCTCTTGGGAACAGAGAGACATGAAACTGATCCAGCCCAGGCTGCTAGAGCTGTAGTCCAGTTTGACAGAGTACTAGTGCAAGAAGCTTAATGGGGATATTTATGAAAATCAGCCATCACAGTTGGAAACCCACGGAAAGCTCTTTTAAATGTGTTACTGTACTTGTAGCTAACAGCAGTCCAGAAATATCACTGAAAAAGTCTACCCCATATTGATACTACGCTGCCACCTCTTCAGAACCTTGTGATCTCACTGAGGCTGAAGCTGTGCCTAGCCACATTGTTGTTTATTCATTTGAAATTACTCCAACTGGGATAACCTCATAAGATGCAGTATCTTGTTTTCATGGGAGTCCTAGGGAGGATAGCAGCAGTTTACACATTAACATAGTACAGCTGGAATAGTTACATACAGGCTTAAATGTTCAGATTTACAGCAATTGAATTCATGTACCCAATGGATCGATATTTAACTGCACCTGAATAAACATGGCTGTGAAAAGCTATGTTTTGTGTTACTTTCTTTATATGAAAAATATTCGGTACAGTTGTTTTCATGGAACCAGTAATTCTGAGTTTTCAGTTGTCACATTTTGTGTACAGAATGCTCAGCAGTAACTGCTGACCTATCAGAACAGTGCTCAGAATCCTGTGCACAAACCGTGACATAGCCAAAACTCTTGGGGACAATTATTTAAAGCTTTACCTGGTGGGCAAAATGATTGCATGCTGTTTACCTGGCATTTGCGCCCATGTGCAATATTCAAAGGGGTAGGAGCATGCGGTAAATAGGGTCACACGCACACAAGGAGATAATGTCGGTGCACTAAGGGAGGGGCAGGGACATGAATGCGGGTGCAGCACAATATTCAGCACATTAGCATTGCACTAAAGGAGTAGTGCAGCCCATTTCGTGCTGCACAGTTACCACCAAGAAAAAGGCCGATGTACTCTGAGGTAACCCTAGTGGCCGGTGGAGACACTGCAGCCAACAACCAAGGTGGCAGTTGGGGGAACTCACCTGCTCCCTTCTGTCTACTGGCACCCCCCACCCTCCAATCTCCATCCCCATACATACATAGTAATTCCCTGGTGTCTAGTGGCAACCCCCACCCTATGATCCCCATCCTGGTAATGAACAGGTATTCCTTGGTGTCTATTGGCCCGCCTCACCCTCTGATCCCTGTCCCCCTACATAAATAGTAATTCTCTGGTGTCCAGTGGCACCCCCACCCTCTGATTCCTGTCCCTGGTAATGAATAGTCATGCTCTGGCATCTAGCAGCCCCCCGCACCACCCCCACTGAGCAAACCACCTTCCCTTATCAATCCCAGTTGGTGCCACACAGATCAGATACAGTGACTGGCACAGCCCTCATCTCACCACCATGGCTGGCCCCTGTATGGACTGACAGTGAGTGCGCGTCCTCAGTACTGTAAAGGAAAGTGCACTACCTCCAAATATCATAATCCACAAAGCAGCCTTAAGCTGCCTAAAATGCATACAGATTGCAAGTGCATGACTGTCACCAGTAACTTTTACTAGAGTGTCCTGTTATCTACCCTGCTCTGAGTACCTGGTGTTACTGTGCCACCAGCCACTATAAGTCACGTTTACATACAGTGGCTGCTGGCATGATAAAATTTGATACTGAAGGCAGGGAGCATAATTGGACAAATTAGCAAAAGTTACTTGTGACAATTATGCACTTGCAATGTGTATGCATTTTAGGCAACTAGAGCTGCTTCGTGGATTATATTTGGAGGCAGTGCACGCTTCCATATGTCAGCTGGCCACGGTGATGAGAGGAGGGCTGTGCTGGTCACTGTAGCGGTTCTGCATGGCACCAGTAGCAACAGATGGTAAGGGGCAGGTGGCAATGTGTTTTGTTGGGTGTGGGCAGTGCAGGGGGTTGCTAGATGCTATGGCATGACTATTCATTACCAAGGATGGAGATCAGAGCATAGGGGGTGCCACTGGATACCAGGAAGTTACTATTTATGTACAGGGACAGTGATTGGAGGGTGGGGGGGAGACACTGGACACCAGGGAATTACTGTTTATGTATGGGGATAGCAATCTGAGGATGGGGGGGTGCCACTGGACACCAGGGAATTACTGTTTTTGCACAGGAACTGTGATCAAAGGATGAGGTGTACCACTGGACACCGGGGAATTACTATTTGTGTATAGGGATGGAGATCAGAGGGTGGTGGGTGCCACCGGACACTAGGGGATTACTATGTATATATGGGGACTGGGATCGGAGGATGGTTGGTGCCACTGGACTCCAGGAAATGCTTACTCATGTAGAGGGATGGGTGACTGGAGTGGGGGAGGGCGGTCACAGGGACACAAACCTGATGCCGCCTCCCATGCAAGTTAGACCATAATGGGCATATACTGTATATGGCCCCTTAGTGCCTTGCATACCCAGTGGGCTTATTTGGATGGTGCAGGCTGAATACTGTGCCTGGGTCTCCCAGCACTATTGGATCTGGGGGAACTGTCCCTGCACCTCTCAGAGCCGTGTCAGCACAGGGCAACTTGACATAGCACTGTGCTGCATGCCTCTATATTCAGTCAGATTGTGCCGGTGCACCATCTGACTGAATATAGCGTCTTCAGGGTTATAGAAACATAGACAATGTCAGCAGAAAAAGGCCACAGGCCTATCCTGTCTGCCCTATTATACCCTATCCTACATCGAGACCTGCTGTCTAGATAGTATTTTTGGCCCCTCCTCTCCCCTTGCCTTACCGCTACCCCAGAGTAATTATTAAGCTCTTAAATCTGCCCTAGCCATGCTTGAAACCATTAACAATTTTTGCACCCACCACCTCTGCCAGCAGGCTGTTCCATGGCTCAACCACCCTGTCTGTAAAATAAAGCTTCCTTACATCCCTCCTGAATCCTCTTCCCCCAGCCAGCTTCCACCCATGTCCCAGTGTTTCTGTCTTCCTATACTTCTTCACAGTTAACCCCATTCCTTCCTTTCAGGAACTTGAAAGCCTCTTACCCCTCTCCATTCTGGCCTCCAGCAAGTACAGAGCTGTAAAGAGTATTTACCTTAAGCTGTACAATATATTGACCATGAATACAAAACAAAACATAGTTTTCCACATCACCCTTCATTTAGGTACATGTAAGCATGGATCATTTTGTGGTATGAATATAATTTCAGAACATAAGAACATTACAAACAGCTGCCAATTAGACATACTTTCTTGTCCCCTTTAAGTACAGCTTCAACCTCAGTGACAAGCCAAGGCTCAAATATGGTACAATGTAGTATCAGTATGGGGCAGACTTACCCATCGGTATTGCTGGATTTCTGTCAGCTACATGTAAGCCCAATGCCTTGTTAAAAAGAGCTTTTCATGGTCTTTCAGACTATGGAGACACTGTTCATAAATGTTCCCTTTAAAATACTATTATAGCCTCAGTATGAAGTGTTCAGCATCTATGTGATCATCAGTTTAGCTCTACAAGAAATAACACAAGCCAGTGGCACAGTAGGTTGCACACCCACCTCTGGGGCTGGATGAGTGGTAGGTTGTGGGTTCAAGTCCTGCACCAGGAACTTGAGCTGATACCCAGTACTGATATTGTAGTGCAACACTATGGGGGAGGGTGTTGCACTATTGAGATGCCATCCTTCAGGTGAGAAGTTAAACCAAAGTCCCTTCTGCCCATCTCTGGTGGCTGTTTAAGTGGAAGTTAAAAATCCCCTGGCATTTATTGTAAGAGTAGAAGAATTTTATTCAAGAAGTCAGGCCAAGCAGCAATAAGAAAAAAAAACCTTCTCAAGAAGGAAAAACCTGCCGGCCTGGTGGTGCTGAGGGTTGAGGCGCTGGAAGCCACACCTTGCGCCAACAGCCGGCGACCCTGGTTCAGAGACAGACTCGGAGGCTTTGGGTCTGCAGGAGAGGGAGAGGGAGAGGCTTGAGCATCCGGAGGGCAGCTCTCTTGTCCCTGGGGAGGGATCCTGGAGCTACTCGGTGTCCTCGTGACCCCTGATGGAGATCAGGGGTATTGCAGGATCACCAACCAGAATGTTGGGGTGGAAGTACGGCAGACATCAGCAGGCAGTCGTGCGCGGACGTCATTGCACGTTGCACTCCCGGGGGAAACTTACATGTAGAAAATCCCTGACCACGGGGATAGGCGATGGCACCTCCATCCACTCAGCCGTACTCCTCCACCAGTTGCCCTCTTCTCCTGGGCCGAGCCCAGCCTGGCCTGAATTCAAGATAGAGCACCCTGGGTGGATAAGGCGGCCCTACCTCTGGGGGCTCAGAACTGGGGGGATAGTCGGGCTGGTGCCAGGAGATGGAGGCCTCTCAGGCAAAGGGGTAGAGCTGGGGGGCACTGGAGGATGCCTGAGAGAGTTCATCGCGGGTCGGTGCAAAAATAGACGATAAAAAAAAAAAAAAAAAAGGAAAAACTACTCTGAATGCATAAAGCTGAAAACAGAAATAAAGGGCATAAACCAATTAAAATTCTACTCAACCATTTCAGAATCATCAAGGAAGATACAGAAAGACAAACTTAAATATTTGGCTCTCTTCAAAATGACTGTATTATGAAAGAATCAATTCTCCACAAAGTCTTTGTTTAATAATTACTAGTGACCTGTAAAATTTGCAATCTCTAATTATGAATCCAGAGAACCATACATTCCTTTTCAATAAGACCTTACGTTTCCTTTGCCTGGATTCTACCTAAGGCAGACTCACATACTTTAACAATGGAGAGATTTGTTGACTTTATCTGTTGTAGCACAAACTGGCACCTAGCTCACAGATAGTATTCTAGGCAAGCCAGAGTTACTATCGCAGTGCTCGGATTATATTTCTGGAGCTGAGGAGGAAAATCACCTAGAATCAGGCACTCATACATCACCCTTTCTAGCCACTGAGTTTTCCATCTGGCAGCTACAGTATTGCTGACCAGAAACCCTTAATAAAGGTACATTCCAAAAAGAAATGTAGTATATGATTAGGGCTTCTTATGTATGGAATTCAGTGACTCTAGAAGCTGTTGTAGGATGGTTCAAAGGTCATGGAAAGTTGTTGTAGTGTCGTTGTGACATCAGAATGATACTACAGCAGCCTTTCTGATTTGAACTGCCCACGAGACTCATTAGCACAGCTGCAAGTTTAAACAATGCAAAAGAAACAATGGCATTATGAGGGTCATGGATCTGAAAGACAGATTGCCATGAGGTGGAAGAGACTAGGACAAGAATGCCATCTTCCACTGACACGATCTACACTTTTAAATGTAACAACCGAGTAGCTAGAAAGATTTTTGTGGTGGTGTCAGCATGTACAATGTGATTGGATAGAGAGACTGAGTTAAAGCTGCACCGTGGCTGCCTGAAATGAAACAATCACATCAGTTTAGGTAAGACAAGTTAAAACAATGAATAAACAAGATACTTGTTTCACTTTTAAGTATGTTTTGTAAGTCCAGAAATAGCAAAGGAGTGGGGTGGGGGGCATGCTGGTGGCTGGGCATGTGCTGCTCTGAGAAAACCAATCACTCACTCAAACACCTAATTTTAAACCATATACTATATAAATACAGTGCATGGGCGGGCTGGCTTGCTAGCACAACAGTTGGATTTCTGCTTGCAATGCTGGCAACCTGGGTTTGGGAAGGGATCCAGGTCGTCGGAGGGCCAGCGGGGGGAGAAGGATCGAGCATCCCTAGGACTGCTTTTCTTCTCCAAGGGGAGAGTGGCCTGTGATTGGGCAGGGGTGACACCTGGTGGAGGCTGGGTTCATCACCCTGCATACCCGCATACACAATTCTGGGGCGGGACAGACACAGGCCATCATTGCACATCCCTACCTCAGCTTATGGGGGAAAAACTCTTCGGACAGCCATCTCAGTGAAGCTCTGCCCCCAGGCTTTGATTAGCCTCCCAGCCAGCTCTCCCAACTAGTCCCAGTATCACGGCACTGGTGCCTCAACCCCACTCTCTGGGGGGTAAGCCAGGGGTGACAGGGAGAGCATGGACAATATGGAAAGGTGGAAGCTCGAGGGGTGCCATGACTAGAGCAGATACCTGACAGCCTGCGCAGCAAAAAGCACACTAAATATATATAAAAAAAAACAAAAAAACAGGGCGTGGGCAACCATACACAGCAAGGCATGTGCTTACCATCTTGAGGTTAAGATGGCATCAGTGACCTCTCAAGCTTCACTCTCGAGGTCCCTATGATGTCATCTCAACCCCTCAAAAGGAATGCAGCTTTGTTGTGTGTGGTTGCCCATACAGTAGTGCTCATATACTATTCTATATATTCTAGTGTTTCTGTTTCACCACTGGATTGAAGATACTGACATATACGTTCCACGACTGATTTATGTTTGCTGTTTCCCCGACCCCTAGTTTGCCACAGTAACATAGCCAAAGCATGCCCCATATGCATGCCGGTACCCTTTTATCTGTCAACTGTTTAATAATGTGGGCTGTTTTGTGTGGTGGACAATGCTTACAATTAGGCTCTTGGATGTTGCTTTGTCAGCTTCCACCTCATAATTTTCTTTAAATTATGGATGCCATGGTCAGAAACACTCATATTTTGCAGAAGTCAAGTGGGGCATTTTACCAGCTATCAAAATATTTAGAAAAATGTCCTGCAATCCAAAACCCTGCTGGAGTGGTGGTTGTTAATAGCTCTATGCTCCTAGAACCATGGAAATAAATAGTGTGAAAGACTACGAGGGGATTTAGCATATATTAAGGTACCCTTTATTTTTTTAGCAAGTAAGTATAATCACATTTTACAGGATTAAGGTGGCTGCCCCACAATATTTTGAAAAAAAGGCTAAAAATCCTTGTTTCTGGATTGACGGGGGGGGGGAACATAACTAAGATGAAATAAAATAAGAAGCAACAATTGCCAAATTGTATTGACCCTTTTTTCAGTCTGGATATTCTCCATGCCTTCCATTTATTTACCTTTGAATCACAAAGTACCAGTCTGTCATTCTGGTTTTGTTCTGCTACCTCCCTATTTCTGAACGTTATTACCAAAACTTGAATAGGGCCCTCTTCCGTCTGCATGCCTGCAATGGAGGAGGTCTGTAGTTAACAACCACCCAGCTGAATTCCTCTACATTTGTCTGTACTGATCTTTGAGCCTGACACCACTGAAAATGAGTGCACAGTACAACTGACATTGCCGCTTCCCCAGAGGACACGTTGGACACAAAAAGGCACAAGTCATCACCATAAGCTTTGATTTTCATGGTAGAAGAATACTTTTTACCTTTGGGTCCAACACTGGTTTACAGACCAAAGGGTCCAAAGCAAAAATATGGAGGAGGGGACTCATCAGGCATCCTTGTCTGATTCCAGTGTTAACTGGGGAAGGTTGGCCAAATCTTCTTTGTAGGAAGAGAGTCACTGAAGCAGTTGTATTCAGAGTAAGTATCCAGGTCACAAACTGCTGAGGTGTGCCATACAGGGATAATACTGAGAAAAGATATTTATAGGGGACTTTGTTGAAGGCTTTTGTTTTGTGTAGAGATAATAGGAACCCTGGAATGTTCTGTATAGTACAATGATGGAACACATTTCTAGTAATGTATGACGTATTGTGTATATATCTGTTGTAAATGTAACATGTTTGCGCTGATTCAGTTAACATCTCTGACACGTGCAGTAATCTGGATATGAGTAATCTGGCCGGGAATTTTAAAATCTGAATTTAGCAGGCATATCAGTCTCCAGTTTTGGAGGTCCAGTTTATCCCCTTTATTGAATAAGTATGTTAGAATTCCTTTGGTGCCCCCTTACAATGTTTGTAATTTGTAATTCCTTATATTTGTCAGTACCTCATTGCAGTGAACAAATTGGCCTATACGATATGTCTGTGTACCATTAAGAATTGTTTCCCCATTCCAGAAATGTATGTGCCTGCCTGCTGTTATTACTTTATGAAAATTACGTACTGTAGATTTCACTGTTATCAATGATATGTAGCAATTCTCTGTTAGAAATATGTATTCTCTGTCTGTATATTTCTAATTAATCTTAGGTCACCCCTGAAAAAAGGATCTCTGGGTTTCAGTGGGCTTACCTGGTCAACAAAATTCAATAAATGTAAATTACAGGAGTGGACTCCCACCCCTGATTGTAAGATAGAATTGAAAGTATATACGAGGTGAGGCGGCCCACCAGTGCAGCAGTAATGCTACCACTTCTAACGCTGATGACCCGGGTTCAGAAGTGAATCTGGGGTGTCAGAGGCCAGCTGAGGGGAGGAAAATTGAGCATCTGTAGGACTGCTGTCCTCTTTGGTGGGGAGGATGGGCAGAGCCCGATGCTTGCCTGTATCCTGGTGGAAGCTGGGGGAAAGGCAGTCTGGGCCAGGAGGTTGGGAGGCATGGCAGATGTCAATGCATGTCACGAGGGAGCATGTTGTGTGCACCATGATGTCACTTCACACCGTGCCTCCCCGGGGACAGAAAAATGGGAAAAAGCCCGGCAGCAGGATGAGGAGGAGTATTCGCAGGCCCCGCATCTGACCAGCTGGGCATGCTGGCCTGACCTGGATGCAGTCTCTGGCAGGGCTTGGGGAACCCTGCTGACCCTGCTGGTGGGGGGCAAGCCCTGAGGGAACACGGCCGGCAGGTAAGTACCCGAGGGTGTCGGAGCCAACCAAAAGGAGGGGAGAAAAAAGTATACACTAGGTAGTCTGCAATGTCTTCTGAAAAATATTTTAAAATTCATTAGCATTACCATCTTTCCCTGGAGACTTGCCCTTTTTAAGATCTGCAAATGGCTACTAGCCCTTTTGCTTTAGTGACCAGAGTAGACAAAAGGTCATCAGCTATTGCCTAAATCTCTGGTAAGGGGATAGCCACCAAATTCTATATGTTACCTGGCGTCTGGATTGTAGTGCCAGATATCTTGAAGACATGTTGTTCAATGTTTTGCATTTGTTCCAACAAATGTTCATTCAGCAGCACATCCCTTAGCCCCAGGTAAGGCTGTGATGGAAGAGTGTTCCACCCTGTCCTTGCATTGGTTAAAGGGGTCACTGCAGGGACTTTTTTTAGCCATATTTTATGTCTGCTACCAGGGAAGCTGCTCTATTACATTAATAATGTTTTAACCCTAGTTTGAGATGTTGGATTTGGTCTACAAAATCCCCAGAACCTGTGCTTGCTAAAGTCAGTACTTAGTACAGTTGCTCTCTCAGTTTTAAATAATGGAAATAATCTTGTCTCTGTGCATTCCATAATTCTGAAATACCTACTGTATATCCTTTTTTGAATCTTCCCACCATAATAGTGGGTTGTCATAGCAGATTTGCACTGATTATCTAGCCTTTCGCAGCTGTCTTATTTCCAATGGTATTTCAGGTACCTCAAGCAGGGAGGAATTTAACCTCCGCCTATTATGCAGATGATACTCAGCTGTACCTGTCTTCTGTGCCCGACCAGGATAGCATGCTCTCAGTCTTTTCCAACTGTCTCACCGAAATCCAAGACTAGATGAATTCCAGTTGGTTAAGGTTAAACTCTGACAAGATGGAGGTGTTGGTTGTGGAACCAGGTCACCGGATAGAGGGGTTGGCTGCTGGGCGGCTTTCTAGGCTTTGGCTTGGTGGCACCCAGCTTTTGACCTCTGAACAGGTGTGAAATCTGGGGGTGATATTTGATGACAGGCTGGCACTTCATCCACAGGTGTCAGCTGTGGTCAAGTCCTCATTTTACCATCTGAGGAACATCGCCCAGATTAAGCACCTTGTTCCATCCGGCAATCTTCCAACCCTGGTCCACGCTTTTGTGACCTTGCGCCTTGACTACTGTAACTCCCTATACCTAGGGCTTCCTAGGATTGATATCCGCTGCTTGCAGCTAGTGCAGAATGCTGCAGCCAGGTTACTGTCTGGGTCAACTCGATCCAGCCATATTTCACCTGTGCTGCACGCTCTGCACTGGCTGACAGTCCAGTGGTGGATCACCTTTAAAGTTGGTTTACTGACTTTCAGAGCCCTCCACGGTCTGGGTCTAAGTTACATACAAGAGCTTCTGAGTCCCTACTGTCCCCTCCGACCACTCCACTCAACCGAAGAGGGATTGCTAAAAATTCCCAGGGTGCATTTGAAGACCTTGGGAACTCAGGCATTTTTTTGCTGCTCCCTCCCTGTGGAATTCTCTACCTCGTCGGATACGAGAGTGCCAGGCAGTGAAGAGCTTTAAAAATGCTCTAAAAACCTATTTATATTTCCGTGCCTTTCTTGATTTTTAATTATGGATTATTTGCGTGATGTGTCCTACGAATATTTTATTTGTTTTTAACTTTTATTTGTGATATGATTATTTTAGAGACTGTGTGCATTGTACAGTTCTTTGATATTTGTTGAACTGCGCTTAACAAATAAAACTATTATTATTATTGTTTTTCAGAGGCAAAGGGGTCCAGAGTTTATAGTCACATATAACAGAAGATGGCCTGTAAATTCTAGGGTCATTACCACATTTTATTGGATGTCAGGGCCTGTGGAAAGAATTAAGTAATTCAGCTGGGTAGCTGATTGGCTTTTATGATAAGTAGTCCCCCAAAGGGTGCAGGGATTGGTAACTACCAGTTAGACTAGCCTTGTTTTATTGCCTTTCTTAAAGCAAATATGTCACAACATATTCTTTCCCTCTTCTTTCTTGCAAGCTATATCCAAAGAGCAGTTCAAATCAACTCCTAAGAAAATAATTCTAGCTGTGTTCAGATATTGTTAGATTTGTTCAGAAAATTCTGCCTTTTTGACTTTGGTTTGGTGTTGATAAACCAGATACTTTTATTGTGCCATTTTATATCAAGTAAAAGTGATCTCCCAGTACAAATGTCCACTAACATTCCATGAAACAAAAAGTCCACTTACTCCATCTGCTATATCCTCCCCGAAGGACTAAAAAGATGGACTCCATACCCAGTCTCTTTTTGTCTGGGCTAACTGAAAAGTGGATACCACACATGTTTTATGGAGGAAAGTTGTATGGAAGGCCACCGCCTGTAAAAGACAGAAGATAGCCTTTCTCTTTTGATATGACTTTATACTCGAAACATTACAGGAGGTGATTGTTAACTGATTCATCAAATATTTTTTGCATGTTATTAATCAATATTTGTGAAGTAACATCCTCTGATGTAGGCAATTTTTTCATTTTTTTTTTCATCTGTCTAATATGTGACCTGGCTGTATCTGAAATGGGTCTTGATGGGGATGATTGTATGGGCGATGCATCAGAGTCCATGTCCACCATGTCAGAATCACCCTAGTTTCATTTCTTCTGCAATGTGTCAGATTTATTTGAAAGATGGACTGGGAATGTTTCCTGAGTCTGCTTCTCTAGCCATGATGTTCTACGTGGGACTGTTGTCATGCCTTCCGAAGGTTGAGGTATCTGTGATAGTTCATTTTCAAGTCCCTCTGGCTCTATATGGTAATAAGACATAGGTCTGATTCCTTTGTTTTGCCTTGGGTATCCCATTCTGTGTCTTCCATGTCTGTCGTCTTCCTGGTCTCCTCAGGTTCAGCTTTCTGGGAACTTGGGTGGGGATGCAGGGATTCAGAATCCAGAGGGTCACTAAATTTGATTGTAAAACTTGAACTGGGGTTCTCAGCTGCTGGTAGGGGGCCAGCCCATTGTGCTGATGCTGAGCATTCCTCAGAATACTGTCCTGGTCAATGCCATCTGACCAGTTCCAGGACACCCATGGACAGTGCTGGAAAGAATGCCCCTTTTCTTTTCATATGTTGCAGTGGAGGCAGATCCTGCATGTCAGGTTGACATGCCCAGATTCCCTGTAGAGCCTGCATTGAAACTGATCACATGTGCTGGAGAGGTGTGTTCTGGAGCTGCATTTGTAGCATGCCTTAGGCTGGTCTGCATAAAACCAGACACCCCTGTGTCTTTCATAGGAAAAAAAACTGTTGGGTAAGTAGATTACATCATCTTTAGAGGATTGTAACTTGACGCAGAAGCACCATCCGCCTCTCCATAGTAGGTCTGAACCAGTATAGGATCAGATACGCTCAGAACCTCACATCTTTGTTTCATCCAGTAGTAAATGTCCTCAGCATTAACCCCTTCATTCCAGAACATTACAGTCATAGTTTTTATGATGGCTTTTATTAGGGAGATTATGATAAAAGGAACCCATGTTGGTATACATTTGACTTGGTTATACCTTAACCAGAAGCGTTCCAGATTTTGAGGTGTCTTAAAGCTAACATCAAAGCTATTTTCACCTGATACGTGTATCAGGGCATATATATCGGAGGCTGTAAACTGTATTGAAGATAACATCAACTGTCTAGCTACGTAAGCTCTGTGTGGGTGCTCAGACATCCCATTTCATTCCGAATGGGCACTACATTCCTTCTCTGGGCTGGTTCAACTCTTACTTGGCATAACCCAGCATAGCTGGGTCTGGGGCCTAGTTTATCTATGTTTTCAGATGGGGGGGTCCTCCCCTGTGTCCAAGGAGTCTGGGTTTGAGTCTTTGTAATGGCCCTTTGTTGTAGACAATTGGACCATACTTGGAATAACCCGGCATACCTGGGTCTGGGGCCTGGTTTTTCTGTGTTTTCAGGTGGGGGTCCCCTCACCCCCCCCCCGATTATGGGTTTCAGTTTCTATAATGGCCCCTTGTTTTACATACATAGATACATAGACAATGTCGGCAGTTAAGGGCCTATGGCCCACCCAGTCTGCCCATTTGAGCTTGTAAGTTCAGTTTGTTTTCCTAGAAGTCTGTTGCCCCTTACCCCTGACCTCCAGAATTCCTTTATGTCTATCCCATGCATTCTTAAATCCCGTGATTGTTTCAGCCCCCACCACTTCCTCTGGCAGGGTGTTCCACTTGTCCACCACCCGTTCTGTGAAGAAATTCTTTCTCATGTTTCCTCTGAATCGCCCTCCTTCCAACTTCATCCCATGCCCTCTAGTCCTGGAACATCTTTTTCGCTTAAAAATAGTGTTTTCCTGCACCCTGTTCCTCCCTGTAAGATACTTGTATGTCTCTATCATATCCCCTCTCTCCCTCCTCTCCTCCAGGGAGTACATGTTCAGTTCCTTCAACCTGTCTTCATAGGACTTGTGATGCAATCCATGCACCATCTTTGTTGCCCTCCCTGAACCTTCTCTACCCTGTCTATGTCCTTATGTAGGTATGGTCTCCAGAACTGTACACTGTACTCCAGGTGGGGCCTCACTAGTGTCTTGTATAGTAGAATTATGACCTCCCTTTTCCTGCTGGTGATGCCCCTGCCTATACATCCCAGCATCCTATTTGCTTTACCTGCTGCCTTGTCACACTGCTTCCCTACCTTGAGGTCATCAGAGATGATAACCCCAAGATCCCTTTCCTGCTTGGTGCATGCTATATCCTCACCCCCAACTGATATATTGTGCCAGGGTTTTTGTGCCCCATATGCATTATCTTGCACTTTTGCATTGAATTTCAACTGCCAAACCCCTGATCATTCTTCAACTTTCTGCAGGTCCTTTCTCATTCTGTCTACACCTCTGGTGTGTCTACTCTGTTACAGAGCTTTGTGTCATCAGCAAACAGTGAAATTCTGCCTTCTAGGTCCTGTGCAATGTCACTGATGAAGATGTTGAATAGGACCGGTCCCAGCACTGATCCCTGTGGTACCCCACTGGTCACTCTTCCCTCTGTGGAGTGACAGCCATTTACCACCACCCTCTGCCACCCAGCCAGTTACCTACCCACCACACTACTGTCCTGCCCACACCCATATTCCCCAGTTTGTGTAATAGTCTTCTATGTGGCACAGTGTCAAAGGCCTTGCTGAAGTCCAGATAGGCCATGTCCACTGCCCTCCCTGATCCACCTCCCTAGTCACCCAGTCAAAAAATTCAACGAGGTTGGTCTGACATGACCTCCCCCTGATGAAACCATGCTACCTTGGGTCCTGTAGTCCATTGACAACCAGATGTTCTACCAATCTCTCCTTCAGTAGTGCTTCCATGATCTTCCCACTACCGAGGTGTGAGGCTGACTGGTCTGTAGTTCCCTGCTTCCTCTTTGTTCCCACTTTGTATAAGGGGACTACATCTGCTGTCCTCCAGTCTTTGGGTACCTCCTGTTTCCAGTGATCGGCTAAACAGGATAGCCAGAGGTTCAGCCACCACCTCTCTTAGTTCTTTAAGGACCCTGGGGTGCACCCCATCTGACTCCATTGCTTTATCAACTCTTATTACTTCCAGTTCCTTCAGGACCCTTTCTCGTGTAAAGGGACTTGTGTCCATTTCTGCACCATTCTCACCCCTTGTACTCCCTTCAGACCCATTACCCTCTTCTTCTCAGTAAAGACTGGAGCAGAAATACCTGTTCAATATGTCAGCTTTACTGTTTTCATCCTCCACGTGGCCGCCATCCTCCCCCTTCAGTCTCACTGTCCCTCCCTTTGTCTTTCTTTTTTCACTTATGTACCTGTAAAAGGTTTTGTCCCCTCTACCCACTGATTTTGCAATGTGCTCTTCTGTCTGAGCTTTGGCTTCCCTTACTGACCTCCCTGCCTCCCTTTGCTTCTCCTGGTACCTCTCCCTATCCCCTTCTGCCTGTGTCTTTTTGTATTGCCTGAATGCAATCTTTTTGGCTTTCACTTTCTTTGCTACCTCTTTGGAAAACCATAATGGTCTCCTCTTCCTTTTCCTCTTGCTAACTAGGTATTTAGACTAGGTATGTGGAGCAGCTCGTGAAGTAGAGGGTCAGGGGTCGTGGGGGCACCTGCCTGGAGACATTATGCGCTCAGGTCCATTCAGGGTTACCCTATTCTGGGTGTTTTGGCCTTCTGTGTCATTTTGGTGGGTGTTCCTGTTGGGTCCTTCTTTGGAGGGGGGCTATCAGGGGAACTGCCATTACAGGTGCATCTCCCTACACTTCTGCTTGTGAAAATCCCATAGCAGACCCCTTAACCCCTTCCTTGTTCACTCAGAGTACCTGTTCTGCCCCTACTTGAGGAAGCAAAGGTTGCTATGCTGTTGGTAATGCAGTCTTCTTGCTCTGTTGCTGGGCTGTGCCTCTGTCTTGGCTGGATTTTCATGTTCCAAATCCAGTAAGCTCTCCATCTGGCTCTCTATGTTTGCTGTACGAAGCACTGCACAGCTTCTCATTTGGGTCAGTCCCCTCTTCTGCACTGATGTTGTCTGCATTAGTGTCCTGCATCTCAGCTTCTTTGTGACCCTGTGGCTCTGGTGCTTTTGTCCTCTGGTTTCACTCCTGTAACAGTCAGAATCATGTTGGGCTCACAGTTCCTTGGTAAAAGGGCTTTATGATACTCACTATGCAGGCTTACAAGATCCTCCTATGTTGTGGTGGCAGGCAATGAAACAGACCTTCGTGGTCATGCACCATCTCTCGAGCCACCTGGAGACATAGGTATTTCCCCAACTTTGTTTTCAGAGTCATGGGGAGCTGGTGGTGTTTTCTGTGCTTGTTTGGGGGGGTTGACTATAGTCAGAAATCATCATATTGTTCTTAGAAATTTGTGCTTGCATGTCAGGGGTGAACAAATTTGCAGCTTTTACTGGTACATGCAGTTTGTGTATATCTGCAGGTACTGGGGCTGGCATTCTTGGAGGTGTTTTGCTGGAGGCCAAAACACTGTCACAGTCATCGTTCTTAGTAGGGTGATTGGTTATCATCATTTTGTACCCTGTAAGGTATCAGCTTCTGAGGCAAGGTGCCAAGTGTTTTCTTTTTTCCCCATCTTCTGTTTATCTGCCTTATACTTGGGTGGCTAACCCCAGCCCCAACCCTATCACCAACCCAACCCAGGACTTACCTCCTACCTCTTGCACCTCCATGGGTGGGTGGGTGCCTTGGTGAGTGGTACAGAGTCTGCAAGGTAATCTGTCATCGTCCTACCTGCTTAAGCTGTTTCTCCCTGTAGCTTTTCTTCTCCAGGCCACATACATGCTATGGCATGCACATACCACATGAAGATGCAGTACACCTCAGTGACCTACACCCGGCCAACCAGGTAGATGACTTCTGCTAGGCCACCCAGCCTTCTCTAGGTGGTGATCAAGCAGCAGTACACGTTGTCCCATCTCACCAGAGGAGGAGAGTTGTTGCAGGATGCTCACTCCTTCCCCTGACTGGCTTTCGAGTGACCCCTTTTCATTCCTGAACCCCGGTCACCAGTGTGGTTGGGTGCCAATTATTTTCTGTCTGTCAACAAGGCATTCAGTTTATAACAGATTTTCTTGGTGCTCATTCCCCTTAAAATCTTTTTCTGCCTAATAGGTACAGACCAGTTGAACTGCACACAGTTATTGCCCTCCAATCATCTGGTCATCCCACATCAATAGGGGGTAGCACATATACACTGTGAGTGTCCTGTTGCTTGGGACACACAAATTGCTCAGGGACATCTTGGGCTATTGCTCTGATTTGCGGATGTAGTGCATTCTGGTTGAGAACATTTAGTGGACAGCTTACAGAATCATTGCCTTATTTTTTTTGCCCTCATCATAGGCTTGTGGGCAATAGTCGTGGCTTGGAACTCCAAATAAATTTGGTTTCTGTGCAACCTACTTGCCCTTGGGGGAGGTGGGTGGTATCCTGGGGGAAGGAAGTTCTTTCCTTCCCTTCCGTTAGGTTGTTAATCATTTAGGTTCCATTTTTTTCTTTCTCTGCCTATATCGATTTTCTTTTCTATAGTTTACTGTAACAATGGTGCTGGCTTTCCACTCTCTTTGCTGGCAAAATGGAGGCTGTTTGGACATTGATGATAGTCACTGACTCCAGCGTGTGGTGCTGTATATCCACCAGTGTGGACTCCTTTGTCAGCACCCTGACAAAAATGTTTGCACCAGTGGGGTCCTAGCACCTTCTGCCCTAAGACCAAAAATTGTGGCTCTGTAGAGAAGGTATTCTTGAATATCTGCAGTTACGGTAAGTAACATTTCCTTCTGTTTCCATTACAAAACTTAAGTTCAGCCCTCCTGTAAAATGAATGATTCTAGTCACGTCACATAACTGCATAATTCATGTACAGGTGTATCCATAGCTGGATCTCATCGGATGCTAAGGGTCAGTTTTGGTTCAAGCTCATAGGAATAGTCAATTGTTAAGATTTGTGTGTCCATAACAATGTGTCTTACAGACAAAGTCACAGTCTAAAATAAAGGTAGGCTTAAAAATCCATCTTAATGTGTTTATTACTTTTGTTTATATTGGCCTCAGGCATGCATTGCCATTTTATGCTAGACTCAGCTAATGAATATTTTAATACCTTATACTTATAGGCTCTATTGAAAAAAAAGGCTGTGTTGGTGACTGGCAGATACCAAATATTTTCAATAAATTCTATCTGTAAACATGACAGCCTTCAGCATAACTTAATTAAAATATCAAACTGATAATAATGATATCATGTATTGTGACAGCTGCCACAGTATGGACTGTTGTTTTAATTAACAAAGATAAATTTACTAAATATCACGCTACAGTGAATGCTTTTTGCTATTGCAATACGTTATTGTTCTACTTCTGTACTCATACTTTTGCATAACAAAATCTGCTAAAAGATGAATAATGAGTGACTGACTTTCCCATCTCCTCTCTCCTCTCTCCTGTAGTCAGCCATGTTAGCCCTAAAGAAGTTCTTATTCTTTACATGATGTTTTCTACTGTCAAACAACTTCAGTGAGCATTGTGTTTTTACATTGGTACATTTTGTTTAAAGCCTTGAGTATTATCCCTGGCTTCAGTAGCTATAAGCTATGAATCAGAAAGATAATTGTGAAGGATTTTTGCAAGTTTACTTCAGAGAGGAAGAACACACTCTCTAAAATTACTGTGTATATGAAGCTAATATCTTTAAAAGCTGACAGTGTTTCTATTACATCTACGTTTGGAACCACACGTACAACATTTACAGTAATTCATTTTTCTTACACTGCAAATTGCACATTCATAGGCTATATGTCATAAGAAAGGCTGCTGGGTAGTAGATCTAGTTTTTTCTCCTATTGTAATGGATTTTTTTAATTTATTTATTTTTTTAATTTTTTTATTTAAACATTTGGTGGCCGGATTCTTATTATATCACATTCACGTTGACAGGCTTGCAATGAGTGTTTGTTGCAGTTTATCAGAAAAATGAACATAAAGAGACATTGTCACGTCTATGTATCAACATATTTGGAGTGGCACTAAACTGCAGGAAACAAAGTTTCTGTAACGTACTAGTTTGGAAGCTGGATAGATCTCTCCAGATTCTGCAGTATGATACAGTTTGCCACGGAGCAAATAATCAGAATACTCTTCATCCTATTGGCATTCAGTCTGATTACTGTGAACCAGAGCAGATAACTATTCTGATTACAGTATCTACAACAGAATGCAACTGTCTGATAATGCTGCTGATACAGAGTAGAGTAATTGCTGTATCTGATGTAGCTGATGTATCTGTATAGGTCATTAGTTAGACCACACCTGGAGTACTGCGTGCAGTACTGGCATCCGCATCTGAAGAGGGACATTAAGTTACTGGAGGGGGTGCAGCGTAGAGCCCAAAGATGATCAAGGGGCTGGAGGACTTATCATACGAGAGGAGGTTGAATGAGTTGAATATGTACTCACTGGAGGAGAGGAGAGACAGGCGTGACATGATTGAAACCTTTAAATACATGAAAGGAATAAACAAGACAGGTACAGAGGGGCTGTTCAAAGTAAGGGAAGGGAGGGACACCAGGGGCCATGATATGAGATTGGAGCGAGGAAGGTTCAGGAGGGAGATGAGGAGACACTTTTTTACAGAGAGGGTGGTGGCTGGGTGGAATACTAACATACTAACATACTAAATGCCAGCAGAATAGGCCTAATGGTCTTTCGTGTCTGCTCGTTTGGTCAGCCCCCACCCTGGGTGCTGACCTTGCTGTCCCCCTCGCCTTCTCTGGCTTCTCCCTTCCTAGTTCCGGATATTCTTGCTGCATTGGATTTTGCTTCCTGAACCCTTCCCCTGTACCTGTCCCACCCCCTCTTGAACCCCTCCACTGTCTCTGCCTCCACCAGCCCCCTAGGTAGTGCATTCCATGGCTCTACCACCTCTCTCAGTGAAGTAGCACCTCCTCCTTTCTCCCCTGAATCTTCCCTCCAGCTTCCACCCATTCCCTAGTGGCCCCTCCTCCTTCCTTCAAGCACCCTCACTGTTCCTCCCTATTTACCCTCTTCATGTACCTGAAGACCTCTATCATGTCCCCTGTCCCTTCTCTCTTCCAAAGTGTACATATTTAGCTCTTCGAGCCTCTCCTCATAGGTCCTGTCCCCCAAGCCCCAAATCATTTTGGTTGCCCTCCTCTGGACCCTCCAGGAGGTTAATGTCCCTCTTAAGTCGGCCTCCAAAACTGCACGCAGTACTCCAGGTGTGGCCTCACCAAGACAGTTATACAGAGGGAGTATCACTTCCCTCCTTCTGGAGGTGATCCCCTAGTGATGCATCCCAGCATCCAGTTGGCCTTGCTGCTGCCCTCCTACAAGTCTCAGAGTTGTTCATCTTGACATCCACCACCACCCCAGGTCCCTCTCAGCCACTGAGACTTGTAGTATTTCCCCAGGGTGTACACTTGGCCTGGGTTTCTGGCCCCAGGTGGAGTACCTTGCATTTCCCTGCATTAAACCTCAGCTTCCACTTTCTAGACCATCTTTCCAGAGCCTCCAGGTCCCCCTGCAGGGCCACCCTCCCCTCCTCCCCATGCATTACCTGCTGAAGTGGTATGCAGTAGAACAGTAGACTGCTTCAAATGAGGATGGGACAGGACAAGGGGGAGGGTTAATAAAGGAGAAGGGTGGAAGGGAGGGGCAGCTGCAGAATAAGGGGTGCTAGCTGCACATTCGAGCAGACTTGATAGACCTCTAGGCCTTTATCTGCTGGCAAATTTTTTATGTTCGTAATGTGGGACAATCCAGAGCATAGAGTAACAACCCATTGTATCTTATGTGGATAATCCCAAGCATGGAGTTGCAATTTGATGAAACTATTATATGTTGATAACCCATAGCCTAGAGCAACCAGCTGATGCAGCTATTCTGATTATCCTGACCATATAATAACTATCTGATGTAATATAAGACATACAACTACAGGCAAGTGTATGTTATAAGGCTGTAATGGCATTGAGGGGTTCTGGTGGCATATGTAAATAACAGCGGTATAGAGCAACTATCTAATGCAACTATAAGGATTGTCAAGGGCAAAGAGTAGCTAATATAACTATGCTGATTATTAAGGGCATCACACATATCTGATGTAACACTGCAGATTATCCAGAGCATAGAGTAACTATAACATCTGATATAACATGCAGGTTATCCAGCACATATAGTAACTACATGTAACCTGGACGCCGTGTACCAGCGGGCTACTATTCCTTCCTGTTGGGGACCAACCAGGTTGAGGGGCCTGGGCTCTGTTCTGATGGTAAAAGGTGGGTTCTTTCTGAATAGAAATAAACAATAGTGTGGTGCCTCCACCCAGAGTAATTTATAGTGGGCCAATTGGTAAATGGGTACAACACCTGGCGGTGCTGTACCTACCCACCTCCTTTCACAGTCACCCCACACATGGAATACTATAAACCACAGTAATACTCTATGTAACATGCAATTAATAGGTATCACTAATAATATGCTTATGGACCAGTTTTAAATGGCAACAATAAAAGCTTTATTAATGGGGAAGGGGTAATGAAAATGCAAACAATAAACAGCAGTTTGAATATTTGATCAACTGAATAACCAAAATCATCAACAATGGCAGTGCCCCCCCAGCAGCACACATAAGTCCACCTCCCTACCGGTACCAGTATCCCTAAAGTCTACCTGAGTACCAGACAAGGAATGGTGCAGGCTGAAATTGTTCCCATGGGTTGACCAGCATTTGGGCTCTTTGAACTTGAATTAACATAACTGCAGACTGGCAATTACCCAGACAGGGTGGGTTCTGCCTATACTCACAGTTCTGTAGCTTTTGCTCAGCTCAACAGAAGACAGACGGAAGACCTGGGACTTGATTTGCAGTGTGGAAAAGCTGGTTGTCTAGCAGCTTGTTACCTTCTAGGTGCTGGAGTGGGCCAGAACTGAGGAACAGGATCACACGCCTTAGGCTGATATCTGAACTAGTTCTGGTCACTGGCTGTATGCCCTCCTCATTCATGAAGAGCTTCAGAGGAACTGCCTCAAGCTGCAACTGCCCCTGGGGTCTCAGGAAAGAAAAGCAACTTCTGATTGGTTTAACTCAGTTGTCTGTCTTGGAAATTAACATGTATTAAGTCCTCTAGATACCTGATTGGATGCTGGTTTGGGTGCAACGATATTGTCCATACCCCTGTCCCAGGAGCCATAGCTGCAGTCTTCCAGGGCTCCTAGAATGCTGATTGGCTGGTAAAGGGCTCAAAGGCAACAAATATTGCTGCTGTAAACACAGTTTATATGCAATCCCAATAATCAGTTCTTTTGCAGCCAAACAGTATTACTTGCAATTATTTGCCCCTGAGGTCCATTAGTAGCCCCTCTGCCTGGTGGTAGAGTAGGGTGTTCAAGGGGTTTCCCTTGCCTGTCACTTGCGCTGAAGTGCTGATTCCCCCTAGGCAGCAGGCAGAGCCATTCAGTACATGGCACCACAGTTACATTTAAAAAAGTAGGCACTTTTATGTACCACAACAAAGTTTATTTTATAACTTTTCTTATCCCTCTCATGTGTTTCGTGACCTCGAATGGTTGTCCTGGGATCACAGCACACAGGAAGGAGCTGATGTACAGCTGCAACGAGCAGCTTAAACAGAAACGCTATAGCGCTGTTCAGCACATGCGCACCCTGCCAGCACACACATTTGCAGTGCGAGCTGTGCGGCGGTGTGCCTGGCTATTTCGCTGAAATGGGCAATTTAATCATTTAAATATGCACTCCTCCAGTCCCCACTCACAAGCAGCTATCACCAGGGTCCAGGAGGAGGCACAGAGAAGAGCCAGGGACCCAGAACAAGGCAGTAGAACAAGCGGGAGGAGGGGAAGAGGCCCACTGGTAAGCCCCAACCTCTGGAGGGGGAGTTACCTACAGTATTTAATTATGCAGATTATCCAGAACATAGTGTAACTACTGAATCTGATACAACTGTAACCCCCCCCCACAAATGGGGGTTCCCAAAAAGTCTTCCTTGAGCTTGCCTAAATGCTCACTGCCAGGCTGGTGTCCTGCATTTTAGCAGTTTAAATGTGATTACCAGAGAGTGCATGTGTAGCTTCTGTGTACTGTCTCTTTAAGAGGTGCCTGGACTGCAATTATAATTAATTGGGGGGGGGGGGCTGAGTGTTTCTATGCTGAAGTCCCGCCCCGGGCTGCCAGATAATTGCTCTGTTCAGCCATCGCTATTTGCACAGAGGGAGCTCTGTTAGAAGATGTACTTGTTTGCTGATCATTTGTTAGAGTAGTAATAATATTGCAGTTTGTTCTAACCTGCCTTCTTTGCAGCATGGACAGTTCTGTTTGTTTCCATCATCTTGGTCCTGGACTGTAGAATGGGCCAATCAGTATATTTGGGACTCTAAAATGGAGCCTGCCTACAGGGGCTTGGAGGGGCCAAAACCTGTAGGAATTGTAGTTTTGGGCTTTTGGCACCTAAAATAACCTGGGGGGGGGGCCCTTGTTGTGACTGACAGACAGATCAGCCAATGGAACCTTTTGGATCTTGGGGAACGTCCCACACTGCTTGCAGTTTCAGTTATATCTGAGTTGGGAAGTGAAGAAGTAACAGCTCAAGATAGTTTGAGCAGCAATCCTTAGTGGATTTGCATGGGAGAACTGTGGAAAGGCCTTAGTTTGGCCTGCATGCCTGCCTGCTGTTCCTGAGAGAGAATTTGTGCTTTTTTCAGACTGAATCCGAATTTGGAGAGTGAATTAAGCCACTGAATTGTGACTAGGCTTTAACCTGAAGAAGACCGAAGATTCGCCGAATGCGATCGGCCTGTCAGGACTTCCAGCTACCTCTGAACTCCCGGATTGTGCAGAGACTCTGTATTTGCAACCTGAGAGCCATTTGCCTGATACACTGGAATTTCCTTACATGTGAATGTGCTTTGTGCTTATAGTGGGTCGTGCTTTGGTTCCCCACTGTGTGTCTGAACTGTGTTTTGCTTGCTGGAGGCTATATCCAGCTCCATGGACTGACTCCGCATCCATTTCCATTTGCCTGGGCCCTGCTATACTGGTACAGCCAGAATACCTGCTACGCAGAGAAAGTGATCAACAAGAGACCGGCCTGGGGATCAGCCCCCTGCTCAATGCCTTGAACAGGAACAATGCCTTGGTGATTCTGTGGGCCCTGCTTCTCCAGGCATTCCAGCTCAACAGCCTGCAGTCTTGATTTCATCCTGCCTGTGTCCAGTATTGGGTATCATGAGTAAACATCAGGGTAGCTCCCTGCAACAACAGCTAAATCTAAAAGTGTTGTCGTCTGATTGTTTTGTTGCCTTTTCTTTCACAAACAGCCCTCCGGCTTCTTATTACAAATCGTGTGTGTTGTGCATGTTGCTTTCTTCCATCACAGGGCCCCAACAAGCTGCAATGTTCCTGGCTAGCCCACCGTTTTCCTACCTGGGTACCCAGAGTGTGTGACTGCATAGGGACTCTGAACTGCATGCATAACTGTCTGATTACTATAGCTTTTAAGCAAATCAACCTGATTACGCCCCTCTCTTATTCAAGTCCCCTGAATAAATCAGATTTAACTTTGCATTTAACCTGACTGTGGTTCCAGTTTGTGCCAAAAGTATTGTACTGTTGCTATTTGCTGTGCTTAACCTTGTTTTACAGGGGGTTTCCAGCGTCACGCTAGAGGAACCAGCCCTGGTGGTAAGTGAAAACAGTATGGGTAATTGCCTGGTGAATAAGGGTCACTGTGAAAGTAATTATTGTATATTGTTCAGGCCACTAGAAGGGAAAGAGGGGGGTTACAGTGTCCCGTAGGGCTGTGCCCAGGTTAGCTTGACCACTAAAAACCTTGACCTCCGGGTGGAGGCACCCGTTTCATTACCAAGACCCCTTAACCTGCTACTAGCCAAGCAGGAAGGGGTAGTAGCCCTTGGGATAGCGCCACTTAGGGGTTACACAACTATGCTGATTTTCAAGAGAACATAGTACTAATTTATGTGATACTGCAGATAATTCAGAGCAGTGAATAACTATCTGATGCATTACTACTGATTATCCACAGCATAGAGTAACTATCTTCTTCAACTATGTTGATTATCATGGTCACAGAGTAACAATCCAGTGTAACTATAGGCACTTTTACACGCAGTGGTCTGTATAGGAATAACTGATACAGACACACCATAACAGTTCCTTTTTGGTGTGTAGAAGCATTCACACACCGGTACAAAAGTAAGCGCTTCCATGAAACATGTTCCTTCTCCTCCTGGGTTCGACGGCTTCTGTTCCAGTCAGCCCTGCCATGTAAAATTGGCTTGTACTTGGTAACACTGGACGACTTTTGCAATGTTTTCAGCAGAATTCATTAGGGAAACTCTGCCCTAAATTAATTCTGCCATGCAGTTACACTTTTTTGGGATTAGTAAGGCAGAACAGCTACCCAAAGTACACTTGACTTACCGAGATGCCACTGGGCCCCCGACAGCAGGAAACACCACTGCAACATCGGAAGATGGAATCTTCTGAATCCTTGCTTGTGTGTACAAGCGGTGTGCCAACGCAGCTGGAGGAGAGCAACAAAACAGGAACGAAAATGAGCGTCACAAGTAAGTGCCATGTAAAAGAGCCTTATGATGATTACCCAGTGCACAGAGTACAGTATATATCAGATGCAACTATGCAACGTGTGGTATGTGTGCCATTGTAATGAACTGTAGCGTTCCATTTGAAATGAGTTATTGCTCAAATAACTTTTCCTTTTGTGCATACCATAAACTTCATTTTCTACTACTATTATTATTATATGGATTATGCAGAGCATAGAGTAACCATGCAGATTATCAAGAGCATGTAGTTTATATATTTATTTATTTCAAAAGTTTTACTAGGAAAGATGCACTGAGCTGGTAGCAGCTCATTTCCAGATCTGTCCTGGCAAGGGTTAAGGGAGGACAAATGTGGAATACTAAGAACAATAATACAGTAATAGTTGACTAAGCATCATAAATAACAGTTCTATGTGTGGTACATAGCTCAGTGCCTGTGATACGCAACAGTTGGATGAGATATGATTGGTACTTACATATGTTAGCACTGGATAGGAACATAGGTTAGTGCTTGTAGTATTTAGAAACTGGATGATATATGGTTAGTGCTTAGATACGTTAGCGCTGGATTGGTACGTAGGTCAGTGCTTGTGGTATTTAGGAACTGGATGAGATATGGTTAGTGCTGAGATACATTAGCACTGGATAGAGACATAGGTCAGTGTTTGTAGTACGTAGGTACTAGATGAGAAATGGTTGGTGCTTAGATATGTTTGAACTGGATGAGATATAGTTGTTGTTGAAACTTGATCTTTTGGCCTTTCTCTGTATCCCACCTTTGATGGGATGATAGTTAAGTGTAGGATTAAAGGCCCTCCCAGGTGAGATATGAGTGCCGGAAAAAGAGGAGGAGACAGGGGAGGATGGAGGGCGAGTGCGACTCACTCTAAGCAGAGGGCGCGTTACTAGAAAGTTTAAGTAGAGGATGGGGGAGGAGCTATTTCCCCCCCATAGAACCGCAGGCTGCAGCCTTCCAATTCTATATGTGGTACATAGCTCAGTGCTTGTGATACGTAAGAGCTGGATGAGATATGGTTGGTGTTTAGACACATTAGAGCTGGACTGGTACGTAGAACAGTGCTTGTAGTATGTAGGAACTGGATGAGATATGGTTAGTGCTTAGATATGTTAGTGCTAGATAGGAACATAGGTCGATGTTTGTAGTACGTAGAAACTGGAAGAGATATGGTTGGTGCTTAGATACGTTTAAACTGGATGAGATATAGCTGTTGTTAGAACTTGGATCTTTTGGCCTTTCTCTGTATCACACCTTTGGTGGGATGCTAGTTAAGTGTAGGATTGAAGGCCCAGCCAGGTGAGATATGAGAGACGGAGAAAGAGGAGGAGACAGGGGAGGATAGAGGTAGAGTGCGACTCACTCTAAGCAGAGGGGGCATTACTAGAAAGTTTAAGTAGAGGATTGGGGAGGAGCTATCCCCCCCCCCCTTAGAACCACAGGCTGCAGCGTTTCCAATTCTATGTGTGGTACATAGCTCAGTTCTTGTGATACGTAAGAGCTGGGTGAGATATGGTTGGTGCTTAGATACATTAGAGCTGGACTGGTATGTAGGACAGTGCTTGTAGTATGTAGGAACTGGATGAGATATGGTTAGTGCTTAGATACGTTAGCGCTGGATAGGAGCATAGGTCAGTGCTTGTAGTACGTAGGAACTGGATGAGATATGGTTGGTACTTAAATACGTTTGAACTGGATGAGATATAGTTGTTAGAACTTGATCTTTTGGCCTTTCTCTGTAGCCCACTTTTGGCAGGATGCTAGTTAAGTGTAGGATTGAAGTCCCAAAAGAAATGTAATAACCGATGTGATTACCTCCTCCAACTCTGGAGAGTGTGGCCAGTAGCACACAGGAGAGGAAACACCCCCTTAGGGGGAAACCTCCAAGGACCCATGGTTACTGACCTGCCCATCCTCTGGGCATACTAAAGGAGAGTAATCCTAAGGTAAGCTAATATTGATAAGTTGTCATCAAACCAGATCCTAAGTTTTGGTTGAAGAGCAGATCTTGCGTTCGATTGCAAGCAAGTAACAGTGGCAGAGGAATAGCTAGTGCAGCCGGTGCAGTGGCACAGGGGCCCGACACACGTAGGGGCCCATAGTAAAAATCAAGGAGCGTTTATTCGCGTTGTCTTTTTTGACACTGTCTGTGTGTGACTGACTAACTCAGCTGCTGCAAGACTTTATCACTCACACAAGCCTGCCAACTCCGAGCTTGCTGCCACCACCACCCACCCGACTGCAGATGGCAGTAATGCAGCACTGACCACAAAATTGCAGGAGTTAACTGGAGGGACGTGTCACTGTCATGCACTGTGCATGCAGCAGCAGCGCCGCCACCCCGTTCACAAACAATAACAAGTAAAAGAAAAGTATGTAAAAAGAAAGGTGGACCGACTGTGGCAGGTGGCAAGTGGCAGCCAGCGATCACGAATCGGTGCTGTTGCTGTGTGTGTGTGGAGCCGGAGGCTGGGAGTCCGGGACTACTGGGAGCTGGCTGGAGCTGGAGGTGAGGAGGAGGAGGAGATAGGATGATGGATCAGGTCAGGATGGAGCTGCTAACATGAACTTCACTGATACTGCTTGCAATTGCAGCTGCCACAAGTTTAAATTGCTTATTGTTCTTTTCTTGCCCTGGCGGCTGGCGCCTCCCTTGCTCTAACAATGCCCTTGCTTAGTGGCTGTTAACTTGTGTTTCTAACTATAGTCCGGTCTCTCAGGAGACTGACTGGGTGAGTGAGTTACTGCTTCAGTTCTTCTGGCTGCTTGGCCGAGTTGACCCGGTCTCTACTGACTTCCCCCAGCAGCACTTGTGAGTGACTTGAGTGACTTGTCTGTACTCTTTCGACCGCAGGCTAGCTGTGCTCCTGCAGCATTAGTTGAGTTGGGATTGGGCCCCTCACTCTTCATGATTTTGTTTTATTTGTTTATTTATGTTCTGCTGCAGTGCTGCCTGGCTGGGTGGGTGGGGGATTAAAATTGGATGGAAGGAATCGTGGGGGGCCCAGCTGGGGGGGGGTTGAGGCACCAGTATGGGGTGGGGGCCCAAAATTATAACCTGCACTGGTGCCCTTCTTTCTCTTCCTCCGCCACTGGCAAATGATCCTGGACAATGAGGTGCTGACAAATGAGTGTTCACCATGGAGAGATAGTAACATAACAGGTTAGCGAATCCCAGTCCATTATATTTATAGGTGTAGAAGTTGAGGAGTTTGCATGTCAGGCAGCTCGGCCAGCAGCTGTTCGTGGAATCACATCTTGGAAGGATGAGAATGTAGAACTGGTTGATGGTCAATCATGGAGTGCAAAGAAGAAAGAAGTCTGTTCCGAAAGATGTACTGGATTATGGTGAGCAAACAGGTAGTCCTCCTTTGTGGGGCAGAGTAGGAGAGAATGGCAGATCCCATGTGATCCGATATGCATAGTTCCAGTAGAAAAGGTGCCAGGCCCCTCTTGCTGGGCGAAGTAGGGATGCAGTGTGCAGGCAGCCAGGCCCTTTGCGGGTGATCAGATAGAAACCTCCAGGCCCCCTTGCGAGGCAAAGCAGGAATGTGTAGAGCAAGCAATATAGTCCTGTTGAGGACAAAGTAGGAGTGCATTGAGCTTGAGGCCAGGCCCTTTGCGTGGTGAAGCAGAGGACGTGGTGGACCCAACATGGTCCACCATGACTGAGTTCCAGTAGAAACAGCAAGACCCATATGGTCAGCCAAGAGGAGATGGAATGCAGATGAGCAGGCAGCCAGGCCCTATGCAGGCAAAGCCATGGAGATGGTGGGCCCCACGTGGTCCACTAGTGTAATGTTACTGTATGAAGGTGGGACCCCATGTAGGTCGGCCAAGGTGAAATGGAATATGTTGAACAAACGCTAAGACCTTCCTTGGTGGGGTGAAGCAACATAAGAGATATCCCAGGATAACACCGAAACCATAGGCCTGGCAGTAGGCCATTGAGGGGGGGGAACCATATGATGATGGATGGCCTTCGATGCTATCAAGAAGGAAGCAGATGTAAGATCAACAAATGTTGTCCTAGACTGGGAGCAGAACTAGGTACAGTCTGGCAAGAAGGTAGACAAATGTCTACACACAGAAAAGTGTATAGGCAAATGAAGGCTAGACTGCCTCGTTAGATTTCCAGGTCCTGTTGACCAATTCGATGATGAGCAGGAAGTCAACACAGAAGATGAAGTTCCATCAGATGGAGAGCCAGCTAGGAATGATGACTGGGCGAGAGGTGAAGGTAATCCGTGACTGAGGGAACTGTGAGCGAAACGGCAGTTTAGCGTTCATGTAGAGTCAGCATGGCTGGAGATGATTACCAACGGAAATATATATGAATACATAGAAATCTTAGAGGGTGAAATGGGCTGCAGTAATGTAAGAAGGGAACGGTGATGAGGTAGGAGTCTATACGAATGGGAGGCTCACTTGAAGCTGGAATTCCAGTCCAATGGTAAGTTACAGTTGAGTACCTTATCAGAAGGGAGAATTGGCTAAGAAGTCCAAGAATAGAGACAGGCAAGTTGGAGCATAAATCCCTTGAGGTCCAGAGTAGCAGTGTGTGAATGCTCGAGCAACTGAGTAGGTATCAGGTTGTCAACTGAAAAAAGATGAGACCCTGGGGTCTGCTTTATGAAGATGGAAAGCTGTTTGAGCAAGGAGAATTTCCTGAGGCTCGATTGTTTTGGGATGGCGAGACCCCCACGTGGGTTTGCCATCGCTATAATACTATATGCTGAAATACCGGGAGGCAAACCCCCATGTAGTCTGTCTGTAGTGACTGAGTACGTGTGAACCATGAAGAAGGGCCCCACTCATGGGCCGTGTAAGTTTAGGATGGCGGGAACCCACATTGTCCAACATCGGCATAGTAATGCGCTTTTCGAGTAATGGATGGTGGAACACCCCATGGTCCACCATTGTAGTAGCAACGTAGGGTCAAGTATAAGGAATATAAGCCTAAGGGAGTTCCATGTGTGATATGGAAGTATGAGTGATGAGGAGATGACCTCTTGTGGGCACGGATGTTAGAGATGATGGGACCTCCGTGGGCCCGTGTTGCTGTAGTAAGTGTAGATGAATTGAGAGCTTTCCGAGGTCTCCACAGAGGCTATGTCAAACTGGAGATCCATACAGGAGGCCTGGACGAGATGAATGGAATGCCAAGAGGCCATCGAGCAGCCAGGCTGAAGCTGAAACCTTTGTGAGGTGTAGTGAGGAAAGTGAATTATGTCAATTAGCAGTCAGCAGGCATGGCGGCGAGAGTGCATATGCTTTGAAGTTTTCACTGTCTAGCGAGATGAGGTTCCCCTGTCGGTAACCAGGGAGACCCCATGATGATTCCAGAGGAAAACTTCTAAGGTGATAGAATAGCATGGTCAGCCCCCACGTGGGCAAGCTGGATTTGCAGGACCCCCACGGAGGTCTGCCAAAGGAGAAGTAGAACTGAGTGAACTGGGCTAGGCCTCCACGTAGGCTAGCCAATCCAGCAGGACCGCCACGTAGGTCTTCCTGAGGAGGAGTAGAAGGAGAGAGGTGAGCTAGGCTTCCAAGTAGGCTAGCTGGACTGATGAGACCTCTGCGGAGCTCCTCCTCAGTAGTGGAAGTAAAGGCGTAGTAGAAGTGAAGGAGTCAAGCCTGCCTCCATGAAGGCTAGTCGGATCTGCAGAATCAAGATGGCATGTAGCAGCATCTATCTAGGCCTATTGGAGAACAGATGCTACAAGAGGGAACAGTACGAGAATGATAAAATGGTCAGTCAGTATCCGTAAGGTATGCATATCCTGGAATGGCAAGGTTAAAGTTCCATCATCATGTAGCGGAAGACTTCCAGGGCACTTCTAGGAGTAAGATAAGCAAGGCAGTGCAGGATTGTGAGAGCATGGCCTAAAGGTCTGTAGCACAAGATAAATTAAATAAATTGACCAGTAGTAGTATGCACATCAGGCTAGACATACTATAGATGTGTGCTGAGTGTCAGAACAGTTGGCAGTCACAAGCTGTAGAAAGAACAGTGTAGAGTACCACTGTACATAATGTCACAGGCAGTATAATTGAGCCCCCTCAAATAGAATCGTAACCTGTCCGACCAAACATGGAGCAAGTGATGGGAGTATGTGTGAGTAGGATCCCCTTTCGATTCCAGAAGGGAGCAACAGATAGAGTGGAAACTAGATGATAGGAATGCAATCCACGAGCATGTATGGCTGCTGAATAGGGAGAAGTCCAGTCGGAGGCTTGCTGCAGTAAAGTATCAGGCAGGACTGTTGAGTCAGTGAGGAAAGGACAAGCTGGCAGATGGCAACCTCCAGAGAAGTGAAGTGGACTGGGAAGCCACAGTGGCAAACAGTGAAAAGAGATGCAGAGCTACATGACATCCTGGCACAGAGGAGAGGAAGTGGTCGAGGCAGCAGTCCAGAGACAGCCAAGCAAGCTGGCGGGGAACAATGACGTCCTGGGGCGGTGAACGCCAGAAGGTGCAGGGAGGCATCAGTACAGTTATCAGGAGCAGAAATAACAAATGGAGGGATTCAGAGTAGCTGCTGCATGCCACGAGCTGGATGCACGAGCAGTTCTGGCGAGGAGGTACAGAGCAGCTGATGAGGCACTGAGGCGTGGCTGGCAGAGGAAAGAAAGCCCCAAAAGAAAAAGAGAGAAGCACCTGAGGCACGAGGCACGGGAATGAGGGGAAGGAGGAAACCCATGAAGGGGGGACAAGACGCAGGGTAATGCCAGGAGGCACAGAACAGAGAGGAAAAATGAGCGCAGGAGAAAGGAAGGAAGGGGGGAGCACAACCAGCCGTGCCACCAAGGAGCGAGTGAGACTCGCTCTAAGCAGAGGGGGCATTACTAAAAAGTTTAAATAGAGGATGAGGAGGAGCTATTTCCCCCCATAGAACCACAGGCGGCAGCCTTCCAATTGTGCAAGTATAGGGACTGCGAGTAGTAAAATATGTGACAATGTAATAAAGTGCTGCAGGATAACTGCAGTTACATATAGAATAATACATGGGTGGATGTGTTTAATGAGAATTTTATACACACCCGAGGTGTGTGATGCTTCATAAACCCCAAGAGCGAAGGTTGAGGGGTTTATAATAGCATCATACACCAAGGGTACGTATAAAATTCAAGTTTTTTCCACACCTACCAATGTGTTATTTTTTATAATTGCTGGGGAGTGTTTTCCCGCTTGCATCGTACCGCTAAAAATAGTAACAGTTTGGTCAGTACATGGAGCTGCCATTTAAAGCATGACAGTAGCAGCTGCTCTGGTGTTTAATCACCCACCCCAAACTGGTTTGAGAAGTTATCTTTTTCTGCATTCGCAACCCCCGCCCCCGGACCATCATACGCTGACCATAGATACAGTGGCAGTGCTAAGTTAGATGCGATCAGCATTATTTTCACTTTTTTTTTCCTGTCAGAGATTGCAATCCAGATCTTCTTGAAGGAAGAGGAATCTGTAGTGCTGGGAGGTAAAGACAGATTCTCCCCTATAAATTGATCCTTGTCAAAATGTTTCAGGAAGTGCGGTGTAAATGCCGAATTTAAGTAATGCTAGCGGGCGTAGAGCAGTGTGCTCATGTGTGGAGTGAGAGAAACCCGATGCATGTTCACCACCATAACCCATGGGTTATAACAGTGAATTATAACCAGGTTTCTCTATGGGATAAAATGTTCCTGAGTTATTATAATAATACAATAAAGTGCTGGAGGCTAACAACATGCAATGTACAGAGGCAATACCAAGTTCAGGGTGGGATCAAAAGTTGTCGATTGGGGAGGATGGAAGAGAGGACTGTAGTAGTGTAATGTGTAGGGTGATGGGGAGCAGAGGTAGGTGGGTGGTGAGCAGCAGCACAAGGACCAATAACTATCTGATGTAATGATGCTATTCTAACTGTAGCATGACTATATAATGTAACTACGTTGATTTTCCTGAGCTTAGAGTAACTATCTGATGTAGCTATGCTGATTATCTATAGCACAGAATAACTGTCTATAGTGTATGGTGGAATGCTGTTCCGCATGGAAATCCATGCCTGGAACAGCATTGTTGTGCTGCATTCGGTGCGCCAAGATGTTGTTGTGCTGCACCGAGTACGTCACTAGTGCAGCACAACAACATCGAACGTGGGCATGCATGTGCAATTGAGCAGCCACAGTGATGAGGAAGTAAGCGGTGCGATGGAACTGCTGCCTAAGTAAGGCTTTTTTTTATTGGAGACCTGTTTGGGGGATAAAGGAGTGCCACACGGTTGCCCATACATAAAATATAGGCGCATGAGCAACCATACACAAACAAGGCAGTGGAACAATCTCGAGGTTTCCATGGTAATCGACCTCTCGAGCTTCACTCCCGAGGTCTCCAGTTACCATGGAAACCTTTCGATCATACAATTGCCTTGTTGTGTATGATTGCTCATACACAATCATGTATGATGTATCTGAAAATAGATTATTAATTGAAAACTCACGTGTAGTTACAAAATGAGGTCCAAGATTTTTGAACAGTTGTTTTCCTTTCTGCTGTTTGCTGCTAGTCTGACTACTAAAACATAAATAATATGTACTTTAATGCAGCTCTTATGACAGAAACAAACGTTAAAGCTCCACTCCCCCCAGGACCCATTCACTTCAATAGAATAGCTGCCCAGTGTGGTTTCCTAGTGTATGATATCATGAGGCTACCCTAGGCCTTAAGTATGGGCAGCAATGCTCAGTGGCTTGGGAATAAGGCCCATTATAATGAAGGCATCTGAAGTAAATATTGCAGGTTTTGCATGCATTAAAAAAACACACAGCTCTGAGAAACTGGGGCAGGTTGCCTTTGATATACGTTTTTCTGTTCCTGAGTGAACAGCTGATCTTTAAATGCACTGAGGATTGTAACTAGTAACATAGTAATGTAATGTCTGATGGAACTCCCGGTCCATTATGGCCACCCCTGCTTCGTAAGCAAGTATCAATAAGTGTGCTATTTAAATATGTACTAGTTTAAAGGGGGTTCCCTACCCCCTCTCCTACCAAGGGTATCCAGAGATTCTCTTGGAAAACAAATATTTGTCTAGACTTATCTTGAAGGTCTGTACTGTCTTCGTGTTCACTGTCTCAGCTGCTGGACTGTGTCGTAGCTTCACCACTTTCTTGAAAAAGAGGAGCTTCCCCATGTTACCTCTGAATTTGGCACTCGGAACTTCAGGGTGTGTCCACAGTGTCCTGCTAGAGGACATCAGATCAAAAACCTCTGACTGCTCAGGATTGTTAAAATGCTTGTTTATGCCATAGACCGAGATCATGCTTCCTCTTAGTCTCCGTTTCTCCAACATGAACATGGTAAGGGCCACCAGGCTTTTCTCATAACCTTTGTTTTTCGGTGCCCTGATCATGTTGGTGGCCCTGTTGTGAGTCCACTTGACTTCCTCAAGAAACTGTATTTTTGTATTTAGGAGCCCAGAACTGCACAGAGTATTCCAGGTAGGGCCTGACCAGAATCTTCTAGCAGGCAAGATTTCTTCTGCGGCCCTTCTGGACACACCCTTTTGATGCTCTCCAGCATTCTGATTGCCCTCTCGACAGTAGGTGCACAGTGCATGTCAGGCATTAGCTTCTTGTCTATTACGACCCTAGGTCCTTGTCCTCCTTCAGTACAGCAAGCGGAGTCCTTCACAGCATGTAGGTCCTATATGTAACCCCTAAGCGGCACTATACCAAGGGCTACTCCCTCTGCCTGCCTTCCTAATAACAGGTTGAGGGGCCTGGGTTCATGACTACCTAGTATGGGTGAGCCCCTACCAGTAGTAGTACTAGGATTTTGGTGCCTCCACGCAGAGTATTTCTTATATGGTTAACTATCACAGTAGGTAAAGCCCTCTGGGAAGCTAGTACCACCCACAGTCCTGCCTATTGACCTTTTACACCTTGTTTCCCGTTTGCAACCTTTAACACTGTAAACACAGACAATTATCAGCATTAATGATATGCTCATGTACCTTCCACTTACCAACAGGGTCTGGATCTCTGGCTTGCACCCTGCTCCCCCCTGCAAAAGACGGTTTCAAGGCAAACATGCACTGTAGAGCATTTAGCATGTATCTTATCACTGTAAACCAAGTAACAATATGCTCATGGGCCAGGTTTGAATGTGAAACAGTAATCAGATTTATTGAGGGGACGTGAACAAGGAGGGGGCGAGAATTTAGATGAACGATTACTTTACTGTATTTTGACAGGTTACCTTGCATGCAATCAAGTCCCTGTATTCAACAGTCTAAGCAACTACTGGGTACCCACAGTGACTAAATGGCATGCCTAAATCAATGGTGCCACAGGTTGGCCAGCATTGCAGCTGATGTTGGGGACCTTGATGGAAAAACAATTAAACATTGGCACTACAAAGCCAATTACATTATTTGTATCTGTGGCCAGTTGACCCAGTCTATTGAAACACTTTAACACTAGCTGAACCCAATCAGATGGTACCATAGAGAATTAAACACTTTTGTTGCAGGGAGCTACCCTGGCTTTACTCACTGTACCCACAGGATGGATGGATGATGACACTGGCAAAATGAAGACCTGCTGTTTGCAGTCGCTGCTCACTGGGAACAGGGCCAACACAACTCACCTCCACTTCTTGGCCTTTTCCACAAGGTGGCTGCAACCTGCGTTTGATTTCTGTGTAGGGGCGGACTCCCCAAGTCTGGTCTTTTGCCGAGATGGTGCTGGCCTTGGTACAGGAACAGTCTGCTTGGGTGTCTGGTGACATAGGCCCAGGTAAGGGGAACTGGATTTGTTGCAGAGTTCGGTTTAAATGCTGGTGAAACCTCTAGCTGGTAGGCGAATCTGTTACTGTGTGATACTGGCTCCCTTACTGGCAACAGGAGTACCTAGATCACTGTCTCTTCACATGCAGTAGGCCTCAGCACATCAAGCTGAAGAAATATTAAACTTTCTTCTCTCCTTTGGTTTCTGGCCAGCTGCAATCTCACCCACCTTGCTGAGCAACCCCCAAGTCTGCCGACAGGCAGTTCCTGAAGATCAATCCCCTTGTGGATTGAGGATGGCTCACAGGAGACTATGCAGGCCTACTCCTGTGAGAAGTACACAGGCTTCTCTCTCTCCTCAATCTCTCAAGCTGGATTCTCTCCCATGTTTATTTAAGAGCCCTCGATTTTAGCACCGTTCCCAATTTCTTTAATTTTTTCCTAAAGTGGTGTCTCGGCCACATTGTTTTTGGTCACCTGTACCCATTTGACTCAGGAGGGGTACCGGGACTGCTGTACACCTTCCCAGCTGACCGCAAAACTGGCAGTCGGAAAGATCAAGCACTACATGAAAATGTGCAGTCTCCAACTCTCCAGGAACAAGCTGGTAACTCACAGTTAATGTTTTAAGCTCAAAATGGGCTGAAACTAACTGCGAGGCTGCACGGGGAAGCTGGGGAGCACCAGAGGAATCGGGAGAAAAGGAGACCAACGGAGAATGCTAGCAGCAGCAGCAGGACACAAACGGGAGGACAGGGCAATCAAGGTAAGCCCCCGAGGGGGAGTTACCTATATCTCATTTTCCTCCTCAGGTGTAACACCTTGCATTTGTTTACAGTGAATCTGAGACTCCAGTAGTCCTACCAATCAATTACAAAAACAGAAAGGATCACCTCAGAATACTGTGGTGCATAAACCAGAAATCTAGACAGCTAATCAACACACACACACACACACACACACACACACACACACACACACCAACCAAAGCAATGGCACTTTATCATGGGTCAAGGTGCCATTTAGGGACACAAAATTACATTGGGTATTTTTCTAGCAGGTTGTGGTTGTGCACTGCTATATGCCCAGCTTTTCTTATCTTAATTACTGTATGTGTAAGTAAATAAAACTTGTCTTTTTATTTGCAATTTGCGTTGTGGTGTATTACATATTTTTGCTTTGGTTGGTGTGTGAGAGCCTTCTTTGCTAGCTGTCCTACCAGTCACCCAACTTGTCCAGGTCCTCCTGAAGTTTGTCCCCATCTTCAAGGGAATCTACCACCCTGGCTTACTTAAGGTCATCAGTAAGCTTAAGCAGCCTGCTGGAGAACCCAGCCTTCTGATCATTGATGAAATTGTTGAACAGCACCAGCACCAACCCTAGGGCCTGAGAGATACCACTGAGTAACCCTGTCCACTTGGAATAGTGCTTGTCCACCATAATTCCCAGATTACTGAACCCGAGTCGGCTAGTGACCCATATTTCCACTGAAAAAATACTGCTTATTGCAGCTTGCTATCAACTGCCTTCTGATGGCTTGGCCATCTTGCCGCATCTCCAAAGCCTAATTGATTTAACTAATACCAAGTGTATATTAATAAGGGATCTCAATCTAAATTGGAATGATGATCGTTCCAAGAAGCTAAAGGATCTCTGCGATGCGAATAGTCTGTCCCAAATAACACCCGCACCCACCAGACCCAACAGAAAGTACCCTGAGCGTAGCTCCCTCCTGGACCTTATGTTAGTAAACAAGCCTCATAACATCTCACATACCGGAGTGTTCTTCAACGACATAAGTGATCACTGCGCGATAGCCTGCATTAGATACTCTCCCCAAATAAAACTGGCCTCCAAATTCATACTGAAAAGATGCCTGAAAAAATTTTGCTGGAATGCCTTCCTGAAAGACCTAAGTAACATCAGATGGCAGGACTTCTATCTAGCCCCGTCACTTAGTGAGGCATTTAATATTTTTCACAGCCTCCTAATGGGACTAATCGACAAACATGCCCCCCTTAGGCTGATTAGGTCAAAAAAAAGATTTCCTGGCTGGTTCTCTCCCAACCTGAAGAAAGCGCTCAAAGAAAGAGACTACTGGTGGAAAAGAGTGAGGAAATCACACTTGGAGGCAGACTGGCTAGCATTTTGCATCTCCAGAAATGCCTTCACCAAACTAATTAGGTCTGAAAAAACTAGGTATTTCCAGGAAAAACTTGAAGACAACAAAAACAACTCTGCCAATTTTTGGAGCATCCTCAGAGAGGTTGAAGGTCAGCATTCTGACGCCTCCCTTCCAGCCAAAATTGTGTCCAATGGAGTTACTTATACGGACAAAACTGCCATATTAGAGCAGCTCAATGATCACTTTTCCACTGCAGGGCTTGCCTTTGATTGCCTCGCCTATCAGCAGGCTTAGCCCTGTAGGGGATAGCTCGGCTAGCCCAAATGCTAATCTCAATCCTAACCAACTTCATCCTTCTCCATTCAGCTTTTCTACGGTTATGTTTAAACAAGTAGAGGACCTCCTTTTGTCACTGGACACTAAAAAAAGTGCCGGTGCAGATAATATTGAACCATTCTTCCTAAAGCTTGGCTATTTCTACTTGACCGGCCCTATCACCCACTTATTTAACACCTCCCTGAAACGGTGAACTGCCAGTGTCATGGAAAACTGCCTACATCTTACCTCTGTTCAAGTCAGGGGACCCGTGTGACCTGAACAATTATCGGCCCATTTCTATACTATCCACCCTTTCAAAAGTCCTGAAAAAAATTGTCAACACCGAAATTAGAGAACACTTGGATTTGCACAAACTTCTAAACCCTGCCCAGTCCGGGTTCAGGGCCAAACATAGTACAATAGCTGCCCTTGCAAAAGTAACTACTGATTGGCAAATCGCCCTGGACTCTAAGAAACATGTATTTGTTCTATTTCTCGATCTCAGTAAGGCCTTTGACACCATGGATCACAACATCTTGCTTAACCTCATTGAACAATATCAGTCTCGATAACTCTGCCACTAACTGGTTCACCAGCTACCTCACCAATAGATTACAACAAGTTAAATTTGCAGGTGACCTGTCTCCACAAAAATCTTTACTGCGAGGAGTCCCTCAAGGCTCCATACTGGGCCCTATCCTATTTACAATCTACATCAATAACCTGGACTCTCATCTATGCACAGCTAATGTGCATTTATTTGCTGATGATACAGTACTCTACACTTCAAATTCTTCACTACACATGGCATATGAGGATTTACAACGAGACTTTATCACTCTTCAGCATAGCCTTATCAAACACAAACTTCTACTCAATTTCAAAAAGACTATATCCATGATTCTCTCACCAAAGGCAGTCCTTGGACCTACACATATCCCAATGATACTAACGCTTCTGGGCGAACCCCTTGAAATAGTTGATACCTTCAGATATGTAGGGTTCTGGCTGGACTACTAACTTAACTTTCTGTGCCATTTAAATGAAGTCTTGAAAAAGCTAAGACAGTGGCTAGGCTTATTCTACCGTATTAAACACCTGCTTACCGTAGCTATAAAGAGACTACTACAATCCACTTTCCTACCCATTCTTGATTATGCCGACTTCCTCTACAATCACTGCCCCGTATCAGCACTAAATAAACTTGACACTCTGTACCACCGAGCCCTAAGATTCATCTTTAACCTGCCTTTTCGCACCCACCGCTGCCTTCTGTACCAAAAGTGGGGATGGCCTTCCCTCTCAACAAGGAGAAAAATAAATGCTCTCCTTTGGCTCTTTGGAGCACTTTCTGACAAACTTCCCACATACATCTCAAGTTTTTTCAAGCATGCCAATAGTTTCTATGGCCTTAGACGTTACGCTATACTTTGTTTCCAGATACCTAGAACAAAAACTACCTACGGTACGTCCGCAATCAATTTTTCACTCCCATCCTTATGGAACACTATGCAAAGCTCATTTAAGCTCTCCTCATTACCAAGTCTATTCACTTTCAAAGCTCTGATATCCAAATATCTGAGGGAAACCTGCAGCTGTTTTAGGTGACCTTGAGGCCTCAGCCTCTGGCTCCTCCACGTTGCTAACCTATTAGAATGCCACCCAACTCACATCCCTTTCTTGGGATACCCAGCACTTCTAGCTTTTCTCCATCTACCTGACATCCACTCCCCTCCTCCCTAGCGCACTAATGTTCCTTCCGTCTTTCCAATATATCCTCATGAAGGAACTAGTCTCCATTTAGTAGTACTATCCTGGTTTACCGTCTCCTCTGTCCTATGATATATATTATGAATTGTACCTGTAAGACCCTATGTTAACTTATGTTGGTCTGTATCGACCTTTACCCGTATTATGTTGTTGCTTCCAATTCCTTGCATCTATGTATATGTATTGTATTGTTTTTTGTTCAGGACCACTTCGAAAATGAGCTTGCTCAATGGTGTTGATGCCTGGTTAAATAAAGTTTGATTGATTGATTGATTGATTGATTGTGTATGCACTGTGTGTATTTGTCCAGAGGTTTGTCATGCACCACAGTATCGAAGGCCTTGGTAAAGTATGAATAGACTATGACTATGACCTTGCACCTGTCAAACTCCATGGTGACTTCACTTAAGAAGGTGATCAGATTGGTTTGGGTATTCCGTGAAAAGTGTGACTGTATTATGGCAACCGCAAAAATGGTGATGGGAAAACGGCGAGGGAAAAAGAGTGATGGAGATAAACAGTGATTGTCTGAACGGCAACCTATGGATTTCTCCCCTTCCTCAAGTTTCCTCACCCTAGGTTGATTATATTTAGAACAAAGGGGTTAGGGGCAAAGCCCCATTAAATCCTTGTCACTGTTTCCATGATCATTTTAGTGAGGGTAGCTCTTTCCTCCCTCGCTCTTTTGCAGTTGTCATTTTTCCCCTCGCTCTTTTGCATTTGCTCAAATCACATCGAACTATTGGCTTGGCATCATCTGCCTCTGATAAAGCCATGCTGAGAGGAGGAAGAACCTTGGCTTCATCCAAGTGCTCTAATATTGTTTCTTTGATGAGGAACTCCAGGACCTTGTCCAGCACTGATGTCAGGCTGACTGACCTGTAGATGCTAGGCTCCAACCCTGCAAACTCTTTGAAGATGGAGGCCCCACTGGTCACTTTCCAGTCCTCTGTCCTGCACCTGTCTAATGTGTTCCTGAAAGATTACTGCAAGTGACCTCATGAATAACACATAGAAGAGAGAGTATCCTTTACTGTGATGTCTGCTGGCTGCATCATGGCTACGACACCTGAAGAAGAGGTTTTCACCTCAAAGTGCAGAGACTTATTCATGCAGTCAGTCAGACTGCATTATTTGCAGTATTTTTTCCTTTTGTACTTTACTTGTACTTTGTAGTTAAAATACCTGCCTTGCACCTGCTAACTCACTAGGCTACTCCCTTCGTCATAGGGATGCCTGAACTTTCAACCTTCCTCACCCTCACAATGCCTCTGGTCAAGCCGCCTTTTCATACTGCCTCCCTTTCCTATGGAACAACCTCCCACCCATCTTTCACCAGGCCTCCTTCCTCCATCCCAGCAATTAGGCACCTCCTCAGACTCCTCCCAACCCCACCTTGCCAAAGATGCACCGTGGGACCCCCCCCATACACGACTAACTCCCGTACCATGAAGCCTCAGTCACATATTAGCCAGCAAATTTCCAAGCTATCACTAATTCCTACATCCCTACTGTACCACTCCAGCTTCTGTTTATACCATATTGTAAGACGAATGCTTCTATATTAAGCACTATATGTAGTAACTACTGCCTGTGACACAGATCTCTTTGTAACAATCCTGTCTGTAACATATGAACTTGGTTTGTATGTATTTCCTCTGAATAACCTCTGTGTACAGCTCTGTACCCGGTCCCACCTGCAAACGAGCCTCGGCTCAGTGTGCCTTTCCTGGCCACCAAATTTTAAATAAATAAATAAAATAAAATAAATATATACCTGTAATAAACACAGAGCTTTTGGAACACCATCTGCGCTGACTTGGATTGCTTGCTTCTTTTGTGTTTGTAGACAGCTTTTTCAGCATAACACCTGGTTTAATGTGAGCACATTCAGCTCTCTGCCTCTCGTTCATCATAGCCACTCCTGGTGACGTGGGCCCTCCCAAACAGCACTCTCCCTTTTCCATGGACACCTTGGTAAACATCAAAGCAAAGTCTTCTTTCAGCATCAACAATTCTCTCTGAAGCAAAAGCCCCAAGTCGCAGGGGTGGCAGTCATCATCCTTTTCTCTGCCTTATTTCCCTGTTCTTTGTCTAGCCCTAGGGCCACTTGTGTTAGGAGAGCACCATTTTATTAATGCCTCCATCCATTTCTTTTAGTGTAAATGCCAACACATAAAAAAAATGTTCCTATACATTTTGAGTGTTAATAATGCATATTTGTTTCTTTTTATTGAATTTTAATTTCTTATACAGTGCCTTTGCACCTTTATAAAAGTCTAGAAGAAAAAATATAGAGAAAAAATGAAAAACAGGTACACATGCTTATGGATGTTATTATGAGAGGGAACTGTAAGAACAAAACAATTATTAGTAATATTACCATAAATAAGCAAACAAACATTAATCCAGCTAATTAGAATACATATTATCCCACCTAGTGCTATTTACTCCTAAAAACATTCATCAATAATATGTCAATCAGAAAATGGTATTCAGAGTTGTAGACAAGTAATAAAGAATTATATATATTTAAATGAAATATTTTAAATTTAGATTCAGTTCAATCCCAATTCTAATTCTTATGCAGCCATTTAGAACTTACATTTTTAGACTAACCTGATTCTCAAATATTTGGACAGAAGTCGGGCACACACAACCTCCAATACAAGGGCACCAGTCTTTAAAAATATTTACTGTAACATGAAAATAAAAATAAAACAGGCAATGCCCGCCTTTTTATTTTTTATTTTCATGTTACAATAAATATTTTTAAAGACTGGTGTCCTTGTATTGGAGGTTGTGTGAGCCTGACTTTTGTGCCAATAAGCAATTCTTTTTTATATGGAGCACCACTCATTGTCCCAGTGCGAACTCCACTTTTGTTCTTGTAGTGTTGATTCTCAAATACTTATTGCAGCTGTGCCTCGGTATTAGATGTACAGTAGCATCAAATATGTGATCCAGTCAAACAAACTAGTTTAACATCTTGCTCACTGAGTCACCCAAAGACCAAATAGTGTGCTTAGTAGGCATAGAAGCAAGTGCATCTGACTGAAACGTAGGAGCTTATAGTGCTGCAGGACTCAGTATCTGTGGATTTACCATTGTGTCAAACTGCACTTTTAAGGTACAAGCAAATCTCCTAGTAGGTCTCTTGTAAGAAATTTGCCATTGCTTTTGTCTGTGTCAGGGTACTACAGCTAAATCAATGGGAAGAGTGCCAGTATTAGCCCAAGCAGTAGACAACAGAACTGAAGGATCCAGAGCCTGCAAAGTGAGCCTGCTTTGAGGAGGCTCTCTTAATGCTACTTTCTTATCCAGCACACCCACTCTCTGGGCCAGGAAACTTGGGGGCAAATGTTTTTGATTGGCCCATTTTTAGGAGATAACTCCTCTGAGGAGGACAAGAGATGATCCTTTCTCTTTTCTGTCTTATAAGCTATTTATTATTAAGAATAACAATAAGAAAAAAAATGAACACTGCGAATCAACAAAAAACTCAAAAAGTGGACCCACAATAATCTAGGCTGTTAGCTCAGCAGCCATCTTAAATGCATATTCAAAACAGAATGTCATTACATTTCTTTTGTATCCAGCTTTTCTGTGCCAAGATGATGACCCCCTTACAACCTAACATCTCCAAGTCCTACCAAGATCCACATTCTCCCCTAAAGCAATGGTTACAAGTGGCAGGGACATCCGTTGTTTTGTACTATGTGTCACATCCTCTGTTCCTTGTCCTACCTGGGAGCCATGAGCATTCTGAGAGCCTTCACAAAGTTGATAGGCATTCTCACAGCACTGCAGCCCCAGAAACCACAAACCATCCTTGCATGTACTGCTTCCCCTGTGGAGGAAAAAGGGGGCAAATGCATCCTGTGCTTTCCTGGGGCCACCACAGGGGCACTGGTGGGAGTGGCATAATGTTGCTCTCTTCCCCAAAACAGGGAGCAATACCTGTAAAACCACCTCTTTCTCTGGGCAGTCAGACAATCAGGGAACTGGGCCATCTTTGGGTCAGTTAAAGTTTTAAGGAAATACAGAATGTGTTTTTAAAGGATTCCTTTTTGAAATAATATTTGTATTTTGAACTTTAGTGCATGTAAAAGGAGCCAGATTCACGACTGCAGAAGCCATCTCTTTGTCCACATGACCGGTACAGTGCAAGCCTTCACAATGCAGGTTTTTTACACTGCCCAGTTGTTATGCTTCAGTCTTGGCATGGAGGGACCAGTTTTTTTATGTGTGCGATGGCAGTTTCTTCTCCAATCCTACTTAATCCTTGGTCTGTCATTTCGGAGCACCTCCAACAGCACCAATCAGTTTCAGCTGCAATTGTGGTTTTGTTCTATATACATCTGTCCATTCGCTGGAGTGGTCACAATACATTTCATGTAGGACAGCTCATGGTCATCAGATGCATATTGATTTTGGGCATGTGTGTCCTGGGGTGGATTCAAAACAGTGGCCTAGAGGTGAAAGACTCTATAGCCCACTGTACCTATCAACAAAAAGAACATCAGTAGAAAACTACTGTGTCAGCTTAAAATGAGGACCAGGCTTTTGACAAAAGCTTGCTTTTTTTACTCCCTTTTTATTATTGGATATTCGCTTTGCCCCCTCCTCCCTCCTCCCTCCCTTCCTCCCTCCATTGAGATTAGTTTATTGGGACTGGATGTTATGTGGATTGAAGAATGCTGATGAATGTACTGTTCTCTGAATGCCTCCATCCTTTTTCATTAGTGACTATTATGAATGCAAGCAAGTAAAAAAAGTTCCCAATCATTAAAGAATGCATAGTATGAATGCATATTTAAAACACAATTTAATTCAAGCTGTAAAGAAATACAAGCTAGGTGTTTAACAGGATACTTTTTTGCTATTTAGTTAATAAAGGCTTCAGGATGCTGATTAACCCCAAAGCTTCGCAGTGCCAGGTGGTACTAAGTGGCATATAATGTTCTGGCAAAGCCGCTGGTTTTGTTGTTGCTGGTAATTGACTCTGACATAGAAGTGTATCTGCATGAACTGGTAAAATTGCCAACAGAAAATAAACAAAAGACAACATAGCCAGCAGCAGTTGCTGTGCTAATCAAATAGTGTGAATGGTCCTTTATTTGTCCAATCCACACTTGGATAGGGGCCCCCAAGTGCAGCTGGCTACAAATGAAAAGTAGACTGCACTTATAAGATTGAATTTTCTTTCTATTCTGTCACTCCTCACCTTCACACAAACATGTCAAAGAATGATGCAGATTAAAAGACTAAAGGTGAGACATTTCATCTTGGAGCAGAATATCTTTTCTAACAAAGTAGCACCCATGGTTTGTTCTGTTACACCAATTACATAGCAGCTTTCTCAGAAAATTAGTCTAAATCTGGAAGTACACACTGAAGGCATTTTATTTTTACTCAAAAGTAAGTCAAAGATTAACCTTGCCTGCAAATTAGGGAAGCAGATTAAAAGTGGTATATTATGTCACGTAGTGAATTAATATCTGTGACTAGTCTACAATCATTTGCATAAACCAGTTGCATTTCCACATTCTGCTTTTACTTCCCTTTACCAATAGAACTAGTAGTGGGTGACATTTGGATCCACAGTGGTCTGAAGATGGATGCATTATGTCTGTTGCCACTACATTGGAAGATGCAGTTTCAGCTATTGTTGGGAATCAAACCCAAAACCCTGACTCCAAAGGCAACAAGTCATAACTAGAGATGTTGCGAATGTTTAATCTGCTGGCAAGGCTGGTATGAATCTGTGGAAATTTGCAATTTGTGAAATTCATGAATTCCACAACAGACTCACCAACTTCACTGGTGGATATTTTTTCGGTTTTTAAACTTTAAAGGAACCACCCACCCGCTGTGGTGTAAAAATACCCCCTTCCCCAACCAAAAATGATACATTACTTGTTACCACCCTCAACCCCCCCACCCCGATGGCACCTGGCCCTCCCCCCTCAGCTTGGCAAATTGCAGCACTGCATGAGCAGATATGGACAGAGTGCATGTAATCCCTTCCCCCCACCTACTCACCAAGCACACACACACCCACCCCCGTAAGTCCTACTGTCTTATCAAGCACGCACAGTTGCCCAGAACTCCCTTTTGGTGCCCACCACCCTCCTTCCCCTTCCAGCACCCACAAAATCAAACTTCAAGTCTGCAATAAAGAAAACGGTCCCCCAGTTCAGAACGTCTGCAAATTTCAGTGTCTGTCATGTAAATGGCATGAATGAATGGTGACATCTTTGCTTCTAGTCAAAACTGATTGTCTGAAATTTCAACCAATCAGGTTTTACTAGGAGTAAAGATGTCACAGTTCATTCATGCCATCTACAAGATGGTCACAGAACACAGTAGATGCCTCCAGTGTCACTGCTACCAGTGCAACCCTAAATGTCACTCACTCAGTGATGCACAGAGCCAGCCACCCCCTTGGAGCTGGGTGTCCATATGGATGCTGTTCAACATCCCTGCTGGCCTTCACTCTTAACATCCCAAGCTTGGGGCACGAACCTGGGTTTCCAGTACACAGAAGCTGTCCTCTGTAACTGCGAGGCACCAAAGAGCCAGCTCAGCAATGCATACTTTATACACTGAAGCTGAAACAAAGTACAAGACAAGCTGAAAAATGCATTTCTAATTTTGTTTTTCTAAACAAGCGTACATTTTTACATATTGATACATGGATGTTATAACAACATGATATATTAATATATCAAATACTCCAATAAGTCATTAGAAAAAGACGTGTCCAGCCCTATCAGTTCTAAAGTAAGCCCCTTTTAAAGCAGCAGTATTTGTTAGTAACCATATATATTTTTTCAGCAATAATGTTTGTCTGCCACAGATTTCAAGATACACGTTTCTTTGTCTTTTCTTTCATTCCTGAACTGAGATATGTGGATTTTGACGTTTTTAAATGTTCCCATTCCTGTGCCACACCAGTCATGAAAAAGTTAAATATGTTGGTACAGTGTTGTGCAGTTTACCATCACAAACGTAGTAGCACCATCCTAATACATCTACAGTATAAATCTAGCATCTACATTCAAGTGGCCTCAGTGGAAGAGATTTTTAAAAATTGTGAATGTCGGCAGTCTTTAATGACGTGAGTCATTAATTACAGAATTAGCTGTAAAAGCTGTTTTAATAGTATCTGAGAAAACTAAAAATACACTGAGGATGAATTGAAGGCTCTCAGAAATACATTTTTGCTACAAAAAAACTATAGGATGACATTTTTGCCAACTAACAAATGCTGCTACTTTAAGTAAATTATCTTTTGAAAGGATTAACTTTCAACCTGTTAACCAGCAAGCTAGTTCTGAGTAGCAAACAGACAAAAGCCATGCTCTTTGGCTCAAAGTCAAAACTTTGTGTGTGACCTCTCCCAGACTGGAATTTGTCAGCAGATGAGGAGTGCTTGACCCATCCAGTCTGTCCCCCTTTTGCTTGCATATCCTGGCACCACAGACCCTACCTGGTTTCCGGCCACCTTCTCCCCCCCCCCGCTTTAATACCGGTTTTCCTTTATACTGTACCTACCCCATGCATGCTTGAAGCACACTACTGTTTCACCCCCATCACCCCCACTGGAAGGTTGTTCCAGGCATCCAGCACCCACTCAGTGAAGAAACAATTTCTCACATCCCTCCTAAACTCCCCCCCGCCAAGCTTTGCTACATGGCTTGTATGTCATGTACACCTTTTCTGAAAAATGCTCCCTTTCCTGTACCTTATTCAGCCCTTGAGGTATTTAAAGGTGTCTGTCATGTCCCCCTCCCCTCCTTTCCCAGTGTGTACATGTTTAGATCCCTCAGTTTCTCGTCATAGGACATTTGGTGCAGCTGCTGCACCATTTTTGTTGTTTCCCATCTTTGGATGACCTCTACCCTGTCTGTGTTCCTTCTGAGGTGTGGTCTGTAGAACAGGATGCAGCACCCCAGGTGTGGTCTCATGAATGACCAATACAGTGACAATGCCACCTCCCTTCTTCTGCTGGTGATACCCATCCCGTACCCTTGGTTGAGGCCCATCTACTTGCACCTTCCCCAGTACTCTGCATTCCCTTTATCCCCTTCCAGTTCCTTTCCATCATTCCCTGTCCACTCCCTCCCCCACCACCCTATTTTGTTTCTCCCTTTGTATCTTTATTAGTCCTCTGATCCCCCCAACCCTCTATCCTGACCTTTCTCTGATGGCTAAGCTGTTACTCAGTCCACTATAGTCTACAGTAGTATCTAACTATGCTTATTTTTACTGCGCCCAGATATTGTATGTATGTGTATGCTGTCTATATTTTTAACTATTGCCTTGAACTGTACAAGTTCTTATGGGCTCTTGTTTTTGGTTGCCCTGTATTCAGTATTTGTACCTATTTGCTCTGACTGTATATAAATGTACTGCCTTGTGCTATTATGTCTACCGTGTTCCACCCAGGTCCATCTTGTAAATGAGCATTTCTCAACGATGATCGCCTGGATAAATAAAGATTTGTTTGATTGATTGATTGATCCCTCTGCAACCCAGCATCCCATTGGCTTTTGTTACTGTTTTGTTGCATTGCCTTACTTCCTTGAGGTCATCCATTATGATTACCCCAGGTCCCTTCCCTGTTTAATGACCATTAGTACCTCCCCCACTCCCTTTCTATACTCTGCCTCTGGGTTTCTGTGCCCAAGGTGCATGATTTTACAGTTTGGGCACAGAAACCCAGAGGCTTTCCCTTACCTTCATAGATGGGTTCTTGCTAGAAAAGGTGAGCAGTTTCAAATACCTGGGGGTTTTACTAGATCCGCCCTCGACTTCTCCGCCATATCTCCTTGACCTACAAACCCATTAATATTAATCTGGGCTTGGCCTGTATGGGACACACACTGCTTATCCCCTATAGCCTGACTGTTTGTACTCAGATAAATACCCGCTTTCAGACATATGAAGCATAGCCGAGCTTTTGGTATCATTTTACAGCATTGTACAAGTGGGAGAAAGCAGTATCTAACTATTAAATTACGATTTGACACATCTATAGTTTTAATTCTGACTTAGTATCATTATAGTTGAACTAACGATTGCTCTGAACATACAGTATGAAAGGGTGCCAAATCTTTTTAAAAGTTTCTTCTATGCCCTCTTTGATATAAAAAATTGATTCTTTCTAGGTTAGCAAAGTCTGTCAAGAGATGGAACCATGCTTTATAACTAGGTGTGGAAATATCTCTCCAGTGTAGTAATATCACTTTTTTCGCTAGTATCAAAGCTAAAGAGACAGAGCCGGCCCGGTGGCGCTGAGGGTTGAGGCGCTGGATGCCACACCTCGCGCTGCGCCTATGACCCGGGTTGAGGAACGGACTCGGGTCAATGAGGGTCAGAGGGGAGAGGGAGGATTGAGCATCCCAGTGGATGCTCTTCTTCCTCGGGGAGGAATACCAGGGGTACCAGGAGGTACCCGACGTCTCGAAGAGAGCCAGTGGAAGCAGAGGCTCTCAAAAGGCTCTGGCGGCTCCGTACAGTGGAGTTGGGAATGGGGAGATGCTGTTGGGTGCTTGGGAGGCAGACGTGCATCAGCACATCACTCTCTGGATGTCAGTCCTTGCGCCGGTGCCTCTGGGGGTTGGGTGGGGAAACAAGAAAATCTGGAAAAAAGCCCTCTCGGTCCTAGATGAAGACCGATCAGTGCCTCCCAGGATCCACCGGACTACGGGCAGACCTCGCTGTGCCAAGTTCTCCTCCAGCAAGGTTGAGGAAGGTCCATCCTCACTCCACCCAGGGGGGATTGCTGGGAATCAAGGTAATACAGGGGAGAACAAGAGAGCACTCTTGGGGCAGACTCAGAGTCGATGTTCCAGGGGGTTGATCAGTGGTCTGAAGGAGTTTGTTTGTTTAAAATTTATTTTTATACAGGTTAATCTGATTGGGGAAAAAATCCCCATTTACAACAAATACCTGTGAAGTTTACAATAAAGACAAGACAATACAAATTAAAACACAATACAAAGTCACAATTACCTAAGTGGACCAAGGGAGTAGTGTAGGTAGATAAAAGTGGTGTGCAAGCACCACAAGTGAAAAAAAAAAAAAAAAAGCTAAAGAGACAAAAAGACCCAGTTTCATGTTGATATTTAATGGGGAAGTTAGGCCCAGTAATAAAATTCCAGGGTCAGAGGGCACACTTCTTTGTAGAATTTTTAAAATATTTTCTCAGATTTTATCCCAATAGGATTTTAGAGTTCTACAAAACACAAAGGTCTGACTTAGTGAGCCCTTCTCCTCATTACAGTGGAGACAGTGGTCTGATAGATTAGGATTACATTTATGTAATTTGCACAGGGTATAATAAAATTTGTGAATGATATTAAACTGGATTTGTTTTAGTTTACTATTTTTTGAAACTGTTTCTGGAGAAGCAGATGCCTCATTCCAATTAATTGTCTGTGTGATTTGTCCTATTTCTTTATGCAAGAGTACTGCCAACAATCCAATGCAGGTTTTTTCGCTCCTAGGAAGGGTTTATACATTTTTAGACAGCATTGTCCTTTCTAAATGGGATGTTACATACAACAATGTCTGTCACTTTGCTTTGGCCACCCCTAGACTCCTGCACCACTGCCTTCCTTACATCAGCTGGGGCTGGCTCGCCCCTGCTGGCTAACATTCCATTGCTCTAGGCCATTTTATTGACAACTTCCTAAGGTCAGACTCCCCATCTTTCCTAGCCTCCCACCTGCAACACCTATTTCCTACCTACACTTTCAAACTGATGGACTCCTAACCACTCATGAAGCACAGATGTTCCACAGACCTTGGCAAACTGGCTTTGTTGGCTACGCCCCAGCTTTCTGGAATCCCCTTCTCCCAAATTCTGCTCTGCCAGTAACTCAGTTTTCTGCAAGGTGATAAAGGACTCCTTTTGCCTGGAAGGTACTAGCTTTTGTCCCTTTTATGGCTAGCTAATTTCAGCCTAGTTTAACCTAGCACTGTACACTTTTCCCTTACCATGTCATGATAAAGGGCTGCCCAATGGCACAGCAGGTAGCACCATGCTGCTGGCAGCCGAAGTTCAAAGCAAGCTCTGGAAGCTGGCTGATGGCCTGAGGGCTGGGGAGGCACTGCCGCTCAGCAGCATACCTAGCCCAAGGAGGGAGGGCATCTGGTGCCGCCGCTCTGATCACTCCCTGCAGTGAGTCTTAAAGACCACAGGGAGTCGGAGTATGGTGTGGCCAACAAAGTACTATGCCAGACATCAGGGAGGTGGGTGGGATCACAAAAAATGGGTTGTAAATCCTTGACACAAGACATGCTTTGTGAAGCCCTGCCTGCCTGACCTCCACCTGTATCATGACTGCTGCAATTGTCGAGCATGTGGATTATGACTTGGGGCACCACTCCCAACCCCACAACAGGGAACAGGGGGGCAAGCTGTTGGGGATTTCTTTTTTTTTTTTTTTTGCAATCAAACGCACTTTATTGAGTTTCCATAACACAGAACAAAACATGACGAAAACATGGCAAAACAGGACAAAAGAAAACTTACTTTAAAAATAACTATATTAAACAGGCATATAAACACACAAAAGTCCTATACTGTATATCCTCCACATTACCCATCTTAATATAGAATAAACACCTTAATGGGGAAAGAAAAAAACACACAATATATAATAATAACATTCAGCAAAAACATACACCGCAACAATTATAACTACCCCCAACCACCCACCACTCCAACCCCCTCCCCAACCCATGCATGAATTATAGACAAAAAAAAGTATGGAAGTAGAAAATGAACAGTCTATGCTAACTGTTTGCTAAGCATAACATACCTTTGTCCTAGTCCAATAGACAACAAAACCCATAATGTTATAAGACAATAGAAAAAAAGGAAATATTACTGTTATAAATCATCTCTTATAAGATAAAGGAGAAAAGGAAGCCAACAAGCTTGGAATTTGCATAAAAGATGGTTCACAGAGGCTATGGCTCTTCCTGCATTAAATGCATTGACAAATTCTAGAATCCATTCCACCCGTGAGGGTATTCTGTCACCTTTCCAATGGTGTAAAATTAATAATTTTGCTACAGCACATACCAGCGCCATATACAGTATGTTTTGTCTACAGTAGTAGTAATTGACTCATTATCTCCCAGTACACAAATTTCCAGTGTAAACTAACACTGGTGACCAAAGAAAGGTGACAAAAACTGTTGTAAAGACAGCCAGAAAGATTTAATTTGAGGACAATTTGAAAGTACAGCTATTAAAGTACCTTCATCTCTGGCACAAAATATACTGGTAGGATTAGTTGCCCTACCCATCTTAAACAGTCTGAACTGAGTGTAGTACAGGTTGTGCAAAATATTAAATTGCAGCAATCGAAGTTCAGTTCAGTTTATTTTTGAAGGGATAACAGCCATTGAGCAAGTTCATTTGCAAGGTGGTCCTTTGTACATAAACCATGGTCCATGACACCAACAATTACAGAACAACACGTAAATGGTTGCAAGGTTAGGGCACATAACACAATTTTATTATGCATATTTAACAACCAACAACTAACCATTAGCAGAACAAATACCAACCATGGCCGGGTACATATAAAAGTACATAACGGATACGTACGATTTTACATTTATTTTATTCACTGCCATAGAAAGAGGGGAAGAGAAGGTGAAATCAGAATATGGATAACAACAGAGCTAGGATAAGCATAGGGAGAGAAGGTTAACAATGGCAGATGTTGAGAGTAATTTTATCAATAAGCGATTTGCATGCGCTCAGGGTGATCAAGTTTTTTAATATGAGTGTGGATTGAAGTTTGTTCCAGGCTATGGGAAGAACATAGTTCATGGCTGACTTACCAAACTGAGTGTGAATCTTGGGTACCTCCGGTGAGATGTATGTACATTGGAACAGTGGAGGAGAGAAGTGACATAGTGGGGAACTTGCTTATTAGTGCTTTGTAAACCCAGGTGTATGTATGAATAAGTCTTCTGGTTGCCAGGGAGGTCCAGCTTACCTCCTTATACAAGGTGGGTTTTGGCTGGAGCATTGGTAATGAACTGAATAGCACGGTGATAGAGGGTGTCCAGCTTTCGAAGACTGGTTATTAATCAGTTAGTATATATGATATCTGCCTAGTCCAACAGGGGCATGAAAATGGCCTGAACAAGTCTAATTCTAGAGTCTCAAGAGAATAGCGATTTGTTTCTGATAAAGAACCCAAGTCTCTGCCTCAGTTTTTTGGATAATGCCTCAGTGTGGGAAGTAAAGGATAAATGAGAGTCAAGCAAGAACCCTAAGTATTTGAAGTTATCCACTGACTGAAGCTTGTCACCTAGGAGTGAGGTAATGGGATCTGTAGTGTGACAAACCACCTCTCTCTCTCTGGGCTGTAACGGTTCCGTGTGTTAAATATCGGGGTAAATAATATCGCAGACAAAATAAACCAGAACAAAATAAAATGTGTGCAAAATATCACAGAACATAACTGTGCAGACAAGGAGGAGGCTGCAGAAGCAGCAGGGCTATAAAGGAGCACAGGAAACAGCAGTTGTGTTGCACATCTTTATTCAGTAAACACAATGACCCAGGACCCCAGCAACACACACACACACACACACACACACAGCACACCCCTCCACCCAATGCACATGTCAGAGTCACAACCCACAGCCAGTGGGCATGTCAGCACACCAGTCCAGAATAGAGATGTGTGAAATTGGAAAATTTCACCTTGCAAAATATTTCACGTAATTCCTGCATTACACACAATTTTAGCCTAGTGAAACATAATTTAAGCCTCTAATTTGGCGCTTTTCGCATAATGCGAAATTTCGCCCAATTTTGCTTTCCCGTAAGGTGAAATTTCACCATTGTTCTTAATTTTGCCAATGTTTTTCAACTTTGCCAGTGAAATTGCAATGCATTGTGGGAAGATAGCTGAAATATCACGTGCAGGCTGTTTCCTGCACAGTATATTGTCTGTTGAGTCGGACAGCAGTTCAGTTTGGTGCATCACAGCCAATAAACCCTTCAAAAACCCTCTTAATTTGTGATTTTTGAGAGTTAATTGCTCTCAAAATCTTAATTTGTTCCTTTTGCTGCTAGTGAACCTTTTTTTTGTTTTGGTATGTTTGGATAATACTTATGTAACCCCCCTGCAAATGGGGGTTCCCAAAAGACTTCCAGGAGCTTGCTTGAATGCTCCAAGCCTGAATGGTGTTTGGCGTTTGGGCCATTTATCAGTGAGTGTTTTTGGAGCCTCTGGTGCTGTCTCTTTAAGAGCTGTCTGCTTGCAGACATGATTAGTTTGTATGGGGGACTGTGTGCTCTCTGAGTACCACTGAGCTGCTGCCAATTCACTTCATTTTGCAGTCACTAGAGTGCAAAGGGAACCTATCTGAAAGATGTAACTGTTTGCCAGAAATTATTTAGAGTAATAATGAAATTACAGTTTGTCTAACCTGCTTTCTTTGCAGTCAGAACTGTGTCTGCTAGTTCCCCATTCTAGTTTTGAACTGCTGAACTGGACCAATCAGTGTGGGGTAAGCTAGCCCTAAAATGGTGCCCTTGACGAATCAGAACTTGGACTCATAATCTGAGCCAGCCACAAGAGGATTGTATGGGCAGTGACTCTGGGAGATGTAGTTTAGACTTCAGTGCCTTTTGGACCAACAGCAGCAGTCTATTGTGAGTGACAGCCAATCCAGTCAAGAACTGGGAGGAACTCAAAGGAAGTGCCCGGTTTTGTCGGTTGGAGTTTCAGTTGAGCTTTGGCAGTGAAGAAGGAAGGAGCCCTGTGCTTTTCAGTGTGCAGTTTTAGTCAAAACGTGTAAGGCCCAGAGTTCGGTCTGCAGCTTGTGTAACAGCTTGTTAGGACTGAATCCGTCCTGTGAAAAGAATCAAAGGATCTCTGAAGAGTAGAAACCAGGCTCACCCTGTAGAAGACTGGAGGAATTGCTGAAATTGCACTCGGTCTGTCAGGAACTGAATCTGCTGTGTGTTCTCCCGGTATTGTGCAGTAATTGCGATCGGGATACAGATGCAGCCTGCCTGGTATAGTGCTTTCTTTATATGGATGTGTAAAGAGGTTTGTGTACCTCAAGTGAGCCCTGCTGACATTGAAGGACCCTATCTTATTTGGAGGTCGTGAGTACTAATTCAGGGTCGCTCCTGTTGAATTGCCACATTAAATCCAAATGGAATTACTGTACTGCTGACTGTTTAATTCTCCTTTCTCTGTGTAAAGGGCCCTACCAGCTGCCGCAGGTTTGGACTAGCCACTAGGGCTTGGGTACCCAGGGACAGTAACTGATAGGGATAGGCCTGTGCACAGAGCCATAAGTAGATTATTAGAGTGATAAGCTAATTAACCTGATTTCCCCTGTCCTTGTTATATCCCCTAAATAAATCAGAGCTGCTTGTTTCAGCAAAGTTATACTGCCTGAGGTATTTGTCTATGTTAAAGTACTGTACTGTGATTGTTGCACTGTATCTCATTTCACAGGAGGTCCCAGTGCGGAACCAGACCTGGGGGAAGTGTATACTGTTAAGGTAATTCTGATATATTGTGTGGGCCACTAGTGGGAAGAAGGTGGGGTTGCAGTGTCCCAGAGGGCTGTGACCAAGTTAGTTTAACTATTGCAAACCCTGACCTCTGGGTGGAGCACCGCCATTGGATCCAGGCCCCTCAACCTGTTAGTGGCAAATCAGGCAGGGGTAGTAGCCTGGGATAGCGCCATCTAGGGGTTACATCTTGGAGGCTCACACTGGGATTGTGTGTCCTCTAGTGGCCATATTCACAAACCACTGTTAAGAAAAAATGGGTCACCCGACAGAAGTGGCTGTGCACCGGCTGGTGGAGTGGTGTACTGGGAGGAGATCGACCCCAAAATGCTATGCTTATCCTGGACATCCCCTGGGTATCAATACGGACACTGTGCAGGGAGTACTTTCCAAGGTGGAAGGTTTACAAAACCCTGTGGTGGTGGGTCGGCATGCTAATCTGCTCACCCACACTTTCCTGGCCCTAGTAGAGTTTAAGGATCCCATAGATAGCTCCAAAGTGCCACAGACCATTACCCCAGAGGGAGCCCTCACTGCTTGGAGAGTGATAACTAAGGACAGTAAAGACCCGGGGGGGAATCAGCCCCCACCACTATCTGAAACTTTTGAGGAGAAATTTGCTGAATGGTTGCTGGGAGAGGGGAAAACTGTGGAGGACTTGAAGAAACTATTCTTGCCACCTGGGGTGTTCCTCCCCAACACCCTCTCCTGCTCCAGTGCCCGTGAATGGTGGCTGAACCAATGCAGACTCTATTTCTGCACCTGCCATTAGTCACGACTCTTACGAAGGTTGAGGATCTTCTCTGGCACCTCCCACCCCCAAGGGAGGATGACTGGGAGACCTGGATAGACTATGTTGCCCCCAAGTGCTAGAATGGCAATGCTCGGAAGGCGGCGAAAGAGGTTAGTGAGAGCCTCCGAGGTCCTGCCCTGGCTACCATCCATGCTAAACGGGCCAGTAACCCTGAAGCGACTGCACAGGCCTATCTTGAGGCCTTGGAGAATGTGTAGGGAGCCCAGATTCTGATGAGGACCTATGGTGGAGAGTAAGAAATGCACAACAGTACCAAGGGGAGTTGTTGTCTGTGTATGTCTCTCGGCTGGAAAAATTGTTGCAAGAATGCCTCAGAAAGGGTAGTTTGCCAGCGATTGAACTGGACCGAACCTGACTGGACAGAATCCTTAAGTCTGCCCCCTTCTCAGAACTGCTGTTGCTTCAGTTACGCCTGGCAAATCAACTGGAATCCCCACCCTCCTATGATGAGTTAATGAGAGAAATTCGAGGAGTTGAGAAAAGGCGACCTCGGGAGGTACCTGCACCAACAGCTGTGGCTACGACCCGAGTGACTGAGGGTGACCCATCAAGTGAAGTTCAGGGGCAGAGGTTGACAGTCAATGAGTGCTCTGACAAGGAAAAAAGATATGCCACAATGGGGCGAACTGTTGAGAGAGATCCGGGAATTCAAAAACAGTCCCTTTATGAAGGCCACGCCTGCAAGTACGGGCCCTGACCTATATCCGACTGCATCTGCTATGGGGTGGGGTACCCACCATGTATCTCCTGCTGATAACAGCTCCAAACTCAATTCCTTGACCATGGAAGTGGAGAAACTGACGAGATGTCTCCAAATGCTTATCACGCGCAGACAGAGATGGCACCCAGGTTTCCAGTTAGTAATACCCCGCCCTGGCTCCCAGTGTGGCGCTTGGCCAGCTCAAACTCCAGAAAGTATGTTTTGCTATAATTGTGGAAAGATGGGCACATGAAAAGGAATGCCAGTCCCCAAAGACACTGACAAAGTTGCATATAGGCTACAAGGAGAGCTTGGAGAAGAAATCAGTGATTAAGAGGTGCACGACATGATCCCAGTGAGGGCACCAAAATGCTAATTCCGTCCTTTGTGGCAAGGTCAGTTGCCCAGGCCCCACTCACCGCCTCCAGACTGGTCCAGAATAGTGGGTCCCTCCATGGAGACCACTGTAAAGGTGAATGGAGTGTCTACAAGAGCTGTATTAGACAGTGGCTCCCAAGTGACAATTATGTTCCAGGATTGGTATCAGAAGCATTTGTCAGGCGTACCCTTACAACCATTAGAAGGACTGCATGTATGGGGGTTAAGTGAGAAGGCCTACCCTATTCGGGTATATCCGAATTTGGCTGTCTTTCCCCACCTCCGTGGCTGGAGTGGCCGAACAAGTAGAGACCCTAGCCTTAGTGTGTCCCCCACTGGACTGTATGATGGTGTCCCTTGTTGATTGGAACAAATGCTCATATGTTGGAAGGCTGGCACAGTTGTGTTATGAAAACAGGGGTCAAAGACTAGTAGAGCTTTAAGAGTTCCGGCTTTAATTAAGAAGGCCTATGAGGCACAGAGAGATGCTGAAAAAACAGAACCAGAGGAACCGGTCGAATTGTATGGAAGAAGGATCCTGAGTCTCTGATCCTGCGCCAAATGCCCAGTGTACCTTACAGGAGAGGTCCGTATCAGAAAGGATGTTAAGAATAAAATATTAATGTTGGATGCACCAGGCGATGGAAAATTGCCAGAGGGACTGCTGGTCAAGCCTAGTATTTTGCCCGCTAGAGCCCATGCTTATGCCAGAAGGGTAATGGTCCAAGTTCATAATGTGTCTGAAAGAGACATTCGAGTAAACAGAGGTTGCATCCTGGCTAATGTGCATTGTGCAGACACTGCAGTGCTACCCAGCAGCAAGAGTTCAAGGAAGAATGACAGAGTAACGCCTGACTTGTTTGATTCAGCGACTCCCGCTGCCAGCTGAATGGAAAGTGAGGATCAGTGAGAAGCTTGCCCAGAGAGACCAGGTGTTTCTTTAAAGGAATGGGATGTAGGATGCGTGCAAGGAGCTGAGCACAATATCCGGCTGCATGCGAAGACCATTTCATGAGAGGTCTCGACGCCTGGCACCTGCTGACATAGATGATGTGAGACGGCATCTGCAAGAGATGTTAGCTGCTGGTGTAATACAAGAATCCAGAAGCCCTTATGCTTCCCCATTGTGGTAGTGAGGAAAAAGAATGGAACAGTAAGGATGTGTGTGGATTATCGCACCTTAAACCGGCGGACTATCCCTGATCAGTACACAATGCCCCGCATTCAGGATGCTTTGGACTGCCTAAACGGGAGCAAGTGGTTCTCTGTGCTGGATCTCCGCAGTGGGTACTACCAGATCCCGATGGCCCCAGAGGACCGTGAGAAGACGGCCTTTATCTGTCCGCTTGGCTTCTCTGAATTCATGAGGATGCCTCAAGGGATTTCAGGTGCCCCAGCCACTTTTCAACGATTGATGGAGCGTGCAGTGGGGGACATGAACTTACTAGAGTGCCTGGTATACCTAGATGATGTTATTGTGTTTGGCAGCTCACTGGAGGAACATGAGAGCAGATTATTTAAGGTATTGGACCGACTGGAGGACTTTGGCCTTAAACTGTCCATTGATAAGTGTCAATTCTTTCAAACATCAGTAAAGTATGTGGGACACATAGTATCCACCGAGGAATAGAGACCGACCCAAGTAAAGTTGAGGCCTTGACCACCTGGCCACAGCCAAAAATCTAAAGAACTGCAAAGATTCCTGGGATTCTGTGGTTATATCGGCGCTTCATCAAGGACTATTCAAGAGTGATCTGCCCTTTCCTTAACCTTACTCAAGGTATCCTCAACCCACAAAAATACCAAAAGTCAGCGTCCCCTCAAGACTGAAAGAGTGTATTTTCATCCGAGTGAAGTATTTGGGGCCCGCTGACTCCTGATTGTGAGACTGCTTTTCATGAGATCATATATCAACTTACCCATGCTCCAGTGCTGGCCTATGCCGATCCAAGAAAACCTTACGTCCTGCACACTGATGCTAGCTTGCAAGGGTTGGGGCTGTTTGTACCAAGAGCACGAGAATGGCCTGAGACCAGTGGCCTTTGCCAGTAGAAGCCTGACCCCATCCGAAAAGAACTATCCTGTACATAAGTTAGAGTTCCTAGCTTTGAAGTGGGCTATTGTTGACCAATTCCATGAGTACTTGTATGGGGCTAAAAATACTAGTAAAACTGACAATAATCCTTTGACCTATGTGCAGACCTCAGCTAAGTTGGATGCCACTGGCCATAGGTGGCTTTCTGCATTATCTACATATGACTATGCTCGAATACCGAGCAGGTCTGAACCACATAGATGCTGATGCTCTCTCCGGAGGCCTGTTCCCCAGAATGATTGGGTCCGATTGGCAGAACCTGACATTCGGGCACTCTGCCGGAAGTTTGACAGGGAGGAACAAATGTCCACGGACGCAGTGGACTGCATGGTGATTGCTTGGGAGCCTCTGAGAATTGCATACCTGCTGCTTATTGCCACTTTTCTGCAATAGACATTGGTGCACTGCCTCAGCTGGACAATGACAGTATTCGGCCGAGCTCAATCCGCGATCCCATGATCAAAGCAGCTTTAGAAGCCCTCTATGCAGGAAAAGATGTGTCCAAATTACGCTCCACTGATTTGAGAACTGCACTGTTATACAAAGAAGGTCCTAAGTTGAAACTGATCAATAAACTGTTATACAGAGACACAGTAGACAGAGGGGGACAAGTAGACAAACAACAACTAGTGCTGCCCACTGCCTTTCGAGACTCAGTACTGAGGTCCTTGCACAACCACATGGGGCATCTTGGTATAGACAGAACACTTGACTTGGTGAGATCCAGATTCTATTGGCCTAAGATGGGGGCTGATGTGGAGCAACACATTCGAACTTGTAGTCGCTGCTTACAGAGGAAAGCTTTGCCCCAGAGGGCTGCCCCCCTTGTTAACATCACCACCAGTGCACCCATGGAGCTGGTCTGTATTGATTTTCTGAGTTTGGAGTCAGATCAAAGAAATATCAGTAATGTGTTGGTGGTCACTGACCATTTCACGAGATATGCCCAAGCTTTCCCACCAAAGACCAGAAAGCATCCACTGTGGCCAAAGTACTTGTAGAAAACTTTTTGTTCACTATGGGGCTCACAAAGAATCCATTCTGATCAAGGAGAGACTTTGAGAGTCGTCTGATCAAAGAGATGCTTTCTCTGTGGGAGTGCAAGAGTCCAGAACCACTCCTTACCACCCCCAGGGGACCCACAGCCTGAGCGTTTCAACCGCACTTTGCTAGATATGCTAGGCACCCTGCACCCAAAGGACAAGCCTAGATGGAGCCAACAAATTAGCACCCTGGTACATGCTTATAACTGCACCAAAAGTGATGCCACTGGATTCTCCCCTACTGCCTGATGTTTGGAAGAAGCTCGACTACCAGTAGATGTGTGTTTTGGGTCTCTCCTGATGGGGTTCAAGCTGACAACTATTTACAGTATGTGCAAAAGTTAAAGGCCAGCTAACTCATGCGTACCAACTAGCTCAAACCATGGCTGCCAAAGAAATCTGGCCAACAAAGAAAGGTATGATAAAGGTGAAAGCACAGGAACTCCAGGAGGAGATCGGTATTGCTAAGAAATCTGGGACTGCATGGCAAGCACAAGATTGCTGACAGATGGCACCATCTCCCTCACATTGTAGTGGGCAAACTAGATGATCTGCCAGTGTACAAAGTAAGGCCTGAGAATAATTCAAAGATGTAAAAACAATGCATAGAAATCATTTACTGCCCATTGGACAAATCTTAATTGAGTCTGAGCCCCTAGAAGATGCCCCTCTGGACCAGTGACTAGAGCTGCTGCTAAGAAAAGATCAAGAAAGTCTGCACCTACAGAAGCAAAGTTAAAGTGTCCCCTCCACAAGTCCCAGTTGAGCATGACTGTCAGTCCATATCGGAAGAAAGTGAGAGTGACTTTGAATACTATCCTTCTTACGAACTGAGTCAATTGTTTCGGGGCAATCCCCTAGTCAATACTGGAGATGAAGCTGGGCCTTCTGGACTGTCTAAGCCCCAGCTTCATCCCTGGAGCCAATGCTCCCAGAAAGTGAAGTGCAAAGCATCAGATCAGATGAAATGGAATCATTGTGCATGGTTGAACTGTTTGAGCTTTCAGGGAGGAAAATGATAGATTGGGGCAGACTGGTGATACACCCGAACAAGAAGAGTATTTTGAGTGCCCTGACAGTCCACTGCCAGTGTCCAAAAGCTTCCATGCGAGCCAAATGTTGTGGACTCAGAAACTGTAACTCCTGGAGCTGAAAGTGCCCCAAGTTCTAGCCTCTCTACCCCATGGAGACTCCTGACAAGTGAGGACAATGCTGAAAATGAGGCTCAGAGTGCAGAGACTATAACAGTTCCCCCTAGAAAGACTGGTCGAGCTGTAAAGCCTGTGGTGCACCTCAGTTATGATTCACTTGGGAGGCCTGTGGACTTGCCTCTCAATGTTGTCCATAAAGGAGTGTATGTCCCCGAGCTCATTGCCCAAACTGAGCATCAGTGCTAACTCCAAGTTACTTGTGTTGCCCTCTAAGTATGGTGCCCTTGCCCCATCCAGCCCAAGGTAACTGATAGGAAGGCCCCTCTCTTCAGGTTTCATGTACAAGAGGTAATAACTTGAGTTATGGTACAATGTGTATGTAATACTGTGTAAAGGTGACGTACTGCAATGTTTCAGAAATGTGTTCTTGGTAAAATGATATATTGACTGATGATTACATGTCGAGCCTAATGCAAATGTATATGGTTGCAGTTGAAACTTATAGGGGTACTTGCGCGGGACGTCAAGCATTCCCAAAGCCAGGAAGGTGTAACCCCCTGCAAATGGGGTTCCCAAAGACTTCAGGAGCTTGCTTGAATGCTCCAAGCCTGAATGGTGTTTGCTTTGGGCCATTTATCAGTGAGTGTTTTGGAGCCTCTGGTGCTGTCTCTTTAAGAGCTGTCTGCTTGCAGACATGATTAGTTTGTATGGGGGGACTGTGTGCTTCTCTGAGTACCACTCGAGCTGCTGCCAATTCACTTCATTTTTGCAGTCACTAGGAGTGCAAAGGGAACCTATCTGAAAGATGTAACTCTTTGCCAGAAATTATTTAGAGTAATAATGAAATTACAGTTTGTCTAACCTGCTTTCTTTGCAGTCAGAACTGTGTCTTCTAGTTCCCCATTCTAGTTTTGAACTGCTGAACTGGACCAATCAGTGTGGGGTAAGCTAGCTCTAAAATGGTGCCTTGGACGAATCAGAACTTGGACTCATAATCTGAGCCAGCCACAAGAGGATTGTATGGGCAGTGACTCTGGGAGATGTAGTTTAGACTTCAGTGCCTTTTTGGACCAACAGCAGCAGTCTATTGTGAGTGACAGCCAATCCAGTCAAGAACTGGGAGGAACTCAAAGGAAGTGCCGGTTTTTGTGGTTGGAGTTTCAGTTGAGCTTTGGCAGTGAAGAAGGAAGGAGCCCTGTGCTTTTCAGTGTGCAGTTTAGTCAAAAAACGTGTGTAAGGCCCAGAGTTCCGGTCTGCAGCTTGTGTAAGAGCTTGTTAGGACTGAATCCGTCCTGTGAAAAGAATCAACGGATCTCTGAAGAGTAGAAACCAGGCTCACCCTGTAGAAGACTGGAGGAATTGCTGAAAATTGCACTCGGTCTGTCAGGAACTGAATCTGCTGTGTGTTCTTCCGGGTATTGTGCAGTAATTGCGATCGGGATACAGATGCAGCCTGCCTGGTATAGTGCTTTCTTTTATATGGATGTGTGAAGAGGTTTGTGTACCTCAAGTGAGCCCTGCTGACATTGAAGGACCCTATCTTATTTGGAGGTCGTGAGTACTAATTCAGGGTCGCTCCCTGTTGAATTGCCACATTAAATCCAAATGGAATTACTGTACTGCTGACTGTTTAATTCTCCTTTTCTCTGTGAAAGGGCCCCTACCAGCTGCCACGGTTTGGACTAGCCACTAGGGCTTGGGTACCCAGGGACAGTAACTGATAGGGATAGGCCTGTGCACAGAGCCATAAATGAGATTATTAGAGTGATAAGCTAATTAACCTGATTTCCCCTGTCCTTGTTATATCCCCTAAATAAATCAGAGCTGCTTGTTTCAGCAAAGTTATACTGCCTGAGGTATTTGTCTATGTTAAAGTACTGTACTGTGATTGTTGCACTGTATCTCATTTCACAGGAGGTCCCAGTGCGGAACCAGACCTGGGGGTAAGTGTATACTGTGAAGGTAATTCTGATATATTGTGTGGGCCACTAGTGGGAAGAAAGGTGGGGTTGCAGTGTCCCAGAGGGCTGTGACCAAGTTAGTTTAACTATTGCAAACCCTGACCTCTGGGTGGAGGCACCCGCCATTGGATCCAGGCCCCTCAACCTGTTAGTGGCAAATCAGGCAGGGGTAGTAGCCCCTGGGATAGCGCCATCTAGGGGTTACACTTAGTTAAACTTAGGTAGTGTTTTCAGTTTTCTCTTTGTCTATGTCTGTGAGGGAGTTGAGTGGGGGAGGGTCGACCAGGTGGTGTGTGTATGTATGTGTGTGTGTGTGTGTGTGTGTGTAGGTGAAAGCAGAGCAGGCTAGTTCCTAATATTTGACAAGACTTCTCACACAAGTTGTGAGTGAGTTTCTGTGATTTCTTTTAAGTCTTAATATTTTTGTTGGTGTGCTACTTATTTGTTATATTTTTCTTACATATTGACCCATTTTTTGGGTAACTTTATCTGAACAATTAGTCATTCTCAGTAGTTCTGTTCCTGTTTCCTTTTGCTTAATCACTCGTGCTTTATCTTTTTATTGGATGTGTTCGTGTACATTGACCACATGGCTTGTCCAAACGCAGGTGCACTGCATTGTCGAATTGCTCACAGAAATTAAAATTGTGATCTAGCCTCTGCATTGCAGTGTTCCTGTTTTTCTATTTAATTTGCTTACCATATTAACCCTTTCCTCCCTGTTACAGTACTGGTGTTTACTACCTGACCCTATTATATATTGGGGGCATGTTAGGCAGTGGCACCTCCACGGTTAGGCCTGAAAACCATTTGAAACGGTACAGAAAAGAGCAGATTTGTGTCCTGATGGTGGATGTGAACCATGTAACTGCATGTCTGACACTTGATTTCTGACTGAAAGTACTGTAACATGTCTTGGAAAACATTTCTGAACTTCTGTGCCATGTTGGGCAGTGGTAAAACCATGATTAGGCCTTGAACCATTGGTAAACAGTGGGCCAAACAACATGTTTTGGTCCAGGTGAAAGGCGTGCAACATATTACAGCATGTCTGACACCTGATTTAGGTCTGAATTTACTGTAAAATATTTTGGGAAACATTTATGGATTTGTGGGGTATGTTAGGCAGTGGCACCACCTCAGTGAGGTCTGAAAATTATTAGAAGTGGTGCAGAAAACAGCAGATTTGGGTCCTCCTGATGATGGATGTGAACCATGTAACTGCATGTGTGACACCTGATTTCTGTCTGAATGAAATGTAACGTTTTCTGGGAAACATTTTGAGAATTCTGGAGGATCAGGAGGACAACGGTAATACAACACTGAGCGGGGAGAACTAATAGAGAGAGGACAAGAAAAAGGACTGAATTCTATAGGGCACATAAGACGGAAACAAACAACAGCAATGGTCAATAAAATTATTTTACATACAAAATAAGGAAACAAGAGGACTTAAGGCATGGATGTAGATTAAAGAGGATAGAATAGCTTTTTGGGGGGTTTTAATTTTTTTTATGTGGGGGGCCATACAAACAGCAGAATGGAAGATAGAAAAATGAAAACAAAATAGACAAATTCATTTGTGCTGCCACATTAATGCCAGTGGGCTGCCACGGAGTTCTGACAGGATGCACATGATTTTGTCAACATCACACTGCAGTTTAGAAATCTCCCCCCACCCCACCCCAGGCATCACAAAATTCCTGTCTGAAATCGATTAACCTTTGTCGGACATGCTGGACTGCAGACAGGACAGCGGATAAGTCCGCATGTGTCACTGGCACTGCTGGCAAGGTGGGGGCTGCCTCTGCTGCTGGCTTTGAACAGGGAGCGTCCTGGAGGGGTCTTGATGTTACCGACTACTGCTGTTATCTGGTATGGTGAGCACGGCAGGGACGTTTGACTGGTCCAGCCATGCCTCCCTCCTACTCAGCCCCTTCAGTGCTTACACCCGCATTGCTCCCCACAGCTGCACTTGATGAAGCCGCCACCTCCTGCAATTTGAGGTACCATTGCGGCAGGTGGTGGTGGACCATGTGGCTATGCTGGCCAGTTGTCCCAAAGTATGATCCATACTTTCCTCCATGCACTTCCTGCCTGCATAGATTGCAGGTGACCACTGGGTCACCAACCAATATTAAGTAGAAAAAATTCCAGACAGGAGAACTTCGGGGATGATGGAGCCATGGGGGTGTGTGTGTGCTGCAGATAATGCCCCAGACACTGACTCCTCCAGCTGCTTGCATGGTCTCCTGCTGCCTGGGTGGAGGAACAGTATCCTCCTGGTGCTGGGGAGGGGGCACTGTCTCCAACTGCTGCTGGTGGTGAGGGGACACAGTTTGCTGCTGGGTGCTAGTGCTGGAGCAAAAAGCCTCCTGCTGTGGCATTTCATTTGTGGTGGTTAACTGAACTGTGCATACAGGTGCGCCACTGTCTTCACCCTTCTCCATTACATCCACAATCCACAAACACCACCAATTCAAACAAACAAAGAAAACAAAGAAGCCAAGATACAGACTCAGAGAGAGCGGGGAATAACACACACACACACAAACACAATCACCAGGTACTAAAATATGAACTAAGACAAAGACAAACAAGAAAAAATTAGAAACAAATAACACAAATTAAGCAACTTAAGTGTAAAAGTGCACTCTGCAGTCACAGGGAGTATAAACGCTACCTGCTTCCTCAAGATACATAGCACAGGAAATGAACCACTCCCTTACTGCCTGTTTAGACTCAACCATGTGACCACCAGCAGAGCGAAATGCCCAATTTTGCCTAATTTCGCCTCAGATGCACAGGTGAAATTGGTGGCGAAATTTCGACGAAAGGCCATAATTTCATGAAATGTTTTGCTAGGTGAAATTGGTGATTTCACCATGATTTCGCCAGCGAAATTAAATTTCACTGCATCTCTAGTCCAGAGCCATGGCAACATTACTCCTGGAGCTGAAAATTGTACGTGATGCCCCTTAGGAAATCATAATTGCTCAGGGCACCGCAGTCCATCACAATGGCCTCTATATGCCAGGCTGAGTACTTGTATTTCTTCCCCCCCCCCCGTGGCATGGCAGGTGGAGACACATGGTTCTATCTTAATCTTATTGAGCTGCTGCTCACTCCTTGAGGACATCTATGAAGTGCCACAGTGTGGGGTGACAGGCACCAATGAGTGAGTTGAAGGCTAAGTGCCACCCCTCCACCGAATTGATGGTACGTGCCTTCCCTGCCTTGCAGAATTCATGGTAGTTCCAGAGTTCAATGGGAAAGGGGGGGACAGCTGTGGACACCACCACGGATGGGGCAGCCCACCCATGAGTCCTCAAAGTAGTCGATCACTGGTGCAAGGAGCTCATCATATTGCATGTAAAAGTCCCACAACTGCAGTTCTTCAAAACCCTGGAGACATCGCTAGGAGGCACAAATACAATGGCTGGTAGCATATGGACATGAAGCGCAAATTCCTCGTAAAACCACATAGCGCTGCTGGACATGAACACACCCTGAACTTTCTTCCACCCCGCTGGCACAGGTGGAAAAAACAACCGTGGAGGCTGGCACCAGGGGAGATGGAACCAAAGGACTTGATTGCAGTCTGCTCGAAGTCCAGCACAATGGATTCATGGTGAAGTCTTCCTGCAGCCCACGGAGTTCCATGAATGCCTTAGTGTAGGCAGTACCAGTCTTGGCGGTCAGCAGTATGTACACCATTGGTATCACTGTGCTGTACTTCACCCCATGCATAGTATACAACTGCAGGAACATGGGGGAGCCACCTTGAAAGTGCCATCCATGAATCATGTGTCACACTGTGCCATGTACTGGAGGTTTTTCCATGTAGAGATCAGGCACCTGTCCACTCCACCACTGTTGTGCATCAGAAAGGGCTCTCCTGCCAATGTCACCCTGTGCTCCTCAGGGATCAACAGGTCACTGTTGGCCGTCAGCACAGGGGGTGGGTGGTTGGCCGCCTTCCTGGCTCACTGCACCCCACCTCAGGAGTTCCATGTTGGGCAGCTCCCCTCCAACAGAGGGTGCCACAGTGCTGTAGCAGGCAGCAACGACCTGCTGGGGGGGTCTCATGGATGCGGACTGCCCTGTCCTTCACCTTTGCCACCATATCCCTAACCACTGTGTCTCCATGGTCAGGGACGTGGTTGTGGACATTCATGACTTTCACCACAACGTCACCTTCAGTGTGCACCCGTGCCTTGCACTTGCCCCAGAAGTACTCTGCAGACTTCCAAAAGGTCTTCCCAGCAGACCTCCTCTCCTGGTAGAATAGGTGGCCATCATGCTGCAGAAGGGTCTTCCCCTTCTGGCTTTTGATGACCTGCAACATCATGGCAGGTAATGGCACACCAGAGAACACACAGTTGCACTGAGTAGCAGCACAGGTAGTGACTTGCTGTAGTCAGGGCAGGCTGTAACTGCTGTGTGCCTCCTTTTTGTACTGCCCCACTAATTGGAACGTGCTGCTCCTGTTGGGGGAGGGCTAATTGCATGCCCCTTACAGGGCCACCAGTATACTGCGTGGATCCATTTTGGGAAGGGGGGGCATGTGCATCTCCACATTTTCCCATTGGTGCCAAGTGCACGCTGGGATCCCTGCAGGCACTAGTTCATGCCAGCCTGTTGTGCCCATTTGCCTCCCCCCAGCCAGCATTCCCATGATGGGTAGCAGCCCATTGCACTGCTGGCAGGACACGGGGAGGCTTGTATGCAAGCCCATTACTGGCTTCCGGCTGACCACTGCTGTTACTGGCAGCATGTTGCTGTGCTTCTGTCCCCATTGCCACGTGTCCATGTGCTGTCTGCAGGTGGCATGGTGGGGCCCCTGGCTACGGGCTCATGGCTGTTGCAGTTCTTCATGGTTCCTGGTTAAACAATTCCCCCTCTTCCCTCCTCGCAGTGCCGTACTCCATCAAAGTCCCACCACCGCCATCTGTGCATTGCCATTCATTATGGTGGTGTGAGCCACTATGCTGCTCCTGTGTCTGTGGGGACATGCTTCTGCCAACACACTGCCTCTGGGGATGCTGCTGGATTTGGGCCTGCCCTTACATCTATTGGGCATCGTGCTGCAGGTGGTGGGACGAGCACATGGATCTGACAAAGGTAGGCATCCTTCCTGGGGTAGGGGCACCACAGCAATGGGAAGCATTGTCCATAGCTAGGTGAGGCAGGCTGTCTCTTTGCCGGTGTTGGTGATTGTGTTTGGGGGCCCGCAGGGCAGATGGGGGGCACAGGGGCAGCAGAGGCACTTTCAGTCATGGGTTGCAGGCACTGGGATCCGTGCTGCTGCTGCTGCTGTCCCTTGTGGTGTTCCTGCTGTGCCCATCCCATGCTTTGCACCTGGGTGTCCACTTCCCTCCTCCCGTGTTTGTGGGGGCACCGTGGGGTCTGACAGCACACCGAGAGCTGGAGCCTCATGGTATTAGTGCCCACAATATTTTTGCTATGCGCTGTTTACATCCGCAATGTGCTGCCTGCGATATTGTGATCTGCTTTATTTTGTGGGCAATATTAACACCCGGAACCACTGTAACAGTTTTCAGAAAGGTGTCTGACTTTGCTTTCAGTGCCATCAGCTGGGATTCACCCAGCTAAATCCACCTTCCCTCTTTGCAGAGCTGGAAGGTCAAACATGCAACTGCACAGGTTAAAGTCTGGTAGTGTGTCTCTCGGATGCCAGATGCTAATAGAGTTTTGCCCCAGCCAGTGTGTAAATTATGAATTACCTTAGTAATTTTTAAATCACAGCCACAACTGTCGAGTAAATAAATAGCTTTTTACTTAACAGCAAGTCAAAAGTTGCATTACAGGATATACATGTCTAACACAAGAGAATAACACTGTTACAGGAAAAGTAAACAAATGTTTTTAAATAACAGATGACAAAAAGAAAAAGTCTATTAACTAAGATATGCTATTCTTCTTACTCTCTACTACCCTTGGAGAGAAACTGAATCCCTATGTTATCTGTCAGCTCCCATGGACATAGTTAGATGAGTAGGCTCAAATGCTTGTCCCCCTTTGAATGCACTAACCATTTACCATGTATATGTTTAATTGTTTCTATCAGTTTAAGCAGCCCTATAAATATCCAATTAGATCAATTTAACATCCAGTTTATATTTGAATAGTCCAATCCTTTCAAACTCTGTGTGAGTGTGTGTGTAGGTGCACGTCTCCTTCTTGTTCATTCTCTCTAAGATTTACAACCTGGATGTCATCTTGTCTAGATGCTGCTGGGCAGTGGAATCCAAGTGTTTTTTTTTTCAGACTGCTAGAAAAATCCCAGTCAAAAATCCAAGCCATTAACTCCTTCCTTTCTTCCTTCCCATTTCTATCACATATAGTGCAAAGGTTACAAGAAGCAGTAGGTGAACTGGGTGGGTGAAAGAACATTACCATAGTTTTTTAGCATTCAACAGTAGTTGAGTCTGTCTTGTTTAACAAATTTGTATAAGTCTGATCATATCCACATCCAATAACTTGAAGGGCAATTCAGCTGTAAGGTATTTGCACAATGAAAGGCAACAGAAGATACTGTGTGCCAAACTTGCTGACTAATTTCTTGATAAATATACGACATGGGTCTGTGCTGTACCCAAAGAGCAGATAATTTAACAAAGGGCCTGCAGACATGGTCCAAGGGGGAGTACCCCAAAAGTTTTGCAAATAATGTTTAATTTTGGCGTATTGTAAAAACAGATGTGATGGAAGATTAAATTTTGCTCAGAATTCCAAAAAGGAAAGCATAACATTATTACATATTAAGTCTGCAATGCAATCAAAGCCTGTGCCTTTCCAACTGCTTAGCAAAAAAAGGTTTGTGGCCTGTTAAAAATTCTGACTATTAAGGAAAGGTTGGCTAAGATCTTTCATATAAGAAATCTGGAGAAATCTACAGAGTTGTGAATGGACTTTGACTGATTAGCCAGTAGGTGTAGATTTATAAGCTTTTGGCAGGCTAGACAATGAGGTATACAGTATAATAAAGATGGCAACGAAAAATGATATTCTTTAACTAAGTTAATTTCAATACTTAGCCAACTATGTATTTACAGTAGGAATGCTCCTTCAAAGGGTAACCCCATTGATAATATTTTGCCCCATGGAAAGCAAAGTAGTACCCCAGGAGATGGGGAAGTTCAAGACCACCCATGCCATGAAGTCGACAAAGTTTGATGAAAGCCCGGTGCAGAGTGTAGTGTAACATTTCACAACATTTAACACCAAATGTCCTATGATAACCTTATTAGGATGGTGTGCACTTACTTAGAATGGTGTGCATCTGTTAAGGAAGGTGTGCAACAAAGAGGGTCATGTGCATCAAAGGATGTTGTGCAACAAATCTATTAATATATATGTTTTGAAGAAAAAGGTACACCACACCCTAATATTAACATGTTATTTGTTTTATGATTGGCTTATAATGGGGTGTTGGCATTTTCAAGATTTTCAAGATAATAATTTCACTTATATAAGCACTGTGTGTAAACTGAATAAGCAGCACCACTGTTAATGAAAAGAATGAATATGCATGTGAAGATGAACAACCGCAATAAACTTTTAGAAGTAATCTGAAGGCTTGAGTGAAATTCTTTTGCAAACACAATGCAACCTTACAATTGGTGCCCTGACTCGGATGTCTGAAGACTGTCTATACAGTTGCTGATGACATTAGATGGACTGAAGGGGCCAAGCTGCGGGGAACACCTTACTGCACCTGACCTGACCAATCAAGTATAGAAGGGAGTTGCAAAGGGACTCAAGAAGGACTAGTGTGAAGTCAGACGTGATTTGCCATCCACAAGAAGGACATAAGTATGGATACCATTTTACGTACATTTTTAGAAACACACTTAAAGGAAGGGCCGTATTGCTCTCCTGAACAACAGGAAGATGCGTACCAAAGCTTTACTAGGCAATGTACAGACAGAAATGAAAAAATTAAAATAGATAAAACTAGGTTAGCCAACGTCTGTCAAATGTATGTACAATATCAGTGTGAAATAACAGCTAGAATGTTTAACATGAAGAAGCAGATGTTAGAAAATGAAGAGAAATATAATGAAGGTTTAGCCCTTCAAGAAAAAGAATTACAGAAATGTATTGCCAATACTAAAGGCATGGAGGTGAAGGTCGATAAGGAGATGCAAAAATGTGACACAGAAGCATAAGAAATAGAATATAAATTAAGTGTGGCACAAGGGGAAGGTTGTGGTTAAAAATTAAGAACAATCAGTTAGAAGAGACTCTCAAATTTGTAAATAAACAAAGTCAGGCTCGAATTAATGAATTGGCTAGGCAATTATAGCAGGCAATAGAAAGATTAGATCATGCCAATCAGGAACATGCCCAGGACCTCTCATATAAGGAACAGTCCTTGTATACATTGCAAGCAGCGGTACAGCTGCAGTGCCAAATCTCCTTAGAATTAAGGCAGCAAATTACCTTAATGAGCGAAGATGTCCAAAAATATAAAATGGCTCCGGTGCAAGTGAAACACCTGTTTCAGCCAAAGCATCATTGTGGGTGTGCGGTAGTAACTAAAGAAAGTTCCTCAAGCTCCAGTAGTAGCTCTGAAAGTGAGGAAGAGCCCCCTCGAAAAAAGCGAGGCACAATGGCCCCGTATTATGTAAAAATGACAGGAGAAAGTGCAAAAGTACCTCAAGCTAATAAACGATTTAAAAAAACGAGTATAAAGGCACGAGAGGGGGTCCTAGAAAACATTGAGATAATCAAATTAAAAATAGAGAATTACACGTCTCAATTGGATACCGCTACTGATACCCACAAGGAAAAGGGATCAAAAGAGAAAATAGCATTGTTAGAGAAGGATAAAGAAAGAAATAAAGAAAAAAATAAAAGAAGATCATGCAGCACGCGATGAGCAAGTTGAACTACAGAAAGCTAGCGAACAGTTAGAAGTGGTACAAAAATCCTCACAAAGAGATTTGACCATTCAAGAGTCAATGCAACTAGTAGAACAGTTAGGTAAGTGGGAGCCTGGACAAAATCCAGTACCCTATTGTGCAAAATTAAAAACTTTAGTAGCAAATTTTAATTTGACCAACAAAGATGCATACAAGGTGGTGATGTTGTCCTTACCTGCAGTGTTTTTGCAAGGTTTACCAGCCAATATGGTTGGTACCTAGGCAAATCCAGACAATAATAGTACTTGGGCAAACATAGATGAGATCCAAGCTGCTTTACAGTTGATGCATGGAGTGTCTCAAACTGACTGGGGAAAGATCTATGAAGTACAATTGCTTCCTGAGGAATCTCCAGTAATGTTTATTAATTGACTGTATGCTGCCTACGCCACCGATGGGGGTGTGGCCAACCCTAGTAAGGACAGGGAGCCCTTTTTGAGTTTAATGGATAGACAGGCAACTTTGGTGCCTGCATCGATACACATGTTGTGTAAACAGGCACTGACATGTGCAGAAAAAGAAGAATTGCTTATCGATTGGTGGCAGATGCAACAAGATGATCAAAGCCCAGAAAAGGGGAAGGACAAGCGATGAGTAGCTGCTATTGTCAAAACAGAGGGTAAGAGTAGATATACCTGTAATAATTGTGGAAGAGATGGACACTTCAAACAAGATTGTTGGGCAATAGGTGGAGACATGGAAGGAAAACAAAAACAGGTAATGGAAAGGAGACATGCACAAAATCTTGGTAATAATGCTAAACCAGGTGGTAAGGCAAACTTGCAAAAATGTATTGAAATGCTCAGTAATTTGGTCAATACCAAGGCTGTGGCAGCCATTAAAAAGGAACCAGATGAAGAAGAATTAATCAAGAAGGAGCAATGATGGGATGGAGCCCCCACCTTCCAAGTCCTAGAGAAATTAATAGAGGACTGGGAGGTTCGTCCTACTGTATTGGCTATGGTTAAGGGCTGCCAGACTGTAATATTGGTCAATACTGGAGCAACAGTTAGTATTACAGATAGTGATATGCCCTTGACAACCCATGGGAAGTGGCAAATAAGTTTGCAAGGCTTCTCGGGTGTTAACAGCATATCTGACTAAACCAGTGATAGTCCAGATTGGTGGACAACAGTTGAAATGTATGTTCTGGAAATGTAATATGCTTGAAGGTACCATCATGGGTATGGACATTCTGGCACAACATGGCTTGGTAGTGGATCTCGGTAACATGATTTTATGGAAGGGGAGCACTACCATCCCTGGCCCAAATGTGGAGGATTTGCATAGTATATATACTGTAAAATCTTTGAAAACCTACCATGTAGAGGAATTATGGAAACATTACCTGTGGTAAAACAACATGAAACTATTTGGGCTAAAAATGCTACAGAGTGTGGCAGGGTGTCTAACATGGAAGTCCAAATAGAGGGACCAGACTCACCGCCACAAAAAAATATGCTTTCCCAAAAGAGGCATATGAGGAAATTAAAATGATTATTGGACAGTTGCAAAAACAACATGTGATTCGACCCATATGTTCGACAGTAAATTCTCCCTTGTGGCCGGTACGTAAACCAAACGGTACTTGGCGTTTAACAGTGGACTACAGGGTGCTGAATAAAGTCATGCCCTTGGTCACCCCAGTGGTATCAAGGTTACCAGACTTAATATCTCGGCTGTCTCTGACAGCTACAGTTTATACAGTATTGGATGTGTCAAATGGCTTCTGGTCTATTCCAGTGCATCCGGATAGTCAGTATAAATTTGTGTTTACCTTCCAGGACAAACAATACACTTTCCAGTGTTTGCCACAAGGCTTTCACTCTTCCCCAACACTCTTCCACCAATGTCTGGCTGAGATATTATTGGGTTTTTTTCCAGCCAGAGGCTATCATTGAATATGTGGATGATATTCTATTGCAGAAACTTATCAGGAGCATATTAATTTACTTGGTGAACTATACTTATCAGGAGCATATTAATTTACTTAGTGAACTATTGCAAGTATTGCAAAAAGGAGGGTTAAAACTTAACCCTGGTAAAGCCCAGATCAGGCAACCACAAGTTACATTTTTGGGAATTTGTATCAACCAGGAAGGGTGAACTGTAGACACAGATAAAAATCGGGTCATACAACATACAACTCCCTGACCCAAAATGAAGACAGCACTTTGACAATTTTTGGGAATGGTAGGCTTCTGTAGGGATTTTATAGAAGCCTTCTCAAGTATGGCAAAACCATTATACAACCTATTGAAGGGGGGGAAAGGAAACTGATGTCCTTAAATGGAAGTTAGATCATCAACAATCATTTATGGCTCTCATACAAGCATTAATGATGGCACCTGCCCTCATTAGTCCTTCGGAGTCATCAGACTTTGTGATACAAGTACATGCAGTTCCGATAGGTTATTAATGCTGTCCTGTTGCAGAAACTATCAGGCACCTTGAGTCCAGTGGGATATTTTTCCCAGGTATTAACTCCAGTAGAAGAAACATATGAAGAATGTTTAAAACACTTATTGGCTGTGTATTGGGCAATACAAGCCACTGAACTTATTGTAGGGGGTTAATCATATTATTTTACAAACCTCACACACTCCTGTTAAGTTTCTCTTAAAAAGAGATGTAAGGGGGGTTTCCTCTCAGAGATTGGTAAAATGGGCATTGGCCCTACAAGGGAAAAATATCACTGTAGAAAAATGTACAGCCCCTATGTTAGTAGAATTAACGACATGGGAAGGCAGTGAACATGATTGTGGGGAAATCCTGGGCATCGAATATAAACCAATCTTTGCTGCTGAACCCGATATTTGGGGGATCAATTTATATGTGGATGGCTCCTGATATTGGGACGAGGGCCATTTCCATACAGGGTATGCCATTTGGGCCCCTGGAACAAATCAGGAGATATTACTACACTGTCTGTCCTTATTCTCCGCCCCTCGAGTGGAATTGGAGGCAGTCCGGGGAGCTATTATGACGTATTCACAGGAAGTCATTAATGTCTTTTCAGATTGTGCTTTTGTTGTCAATTCCTTGTTAGATTTTCTTTCTATTTGGACAAAAAGAGGAATGTGAACAGCCACTGGTGAACCCGTGGCTTTTGCCCCTATATTACAACATATATGGGATATAGGAGCTCAAACGCCGCTGAGAATTGCAATTTGTAAAGTTCAAGCTCACCAAAAAGCTCCAAAGGATATCCACAAACTTAATAATAATCTGGTAGATAACTTAGCTAAAATAGCTGCAAAACAATCAAACTTATGGGTAGACCCTCTGGGAGATGATTCTACACAATTGTGGGAAGCTGAACAGTATGATAAAAATCATCCAAAATGGATATCAGCATTATCACAAGTCCCTAATTTGGGCGAATCCAAGATATTGATGCTTGGCTCCTTGGTTTTTGGAACCAATGGAAAGATACAGAACAGTGTACCACCAAACATGTTGCCATATGGGAAGATATGGTAATATGGGAACGACAACCAGGGTTTAGGAAGTGGATCCCACCCACTTCATTTAGAAAAGATAATCATAGAATTGGAGGCGATTGTGGGCTCCACAAAACTTGTAAAATGTTGGCTCAAAAATATTGTTGGCCAAAAATGGGAAAAGATATCAAGCAATACCTGGAGGCTTGTCTCATTTGTGCACAAATGAATTCTGCAGTCCCTGGTAAAAGGGTTCCGTTAAGGTGTATGCCCCTGTTGGATGGTCCTTGGTCCAGTTTACAAATTGATTATGTAGGGCCCTTGCCTACTGCAAAAGAGGGGGTTCCGAGATTTACTAGTCATTATTGATATATTTTTCAAGTGGGTAGAAGCTCTACCAGTACGCAATGATAGCGCACAAGCTACTGCAAAAGTATTGTGGGAACGAGTGTTCTCACGTTGGGGTTTTCCCCAGAATCCTGGAATGTGATAAAGCGACTCACTTTACAGCAAAAATAATGATAGCCTTGTGTGATATCTTAGGTCTCAGTCAACTTTTGCATTTACCCTACCGTCCGCAATCCTCAGGTATGTTAGAAAGGTTAAATCGCACTCAGAAAAATGCACTGAAAAAGGCAGTGTTGGATACTGGTAAGGGGTGGGTGACGCACTTACCAGGAATCCTAATGGGTATTAGAGGTAAGGAAAACAAGAGTACTGGCTATAGCCTATATCAATTGATGACTGGGTGGGATATGCGGCTGTATTATCCATCAGATCCAGATTTGTCTACACCTGTGTTAGAACGTATCAGAACTGATGTGTTTTTGCAACAGTTGCAAAAGCAATTCAATTTGTATTTGCCCCATGCTGCCAGAAACATGGCACAGACCCATTGGAAAAACAAAAGGAGACATGATGAGAAAGCGATAACGCCCATTGAAAGGGGTCATCATGTCATGATTAAAAATTTTGGTAAGAAGAGGCCATGGGATGCTAATTGGATGGGGCCCTATACAGTTAGTAATGTATTGGGGCCATGGGTCATTCAAGTCTGTCAAACAACAAGGGTCTACAGAGACCAAATGGGTCTATGTGGACCAATGTAAATTGTATCAGACATTAAATGATAACAACTGATACTGCTCTGTTTCTCCCAATAGGTGAAGTACAATGATGTCTCCTGTACTTATACTGTGTAGTACCTTACTGAGCTTGGTAACTTCCGATAAATATGGATGCCCAGGGCACATATGGAACAGTTTATATAACAGGACCTATGCTTGTAATCGTACAGTATGGGGTCTCCTGGTGTTATTGGGAGAATGACATGAACACACTTGATATCTTCTTATCAAACGGTACTTTATTTGCTATGGACAATGTCAAAATGCGATGTGGGGATGCTCATCAGAAGCCTGGCCTGGCAAGGCAATGTGTGTGGTCAACACAAAAGCCCAAAAGGGAATTTATATTCGTGCTACCTTGGGCGATACGACCAATTTAACAAAAAAGGAACAAGATTTGTTGCGAATAAAATTTAAGGACATGTTGCTATATCCAAACGATTTAAAGTTATTGAATGCTTCTCAGATCAATAACACAGTGGGATTTGCTTCTTATAACAACAACACATATTTGACACATCGTAATATGTGGCATTTCCTTTATAATAAATCTGTTGTGTATACTGTAGGATTAAAACAATTTTTCACAGTATTGCCATTAACAAATAATTAACCTCTTTTAACATATACTACAAATGAACGATGGCCTGGGATGGCCTGCAATGTCTCTTTAACCAGTAAATCTGCTGTGTGGGATTTACAATACCAGAAAAATGGTATTACTGGGCATAAATTCTTGCCTCAATTGGATGGTGTCATTTTAACACAAAATGTATATCCTTTATATTATCCCTGTAAGTTGGAATATTATAATATCTTGCTACATCTGCCTTTTCCATGATTACTGCCTCAATGTAGGAATCGGGCTTTGGTATTAGTGTGGCAAAAGTATTATAATAACATGTTAAATCAATACCATGAGAGACACAAGATGTGGTCATTTAGAATCCCTGCGGAAGCATTATCAGTCTTTTCTCATCAAAAAAGAGATGTGTGGGGCTGGTTAGGCTCAGGATTAGTGATTGCTAATGGTATTGATTCTATGGTTTTTAAAAGGTCATATTCGCTCATTAGTAATTACTTTAAAGGATATGTCTACTGGACCATTATCGACTACTGTGGCATTAGCACCCGATAATGAACAAATTGATTGGTTTGCCTTTAAGGAAATCTTACAGAATTTTCTAATTATTGCTAAAATAATAAAGCTTTTAAATAACTCACTTTCTGTATGTTTAATGATAGCTATATAGAATTGGCTTGCTCACAACTAGCTGCTGAGGCATATGCTTATCTAGTCAATGAATTAAATAGAATTGAGACCAGTAGGTTACCCTTAGGAATAGGCAAGGCCAATGTGACTAGATTATTTTATCATCCTATTGTAATCTTACCACCCTTAGTTATGGTAAAAGTATGGAATTCACCAAATCAATATGTACAAGTGCTGTGACATGTGAGTCCCATACTAGTGATAATACCTGTGTGTTTTGAACCACCGAAAATATCGTGGTAAATCAGTAATTTGGGAGTATTAATACATGACCAGATCATGAGACTTCAAATACCAGGTGATACAATTATCAAAGTACACAATGAATATGTTGCATTACCTAAGCAACAATGTGTACAAGAATGTGAAACATTGATATGCAGGGAAGAAACATCTACTGCCCCATGGTTTCCTGATCAGTATAAATTTACTCTAACATCTGCAAATGAATACCGCCAAGCTATGAGACGGAACCGATCATGGTGTGTAATTGCAGGTCAACCTTGGAATGTATGGGGGTGTAGTGACAAGACCTGGTGGGTTGCAGACTGGACCCTCCAGGAACATCCTGCATATAGCCGAACGAATGTTACCATATTGATTGTTCCAGTACGGCCTTGGATTTACTCACTGATTTGGCAACTCCACCTCATCTCGTATTACTCACATTTGATAAAATGACAATTATTGCCTTGTTGTATCATCAACAAACTGAAGGACTTATCTTCTCACAAAAGGCCTCTGCTGTAGAGGTGGAGAAGCAGTCATCTTATATCCCTATTATATCCTGGTGGGATTGGGGCTTGGCTGTTTTGGGTACTAGTCCAACCCTAGTAGTGGTAATATGTGGTATTGCAGTAATCTGTGTTCTTGTTATTATACAAGTGTTATTGTATCATAAGATGAAACAGATGATTCAACAAATACAAATGTTACAATGGCAACAACGTCTCTTGTGATCTCCAATTATAGAGAGTCACAAAGGGGGGAATGTAGTGTAACATTTCACAACATTTAGCACCAAATGTCCTATGATAACCTTACTAGGATGGTGTGCACTTACTTAGAATGGTGTTCACCTATTAAGGAAGGTGTGCAACAAAGAGGGTCATGTGCATCAAAGGATGTCGTGCAACAAATCTATTAATATATATGTTTTGAAGAAAAAGGTACACCGCACACTAATATTAACATGTCATTTGTTTTATGATTGGCTTATAATGGGGTGTTGGCATTTTCAAGATAATAATTTAACTTATACAAACAGTCTGGCCCAGATATTCAAAAAGGTTGTGCATGGCGCAACAGTGTTGCACCATGCGCAACCCACTGATGCACCCCAGCGCGATATTCAAAAGGGAAAAGTGCACAGCACAAATCCCGATGCGCCAGAATCAGTAATGTATACAAGCGCGGGAAGTGGGGGTGTGCCCATGCATACCCTGCACAGCCTGATATTCAGCCCGGGATGTGCAGAGCCATGCATGCGCAACCCCTACCTGCACCAGCACAAAGCTGATCAAAAAAAAAAAAGGAACAATGGATTGCCACCCACAGGTGAGCTGCCACATTGCAGGGTACAACACAGCAGCTGCCACCTGTGGGTGGCCACCTGAGCTCCTGCTGCACCTGGTGGTGCCCCCCTACGCCCAATCGTGGGCATTAGTTAAAAAAAGCAGAATTCTGTCCAATATCCCTGGTGGTCCAGTGGACCTCTGACTGCCGGATCGCGGGCATTTGTTAAAAAAAAGAACTATGTCCAATATCCCTGGTGGTCCAGTGGACTGCTGACTGCCCGAATGCGGGCATTTGTTAAAAAAGTTAACTATGTCCAATATCCCTGGTGGTCCAGTGGACTGCTGTCTGCCCGATCACAGGCATTTGTATTAAAAATAAGAACTATGTCCAGTATCCCTGGTGGTCCAGTGGACCGCTGTCTGCCCGATCACAGGCATTTGATCAAAAAAAAAACTATGTCCAATATCCCTGGTGGTCCAGTGGACCGCTGTCTGCCTGATCGCAGGCATTAGTTAAAAAAACAAACTATGTCCAATATCCCTGGTGATCCAGTGGACCGCTGTCTGCCTGATCGTGGGCATTAGTTAAAAAAAACAACTATGTCCAATGTCCCTGGTGGTCCAGTGGACAGCTGTCTGCCCGATCGCGGGCATTAGTTAAAAAAAGAACTATGTTCAATATCCCTGGTGGTCCAGTGGACCGCTGTCTGCCCGATCGTGGGCATTTATATTAAAAAAAATTAATAATGCCAATATCCCTGGTGGTGTGCGCTACCCCCTCCCCACCCACCCACTGATCCCCACTGCCCGCTCCCCTGGTCAGCCGGCGGGCAAAAGCACCCACCCACCCACCTGCCACCCGCTGCCTGCCGACTGACACTGTCAGTGGGGCTGTACACCCATTGGTCCTGGCGTGAGCCAATGGGCGTGCAGCTGTGCCGTACTACGTGTTCCAGCATATCTGGAATGTGTGGTATGCGAGCTGCATGCCCATTGGCTCACGCTGGAACCAATGAGGCATGGCGCTGCGACGGTGTCGAGTCGACGCAGGCAGCAGTGGGTGGTGCTGCCACCCACCGGCTGCCCGGGCGGTGGGCTCAGTGGCGAGTGGGGAGGGGTACGGCTACACCACCAGGGATATTGGTATTATTCATTTTTATTAATACAAATGCCCGCGATCGGGCAGACAGCGTCCACTGGACCACCAGGATATTACATAGTTCTTTAACTAATGCCTGTGATCGGGCAGTCAGCGGTCCACTGGACCACCAGGGATATTGGACATAGTTCTTATTTTTAATACAAATGCCTGCGATCGGGCTGTAAAGCACATTGCCGGCGGCAGGGGGCATCGGTCCCCAAGGCTGCCTGGCAGGGCCCATGTGCAAGTCATCGGGATGGTGCACCTGCATGCAAATGGGGCCATAATGACATGCAAATGGCCCCATTTACACCTGCATACATTATGGCCCCATTTGCATGTCAAGTTTTGAATATAGCTGTTGCTGTGCATGGCGCAATGGAACTTGCGCTAGTGCATCCCCATGCTCCCTCTGCTGCGCCAGTGCCACTGCGCCATGCACACTGCGGGTGGCCAGGGTATGATATTCAATGATGCTGTGCCATGGCGCAGCTCTGTTGAATATCGCCCAGTCCACACCCCTGCACAGCTAAGTTGCGCTGCACCCAAGCTTGTGCCACAGCCTGGTGCAGTTTGAATATCTGGGCCGGGGTGTAAACTGAATAAGCAGCACCAATATTGATGAAAAGAATGAACATGCATGTGAAGATGAACAACCGCAATAAACTCTTAGAAGTAATCTGAAGGCTCGAATGAAATTCTTTTGCAAACACAACGCAACCTTACCCAAGCAAAGAAAATCCATGGAAATAGCTTGTATTTTATTAGACCAGGTTTTAGGGAGGACAATGTTTAACATTCCCAAGGGATATAGTAAGCAGAGCAATACATTCATTTTTATAATATTCACCCATTCCCGAAGTGAAAGAGGTAGATGCCTCCATCTTTGTAGGTCGTGTCCAATCTGTTTAATTAATGGGTCACAATTAAGGGTCTTCAATAACTGAAAGTCACAGGTGATTTATATATCTAACTATCTTAAAGCGCAGGGTTCCCAATGCAAACACAAATCCTGAATCTCCTCCTTACTACAGGTTGGAGATAGGGAATAAAGCACCATTTAGTGGAGGTTAAGTTTATATCCAGAAAAATTATCAAATTGTGATATGACCTGTAAAGCGGCTGGCAAGAGCATCTGCAAATTGTCTATGTGTAACAATCTGTTGTCCGCAAATGTTGAGAATTTAAACTCCAACTGTCCCACAGATATCCCTTTGACACAAGGGGAAGTCTTTATCTTTCAGGTTAATGGCTCTATATACAGATTGAAAAGAAAAGGGGATGGGGACATCCCTGTCGGGTACCTCGAACTAAAGAAACAGGTCAGAAATGTTGTTGTTACAGAAAACCCAGGCCAAGAGTTTAGTGTATAATAACTGTATCCAATAGACAAAATCTTTGGAGATGCCATATTTTGATAAAATATGGAATAGCTATGGACAGAAGACTCAATCAGATGCCTTCTCTGCATCCGGAGAGACCAACACCGCATTCGTGATGGTCTCCCCAGATTGTGGGGGGTTTGTCTCAGCAGGCAGCTCAGGGAGATGGGGACCACTGGTGGGCAGTCAGCAGGGACAGAGCTGAGTAACTGCCTGCTCATGCAAGGGGGTAGAAAAACTTCTATGGAAAAAAGATGCCAAGATAAAGTCACTGCTAGTCTATTTCTGGTCACCTTCCTACATACTGTAGGTCGTGATAAACTCATTTTTAGTCAGTTTAATCATGTTTGAAATAGCACTCAACAGTCATTGACCCTATGATTGTTCTCTCTTAAACTATGCATTATGTTGTACAATTGCTGTTCATTTCATGTTGCTGCTTACTGTAATTACCAGTGGTGTTCTTGCTGCCATCTTTTGTGCACTATCATATTTCTTATTATATATGTTGCTATGTCTTACTGTGACCGCCCACTGTTATGTTCGTCTGTTATTGTGGTTGATGAGGATGATGCAAGTTTGTAACACTTCCAGGTCATGCCTGAAGATAGGTATATATATATATATATACAGTGGCGTGAAAAAGTATTTGCCCCCTTCCTGATTTTCTCTATTATTGCATACTTGTCACACTGGATGTTTTCAGGTCTTTAGACAAAATATAATATTAGATAAAGGGAACCTGAGTGAACAAATAACACTTTTTCTTTTTTACTTATTTCATTTATTTAATGAAAAAAGTTAACCAACACCAACTGGCACTGTGTGAAAAAGTAATTGCCCCCTAGTTAAATCAACCCAATAAAAGGGATAATTAGAGTCAGCTGATTGAACAAAGCCAGGCTTGATTACAGCCAGCCCTGCTCAATATAAACCTCACTTATTTTGACCCTTACCATCAGAGTCATGTTGCCAGCACAAAGATTCAAAAAACACATTATGCCATGATCAAAGGAAGTTCCTGAAAAGATCAAAATACAATTTGTTGCCCTCTATCAGTCTGGAAAGGGTTACAAAGCTATTTCTAAGGCTCTGGTACTCCATCGAACCACAGTGAGAGCCATAATCTCCAAATGGAGAACACTTGGAACAGTAGTGAATCTTCTCAGGAGTGGGCGGCCTGCCAAAATTACTCCAAGGGCGCAGCGTAAAATCATCCAAGAAGTCTCAAAGGATCCTAAAACAACATCCAAAGAACTGCAGGCTTCTCTTGCCTCAGCTAAGGTCAGTGTTCATGGCTCCACAATCAGAAAAAGACTGGGCAAAAATGGGCTTCATGTGAGAGTAGCAAGGCGGAAACCACTGCTAACCGAGAAGAACATAAATGCTCATCTCTCATTTCCCAAGAAGCACCTGAATGATCCACAAGCCTTTTGGGAAAATATTCTATGGACAGATGAGTCCAAAGTGGAACTTTTTGGATGACATGGATCCCATAATGTCTCGCGTAAAGCAAACACAGCATTCCACAGTAAGAACACCATACCAACAGTCAAACGTGGTGGTGGTAGTGTGATGGTGTGGGGATACTTTGCTCCCTAAGGACCTGGATGACTTGTCATAATTAAAGGAACCATGAATTCTGCTTTGTACCAGAAAATTCTTAAGGAGAATGTCCAGTCATCCTTCCGTCAGCTGAAGCTGAAGCGTAGTTGGGTCATGCAGCAAGACAATGATCCAAAACACAAAACAAGTCCACATCAGAATGGCTAAAAAGAAGTAAAATTAAAGTTTTGGAGTGGCCTAGTCAAAGTCCAGACTTAAACCCAATAGAGATGCTGTGGGACCTAAAACGAGCAGTTCATGCTCGAAAACCTACCAAATATTACTGAATTAAAGCAGTTCTACGAGGAAAAGTGGGTTAAATTCCTCCACAGCGATGTGAAAGACTGATACTGAATTATAGGAAGTGTTTGGTTGTAGTCATTGCAGCTAAATGTGGCGTAACCAGTTATTAAGTGTAAGGGGCAATTACTTTTCACACAGTGCCAGTTGGTGTTGGTTAACTTTTTTTCATTAAATAAGTGAAATTAAAAAATAAAACAAGTGTTATTTGTTCACTCAGGTTCCCTTTATCTAATATTACATTTTCTCTAAAGACCTGAAAACATCCAGTATGACAAATATGCACTAATAGAGAAAATCAGGAAGGGGGCAAATACTTTTTCACGCCACTGTATCTATGTGTATGTGTCATGTAGCTTACCTGGTATAAAAAAATCATTAGGACTGGAAACTAAATCTCTTTTGAATTAAAGCTTGGAATCTGTTGATTATGAATTAGCCATATAAATAATAAGAGTTATTTGTCAGCACATGTCAACATACATCAATATACTTTACATCATTACACCTTCAATAGTGCATTATTGATGTATAGCACCGTGTATAGGCATTAATATATGTTTAGGCCTTTTTCCCTTCTAGATGAGTCAATGACTTATTTTTCCATATCGTATACTTCTGAATCCATAGTGCATTCTTTTACAACAAAAATGTCAAATCAAGCCTTTTTTTTGGCCAACCTAATGTAGTATATAAAACAAACAACAGAAAAGTGCTGTGGGCTAGGGAAATAATATAGCCTTGGAGGCTGAAGAGCTCATAACGCCACTTGCCCTTTGGGCTCATGGTGTATAATCTCTTCAAGTCCCCTCAATTATATTATTTCCCTCTATACAATACTATTCTGTCATTTAGTCTGTATGAATCAACATAGGATAAATGTATCAATATGATCAGTTCATATGAAATCACACCGGGCTTTCATTTAAATAAAAATTAAGTGTTAAGCCCTAATGGATCAAAAGTTAGACCTTTCAAAATAATTTCCTTTAAAGGGCTACATTTGGAGACATAGGGGTTAGCAACCTACTATTTTTAATGAAAGCTTGGAGTCAACCATGTTGATACTGTATATAAATATATTATGTTGCTACAAATTCCATGTATTGTTATATACAGACATAAGACGATTATACAAAAATTAGATTTGAAAAATAGTTTTACATTTTTTTGAATTGTAGTTCCATCTTAGCCTATTCGTTAGCCTATTTTATGAAGAAGTGTACAATTTTCTACCTCCTTCTCCTTCATTCTATACCTATAATCATGTCCCAAAGATTTAACTCTCCCTTCTAGCAATCCCTAATCTTTCTTTCTTTCATAGGGGATGCCTTTGAAAGTGTCAGAAGAGAGTAATAAAGTGCCTGAGCCACAGAACGTTCCCTGCCTATCCACAGGTGCGGCGGGCTGGAAGAGCCATGGAGTGTCTCATTCACGCAGGATGCACACCATCAGTGCACTCAAGCAGCAACCACAGTGAGGGATGGTGCCCCTCCACACCCAATGCCAGACCCACACATGTGGCAAAGTGGGTGGGTGGGATGAGGGAGGGTCAGGATGTGGGGACACACCTGATGCATATCAAATCTCTGCAGTGCAGAAGGCCAGCAGAGGGGATTGCCTCTACATCTGCATATGTGGGAAAATCAAACATGTCTGGTTGGAACATAGCAGTCCTGGAAGACTGCCATATCCTGACATTCCCTCTTTCCTACGCAGGCTGGGATCCACTTTAGGACTGGCACAGGCATCCCATTAGATGCTTGTGGTCCAGCCCAACTCTGCCCATACATGCTGCCCTCTACCTCAACAAGTGGCTGTACACCGATTGTGCATGGAGTCGAGTCTGCATTCTGTGGATGCCATTTGGTTTGGGTGGACATGGGGGGAGGGTGCAGATCCATAGCCAGGATATGCTGGATTTGATTATATCCCAGTCACCTATGTGGATTGGGCCCAAAGTATCAAGCAGTGTGTATTTCAGTTTTTGTGGGCAATGCTGAGTAACTGGGTTCTGCAGATGCAATCTTTAAAGAGGCCCCAATGCTGTTTGTACAAAAATGTAACATTTCATATTTGTTACTGTAATTCTCACCTTTAAGGTGTGAACATTTACATGAAAAACAGATCTCTGCCCTACCTACTTTCCCTGCTTATCTACACCTGACACCTCTGGTTTGCTTATGACATCATAATCTCTTACTGTGGAGACAATTATCATGTCACAAGCAGGGGATTAGGATGTCAGAGCAATTAAGTCTAGGAGACAGTGATAATTTTTTCATGCAACTGCCTTAGTAATAAAGAACAAGGGGTAAGAATTACTGAAAATATATGAATATGAAAGGTAATCTGAACTGTGTCTAAATCATACAGTATATGTTTTCACAATGGTATCTGAGGCTCTTTAGGTTAATACCCTTACTGCCCCATACTGCCCCAACACTATTCCCATTCCCCTCTCTCCCAGTCACTGTGAACTTGACAAGAATATCTGTACAGAAACATAGAATTTGATGGCAGATAAGGACCGCTTGGCCCACCTCGTCTACCCATTTTCCTACCTAACAGATAAGCTGCAGATCCTAGTTAACCAAGAGCCTACTTCCTCCTACCCCCACTAGAATTGCCTTATGTCTGTCCCATGCATTCTTGAATTCCCCCACTGTTTTTGACTCTATGACCTCCTCAGGAAGGCTGTTCCATGTATCCACAACCCTCTCTGTGAAGAAATGCTTCCTCACATTACCCCTGAGCTGTCCCCTCTATCTTCAAATTGTAGCCTTGCTGTTTTTGCACATCTCTTTTCTGAAAGATAGTACCCTCTTGGACTTTGTTGATTCCCTCAGAGGTATTTGAAAGTTTCTATCATGTCCCCCTCTCCTCCTTTCCTCGAGGCTATACATCTTTAGTTCCTTTAGTCTTTCTTCATATGTCTTCTGATGCAGACCCTGCATCATTTTGGTTGCCTTCCTCTGGACAGCCTCACTCTGTCAATGTCTTTGTGGAGATGGGGTTTCCAGAACTGCACGGTACTCAGATGTGGTCTTACCAACTGTCTGCACAGAGGTCAACAACTTCCTGTTTTCTACTGGTGATGCCTCTCCCTATGCATCCCAGTATCCCCCAGCCCTCTTTACTGCCTTCTCACATTGCTGGCCCACCTTTAGGTCATCTGATATGACTACCCCCAGGTCTCTTTCCATTTTTGTTGTCAGTATCTCACCCCCTATTGTGTACTCTTCCTCTGGGTTTTTGTTTCCCAGGTGCATTACTTTGCTCTTCTTTGCATTGAATCTAAGCTGCCATACATTTGACCATTCCTCCAACCTTGCCAAGTCCCTTTTCATCCTTTCCACCCCACCTTGTGTAATTAATTAATTAATTAATTAATTAATGTGTATTAAAAGAATTTGCATTACCTGTCATGTACTTTTAAGTATGAAATCTGCACATATATCAAACAGTACATTTCTTCCAAGTCTCTGATTGGATATACTTTGTGAAGTTTCACCATGTCAGAGAGCAAGATAGCATTTTGTTGGAAATCTAGTGCAAATCAATTGCACTACAGTGATAATTAAGCAACTTGAATGAAAACGTTAAGAAACAGATTCAGGTTTCCTGTAACAACTCAGAGAAAATAAAAGTACTGTACATTACTTATTCCCACGATTCGTATCACTCACTGTCCCTTGGCCCCTTTTCCTTATACGAAGAGCAAAGGGCCACTTGTTTCTGTTCCTGTGTTTTGTGTTTATTAGACATAGGCTAGAAAGGACCCATTCTGGGGGGAAGATGATTAGCTGGTTTATATGGTTCATTTCAAACATTTAAAATTGTAAGGAAAATAGGGGGTGGTGCACAAACGTTGCTCCCAATCCTTCATAGAAGTTACAATTTTGCTCTCCCAGACATCCTACTCAGCCCTTTGGGACCTTTCTGAATAAGCATAGCATCATGTAATGCAATCCACATCCCTTCCTGCTACCCCACACGCATTCATTCAGAGGCAGGGAGCGAGTTTATTTGCAGCACTGGAGAATACCAGTACTGTGTACAGTCAACCTCTCACTCAGAAAAACAACTAATGGCCTTCTGTGACCATTAAGCCCCCTTGTTCATGAAAGAGTTTCTCATATGTTGTGCCTGTAGCAAAATTCTTTTGAGAACAAGGTGCTGAAGTGCCATGGTTTTGATTGACATATGGATATTAAATTACTAAATCCTGAGATGAGGCTGTATGAATAATGTAGTTCCAACCATGCAGTGTTGGACAGCAATATCATCATGGGTCAGAATGCTGGTCAACCAGTCAGAAGCCTGACTATTCCCTTGGCATTTCAAAATATAAATCAACAGCTAGAAATTTTTCCATCCTGTGCTAATGGCTTGGTAAAAGCTGAAGCTCTCCAGTGACAGTCTCAGTCTGACCATTATACTTTCTTGAACACCGTATGTGGAGCACACCTATATAATTTTGTTTAATCAATATAGGTTCCATTTCCTTAAGCTAATCCAAGGGTATTTCAGTCCTGTATTTCAGTTCCTGATGCGGCACCAGGTATGTGTATACTATAAGCTGTAATATTTTTATTTAATGTGTATATACTGTAGTTGGTGGCTTAAACAATTATCAGTTATACATAAATGACAACATTCAGTGAATATTAGGGACCGGATTTTCAAAGGGCGGCACAGGGATTGCAGCAAGCCCAGTGTCAAACCCTTGCATTCCAGTCCCAGTTGCCACAGCTGCCCCTGATTTTACAATCTTGGGCACAGTTGGAACAGTTTCCATGATTGACAGCAGCTTGTGTCAAATATGTGGCACAAGATCCTCAAAAATGGGCACTGGGATTGCTGCAAGCTAGACCACAAAAAGTTGGTCTAACTTGCGGCAGTTGTTGCAGGGGATAGAAAATCCCATTAGTTTTGCTGCAAGCTGTGCCATATTGTCAGCGCACCCGGCGTGTGTGGCAATCTAAGCCATCGGGAAGTCTGGCCTAGGCTTTAAGTGATAAGGCATGACCAGTGTTGTGTTAATGGCCTGTTAGTCACCCTCTAGGGGCATAATGTGGTATGAAGCATAGCTGAGTTCCACATGCCCATAGGAGCTGATTAACTGATATAGAAGCATACAGAATGATGGCAGTTAAAAGGCCTTTCAACTTATCCAGTCTACTCAACCCTACTTATGGTATTTTGCGAGTACAGTAATAATCACTCACATCTCCATCCATTATGCCATGGTCTCCACCCCTTTTTACTGTGGCGCTCACAGACAATTAACTTAAAATGCCTTGAAGGCTGCTTTCTCTCCTGAACTGATAGATAACACCATCAATGGTGGGGACTGGAGTCACCTCATGGAACTGTATGGCTCCAGTCTCCTCACCTGTGGGCTTCCCCCAAGGGCACTGATTAGGTCTCTCCTCAAAGGTAGGAGGACTCCCTTTGGGCAAATATGCTAAGTTGTGCCCTCAGTCAAGGCCCCCTACTCAAGTTTACAACCCAGGTAGACACCATCAAGACCTGCAGTCTTATCCTTCTGTTGAAGGGTCTTACCGCTTCTTCAAGAGGATGCTCTCATTTATAGGTCCTGCAGGGCAACAAACTTGGGAACAACACCAGGAATGGATCAGTACCTTAAAGACTGGGCACAGGGAGTTCAACAGGGCCCCAATGCTGACCCTTCCCTGAGGTGGTGTCTCATCTCCTTCACTGTCCTCCTCAGAGGACAATGAATCTTCTGTTCACCTGGCCTCTTCTATGAGTATGTTCTGCACCAGTGATCAGCGATGGTGATGTTACAGATGCTTGACATATCTGCTTTCACCAGCCACAATCTGGCATCCCTGCCATTAGGACTTCTAGGTGTTCCCGATCTTGACACCATGGTCATTCCTCTTTATCCTACAGTCATGGAGGAGACATCCAGGGCAATGTGGAGGCATCCCTCTGCTACTCCAGCAATCCCCAGTGACCTCCTCATTCAGTATCTTGCACCCTCAGAATCTGAAGGTGATTTTCCTCACCTCACTTCAGGGCTTTAGGTACTACAGACCACATCAGGGCCTCAGAGTCTCGTGGGTAACAAACCTCCAGATCCGGACTCATCTCTTACAGATGTTCTGGGTATGAAGAAATTTACCTCAGCATGCGCCTTTATGTGTGTGTCAGCACACCACTGGTTGCAGCTGCACAACCCACTTTCTGCATTGCCTATGAGTCAGGAAGTCCAGCAAGCCATTGGCTTTTCCAACCAAAGTCTGGAGTTAGCATGGCACCAAGTGAGGGCATCTTATTATGCCAAGAGATGAACAGCTGTGTGCATTAGGTGGCTTCACTTGTCCTGACTAGCACATTTGGCCCAGTTAAAGGAGCTCAACTTGCATTTCCAGAGGTCTTATTTCTCCCCTAGGGTCAGGCAGGAACTGTCAGGGTGCCCTCCTGCTCCTGTGCCACAGGAGCCCCCACCTGGCTCTGATCAGTCTCAGGTCTTGCCACACCCATAAGGAGCCCCTGCCCTCAGGTGTACTCCCCCATGCAGAGGCTGAGAGTATCCCTTACCCTCAGGGTAAGCCAGCTCCTGCCTCAGAAAAAGGAAAGCTTGGTACTCTAGCAGGTCAACTTTTTCGTCTGATTTGTTTTCTGGCTGTGCAAGACTTCTTCCTCTCTCTTGATTGCCATGTTTTCTTCTTATACTAGCTTGGCTCTTAAGCCCAAGGCTCAGGGATAACTGAGATGAGGGACACATCTGGACTCCATTAGGCTGTCCAGCCCTGCAATTCCTCATGATCAGAATTTTCCTCCCCCACTCCCCTGAGAGGGGAAATGGGGCATAACCTGTTCTACAGGCAGTTCACCCTCTAGTATCATGCTGCTTTCGCATTAGAAATAATTTGTAATTTTGCTGATATGTGGCACATTTGTACCATCTTAATTACAAGGTGATCCCAACTTATTTGGCATACCCCTTTTAACTTACCTGCCAGAGCCACATGTTCACAGGACTGCTAGTTTGGTATCACTGCCCCTCTGCTGTCTGGCTAGGGGTGTTGAGGCTCTGGCCTCATACCCAATACCACCCTGTGCCACCTAGTGTGCCCCTTATGTCTGTCTAGAGGTTGGTAGTTGGGTTTTATTTAGCAGTTTATTTTTTTTTTCTTATATCCTTTTCCCTATCCCTTTGGGCTAGGGAATTCCTTATGCCTCCTCTTATTTTTCCCCAGTTTTACTTCTCTCTTTCTCATGGTGTACAGAACTAAAGTTGGTGAGGTTGCCCACAGCGTTTATTGGCTAGTACATGACACCATGTGGGGGCCGCACAGGCACCATGTCTAGTTCCAGCAGAGTCCCAGTGCCTCCTGCCGAGACCTTTAAGTGGTAATCAGTAGTGATGAGATTCTGGAAGACCAGCAGTTACACACAGTACATAACTTGCGTTTTTTTGCTTTGTCTCCAGGGAAAAGGGTGTCTCTTATTTTTCATATCAGACCTCTAATGTGAATTAAGCTGAACCACCAGACGACAAAATGGAACCCCTGAGTTTGGTCTTAACAATGAATGACCTGCAGCAGCTTCTGTAATATAGAGTGTATTTCCCAAATTGGATTCTTGTAAATAAAGTGCCTCCAACTAGGAAAGCCACAGGTGCATAAAGGGGAGCATGTTACAGGAGTGCCACACACAAGTACATGTTCAACTTTATTGTAGGATATATTCCATTGAGCAAGCTCATTCACAAGGAGGTCACACCTCCCAAACGTTTAACAAATCTAGTAGGCTCTACTCTTGTTTAATTCACAAAGTTCAAATCCCATTCTCAAAAGGGGTGCTTCCAGCTTATGGCTTTAACAACAAACAAGTCCCAGTTCATACCCACCCTCAAATGTTTAACATTTCAAAGATTTTTCACGGGTGGGGGGGTGCACTGAACCTTACTTGTCACTACATGTCAGAAACCAGTATCACACCCACACCTAGTGAGAAGTGTGATTTAAACTTTGTGGACTGAACAAGGGTGGAGCTTTCTAGATGTGGAGTTTGTTCACCAAAATGATCGCGGGTCAGCATGGCAAATCCTACAAGGAATACCTGGATGTCCTGAACATTGATTCACTGGAGGTCAGATGGGGGGATGATAGAGGCGTATTTGTTACTAAGGGGTATAATAAGGGTCAGCAGTGAAGTTCTGTTAGTTAGAAATAGGAAGGCAGTCACGAGGGGGCACAGTTGAAGGTTGTTGCTTGGTAGATTCGGGAGGGCTGTGGGAAAGTTCTACTTCACTGAGAGGGTGGTGGAGCCATGGAATGGATGTAGGCAGAAGTGATGATGCAGGTACCCTAAATAGGTTCAGACATGGCTGGGACAGAGCAAAGGAACTCACAGTACCCTTTGGGGGAACATGGGACAGTAGAGATATAAGTGGGGGAGCAGAGGGGAACCCCGGGACACTAGGTCAGGGTGTGGTAGTTATAATACGGGCAGATTTCATGGGCTATCAGTCTCATTTTCCCATCAGAGTCTGTGTTTCTATGTGTCCTGTGCTTTAACCTCTAGACTGCACTGAACTCCCCCCCCCCCATTTTGACTTGTCCCTACGCTTGAAGAGCCTGTGATGCTTCTTGTAAAATTTAAAAAAGGATTCACAGTTCTAATGTTATTTCTTATATTTCCAGTTTGAACCTTCCATTTATTCTCTATTACTAAGGGAATTTGAATGGAAATAGGATCCTTATCCTTTGGATTTCATCTGTTACTGCTGTTTGTCTACACATGATGTGATGATCTTAATTGTGGCATGATAATCATTTCCATGGCAATCTATTGAAATTTGTAAACAGAGGGTTATGACATCACTTGTAGACAGGCAGCATGAGTGGATGCAGTCTGTCAAACTGGGCTCCAATGTTCAAGCAGCTTTTCTTGGTAATAATGAAAGAGGGACAGATACAATACGTACAAAAATGTAACATATAGGCAGAATCACATGTAAATGTTATGTTTTTCCAGGTTTTGCCAGAGATGTCACTGGCCTTTTAAGAAACTATACAGATATCATGTTTATGAAATTATGCCTGCATTGTTTTCTGTATAACAAAGCATAAATGTTTCAATCTCTAGGGCCACTGAAGATTGGTTATGCAGCTGGGATTTCCAATTTTAGATTTTGCTGACCGTATTTAGAGCATAGCAACAAAGGCAATTCTCTATAAATTCTGCATCATTCTTAATGCACCTGTACTCAATGCAGATAACAGAACAAATAATTGTGTGCTACTAAATGTCTTGACTTTGCTATGTCATGATCAGAGATGCCAGCTGTAGCCTGCTCATTTCATGTATAGAAATATTCCGGGAGGGGGACATCCTTCATATTTGACACACTTCTAGAATGCTAAAATGTTAGTCCTTAAGCTTAAATCTCATGATTATACTGGTTTTAACATTAAAACCAATAGTGAAAAAACAGAATTTTCTTACTTGGCACCCTGTAAGTGGAACGAACTGACAAATGCTGCCACGGTTTGACACGATTCTGTTTATGGTGCATGTAATTTCTGTCATAGTTATTATGGAACTACTTTAGCTTGTGTGATTATTCATGTTATTATACTGACAGCCCTCCCCTTTTGCCTTCGAGGTACTCTTGTTAAACAAATACTTCATTAATTGTGTTTTATCCCTTGTAACAACAAAATCATATTGACTGTAACAAGTTAAAAATATGCAGACAGCAAAACCATGAGATGTTTCTGTATGACAGTTAACTGGGCAGTTAAATGTTTATTCTCTAGCGGATCCTTAAATTTCATTGTTGATTCCACCCCTCAAGCTCACTGTGTATTAGTACTGCAAAGACTACAACCTGTGAGTACTTTTATTTTTATGTTGATTGCGCACTTGTGCAAGAAACATATTGCGACAGCTTTCTCCACAAGCAGGTTGTGGAGGCACGGCACTGTTGTGGCTAAGGCCCCCCCAGCTTTTAAAGGCTTGTCCAGCGTCCCCCAATGCCATGGCATGCTGCTGCTGACACTAGTTCAGCCAGCGTGCCACCAACTTGAAAAAAATCAGCCGCTGCAATCAGGGGCTGCCTCGTCAGTGCAGCATAAGGCATTCGCTGCAATGAGGGCTGATCGTTCACAAACAATATTAACCCCCACCATGTTTGTTACCTATAGGGCCCCAATCCCCATCGGCTTCAGTGCCCCCATGTTTATGTTGCCGGGGAGCCCAGTCCCTGTCGGCAATATGTAACCCCCCTTATATTCTCTGCCGAAGGGTGCCCAATCCCGTCGGCATAATGTCACCCCACCCTTTTGTTGTGTGTGCAGACGGGGTGCCCAATCCTCATTGGCTACAGCTTGCCCCAAAAGGAAAACTCTAGTGGCACACTGGGAGCCTACCCCAACATGCCACATGCCCTGTAAAATAAAAAGCGGTCCCGTGATGTCTTTTTGTTTTCACCTGTAAAAGGAAACTGTCCCTGGAGGTCTCCCTACCCCCTCCATAAACCTGCACCCACCCACTGTCACGCTGCTCTCCCACACCTCCTCAACCCATACTTACCTCTGGAGCTCGGCGCGATGATCTCGTGGACTGGGAACACATCTGCACTCTTCAAAGCTGACCGTGAACTGAGGAAATGCCGGTAAGCTATATAATGGGATAAATGTTTTTTTTTCCAACTTTAATGCATATCTCAGTCATTTTTTGGAATTTTGGCACCAAATTTTCAACATGGGGTTTTTGGGACCCCTCCTCATGAATTCTGGAACTGTCATGGCGTTAATTGGCCCTGAAAGGTGATTTCGCAGTCACTGTGTGGAATCACCTTTTTGGGCTGATTAACAAAATGACAGTGCCAGTGTTCATGAGGTGAGCTCTCAAAAAGCCTATGTTGCAAATTTGGTGGAAAGAATCCAAAAAAATGACTGTTTTACTAGTGTGCATTGCGCGGTTGCTACGCACGCTCGTAACTTCGTAAATTTGCAATATTTTGACTCCTGATTTTTAACATTGGCATTTTTTCACACCTCCTTGTGAACAGTACAGCTGTCATTGTTCACATCCTGGCCGAAATGTGTTTTCGCACTTCTGGCGCAGAAGAGCGTGTTCACTGTGGGAAATTAGTTTTTGGGACAGAGTAAGAAAATGACAATGACACTGTTCATGAGTAGAGGTCCTAAAATTCCTCTATTGAAAATTTGGTGACGATACTCCATACAATGACTGTGTTACGAGCGTGTGTTGCGCAGTTTGCATGCACGCTCGTAACATCGCGAATCTGTAATATTTTCACTCCAGATTTTCAACATTGCCATTTTCCCACACCTACTTATGAACAGTACAGTTATCATTTTTCCCATCCTGGCCAAAATGTGTTTTCACACTTCCAGCGCAGAATAGAGCAGTCGCTGTGGGAAATCACTGTTTGGGACAGATTAAGAAAATGACAGTGTTACTGTTCATGAGCAGAGGTCCTAAAATGCCTATGTTGAAAATTTGGTGATGATAGCCCATCAAATGACTGTGTTACAAGTGTGCATTGTGCACTTTCCACATACCCTTGTAACTTCGCAGATTTGTAATATTGTCATGCCAGATTTTCAACACTGGCATTTTTTCACACCTCCTTATGAGCAGTACAGCTGTCATTTTTCACATCCTGACCAAAATGTGTTTTCACAGTTCCGGCGCAGAATAACGTGGTCACTGTGGGAAATCAGTGTTCGGGACAGATTAAGAAAATGGCAGTGGCACTGTTCATGAGCAGAGGTCCTAAAATCCCTACGTTGAAAATTTGGTGATGAAACTCCATAACATGACTGCGTTACAAGCATGCATTTAACTGTTTCCACGCACCCTTGTAACTTTACAAATTTATATTTTCACGCCACATTTTCAACAGTGGCATTTTTTCACACCTCCTTATGAACAGTACAGCTGTCATTTTTCACATCCTGGCTAAAATATGTTTTTGTACTCCTGCCGGAGAATAGCACAGTCGCTGTGGGAAATCAGTGTTTGACACAGAATAAGATCGAGCGAGTGAGAGGAGGGGAGTGCTCCCTCTGTCTGGACTGCTGCGGATTTGTTTGTGGGCAGAAAAAGGCCTCAACGCAAGAGTCCAGTACAAAAGGGCAGCCTGCAGCACTGGGAGAAACAGAACGAGAGAGTGAGTGAGGTGGGGGACTGAGTGAGCTCAACAGAGCTCTATCAGGACTGCTGTGGATTTCTTTGTGGGCAGAAAAAGGCGTCAATGCAGGCAGAAGCCCCGTACAAAAGGGCAGCTTGCAGCACCAGGACAAACAGAATGAGCACGTGAGAGAGGGAGACTGAGCGACCTCAACGGAGCTCTGTCGGGACAGCTGCATATTTCTTTGTGGACAGACAAAGGTGCCAGTGCAGCCAGGAGCCCCATACAAAAGCGCAGTCTGCAGTGCCAAGAGAAACAGAATGAGCAAGTGACAGAGTGGTAGTGAGCGAGCTCAACGGAGCTCTATTCTGACTGCTGCAGATTTCTTTGTGGGCAAAAAAAAGGGCAACACAGGCAGGAGCCCAGTACAAAAGGCCAGCTTGTAGCGCTGGCAGAATGAGTGAGTGAGAGAGGGGGAGTGAGCGAGCTCAATGGAGCTGTGTTGGGACTGCTTCAGATTTCTTTGTGGCCAGAAAGAGCCGCCAACGCAGGTAGGAGCCCAGTACAAAAGGGCAGCCTGCAGCGATGCGAGACAGAATGAGCGAGTGAGGGAGGGGGAGTGAGTGAGCTCAATGGAGCTCTGTTGGGACTGCTGCAGATTTGTCTATGGGCAGAAATGCATGCAGGGGCCCAGTACAAAAGGCAGTCTGCAGTGGCGGGAAAACCAGAATGAGTGAGTGAGAGAGGGGGAGTGAGCGAGCTCAACGGAGTTCTGTTGTAACTGCTGCAGATTTCTTTGTGGGCAGAAGAAGGTGGCAACGGAGGCAGGAGCCCAGTAGAAAAGGGCAGCCTGCAGCGCCGACAGAAACAGAATGAGCAAGTGGGAGAAGGGCAGTGAGCGAGCTCAGCGGAACTTTGTCAGGATTGCTGCAGATTTCTTTGTGGGCAGAAAAAGGTGCCAACAGAGGCAGGAGCCCAGTACAAAAGGGCAGCCTGCAGCGCCACGAGAAACAGAATGAGTGAGTGAGACAGGGGGACTGAGCGACCTCAACGGAGTTCTGTCGGGACAGCTGCGGATTTCTTTGTGGGCAGAAAAAGGCGCCAATGCAGGCAGGAGCCCAGTACAAAAGGGCAGCCTGCAGCTCCAGGAGAAACACAATGAGCGAGTGAGACAGGGGGAGTGAGTGAGCTCAACGGAGATCTATTGTGACTGCTGTTGATTTCTTTGTTGGCAGAATATGGCGGCAATGCAGGCAAGAGCCCAGTACAAAAGGCCAGCCTGCAGCGCCGGAAGAAACAGAATGAGTGAGTGAGAGAGGAAGAGTGAGCAGGCTGAACAGACCTGTGTCAGGACAGCTGCCTATTTCTTTATGGGCAGAAAAAGCCACCAACAGAGGCAGGAGCCCAGTACAAAAGGGCAGCCTGCAGCACCAGGAGAAACACAATGAGCGTGTGAGAGAGGGGGAGTGAGCCACCTCAACGGAACTCTGTCGGGACAGCTGCGGATTTCTTAGTGGGCAGAAAAAGCTGCCAATGCAGACAGGAGCCCAGTATGAAAGAGCAGGCTGCAGCACCAGGAGAAACAGACTGAGCGACTGACAGAGGGCCATTGAGCGAGCTCAACAGACCAACACAATCAACATTCGGCATTGACAAATGTTTGTTTTATTTGGGGGCAAGTAACTTAAATGGAGAAGGCATGTGTGCAGGGTCCCTCAAATTTTAAAAGCCTCAGGAAAGATTTTTCAAATGAGGTTTTGAGCTTACATGTCAGCATCGGCAGCCTTGAAATATAAATATCAAACCATCCATAAATGAAATCAAAGTCGCAGCCATTTCATGGAATCTTGAGATGGAAGGGGACTACACTGAGGGGCAAGCTGTGCTTAACAACATGCAGCTTGCTCCTCGGTGACATCACTTTCTGCTTCAACAGTCCATGAAATGGATGCGGATTCAGTTTACTGATAACTTAAGATGTGTTTACACGGTGGTATTTGGACCGCAGCAACCCGAGCGCTTGGGTTGCTGCGGTACAAATGCTGCCATGTGGACACTTAATGAATTTTGGTAAGCCAGTCCCTGATGCACTCCATGGTCCCAGAAAGTCAGGGAATGTGTTCAGGAGCTAGCAGTTTAAGCAGCCGTGTGGACAGGCTGCATCACTCACTCTCATGCACCAGACCCTGAGGGCATCTTTTCCCTTTTAGTAGCAGATCGCCCATTGACTCGCAGCCCCTCTCCAGCATGTCTTGCACTGGCGCTGAGAGGGGCTGTGTAGACGCAGACACTGGGGTGCAGGGTAGGAGGAAGTAGGTTGTTGGTTAACTAGGATCTGCAGCTTATCCATTAGGTAGGGAAATGGACAGACTAGGTGGGCCAAGTGGTCCTTATCTGCCATCAAATTGTGTTTCTATGTTAATATGTCTTTTGCGTTGGGGCAGGGTTGCAACACTCTGCAGAAGGAATGAAGTCAGCCATGTAAACATGGCTTTAGAGCTGTTCTTTGCTCCAGTTGGGGGACAGAACAGCAAGATGGTGCTTAGCTGTTCCACCCACATTTGTGGCTCTCCTGTCTAACTATGATTTGACTTTTTGGCTTGTATTTTTATTATTGAAAATGGAGTTCAAGTTGATTTTTTTCACTAGTTTGCTGAGCTGTTTTGAGCTATTTATACTGCATATTTTCTGCCTTGTAGAGATGCCAGGTGATTTTGTGCTGTGTTCCTGGGTCGGAGTCATCCCGAGAATTTCCCCATGCTAGATGAGGTCTTGTGAGGAGGGGCGTGACCCTGCCCAGTTGTTTGGCTGGAGTTGGGGTTGGCCTTGTTGGGTGAGAGTTCTGTGTGTGTGGCAGCCGTATGTTTAGTGGAGTCTGTAGGAGGGAGCAGTGCTCCTAGTATGGAGTCTCTGTGGACATTAGCTCTGTATTTTGTTGAAAAAGAGCCTGAGTATCACAGCGTCTCTGAGTCATCAGTGAATCGAGGTCCAGAGAGACAGTGAAGTAGAGGGCTTGGCCATAGTAGGCTTTAGAGGACAATGCCAAGGAAAAGGCTGAATGAGGAATCTGGCTGCACTGTGTGTGCTGATGTGCATTTTGTGCCCTTAGAAAAGGTATGCCAGTATTACATAGGGATCAGGGGCTTTGTTTTAATATGCTCCCAAAAAAGAAAATACTTCACTCAGTAGGGTAATTTTTCTCTCTGTCTCTTGGGTCAGATCAGAGATGTCAAGATTTGGAGTTTGTGAACATGGTAGAGAGCCTGGGTAAGCTCCCTGAGCTAAGTTGGTCGATGAGAAGATTCACACCTGAGGACAACATTGGTGGAGAAGGCAACTGCACTATATGTGCTGATATGCATGTTTCACCTTTTAAAATGATGAGAGAAAACTTGATAAGCCCAGAGGTTGGATAATGGAGGATGATGGAGCATGTGTCCCTTGAGAAGATGCGGAGCTCCTGCAGGAATGGTACATTGAAAATTCCTCCTGGGAAAAGTGGTCTGGAGAAATGGAAGCATGGTCAACAAAATGAATGGACTCCCAGTGGATAAGAACGGAGCAAAGGTGAGCCAATATGAGTAAGCAGCTACTATTGCCCACCTTGATGCATTACGGATGACTCGAGGAGAATGGCCAAAGGTAGTTCCCTGTTTAGAGGTGCTGATCCTTTTATTGTTTAGACTTGGCAGCACAATTCATGGAGCTTCTTAACTATCTGTTATCTTTTCAAAGGCCTATTAATGGAAAGATAGTACCTATTGGAGTGTAAACTAATACCCCCAAATATTTAGCTGTTTCATGACTCACATGACTAGAGGAATTATTGGCCTGTACGTGGAGGAATGGTCCATAGTGGAATGCTATTTTATTATACACATGGTGCTCAATTCTCAAAGGCCAGAGATTGATGCAAGGTGCCTGTGCCAAACATAAATGGCGAAAGTAGCACCTTGCATCAATAACTGCCACTGAGTTATTCACAAAAGCAGCCTGTGTCAGCCACAGGCTACCTGCCCCAAATGGGGCTTCCACCAACCATGCGCCCAGAAATGGGCTGTGACACGGCACTAGGGGGCATGTGGCAGATGCAAGCTGCCACATCCCCCCTAAATGGGATTCTCAGAGCTCTCCCAGAAGGAGAAATTCTAAGTACCCTTGTGAGAGTTGCCTGTTTGCGCAATGTGCTATGGCCCCCAATTCCTGATGATGCCTGTATTATTAAATTATAGTATAAATCTTGCCCGGGTGGACTAACGGTCCCCCCTCCCCGATCCCCAATGATGCACATAGTATGATGGGCTAGGAATCCCCCCTCTGCAATCCTCAATGTTGCCTATATTATTAAATTATAATATTACCCCTGCCCCAGTGGTCTAGCAGTCCCCCCTCCCCGATCCCCATTGATGACCATATTGGTAATTTATAATATATCCCTTCCCTGGTGGTCTAGCAGTCCCCCCTCCCTGATCCCGATGTTGCCCTTCTACAGTAATATATCCCCCTGCTCTGGAGCTATAGTGGCCTCCCACCCCACCCACCCCAGCAGGTAGTGCCCACCACCCCATCCCCCCATCCTGAATCAGAGCCAGCGACCAGCACAGCCCACCTCACACCTCCATCGCTGGCTGCTGACTGAACTGTCAATGTGCACATGCTGTACAGTGTATGCACTCATTGATTCATCAATGAGCATGTGCACTTTACAGTACGCACTCACTGACTGTTCAGTCGGCGGCCAATCGCAGAGGTGTGAGGTGGTCGGTGCTGGTCACTGGCTCTACCTGCTGCAGTGGGGGGTTGGAGGCCACTATACCACCAGGGCAGGGGGATATTTTAAGTATTATTACTGTAGTATGAGCAACATCAGGAAGGGGTGACTGCTAGACCACTGCTAGACCACCAGGGCAGGGGATATATTATAATTTACCAATGCGGTCATCATCGGAGATCAGGGAGAGGGGACCACTAGGGCAGGGGATATATTATAATTTCCTAATACGGTCATCATCAGCAATTAGGGAGGGGGACCACTAAACCACCAGGGCAGGGGTAATATAATAATATAATAATATGGGCATCATCAGGGATTGGGGAGGGGGATCGCTAGACCACCAGGGTCTAGAGCGGCACACGGCTGCCCTGTGGCTTGTGGCAAACACTCTCAGTGTGCCGTCTGTTTGGCGCCCGGCCACGATTGCTGCAAGCTACAGGACTTTGCCATCAGGACCCTGCTGGATAGAGAATTGGGTGCAGGGTCTCTGGCGCACCAGGCATTGACGCAAGCTGGCTTTGGTGGCAACTTGCTTCAATCTTAGTGCTATTTGAGAATCGAGACCATGGATTTTTGTTGCATGGTTTCAGGCCACGGGCCTCAAACAAGATGAACTATTGGTCTTGCTGCCATATGTAGTTTTAAGTCACCCCCCTGTAAATGAGTATTCGGACATGCATTTTACTGGGACATCTGAATTATATGCCTTGTAAATTCTTTCCTTATACATTTAAAGCAAAGGGAAAGTCTTGAAGCTTTTAAAGCTCAAAATTTATTTTTTTGAATTGGTTATATGTCTTTTGACTGCATTTTTTGCAAAGATATATTAATGTCCTGGTCATTGCTAAAGGTTTTTCTGTATTTATCTTATTTATGTAAATACTTATTATTGAATTAATGCTAAGGCCTTTTGTAAGGACTGTTGTTACTGTCTTGTTATGTAACTGCTATGTAGTATGTGTAGGGTCACTATGGACACTAATTAGTCATTAACTTATGTTTATCCAAGTCCTTCTGTGTGTTGGGGTGAATGCATGTAATGCATCCAATAAGGGAGATTAGGACTCTAAATTTTCATAATTTATATCATAATTAAAACTGTTATAATAAAGCCATTATAAATAATAGGTACAAAGTAGGGAATAAACTGGAAAATTCAGTGGTTCATGTTAGGTAGTTTCAGGTACTATAGTCACTATATTTACCTTATTATTTAATCAGAGAAACAAAAAGAGATCTAGAAATATCTTGGTAAATTTTGTCCTTAAATAGTCATATCTATTGGTCAGTGATTTAAAGAGGACAGAAAATAATTTATAATTGGCAGCTGTTTATAGTGTTCCTATTTTCAGAAATTATATTCATACCTTTTATATAACTGTACTTGAAAACAAAGTGCTGTGAAAAACTGTATTTGGCATAGTTTGTTTTTATGGGCAGGATTCTTCTACAGTTCTCTTCCCGGAACCAGTGATCTAGAGTTGTAGCTATGTCATGATTTGTGTACAGAACTATAATCAGGATTCTGACAGGTCACCAGCTTATGATTAGCATCGTGTACACAAGCCGTGGCATATACAACAGTAAAACTCTAAATTACTGGTTCCATGAAAATAACTGTGCAGAATGTTGTCCATAAAAAGAAAGCAGCACAAAACAGCATTTCACATTAATGCTTATTCAGGAATAGTTAAATATGGATTATTTGGAGGTATGAATTTCATTTCTGTCAATATTTATTTATTTATTTATTTAAGAGTTTAACCAGGAGGGCATACTAAGCAGAGTACTGCTCGATCCCAGCTCCATCCTGGGGACAGTACAATAAAATGGTAGTACAACAAAGAAAATACAGCAATGGTCAGGATCAGCAAGTCAGTACACAGGCAGCAGGGCAATCAGGATAACGACAGGGTTTGGAAACAATATGTAGGCACCAATTAAGCAATCGAAACAATGGCACATTTATACAGAAATGGAGAGGTACCAGAAATTAGCAAACAAAATAATGATACATAGTTACAGAAAAGGTGAGGCACAAGTCAGGTACTTTACTAATCGTTGGTGCAATACAAAGTAGTGCAAAGCAAATACAAGGGGAGAGATTGGGAGAACATGAATATGAACATTGCTAACTTCTGTCAATGAACACAAATTTCTTGTCCCCTCTAATCATTTGTAAGGAGCTGTATCTGAGGACTTGGGACGAGCAGCTCTGGAGGATGGAGGGATTTCTATTTAGGGGACATTTTTTATTGGGGTGTTAGAGTTTGATGTTTGTGAAGGTGTATCTTGGCTGTCTATTTGGTCTTTGTTGGTGGCCCCTTGTGGTGAGTTAAAAACTTAATTTGTATCTCAGCGCATCCTGGCAGGCTACTAACAGGAAGTGAAATAGGAGCAGTATGCAAATCATTATATGTGCGAGCTTGACAATCAGTGTGCCCTATTTACTTGAAACCCTTGCACTGTGACATTAATCTTAACAGAACGTTTTCATTTGTTATGTATGTGTGTGTATATCTATCTGAACACACACACACACACACACACACACACACACATATGTTGGCTTAAGTTTGTTTGGGTAATTTCGTCTGAAGGGGTTGGTTCCACTGTTGTGCAGGTTATTACGGGTTGTTACCTGCACATGAAGTAGACTCTGGACTTAATGTGGAGCACGGGAGCTGTAGGTTGTAGATGAGTACTAGCCAGCCTGGGAAGCTCACTTATGGGCTGGTGGATGGCCCAGGATCCCTACACTGGTACTGGGGACTGTTCCCTGTTGGGGGTACTAACTGGATGAAGTCAGTATGTCCATCAGGGAATTCTCCTCTCTTTCCTCTCTTGAGCATAGACATCTATAGCTAAATATTGGTGTAAATGGGAAAATATATTTCATATTAGAAATGAAATTTATATTGCAATGTTCCCATTGGCCTGTGTAGATGATCGTGCATGGTAGCACAGTGTGCACTTGGGGTTGATTTATTACTGGTATGTTATGTGTTGTATTAAATATATCCTGTAGGTGTACTGTATATTTTGTAACTTGTCACATATTAATTTTCACGCATTTATATTAATATTTTGTAATATTTGTAATATTGTAATGACCTATAGTCAAATAAATAAGCCTTGAACCTGAGCCTGTAGAAGATTTAAATATTTATGTTCCCGGGCTGCCGATGCCTACAGGTAAGCCGAGTACCTTGTATGAACGATCTTTTCATGGGCATTCAGAATTCGGGATCTGACACACTTATCTTACCAGACAGAAACATTCTGATGAAGATGTCACTTTGATGTTGAAACATCAGTCACTTGAGATCTCAGGCTTGTTCTTTCAAGATGATCGGTGGGTATTTGAAACGCTTTGTTCTTTTTAACCACAATTTTGACTGCTTTTGCATGTGGATTACAAGTGATGATTTGGATTAGCTACGAGCCTGAGATTTTTACTGTATGTTGCTGCTTACTTCTAAAAGTGTCTGATTAAAGAATATGGTAACAGAACAAACATTGGTGTGGTAAGCTGTTTTTGAATGCTGACCATTTACCACTATGGCGGTTGTGTGAATTGACTGTTATCTTCCCCTTCTAGGATAGACTAACATTGTAGAGAGTTCTTTTGAAAATGGACCAGTGGCAGTATTTAGTGCTATTATCTTAAAGGCCATGGCTCAGAAGTAGACTTAGACATCCCCACCAGGGTCTGGGCCATTGGTAGCGGTGCATGTTGCAGAGGAGACAAGCTCCATTTTCTGTGCAAGAAGTTGGCGATTAAAAATTTCATTGGGGGCCACCACAGAGGAACATTGACATTGAATGTCAAGGCTGCCTCTTTCTCTCTTTCCATACCACTGCCACTGTCACCTCAAGTGGAAGATAAGTATCTGCACTGCAGATGGAAAAATAGAATATCAAGAGGGAGATTAATGAAAATGCAGGAATGAAAATATAATGTCTTACTGATCAGTCTATGCAGTATATTCACCAGACAGACACATTTCATGGGTACACTACAAAACAAAAATCAGTTCTGGGCAAAAAACAAAAAGAATGTTCTCTGCTTCTACTTTCAGCCAGATGTTGGAACTTTTGGAATCCCTGTCCCTTAAAAAATGTTCAACTGGATCTCTCTTTGATGGAGTGTGAATATTTTAAACTCATAGGGAACTGTGGTATTTGAATTTATTTTGTATTTATGTAACACACTGACTAGGAAAGTAACAGATTTGACATCGGCTGTACATTGTTAAATCAGGAATCAATGGATTGTGCATGATGCCACAGGCAGAAAGCAATAACAAGCCAACCATATCTAATACCATACAAATTGCAAACATAATTTTTTGACCTGTTAAAGACCTGCTACTTAACAATTCTAAATCAGAGTACCAATGGTACAGAAAGATGTCAAGCTGAAGTAAACAAAAGGAGCAGAATCCCACTGGTTTGTGTAAAACCATCTAAACCAACCACTTGAAAATAAGATAATATCTGATAGCATCTTTATCATCACTAGATGGCCTAGGTTACTCAGTATGAATTTGGATAAATCTAGGATGCAACCCTATTTCATAATTCTAATCTTAACATAGCTAATCAGAGGATTACAAAAACTGAGTTGATAAATAAAGGTGTGCTAACAATAAGAGACATAATGAAAAATGATGGATGTGTCCAGTTTCAGGATTCTGTAAATTATAAGGCGATTATAAGGCACTGGAAAGTGCAGACTTAGAGTTTTATGATCAGCTTAAAGAACTGGTATCAAAGTTATTTAGTGAAACATGAACCCCAGTTTCTTAACACTAACAACAACAGCAAAACTTTTCTTGCCTGCTTACAGTTCCACCCCTGCATATCAAAGTGTTATGACTTACTGCTTGAAGCTACAAGTGGTTCTGATGAAGAGATTTTCAGGTGGTGGTCACGGGCCTTGGACAGAGATCTAGACAACTGGAACTGGCAACAAAATTTAGTGTCAATCTACCAAGGCTTTTAAAACTAAATATGAAGTTGGTCCAATTTAAATCTTTACACAGCTTGTACTACATCCACAAGCAAATGAACAAGATGGGGTTCAGAAACACATCCAGCTCTGGCGGATGTGGGGAGGATGATTGTGATGTAATTGATATGTTCTGGGGATGTCAAAAAGTGTAGAGATTATGGATGGATTTTAACAACCTGTTAAACCCCATCTCTTGTGTACAGAACAGTATAAATCTTGAAACTTGCCTTATAGGCTACTTTAATGAAATCAAACTTTGGTCTGAAGATCAGAAACACACTGTTTCCCTGACCTCCGCCTCGGTTAAAAATACCATTTTAAAAACCTGGACTGATGACAGGGTCCTCAGTACTGATGAATGGAAAAGAGATTGCTTAGAAGTGCTTAAGCAGAAAGGTTAGCACACTTACTGGTGGGACAAAAATACAGGTATGGTTTCTTATCCAAATGGAAGTCCATTTATAATGTTTCCATTGCATAAACTTACTACTGTTTTACAGAACACATGCAATTGACCTACTCTTCTCTTGTGTCCCATCTTCTAGTCCTTCATATCGTCTCCTTTCTAAATCTTGTTTTTTCTTTTTTCCCCCTCTTCTTTAAATATAGATCTTCTCACCACAAGATCAGGAGAAATTATTAGTAAATAGTAACGGTATTATCGTAACTTATTGTTTGTTTACATAGCATGATTTAGTTTATGAAATGTTTATATGTTAGAGTAAGATTTATGTACTTAATAGTATAGAAATTAACAGATTGGTTGCTAGTTTATTGTATTACTTAATCTTTTCACATGTATGTTGATTGTTGTATGATGTTCTTTTTTGAGTTTTAATAACATTTATTGACAAAAAAAAGAATCCCACTAGAAATGAGATGTGGCTTCTCAGCTATGCTATGATGTGTAAATAAATTGGCTGTAAAGCACCTTGGAATGCAGTGCATGAACAGTACTACATAAATGTTAGTTATACAGTACATTTTCAGCCAAGGTACTACCAGTAGAGAATCAAAGTACCATTCAATATGCCAAAGACCAGGTCTGTGCAGATCACATTATAGTCAGGCCTTGCACACTACAAAAGTTCACATCTTAAGTTTCAATATAGGGATGCAGTCTGGCAACTGCATAAACAGCCGCTAACTACAGAGTGACATCTTGGAATCCAGGGCCAGACTTTTATGAGAAGTATTCCCAATGTAGCCCACCTCTCCCCGGTGTATAGGGCTATGGTGATGGTAAATGTCCATGGGGAAGGGCAGCCACAGCAGATACTGCACCAGATGGCTTACATTCTTCAGGTCCCTCATGAAGTGAGGTGCGGCTGGCCTCCCAACGTTGGGCTGGAAGAAAGTTTTTGGTTAGTGACAGGAACAGTCATTGCAAAGAACTGAGAGATTGCAGGTGCGAGGAAAACAGTGGGATCCCATTTAATAACATATTAACTCCACTCCACAGAGCAGTGAATTTATCACAGTTCAGGGGATAAAACACATCACGCTAGACCAACATGGGCACATAACTGCAAGAGTTCATAATGTCCCATTTGCACCCTGTTCATTCCACGGGGCATGATCCAGATGACCCAGTTAAGTTTGGCAGCTCAGTTCATCCAAGAACAACAATAATGATCTTGCAGGACTACTACTTCTCCCAGTCCCACAAGACTCGCACTCTCCCCTGCAGCCTGAAACAGGCTAGCCTCTCATCTTGGGGCAGCTGTCCCCTTATCCCAACAGCTAGCATGACCTTCGGGGCTAGGGACGTGTCAGCCTCTTAACACGGTACTGCTATGCCAACCTCCAATGGCTCTAGATTTATGGATTCCCTCCTGGGCGATGGTTCCATGAAAGTTCAGGTGGCACATCCCCATGGATGTTTCAACCAAGGCATTCACTCTCAAATGCTACTCCCTTATCTTTGGCATTTCTTTTCGCTGTGCCTCGAGCCTTGGCTCCTACACTCCCTCCTGTCACTGGACCTGTCACTTGTCTCATGGGGGGTGATGGTCTTTCTTCCTAACCATAGCCGGTGGTGCCCGTCCAATGGCCGCTGCCACGTCCAGAGCTGGGTTGATTTCTTTCTCAACTATCCCTGAGAAAACTACCAAAATGGTACCTCAAGTGGGCAATCTGTCCCACTCACCCCTCAGTGATCCCCTTCCTCTCTTTGTGCGCTCCCTTAAAATGTCAGACCCACCATCAGGGTACTCCCATACTGCCAGCAGTTCCCTTGGGAGGTGACAGTATTAACCCCATAGGGCCTGGGTCAAAATAACTCAAAACAGTTGTCCCAAAATATGCACATCCTAATGCACTATAAATGATGCCCCGATCCCCAGGTGGGCATAACTCTCCCCCTGTTAAAAGCTCAATGCCCTCGGTGAGCTCTGGAGCACCACCAGCCACCCCCACCAGGGCCCGAACAGGCAGGGTATGCGCACTCCCCTCTGCCAAACCCTGGGAGAGCTTCAGGCTGCTTCACCATGAAGGTGGACCTAATGAACTACATACTAGGGCCCCCATACCAGCTCAGCTCCCTCACACACCTGAGCTCTTTACCTCGGCCACCCACCTGGCTCCCTTGGATGGATTGCCTACATCCCAAGGGGTGGCATCCCAGACCTAACACTGGCCTAAACTAACCTAACTGTAGCCCAAATGCTGCCACCTATTTAGCATGGGCTCTCAAAATCCTGACCCCCCACAGACTGTTACTTAGACACAGTAACAGTTGTCATAGCAGTAATTGCCAAATGGGGCAGGTACACAGTGGCACTACTTATCCTAGACATTTAACATACTGCAACACTGATGCATTGAGTACAACAGCAACTGAGTAACAACAATTATAATAAGTATTTGAAACAACAGCATCAACATGATAGCTTATAACAGTAGGCAGTAATCAGGCTAACAAGCTGTTATAGACAGTCCCCACAGTCTTTGATTCAAACTATAACAGAAAAAAAGTCTAACAAGGGGTTAGCCTCACCCATTTTAAATGTCCTCCAAGGGTGGAGGTGTCTGGCATCACAATTCTTCAGGGAACTGAGTGTAATCACCTCACCATCTGCCAAAATAGTAGTGGGGTTGTGGTTTAGTGCAAGGCCAATCATATGAGTTGGTTGCCCCCACACAATACTTTGTGCGGTTAACGTCCAGATCTTGCAGCAAAGCATAGTTCTTACACAAAGTGAGTCCCTCATAAGCACTTCTGGTGTAAATACCCATGGCCACATGCTGTGCTTCTTGCAGATGAACAGTGGGACTGCACAAACTCAGATTACATTTCTGACAGAGCTTCCCAAGAATGGAACAGAACACCCAGTCCTTTCTTCTCTCCTCGATGACATCCCATACCCACTTAGGCAGATGGGGTAGTCATACTGAGAATATTCCTGACAAATAGGCTCCACACAATCCTCTCAGCCAGCAACCACTCTGGCAGGCTGCGGATGGTCGTTCTTTGAGACTGTCCCTCTGGGAGCCACACACCATCCTTATATTCCTATTCTTGCCATTGTTGATCTTCAACGTGTCCACAGCTATCCCTAGGCCAAGGCCAGGGTGCACCAGATGTCAAGGGGTCATGGGGTGGTGATATGACCACAGTCACATAGGGGGATGCAGGATCCTTCTCCGACACTACCTCCCACTGATCTTCCCCCTCACTCTCCATCCAGCATTCTGCTTCTCTGATCTCAATTACCTGGGCGGATGATCTCAGACTGTTCCTTCAATGGATTCTGCTGAGGGTACGAACCTGATGGCTGGCTACCTGTGATGTCTCAGCGGTCTCACCCATGGGCACAGACCTTGAGGCTGCAACAGTCTCTGGCAATTCTGCCTGGCATGTCTCACACTTCGGTCCAACTGCCCAAAATCTAATGGGTTCAACAACTTGGGCTGGTGTTCTTTTTTTGCAGAGCTGACCGGCTATGTACTTGACCGCTGCTTGAAACTTTGCTGCTCCCAGAACTCTCATGGGGGGTGTACTTCTTCTCTCCAGATATCGTGGGATTAGGCTCACCTTTGGAGTCTACACAAGAAGTGAGGTCCTCCCATCCTCCCAAACTTATGTCCTCCGAGGTCAGGGAGGTGGCTGATTGGCTGAGACCAAAACCGGACCTTCGGGATAACAGTTGTCTGTGGGCTGATGGACTAGTACCATGAGAGGCAGTACATACAGGGAGCAGCTCCACTCCAGGACCCTTATGATGGCAAAGGCCACACGCTGTCGACACAGTTGATTTTCCAACCAGCTCCCACATCCACTTGAACATTTCCGATGGCATGGTAACATCAGAGGTTGAAGGTGCGTGTGTCATTTTCCCAAACAGACAAAGTCACACAGTCCCAAATGCAAAACTGATGCAGTGTTAGCCAAAACAAATACAATCACTCTCTCTCACTGTGGTCTATTGTCCAACGCACATGCACTAGGTGTCAGAAATCATGAACTCCTCCCAAACAAGTCCAATCAGCTTAATCACAAGGTTTGCCCCAGTCCATTTGCATAGGTCTCACATGAGCCAAGAATGAGACTTTCTCCAGCAGACCCTCAGGTGCACACATTCCACCGAAAGATGCCAATTCTCTCAGCTCTCCAGCACCATATTGATTGTGTTTCTGTCCTGTGCAAAAACATCCAACAGCTTCACCCAGCACCATTCTCTGGGTCCAGCCATGTCACAGGCACCCCCAAAACATCCTAGAATGAGCCCCCACTTTTAGCCCACCACTCCCTAGTGTCCAGGGGTATGATGCTGGTAAATGTCCATGGGGAGGGGCAGCCACAGCAGAAACTAAACCAGATGGCTTACGTTCTCCGGGTCTCTCATGAAGTGAGGTGCAGCTAGCCTCCCAGTGTTGGGCTAGAAGAAAAGAAACAGTGTTTGCAAAGAACTGAGACAACATTGCAGCTGCAAGGAAAACAGTGGAATCCTTTTTACTAACATATAAAATCCACTCCAGGGAGCTGTGAGTAAACCACAGTTCGGGGGGGGGGGGACACATCACACTGGACCAATATGGTCACGTAAGTACAAGAGTCCTAATGTCCCAATCGCACACTGTCCATTCCACGGGGCTGATCCAAATGACCCCTTTAAGTTAGGCAGCTCAGTTCATCCAAGAACAACAATAATGATCCTGTGGAACTACATCTTCTCCCAGTTCTACATGACTCACACTGTCTCTCTCTTGCAGCTTGGAACAGGCAAGCCTCTCACTTCGGGGCAGCTATGCCCTTATCCCAACAGCTAACATGACCTTTGGGGCTAGGGACATGTCAGCCTCTTACCACGGGGCTTCTGTTCCCTTCTCCCAATGGCTCCATATTCACAGACTCCCTCCTGGGCAATGGTCCCATGAAAGTTCAGGTGGCATGTCCCCAAGGATGTCCCAACAAAGGCACTCACTCTCAAATTCTACTCCCTTATCTTCAGCGCTTCCTTTCACTCTGCCTTGAACCTTGGCTCAACCATCCCTCCTGCCACTTGGCCTCTCATTTCTCTCATGAAGGGTGATGGTCTTTCTCCTTCCCCATAGCCAGGGGAGCCCTTCCAATGGCTGCCACCATGTCCAGAGCCAGGCTGATTTCTTTCTCCACTCTCCCTGAGAAAACTACCAAAACAGCACCTTGAATGGGCAATCCGTCCCTCTCACCCCGTGGCAATCCCCTTCCTCTCTTCGTGTTCTCCCTTAAAAAGCCAGGCCCACCCCAGGGTCCTCCCGTGCACCCAGCAGTCCCCCAGGGTGGTGACAATATTAACTCCATAGGGCCTGGATTGAAATAACCCAAAATATTTGTCCCATAAGATGCGCATCCAGATGCACTATACACAATGCCTCAATCCCGGGGGTCACCAAATTGCTGGTAATTGCTTTTCAACAGAAGATGAGTTTCTTCAGCTATCAAAGAGTAGATAGACTGATGAACGCGACAAACTAACTCACACCTGCACCTTATATGCCCAGACTAAATGGTTCTCACTTCAGGATAGGACAAAGTTCCAAACATGCCTCTTTGGCAAAAAAGCACTGTTGGGCCTCACACCAGTGGGAATCTCATTTGTCTACTTCCAAACCACCATGCCACTAGAATTTTATCAGAAATGCCTTAGCTATGCCATATCACAGAACAACCCAAGCCTCATGCTCTTTTGCCATTACGGCACCAAAGTGGTTAAATGAATTACCAAATACTCTATTAAACATTCTTAAATTAGAACAATTTAGGAAAATACTAAAACAGGCACTCACCCCAACCACCAACTGTACCTGCCACTAAATCAACACCACAGGTGGTATATTCCACCTTTCCCACCACTAGGCAACACACCAGTTGCTGCTAAGTCCCCCCTTGTACCCCTAACCATCCGCATCATCCACACCAACTGTCACAAAAGCCGCTCTGACAATGCTACACGTATGCGCTCGTCTCTACTAATACATATTACATGTATCATGTGTTTTACTTTTGTAAAAACTTATATATTCTGAGTATTGCCATTTGTCAATGTTTTCTACCCAGTTTGGCAAAGTACATTTTTGTATATATACCATGTTATTATGTGTTAATGTCTGTTCTTTATGTAATACAACGTGTACATAGTCTCGCTAACCATTTGATGTGGAACCTTTGTAAATGAGCCTCACAAGCTCAAAAGTATTGTATCCGACATAATACATAACTAAAAAAAAGATACTTTTGAACTCCTCTCTTTTTATTGCTGCAGTGAGTAGAAACAGGGCCAGATTTACTGTTACACTAAGTAGCTTGTGCGTAGGGCCCTTGTTTTCTGGAGGTCCTGTTCTGAGCTGTTTGCACAAGCCAGCTACTAAGGGCTACAGTTCCATGTGGCAGTCATTTATAGGAGAATTTTTATTTTGCTTTCTGTGACCCAGAGGAGGACTGTGTCTTCAAATGTGTGTGTGTGTGTTGGTTGACCATCTGTGATGTCCCTGGGGTTGCGAGACTGGCTTGCATCCTCACACCCTTGGTGCACTCACTCTGTCAGTCTGTCTCACTATTAGCTATGCAAGTGTGCTCTTCTGCCAGCAGCATCAACTGAGGCTGCAAAAGTCAGTGTCTGTGCAGAGATAAGGGCAGGTGTCAGCTGTTTTGAATTTGGCTGCATTGCAGCAGTCACCTGAGACTCAGTCAGTCAAACTAAGTGTCTGCACGTGCAGTGTGTAGTTGAGCAGAGGCTGTAATCACATTGTTCTGGACCTAGGTCCATCTATGTGTTTCACACTGTCGCCAGCTGATACCTAGAGCTGGGTGGTCAGAGAAGAAGGAGCCAGAGTGAAGAGCGGTGAGCACGAGCATGAGGACTTGGAGAGTCGATGGGGGGTGGGTTGCCAATGCCATGCCTAACTGATGGCCTGCCGGTACTTCTAGCTTGAGGCTAGACTTTCTAGATGGTAGAGGGCTCAACAGCCTGTGAAAGATTATTTTATATATTTTTGTAATGTATCCTCCCCCCTCCAGAATTCGCATTATTCATAGTGTTAGTTGTCATGAACGTGTAAGTTTAAGAACACAGTTTAAATGTAACTTAGACAGTGCAGAGTCACACAATGTTCATATCTGCCAAGTTACTTAAAATGAATCCAGCATGGTAGTTTTACCTGCAGTACAAGCAAGAACACAGCTGATAACAGAGTAATGCAAGTGATGAGGTGTATTTTTAATTTAAGCATCACCGCATGTGCTCTGCTCAGTGTTACCACCTGCACAATTGGTACATTCATTTATTGTGTGACAGGCACACAGTCAAGCTGCTTACCATACAACTATGCATGGTGTTGTGTGGGAGGGAAATAGATGACATTTTTGGGTGTACTGAATACCCATCCACAACCTTGCCTCACTACTACCACTGACTGCTGTACAATACTCAGATGTACTGTTTTCTAGTGGCTTGTTTTAATTTAAAATCGAAAAGTGACTGTTTTCCCTAAGCTTAACTTCTGCTGTGAGAGAATGTGCTGTGGGTGGTGTGTGTGCGCGTGTGTGTGTGTGTGTGTGTCTCACTCTCCATCTGTCCGTGGTCCACTAAACTGCCTCCTCCTTATTTTGTTGTGTACAATATGTGGGCTCTGGCAAGTGGCATAGAATATGTGAAGCAAGTAAACAAAACAAATAATGAATATTCTGGTAAAATGGCTATCAAATACATACTGCTGTGGAAATGTGTATTCAGAATTTGGTGAGCCTGCATGTGGGATGTGACTTTTGTGTATGTGTTTATCAGTGGGGAGGAGAGAGTTAAACTATTAGCACTAGTATACAGTTTGCATTTGTGACACCCCTGTACAAAGGATTTAAGCTCTGATAGGATTGGGACGTGTCTGTCCACTGGTCAGAAGGACTTGCATTTGTGATTGTGAAACTTACTGGCTGATTGGTGTGCCACTGTGCTGTGCCTCTAATCGCAGTTTCAGTGATGACAGGAGCTATATATTGCATGGCACCGTAGGGGAAGCCCATGGTTACTGTTGTGCAAAGGGCCCATGGGCCCGTCGGCGCAGCGGTTGGATTTCGGCTTGTGCGGCCGGCGACCGGTTCGGGAACAGACCCGGTCGCCGGAGGGTCGGGCAGGTGGAGAAGGATCGAGCGTCCTATGGACTGCTCTCCTTCTCCGGAGGGAGGGCTGGGGTAGCAGTCGGAGCGAGGGGGACCCCTAGCGGAGGCTGGAGATCACCCACGCTGCCGTGCTTATGTCAGGGGGGAGGGGAGTGAGGCGGGGCGGACGCTTAGCATCATGGCACGTCCCCGCCTCCCTCGGGGGGTGGGGCAATCAAAAGGGGGGGTTAAACCCACGCCCAGCGTCTATATGACGCTCTACTCCAGGACGCCCTGATTGGCCACCGGAGCCGTTCCCCGACCAGATACTGGTTCCGCGGTCCGATACGGGTCGGAACCGCGGCCCCACTCTCTGGGGGGGAAGCCAGGGATGACTGGGGAGTCGGCATATATCCGGTGGCCGGGGGTCCTGGAGTCCGTGACCAGGGCTGAGGACGGACGAGGGGCGTGAAATAAAGAAGCAAAATAAAAAAAGAAAAAAAAAAGGGCCCATGACCGTGTAAATCCAGCCCTGAGTAGAAAGAGGTAAAATAATTTAAATGCTAATAAGAAAGAGGAACATTATATAGAATACATAAATGATACACGGTAGCAGATACTTTCCAATTTGCGTGATTTCTGTAAGCACACATATGGTCAAAAGCTTCAAACACAGCAAAACGCATCTTGGGTATGAAAATCCATGTATGTTTGTTCTGGGGGGGCACGCTAAACTAGAAAAGGATTCAGCTGCTACTATATTCTGTTTGACATACTACTACTGAAAGCTCACCACAAATGATTCACACACACTGAACATAACAATAACCTTCAACATCTGTACAAAAGAGTATGCATGATGACAATAGGTGAAAGCTATCACTTGGTGCTTAAAAAGTACAGTGCTCCCTCTTTTATCCGCCAACCTCCATACATCCTAAATTTTGGCAGAAAACAGGATGGCAGATAATAGAGGGTGGCAGTTGTCATAAACCCACTCAGCAGGTCAGGCCCTCTGCTCCCACAGTGCCAACCTCTGAGCACAGTCTTGTGAACAGTTAACAGAAACAGGGTAACCCTCCTGTCTGTTTTGTGGGTTCAAATCACCCTTTGGTCTCAAGTCTTGGAGGGATTCAAACTGTGAACCTCTTGCTAGCGTACCCAATGTACAGGCTCAGATAATTCTGCTCTTCAGGGGGGCCAGATATCTTTTGCCCATGGACACCTAACCAGGCATACAAAATGAACCCTTAAAACTCTATTAAAGACCTCAGAATAAATGTTTACCTTTTCCCAGTTTGGTAAAACCAGTAAGCTTTGTACCGTGTCAACTTTAACCATGTATGCTGCACTTGTCAAGAAAAAGAATTTCAAAGGCACACCAAGTAATCTCTGAAGTAGAGGTTTACTTCAAAATAAATAAAAAAATTGTAACATGTAAATACAGAACCATATATCACAAAACATACAAATCACTTAGACAAAACAGGTTTTTAAAAGTGCAGATTTCTACCACAAGTACACTTAGAATTGTCTGTTCTGAGGTATTCTTATCTCACAGTGCTGTAGATGTTGCTTTTTCAGAGTCCAAACATTTGTGTTTAAATGGAAAACAGAATACTGTTTAAAAACTGGCTTTGCCAACCTCTTTGTGTGAAGTCACCTAGCTCCTCTCTGTCAGAATATAAAAAAATATATATATATGCAAAACAGGATGTCTTATCAAAGGTAAATTAAAATCCTGTGACCTCAGCAAAACTCATTTTTTTCAAATGACTTTCTTTGATCTATGAGCAGCTTCCCCTTTTCAGGACATCAAAAGACTTGTTATGTCTCACTGCCAGATCTCACAGAGGTACAACACGCTTTGTATCACCATGTGAATTTTAACTGTGTTTCCTCTGAATGTTATAAAAGTTTATGATCTATCTTGGCAGATGGCAAGCTGCAATTAGTCACATAAACAGTAGATGCTTCATTTAGTCTCTTATAGGCTATAATTATCTCTTGGCCTTCCAGGTAACACCTATTAGTTAAAACCTGGGGGGGGGGGGTCATTCCACAGACTGTCAGCATCTCTCATGAGAGACATTCAATAACATGTTGTTATATTACAAAAATCATAGATTAATCAGAACCAGCTGTCTGAGTGTCACAGCAGTTAGAGCCGGCCTGGTGGCTCTGAGGGTTGAGGTGCTGGACACCACACCTCACGTCACGCTGGTGACCCAGGTTCAGACGCGAGCCCGGTTTGTCAGTGGTTGGCATAAGGGAGATAGGATTGAGCATCTGGAGGACTGCTGTCCTATCCTGGGGTGGGTTGAGGGCTCTCACCACTCTGCAGTGGCCCCGATGATGATTTGGGGCACGGTTAGAGTCAGTGCAATCAGGGGTGGAGTGCAGCAGATGTCGGCACGCTGTGCCTCAGACATCATTGCATGTCTGCACTCCAAGGGGGATCTAAAGGAGGAAAATGGCAGCATTGACCATGGCAGCTTGATGGTCACAACTTCCTTGCCCAGCGGGGCCCTTAATGCATGATTGCACACCAGTATTGGTTCCCAGCCTGGTGCTGGGATTAGAGGGGATCCCTTTCGAAGGTATAGCAGCATATGCTGGCCGGTGTGTGGGCGTGACTCTGGGGTCGCTCGGGGGAAGTGAAGCGGTGGTTGGATGATCACAGGTCAGGCTGCAGGAGGAGAAAGATAAATACGATAAAAAATAGAGGGTGGCAGTTAAAGGGATAGATAAGATTTTGGGAAAATGGGACAGGAGCTCACATTGGCAATAAGCAAGGGTGGCAGATAAAGGGGGAGGCGGATAAAGGCACTGTGGTTTGCAAGCATACAGTATGTACTGCTCAAGAAAGTATCCAAGTTGACAAATATAATATGAACATATGAAATTTGCCAGCAGATGAAGGCCTAGAAGTCTATCAAGTCTGCTCGAATGTGCAGCTAGCACCCCTTATTTTTCAGCTGCCCCTCCCTCCCACTCTTCCCCTCCATTGACCCTCCCCCTTGCCCTGTTCCAGCCCCTTTTGAAGCAGTCCACTGTTCTACTGCATACCGCTTCTGCTGCTAACGCATTCCACCCGGCTACCACCCTCTCTGTAAAAAAGTGTCTCCTCATCTCCCTCCTGCACCTTCCTCCCTCCAGCCTCATATCATGGCCTCAGGTGTCCCTCCCCTCCCTTACTTTGAACAGCCCCTCTGCACCTGTCTTGTTTATTTCTTTCATGTACTTAAAGGTTTCAAACATGTCCCCCCGTCCCTCCTCTCCTTTAGCGAGTACATGTTCAGCTTCTTGAGCCTCCTCTCATATGGCAAGTCCCCCAGCCCCTTGATCATCTTTCTCGCCCTGCGCTGCACCCCCTCCAGTAACTTAATGTCCCTCTTTAAATACGGGTGCCAGTACTGCACACAGTTCTCCAGATGCAGGCTAACTAATGACCTATACAGTGGCAGAATCACCTCCCCCCGCCTCAAGGAGATACCCCTTGCAATGCAACCCAGCATTTTGTTGGCCTTTGCAGCTGCCTTCCTACATTGTGCATTGTTGTTCATTGACCCTGTAATGAGCACCCCCAGAGTCTTCTCCTTCTCTGTCTTGGCTAGCTGCCATCCCCTCAGCTGGTAACTCCTCCTTGGGTTGTTCACCCCAAAATGCAGCACCTTGCACTTTTTGGCATTAAACCCCAGTTGCCAGGTGTCAGACCAGGTTTCCAGCTTTTCCAGATCATCCTGCAACCCCTGCCATCCCACTAGGTCATCCACTACTGCTTCCATCTTGGTGTCGTCAGCAAATAGACTGATCTTGCTCTTGATGTCCAATTATATGTCTGCAATGAATATCCCAAACAACACTGGTCCCAAAGCGAGCACTGTAGAACACTGCTTGTCTCTACCCTTGGGGATGAGAGAGCCCCGCCCACCACCACCCTCTGTTGCCTTCCCTGAAGCCAGTTCCCTACCCATCTCACCACCTTTGCACCTGCCCCAGTGCCTTCTAACTCACTTCCTGGCCTCCCATGTAGCATCAAGTCGAATGCCTTACTGAAGTTCAGATCCAGGACATCCACTGCATGGCCCCTGTCCAATTGCCTAGATACCCAGTCATACAACTCTACCAGGCTGGTTTGGCAAGATCTGCCACGTATGCTGTCTGCTGTCCTTTAGTCCTTTGGCCTCCAGGAGGGCCACCAGCCTCTCCTTCAAAATAGTCTCCATCAGTTTACCCACGATGAGTGTGAGGCTCTCTGGTCTGTAGTTACCTGGTTCATCCTTGTGGCCACTCTTGTGGAGGGGCACCACATGAGCCATTCTCCAGTCCTGAGGTATACACCCCGAGTGTAGCAAGGCATTAAATAGGTCTGCCAAAGGTCCCACAAAGACCTCTTCCAGCTCCTTCAGTACCCTGGGGTGGATGCCATCTGGGCCTGGTGCCTTGTCCACCCTCAGTGCCCTCAAACCCTCCAGAACTCTGCCCTCCATGATTTCCCCTTCTGTCACCCCTCCCACCCTGTTTCTGCTGTTCCTCCCCCTTGGGTATCACCCCCCTCTTCTTCTTAGTAAATACCGAGCAGAAGTAATCATTTAGCGCTTCTGCCTTATCGCCCCCTGCTTCCACCCAACTTCCCTCCTTCCTAATCCTTGCTATGTGGTCCTTAGAGTTCCTTTTTTCCCTGATGTACCTAAAGAAGTCCTTCTCACCCTTCTCAATGCACTGTGCCAGCCTGAGTTCTGTACATGCCTTGGCTCCCCTTACTGCCCGTGTCACCTCCTTAGATTCCTTCAGGTACTCCTCCCTGTCCTCCCCCCTCCCTGTTTTCTTGTACCTCCTAAAGGCAGCTCTTTTCCTCCTTACCTTTTCCATGACCTCCTTGCTTACCTAGCTCGGTTTTTTAGCCCTAGCCTTCTTGCTGTGGGCCTTGCTGCAGGTTCTGGTTGCCTCCACTATCCCCAGCTTTATGAGCTCCCACCTCTGGTTAGTGTCCATGCTAGGTTGAATTTTGGCCCGGTACCCTTTTATCACTTCCTCCATCCTCCCAAAGTCGGCCCTCCTGAAGTCCAGCACCCTTGTGCCAGATTTCACTCCTTCCTTGCCCATATCCAATGTGAGCCATCCTGAGTGGTGGTCACTCCCTTGACAGTGGTTCTTCCACCCTAAGTTCCCTCACAAACTCCCCATTTGCCAGCACAAGGTCAAGGGTATTCTCTAACGTAGTTGGTTCACTGACCATTTGCATCAGGAAGCTGTCCTGGAAGGCATCCATCAGTACCTGCTCCCTTCTGTTGCTGGTTGTTGGGGTACTCCAGTCCACTCCTGGCATATTGAAGTCCCCAACAATCACCAGGCTACCCCTCACGCAAGTCCTTCTGATATGTACTGCTAGTACCCAGTCTAACTCCTCTGTCTGAGAGGGTGGCCTGTACACCACTCCCATTCTGAGAGTCCTATTCTTGGAATCCTGGAATTTCATCCAAAGTGACTCCATGTTACCCTCCTCCCCTTCCTCCCTTACACACTTCAGTCCTTCCCTCACATATAGTACCACCCCCCCTCCTTTCCCAATCACCCTATCCCTACGAAATAACCTGTACCCTGGGTACACACAGGTCCCAGTCATTATACTGGGTGGCCCATGTTTCTGTGATGGCTGCAATGTCTACCTCTCCCTCTGCCATGAGCACCTGTAGGTCTGCAGTTTTCCTTCCAAGGCTCCTAGCATTAAGGATGACCACCTTCCACCCCTTCCCCCCCATCCTGCCTTCCTTTACTGGCATCACCAGTACTACTTGCCCTTTGTCTTTTGTCACTATTATGGGGGCTAAGCTCAAGTGGTTTCCCAACCTGTGGTCTCTGCATGTCTCTTGTCCACTTCCCACCCCCCGCTCCTAGTTGAAATTCCCAACTTCCTCTATGTACTTTGCTATCCTTTGTTTCAACACTTTCTTTCCCTCCTCGCTCAAGTGTAGTCTGTCTTTGGCATAGAGACTACTGTCCTCCCAGGTCCCTCCCCACTCCTCCCAACAGCCCATACCCTTTAGCATCACACCAGGTTCTTAGCCATCCATTAAATTCCTCTATTCTGAGCTTTCTTGTTGTGCTTGCCTTGGGCAATGGGAGTATCTCTGAAAATGTTACTGATCTTCCTGCCCCCTCACATAATTGTCCAAGTTCCTTAAACCTCCTCTGGACTATATCTACCGTTTAGTCAGCCAGGTCATTCATCCCTAGATGTATAATCAAATGAGGCTTGTCCCTACCCCATTCTAGCATATTTAAGAACAGATTGTCCCACCTTTCTGCTTGCTGTCATTCCTGGCATGCCCTCCACCCAAATGCAACTATGCCTCAAGCACTCCTGAAAGCCAACCATTGAGGCTTGTTCCTGTGCCACTGGCTAACAACTGACTTAATAAAGTTTACCAATACTGAACCCAGCCTGCTGTGATTTCACCACTGGGCCTCTCCCTTCTTGTCCCTCTTTCCATCCTTACACAGATGCTGGTCTCTGGATAAAGGAACCCACTTCACTTTAGGTACTGCTGAGCTTGCTGCTATAGCAGAAGTAAGCATTAATCCACAACACAGCATGGTTCTACTATAGAATCAATCCATGCCGGGGGGGGGGTTGGGACATGAGGCTGCAGGCCGAGTGCCTCCAACCACCCAGGCATGGATCAATTCTATAGTACAACCATGCTGTTGAGTGGATTAATGTGCTTGTAATATGGCAAGTGCAGAAATGGGAAGTTATGCTTGATAAGAGATTGTAACATGACATCCTATATTAGCAGGTACAATAAAACACTGACACAGACAGACACAGGTAGTTGAAACATAGAATTCTGTATTGTGCCGAACAGGCTGATTTTCCTTTTAATATTGTGAGTACAACAGTGAACAGTCATTCAATTACTGATTACATGCAGATGTGATCAACATTTCAGAATATGTGTTGATTTTGGCTGACTTACTTTTGTGAACTGTGGAATTGTCTCCGTTTTTCTGCTGCGTCTGCTGTTTGGGATTTGGCTGCTGTGCATGATGGGAAATGGATATATTTAAGTGCACAGGAGATTTGAGTTCTGGTGGAGAATGACAGAATTACAAGAGCAAGTATGGTTTATTGAGGAGCAACCATGGATTACTTGAGAATGAATTCATGGTCACCTGTTCCTGTCCAACCAATAGAGGGTATCTATTCTACTGTCATTTGCAGTGCCATGTTACAAACATACATACAGTAAGGTACAATTCTTTTTTCTTTATGGAGTCCAAAAATATGAGGTGGACAGGCAATGTCACCTATGCTGAATAAGGTTATGTCTGATGGGGGATCGTTAAGCTGCTCTGTTGAGACAAAAAAACCATGCCAATGTGCTCATCCACTGGTCGCAAATAAATGAGAAGCTTAACTTTTTTGGTAGGAGTTATGCCAGAACCAGTCAAAACTGGCTGTGGTTTGAATATGCTGCACTTGAGTGAAAGTTGCTGGAAATCAAGCCACTTGTTAATGGTAATGTCATGTACCAGATCTGTGGCCTCATGGAAGCTCAAGATATGCTTTCGCGGGGTGGGGGGGGGCACAGGCACCAGAGTGCCACTCTGGCCTGGGATTTGGAGAGTACTGCATGAACACTGTGCGATCCTGCAGCCAAGAGGTGTCTGTCTCGATTCCTGTGTGGAGAAGCTGTGAACAGGAACTATGTTAATACTTCAGTGGTAAGAACTTAGAAATGAGTTTAGCTTAGACATTTGCCATTTTTAAATGTCAAATTATTTACAGACCTGTTTATTTTTATTTCCTTAATGTGTTCTATATTTCCCCATTGATTGCACATCATGTATATTTAATAGGTACTGAATATTTTGAATTTATCTGTGACTGTGCAGAGGTTTTAAAAGGTACTCACAGGCAAGCTCTACATTCCTTCTCCAAAAGCATGTACCGAAGTTAAAGTAAGGCTGCTTGTAACATGGCACTGCAAATGACAGTAGAATAGATACCCTGGATTGGTTGGACAGGAACAGGTGACCATGGATTAATTCTCAAGTAATTCATGGTTGCTCCTCAATAAATCATACTTGCTCTTGTAATTCTGTCATTTACCACCAGAACTAAAATCTCCTGTGCACTTAAATATACGCATTTCCCATCATGCACAGCAGCCAAATCCCAAACAGCAAACACAGCAGAAAAACAGAGCAATTTCCGCAGTTCACAAAGGTAAGTCAGTCAAAATCAACTCATATTCTAAAATGTTGGTCACATCTGCATGTAATCAGTAATTGAATCACTTTTCACCGTTGTACTCACAACATTAAATGGAAAATCAGCCTGTTCAGTGCAATACAGAATGCACATACATATATGCATTTCCCATCACGCACTGCAGCAGAATCCCAACAGCATACACAGCAGAAAAATGGAGACTATTCCACAGTACACAAAAGTAAGTCAGCCAAAATCAATACATATTCTGAAATGCTGATCACATCTGCATGTAATCAGTAATTGAATCAATGTTCACTGTTGTACTCACAATATTAAAAGGAAAATGAGCCTGTTCGGCACAATGCAGAATTCTACGTTCCAACTACCTGTGTCTCTCTCGGTGTCAGTGTTTTATTGTACTTGCTAATATAGGATGTTGTGTTACAATCTCCTATCAAGCCTAACTCCCTGTTTCTGCACTTGCCATGTCACACACGCATGAATCCATTCCACAGAGTAGTTGTACTGTAGAATTAATCCATGCCTGGGAGGTTGGAGGCACTCAGCCTATGGCCTTGTGCCTAACCCTCCCCATGGATTAATTCTACAGTAGAACCATGTGTGTCGTGGATTAATGTTTACATATCTGAGGGGAACATTTTATCTTAGAGCTAAATAATATTGCACAGTAGTGTCTAAGCATATCCACCATGCATCAAAGATCTGGCTATGAACCCTTTAAGCAAAGGAAATTCAGCCCAACCCAATAAGAAACTGTGCATGCACCATGTTTTGGATTCTTGGTGTACCAGGTTCTGATTTCTGACCTAGTTACATGGTGTTAAATTGAACCATTATAGAAGCTTCCTGTGTGGCAGAAACAGAAAACATAAATAACTGTGTGTACTAGCTGATGACTTTTGTATGGGGGGGAGGGTCAATTATTACTACATTTTTTGAGTTTTCCCACATTAGTTTGTTTAATATATCTGTGGTTTCTTGAAGGCCTCCCATTACAAGTTAACATTATGAAGACTATAACAAGCTCATGAAGGCTCTTATAAGTGGTAGGCTATGCCTGATGTTTGTTGGGGTAGTGCGTGACCATGCCATACCTTTACCACATGCTGCTTAAATGCGTGGTCCAAGTGTCCTTCAGTCTTCGGTTTTCATTGCTGTGGGCCAGTGCACAGCTCACTTACCTTGCTTTTCTGGATTGCCTTCAGGTTCCCATTCTTGTCCCAGTTCTTCCCTGCATTCCCAGGTGCCCATGTTGCTCAGACCAGGAGTTCTGTTTTGGTACCTCTCTTCTTCTGGGCCCCCTCCTCCACTCAGACCCTTGCTCCTTACCAGGTTCTGTACCAGCTACTGACACAGGTTCTCCTCTTGCACAGGATGGTCACTCTCCCTCTCTAGCCTGGGGAACTATGCCACTTACCCCTGGAGCCTTTCTGTGTCAGGGCTCTGCACCCCCTCAACTGTTCTGTCTGGTCGTTCTGGACTCATCCCTTGCTTTGACCTGCATTTGGGTTGCTACCCACCTGTTGCAGTCTTCTCCTGAAATCTCTTGTCCTGTCTTCTTCCTGTCCTTGCAGGACCTCTAGCTGTGTGGTTTTGTCAGCATTTGTGCTCCTCTTGTTGGGGGAAAGCCCTTCATCTCACCTAACATCCATCCTACTGCTTCTTGACTGCCTGTTTCTGTTGCTAAGGAAACATCCTTGCATGTGTGGCCTTGCTGCCCTTTCTCACACTCTTCATGGTGTGTTAATCCATTATGCAGTGCTTCACAATTTTTTGACAGCTCTGCCTCTTTCAGTCTCCCTCCCCCATGAATTCTGGGGCTCTCCCACTGGATCATGGCTCATGCTGTGCTCCCGGACTGTCTGCCTGCTCTACCACGGTTCTATCTCCTGGAGTCCTCCGCTCCACTGTTTTCCATGCAGTCAAGTCTCCCTCTAAATTCTGCTGCCTAATTCCCTGTGCCTAATCATGGCCCCTCAGCACCCCTCTGCTCTGCCCATCAGGGCAGCCCATCCATGCTCTGCCTTATGACAGTTGGGCTTCTCCCTGTTAAGTGCTCCCTCATTCACTGACCTTAATTCACTGCCATCTTCAGCACTATGAGCTCTGTGCTCCTCTAACACCATGGGCTTTGTGCTTCTCCACCACCATAGGCTCTGTACCCTCAATTATCATGGACTTAATGGCTCTTCAATAATATGGGCTCTATGCTCTTCCTACTCATGCCTGTCAAACAACATCATGGGCTGGTGCCCCTCCATCACACAGGACTCCAAGCCCCTCAAATATTGTGGCTCAGAGCCCAACTCAGCTTCCTTTCTTCCAACCAACACATTCTGTAACAACATCAGGCATAATGCCTTGCTACCACAGGGCTCACTCACAAACAACAGGAATCAGAGTCTCTCAATCAGGATTCATATCTTCAGGGTATTGATGTAGCAAAGATTGGTCCACATCATACATGCTTTTAACACTGTCTTGTTGTCTAAGTCTTGTTTGTAGTCTGAGTTGTGCCCTTAGTCTGTTGTGCTGCAGTCCATCTTCTAGCTGAGGGCTGCCTTGGCACCCCCTGATCACCTGTTTTGTATGCCTGTTCTTTGTCCTTCTGGCCTTTCGGGTGTTTCTTTGCCTTCCTCCTTATTTATTGCACTCTCAATTTGCTGCTTAACCTTCATGTATCAAAAATAAAAATAAGGACAGGTACCTCAACAAAGAACACTGGGAAGCTCTCTGTTATTGCCTGTAAAATCATTTGAGCAGTTCATAAGCTAACAAAAGCAGACAGTGCAAGCTTATCACTCGCTACTCGCAAGCATACATTTTGAACAGTGAAACCAACTTAAAGCTATAGTGAAACCTGCATGAGGCATTATTAGGCTTTGAGATGTTTGCCAGTAAATTGGTAGCGTCACTTGCTCAGTGGGCAACTAAATATGATATGCTTGTGCAATCTAGGAAAAATGTTTGGCAGGTAAGATGCTTGGTTATTTGTGTACCATAGGTCTTAGTGCGTATGCAATGTAGATACGGCCATTCACTCTCTCTTTGTCCCCACTGCAGGGACTACCACCCCATGTGACTTCTCTTACTACAGTGGTGGAGGAAATGGGCTTAGGAGTCATAACGGACAACGGGAGGAAGAACAATAAGCAGTGTGCAGGTGCTGTCAAGAAGGCAGGCAGAATGCTGGGGTGCATCAAAGGAGAGTTACCAGCAGGGCAGGGAAATTATACTGCTTCTTTACAAGGCCCTGGTCAGGCTCCACCTGGATTACTGCACGCAGTTCTGGGCTCTTCAATACAAAAAGAGCATTGAGGCAATTGTGAGGGTATGATACAGGGTCACCTGCATAATCAAGGTTTGAAAGGCAAAAGTCTTGAGAAGGGCTTGTGGCCCTTAACATATTCACATTAGAAACATAGAATATGTCAGTAGGAAAGGACCGGTAGGCCCATCCATTCTGCTCTATTTTCCTGGTGTAACAGTACAGCCTATGAAAAGGAATGTAAGATGAAACATGATCTCAGTTTTCTACATACTTAGAGAAATCAACAAGATTGAACAATCAGAGATGTTTGATATGGAATCCTCCAGCAGGACCCAGGGACAAACCCTGAAGTTCAGAAGTGGTAGTCAGGTGAAACAACAGTAAGCTCTTCTGCCAGAGGACTGTGAACCTGTGAAACAGCCTAGCAGTGAAGACAGTGGACACGAAGACAGTATAGGCTTTTAGGATATGACTTGATGAATTTCTGCTTACCCTGGACAGTAGAGTGGACAGGGAATCACTTTATGCTAGAACTTTTTTTCATAGCTTTTTTTTATACCTGCTTTTCAAGCAGGAGGGCAAATATGAAAGACTCAGAGTCCATTCTGACCTTAAAGTACTATGTTACTACAATATATGTTACCATGTTGACTCAGGGAGTTGGGGAAGAGCTGAGACATCTCTTGCTTTAGGGCAGTATGCTCAGACAGACCCCTAGTCCAACGGTGCTCCCTTAAATTTGGTTGGCAGCTGCAGCATTTGCTCTGCAGTGGCAGCAGGATCTAGCAAGGACATTTATATTTCCCTACCACTTTTACTAGAGCTGTTCGAGCCACTGACTTGAATAACCCTGATTGTGTCTATGATTCTGTGGCTCTTGTGTGACTCGTGGGGATCAAAAGAACAGTGCACATCTGACAGAAAATGCCAGTCAGCCATTTCCTGATGGTGAAGGGCCATTTTTAACAAGCACTGGCCAATAATACTCCCTTATTTTTTGTTTGCAAGTTTTATTTGTTATGTTTAGTTAGTGATGAAGGGTAAGGTAATTTATAGAAGAACTAATTGTTTGATGAACCATGTTGCAGGCCAGTAGGACTGGAAAAGTATGGCAACTTTAGGCAAAAGATTTATTTTTGCAATCATATATCTGGGACAGCCCAGCAAAGATGCAACATTTGATTTTCAGAGGAGTCCTGCTTTTACCCATTTTCACAATGTATTTACCAGGGATAGTCTAGCTGAGATACATTACATTTCCAGTGGACTCCTGCTTCAACCCATTTCTGTAGTTAGGTGTACTGGAGCACTGAGAGGTTTAGAGACTTGCTCAGGCACATACAGTATTTGTTTGGCTCTAATGGGGTTTGAACCTGCAATCTCCCAATTCCCAACAGCTGCTCTAACCATTACACAACACTACCTCTACTACCTCAAGGGACACAAAGGCCAGTTATGGTCAGCAATTTATTTATAACAATGTATTCACCTAGGACAGCCCAGCTGAGATGCAACATTTCATTTCTATAGGATCCTGGTCTTACTCATTTCTCCAGCTGGGTGGACTGGAGCACTCAGAGGTCAAGAGCGTTGCTCAGGGTCAAACAGTAAAAATTTGGCTCTAGCAGGGGTTGACTGGCGAACTACCAGTTCACTACAGTGTTGTAAGTGCTAGAACACACTGCCTTCACTGTGTGTTGGAGGAAGGGGCCATAAAAAGTCAGTGCGTACCAGCAATGTTTTTCTTTACAATTTCCTTGTCAGATGCAGCTGCACCCTTACAGCTCACCCACCCATCTATCATAGGTAACAAGTGGAGGGTCTCCTAACTGGGTCCTAGGGAGCCTGGGATGAGGGTTTCTGGGGGATGTCCAGTCTTCCTGTAAAATAACAACAGAAATTGGATCACAAAGGATCCCTAGTTCTTTAGGAAGAAAAAAGGATAGACATGGAAGGTAAAACATAAAAAAATACTTATCTGATACATGAATATATCTGTGCCCTGTCAGATCTGTAGAACTAAAAGGAAAATGAGTTAGTATGGAGAAAAAGTAGTAGTGAGCATAGAGACAGTTGACGAGAGATACAGGAGGTTCAGGCTGAGTGTAGAAATTAAGTAGAAGATACTGTAGAGTAAGGTACTGTTTAAAGAACAAGTGAGAGAGTAAGGTGAAAACAGAGTGATAGAAACAGAGAAAAATAAGGTGATAGAGAAAAAGACAAAGAAATAAAGAAGGAAGTGCAGCGGGGGGGGGGGAGTGTTCATGTTTTTCCCCTCAGTGCCTTTCGTGGCCCGTATTTAAATATAGTCCTGGTGGTCCAGTGGGCTAGCGAGGACCTCTTTGGACTATGTGCCCATTTCTTGTAAAATAGAGTTTCCCTGGCATCTAGTAGGTCCTATATGGGCTTCTCCTTTCCCATACTACTTCCCCTTCTGTCTACCTCCTCCCTGGTGTCTCTTTGACTGGTGGACAAATGGCTAAGTAGAAAAGCACCAGCACACTTGATTGAAAGACCCAGAGCTGGTCTTCCAGAGGCTCAGGTGGTGAGAAGGAGGTAAAAGTGTGCAGCTGGCAGAAACCAAAGAAATGCTGAAGGAGCCATGATGGGAGAGCCACTCTTGTGGCCAGCTGTCAATGCCCCATAGAGGGCAAATATTGAGGGGAGCTGGATGAGGGAGCAGATCAATGGCTGGAGCATCCGAGGTAAGGCAGCAGGCATCGCTAATGGCAGCAGCTCCTAGGACTGGTGCTTCTGGTATCAGGGGTGCCAGAAAAACCGAGCTGCACAGGGGAATTCTTAATGAGCTCACTGTATTAAAGGGTGCTGGAAAAACAGAGTCACACTGTTGTATTACAAATGAACAACACTGTTGGCATAGGAATAGAAATGCTATACAAAGTCATTTATTCCTGATCCATTTCCTTGGGGCTCAGCAAGAGACATCCTGCTCCACTACCACACCCCGGATGCCTCACAGGCCCAGACTGTTGATTCTCCATTTCAGTATGTCCATTAGCCAGGCAAGGGAGAAGGATGAATGCTTCGCTTGGTGCAGCAAGGAAACGTTACACCCTCCATTGGCTGACACTACATTCTGCACATCAGGCAGCCAGCTGACAGTTGGGAAATGTTCCGGTCCTCTGAGCTTACCTAATTTTAAAAGAAAAGGTCTGTTTCTCACTGAGACTGCCAATGCCAAGGGCATGCAGTTGGGTGGTCAATGGGAAGGGGAAAGTGAATATCCCATTTAGTTGAGTCATTTGGCAAGCATGCAGACACTGTGCCCTGTCCTGGGTCTACAGGAAAAGCAATGCTAAGGATACCAAACACCTGCAGCCTGCTTCCAGACCCAATATGTAGTAGACAAAGCCCAGGGATGTTTAAAATAAAATAAAAAGGTTATTTTTTGAGCCAGCATGGGAAACAGGCTCAGAACACATTTGGGCACCGACTTGTAGCCTGGCACACCTACAGACTGCCAAATTATCACAAACTCCAGTGACCACCGTCACTGATGGGGGTCAGCACCAATATGCCTTTACCAAAAACAATGCTCACAAACTGTGTTTTTTTTTTATTTATATTTAATCACCACATTTAGCATTAAACTTGTTCTTATAAAAGGCACGTCAGCAAAAAAGGTTAATCATTTTCGGGCTTCTAGGTTACATTTCTGTTTCACATCCATATTTACTGAATTACTCTGTTGTCCACCTTATCCTATATTATTTAAAATCTTTGCCATTTTTCTGTCTTTCTTATGTTTTTTATTTTTCAATATTCCTCAGTATTTAAACTCAGATACTTATGCTGTGCAAAATACCATACTCTGCATCTTCAGTACTCGTGCCGGTTTCCCATATAGCAGCATCTCTTTTAATGATTAAAGAAGTTCCTAAAGTGTTCACAAGTGCCAAACTAGCTTGAAAAAAATTCACCTCACCAGGTGTCCTCAAAAGTGCTATGTGTTGTGCTGGGCAATTTGGTTTCCAAAAGTGCTTTGTGCTGTGCAAATCAAGCTTTTAGAAGGTACTCCCTTCTGCTTACCAAAACCGAATGAACGCCATGCAGTGGTACATAATACCGACAACGTTCTCCTTGTTTTCTGCTTCCAAAATACCACCGTAAAGTTCACTGACTATATTGTTAAATGCCAGCATTTATTTTAGTATATGCTGACATGCAGCCTTTTTTGGCATGTTTTACTGCTACTGATGTTAACTCTCACTTTTAAATCGCCACGAAAAAAGTAAAATAAAAAAAATGTCTTTTAGTTGGAACAACATTAAACCACCTGAGTGCCTGTGGGTGCATGATGTTGACTAATGTTTCAAAGTGTGACCACGCCTTCCTCAGAGTCTGGTCATTGGCCCTTCAGGACAGGGGTTTCACAGTTTCCTTCTTAAAGTGACCAATTCCTAAAACAACGTGCTCATGCTATTAACACCCAGTGCCATGCAAAACTTATGTTAACAACCTTTACAGACACAGAGAGAGCTACATATCCATGCACAGCCCATTTAAACCCATACTTCTTTATTAAAGGAAAATACTGTAAAAGGCACAGCTTTCCCTAGTCACTACAAAAATGCCTGATTAATGCTTTCAGACAGTAACAATTTTTTAAAATGACCTTTAAATGCTTTTTTAATTATTTAAACAGTGACCCTCAACTTCCATTTTCTGTTGCTGGCAGACACAATCTTGTGGGCAACAGTGAGCTTCCATAGCTCACTTTATGCTAATATGTCCTGCCAACCAATAGCAGACCATGGCCGGACATATTAGCATAAAGAGAGCTAGGGAAGCTCACTGCTGCTCATGAGATGGTGGCTGCCAGCGGTAAAAAGTGGAAGTTGTGGGTAGCTGTTTAGATCATTAAAAAAATAGTTAACTGTCTGAAGGAACCCAGAGAAGAACTTGCTACCCCATTAGCAGACCTCTTCAACAAGTCACTGGAGAGGGGCACAGTACTGGACAACTGGAAAAAAGCCACAGTGGTACCACTGCACAAAAGCGGCAGCAAGAAGAGGTTGGAAACTACCATCCAGTTAGCCTCACCTCAGTGGTGGGGAAAATCTTGGAAACATTACTGAGAGAAAGAATTGTGCAGCATCTAGAAGCAACTAGCCAAATAGACACAAAGCAGCATGGCTTCACAGTGGGGAGGTCATGTCTGACAAGCATGACTGATTTCTTCGATTGGGTGACCAGAACAGTGGACCAAGGAGGAACAGTAGGTGTAGTTTATCTGGACTTCAGTAAGCTATTTTAATCTGTTCCACATAGGAGGCTGATAATAAGCTGGAACACACAGGAGTGGGACATAAAATAGTAGGCTAGATTAGAAACTGGTTCCAAGGGAGAACCCAGAGAGTGTTAGTAAATGGCATTCTGTCGGAGGAAGGAATGGTGACCAGCAGAGGCCCCAGGGATCAGTGCTGGGGCCAGTTCTATTTAACATATTCATCAGTGACGTGGCGGAGGGTCTGCAAGGAAAGGTATGCCTGTTTGCAGATGACACCAAGCTCTGCAACAGAGTGGACATACAAGAGGGGTCACAGAGATGATCGTTGATCTCAAAAAATTGGAGAAATGGTTCAAACAGAGGCAGTTGAAATTCAGCGTCAAGAAGTGCAAAGTTATGCACCTGGGGAGGAAGAACCTTGGCTGGAAATATACCTTGGTGGGGGAGCACCTGACTGAAACTAAGGTAGAGAGGGATCTGTGGGTACTCATATCTTTTTTTTTTTTTTTATTTTACATTTTTTCCTCCTCACCTAACCGCCGACCGCCCGGGACTATCAGCCCGTGCAGCTTCCACCTACTCCAGATCAGCCTCGAGCCCTCCGATACCCAGCTTACCCCCCCGCAGACGGGGCTACGAGGCGGGGAGAGCACCCCAAGTAGACACTATTTTTGCGTCGGAGGGCCGCCCGGGAAGAGGCTAACTGTGCCGGGGCGGCGTGTTTCATGTAGGGCTGGCTGGCAGCCATCCATTTTTCCATTTTTTCTGGGGGCGGAACGTGCAATGATGTAATGACGTCCGGCCCGCCCCCAAGTCCAATTTTTGAGTGTCGGTGGCTGTGACTCCGAGGCCTCCGCCCAAGGTCACTGGTGCCCCGATCACTGACCCGCCCTCCCTGGAGAAGGAGAGCAGTCCGTGGGACGCTTCGATCCTTCTCCCCACCGCCCGACGCACTCCAGGTCCGCTCCTCGAACCTGGTCGCCAAGCGCCGCAGCGGAAATCCTGATCACTGCGCCAGCCGGCTGGCTTTGGGTACCATATCTGACAATTTAAGGACAACCAGGCAGTGCAAAAAGCTAGCAGCATTCTCAGATACATAGGAAGGGGTATCACAAATAGGAAAAGTGAAGTGACAGTCCCACTGTACAGGTCCTTGATGAGGCCTCACCTGGAGTACTGCATCCAGTTCTAGAGACTGCATCTCAAGAAGGACAAGGATTGCCTGGAAACCATGCAGAGAAGAGCTATGAAGATGACACATGGACTATATGAAGAATAATATGAATCGAGATTAAAGAGATCCACCAAGTTCAATACAGCGGCATTTGCACTGGAGATATTGGTGCCTTACCTCATGACATGTAAGTTTCTGTGCAGATTTTCCACAATGGGTCCCAAGGACCTCCTGGTGTTAAGAGCTGCCCATGCTCCACCCACGCACTCAGCAAAGTTGTGACATGATGGTAGGGAGAGCACAAGGATGAGCTCCATGATAGTCTATGGGGGCACCTTTTTGATCTTTTTTTATATTTTAATGGTCAGTTGATGATGAAACGTGGACACTGGTTGACTGGAAAGGTGCCCCCCATAGACTATAATGGAGCACGTCCCCGTGCTCTCCCTAGAATCACGTCACAACTTTGCTGAGCGTGGGGGCAGAGCGTGGGTGGCTCTTAACATTGGGAGTCCTCAGGACCCAGTGAAAGTAGGATTACGAGCTTTTTTACATTTAAACTATAGCACTATAGTGGAAAATCTGCACATAAACTTAAATATCATGAGGTAAGGCACTGATATCTCTGGTGCAAAAGCCGAGGCGGCAAATCTCTTTAAACCATCTTAGGATGTACTCACTGGAGAGTAGAAAGGACGGGAGATATGCTAGAGACATTTAAATACCTCAAAGGTATCAACTCAGTACAAACACAGGATCGCTTCTGGGAAAACATGAATACATGGACAGGGGGCACAACATGTGCCTGAAGGGAGGTAGTTTCAAAACAAACAGCAGGAAGTTTTTCTTCATGGAAAGGGCGGTGAAGCCCTGGAACATAGAAACACAGAAACATAGACGTTGACGGCAGATAAGGACCGCAAGGCCCATCCAGTCTGCCCTTTTCTTTTTCTACCTTATAAATGTGCCATCGGCCTTTGCTCTGTCAGTGGCCTATCTATTCATACTCCTCTGTATTGCTCCCTTATGCCTATCCCATGCCTGTTTGAAGCCCTGCACTGTATTCATAGCCACCACTTCCTGAGGTAGACCGTTCCATGCATCCACCACCCTTTCTGTGAAAAGAATTTCTCACATTCCTCCTTAATCGGCCTCCCTAATCTCATGCTGTGTCCTCTTGTCCTGCTATTTTTCTTATATTTAAACATGCTAGACTCTTTCACCTTGTTAATGCCCTTAAGGTGTTTGAATGTTTCGATCATATCACCTCTCTCCTCCTTTGCTCAAGGGTATACATATTGAGCTCCGTAATCTGTCCTCATATGTCTTCTGATGCAATCCCTGCACCATTTTGGTTGCCCTTCTCTGGACTGCCTCAATTTGGTTAATGTCCTTGTGAAGGTGTGGCTTCCAGTACTGCACGCATTATTCCAGATGGGGCCTAACCAATGTCTTGTAAAGAGGGATTATTACCTCCCTGTTACGACTTGTGATACCATATCATATCATATCATATCATATCATATCATATCAAGTCTTTATTTAACCAGGCGTTCATCGTTGAGCAGAAGCTCATTTGCAAGATGGACCTGGGTGGAGCATGAACAATTGTATATACAGGTCAACACAGGTATTTACAAGGCAATACAGATAATACTCTTTACAGAGAGGAAGAAAAAGAAGTTCATATGTACATAGAATTATACAGATATTGTACAGATTACACGGTATTTACATACATAGAAGTGTCTATAGGAAGATAAAGCAGGTTATCTAAGGTTGCAGGAGGAAGTAATGGAAGAAAAAATAAAAATAAAATAAAAATATACACCAGGTAGAGGTGAAGGTGGGGGGAAGAGGGAGGGAAGTAGGGGAGAAAGGCTAGGAGGGCACGTGCACAGAAAGGAGTTGGTAAAGCTGGATGTAGAGAAGGTGGATGGAGAAAAGGAGTATGTGTGAGCCCCGTGATTGAATGCTATAAAGTACGGGGCATGGTAGGATGTCACAACCCAGGGTAGTGAGCTCCTATCCGAGGTTGGGAAAGGAAGAATAAGGGGATGGATGGGCCTAGTGTTGATAAGACAGGGGGATAAGAGAGAGAACAATTAGGCTGGTGAGGAGCAAGCTGGGAGGTCAGTACTTAAAATTGGGTCTAGGCGTGGCTATATACCAGTGCAGACACCGGTACTGGGTCTGAGTGGGTGAAGCAGTTACATACTTCTCTGATTGTATGGAAATAAAGCATCTTGAAAGCATTTATACCGCTAAGAGTGCTTAATTTGAGTTTTTTTTGTAGATCGTTCCATAAGGTAGGTAGCACGAAGCTTATGGCTGCCCTGCCGAAGCAGGATTTTGCTTTGGGTACTTTAAGTGTAATAGCTGAGTAACTTCTTATCGCGTATTTCCCAATTATACTCAGGGGAAGACAGCAGGAGATATAGTAAGGCAGCTTATTAGAGATGGCTCTATAGGTCCAGAGAGCGGCGTTTCTGTTGCCTGAACTTTAGTGATGTCCATCCCACTGCCGCATAGGGTGCAGTGATGTGTGTCAAGGGAGTCCCATTATAAACCTCAGTGCTCGATGGTAGAGTGTGTCCAGTTTAGCCATGTAAGAGTTGGAGCACTGGCTGTAGAGGAAGTCAGCGTAATCAACCAATGATAGGAAAATGGATTGGACCAGTTGTTTCTTGGCATCTCTGGTGAGAAATTGGCTGATTCTAAAAACAGTCCAAGCCTTTGCGAAGTCATTTTAGCAAGTCCTCGATATGTTCAATGAAGGAGAGTCTTTGGTCTATCCAAACTCCCAGATACTTGAATTTTGTAACAAATTCTAGTTTTCACCTAGAACTGTGGTAATTTGGGAACTGTCCCACTGGACACAGGGTTAGCTGTACGGATAAAAGGAGAGGACCATCGCTTTAGTTTTTGGCATTAAGGAGTAGCTTTTTTGGAGGAGTTGGCTTTGCAAAAGGTTGAATTCTGACTGTAGGTCATTGCAGGCAGCTTCAGGTGTTGGGCGACTCACATGAGAACTGTATCATCTGCAAACAGATGGATGTTGGCTTCTTTTATACAGTAGTCGAGTGTTATTAATGTAGATTGCAAAAAGTAAGGGCCTAATATAGAACCTTGAGGTACCCCTCTTTGCAGAGTTTTTAAGGGGACAGGCCTCCTTGACTTTAACTTGTTGAAGGCGCCCTGTAAAGATAGTCAGTGAACCAACGCAGAGGGGGTCCACACCTATGGTTTGAAGGGCGGAGAGGAGCAGACTATGGTCGACGGTGTCGAAAGCCTTGCTTAGATCAAGGAAAACAGCACAAGTAAAGTTTTTGCTCTCAAGATTACGCTGCCAGTCGTTAGTAACTTTGGCGAGGGCTGAGATAGTGCTATGTTTAGCTCTGAATCCGGACTGCATAGGATTTAGCAGTTCCCTAGACTCAAGGTGAGTCCTCAGCTGTGCATTTACAATTTTCTCTAGGAGCTTGGACAAGACCGGAAGGAGGGAAATTGGCCTGTAGTTATTGAGATCGCCACGGTCACCTGATTTGAACAGTGGTATGACATGTGCTGTCTTCCATATAGGTGGTAAGGTGCCCTGAGACAGGATAAGTTAAAAGGTGGGTGACGGGTATTGCTAGTACGTGGTAGGCAATTTTAGGAAGTGAGGGTCAAGGGAGTCGGCCCCAGCACTTTTTCTAGTATCCAACTGAAGCAAGAGGTCCCTCACCTCTTTCAGTGGCAGGTTGAAGGAGAAAGGCAGCGAAGCTTCGGAGTTTCAGGCAGTTGGCTGGCAGTCTGGAAGCGAAGTATGTTTGCAGGGGAGTTATCAAATGCCATGCCTGCAGTAGCAAAGTGGTTATTGAATGCGTCAAGTATATCCATCTTTTCGGTTATAGTCAAGTTGCCAGAGGTAATCTTGGTCGGGAGTGAATTTCCTGGGAAGTGGCCTAGCAGATCATTGATTGTGTTCCAGAGCTTGATTGGGCTCTTTGTGGCAGAGTCGAGTTCGGATTTGAAGAAGGTGGCCTTTGATTCTCTGATTGTTTTGGTACTTAAATTTTCGTAGTCTCCTGAACTGGTTCCAGTCCTCTGCAGTGTTCAGTCTGCGTGCTTTTTCCAGAGCTTATCTCTTTCTAGAAGCAAGGACTTGATCTGAGGGTGAACCATTTACAGGTTTTGGTCCTAGTTCGAACTTTAATAAGGGAGCATACTTATTAAGGGCCCTTGATAGAATGTTGTGGAAGATATTGTAAGCTGAGTGATCGTTTTGGCCAGGTAGAAATCTTGCCCACCAGGGAGTACTTAAGCTCGTTTAGGTAGGCATGTTCATTGAAGTTGCGCCTGGATCTCTTCATAGAGAACTTGCTGATGGGTGCTGGGTTGTTGGTGGATCTTACTCCGCAATAAAACAATATGGCGCTGGCGTCCCAGAAGAAGACATCAGCGTGGGAGAAGAGATGAGGTTTGCTCACCATTAGCACATCCAAAAGTGTACTTTTACTGGGGTTCTTCACGCTTGGGCGTGTTGGTTCAGTAATAAGTTACGACAGCCCATGTTCATCACAGAAGGATGCAAGGGGCAGCTGTGTTAGAGAGCCAGTCAAAGTTGAGGTCTCCCTAAAATAATAGTTTCTGGCAGCCCCTGTCCCAACTTGTCACTTAGATATGACATGTTGTAGGCCAGCAGACGGTGGTCTGTAGCATCCTATTACGAGAGTGCAGTAGTCTGTGTAATTTCCACTTTGAGAATTAGGCATTCGAATTCGCCATGGCTAGATGCCGAGGATAAGCAGGAGGCAGAAAATTTGTCTTTAACGTAGATAGCTACCTCTCCTCCTCTGGCATGCCTATCAGCTCTGAACAAGGCATAGTTGGGTATGTTTACTTCTCTATCAGTGGTGCTGGGTCTAAGCCAAGTTCGGAAATCACAAGTATGTCAGGAGAGGTATGATTTACCCAGGTTTGTATTAAGGTTATCTTTTTAAGGAGGCTACATACGTTAATATGCAAGAAGCTTATTCCTTTTAAATTTGCTAGTTCTGCTGGCAAAGCAATAGCTTCTGGGGGCCAGGGTTGAGTTCTCGTTGCCTGAACAAAAGCAGGAGGATAAGTAGGATTTTCTAGAGCGCTAATTATAAGCTTGTAATTCCTGCCTTTCTCCCGTCCTAGTAGATCTGATGTTTTTAGGGACTGGAAAGTAGCCACCATAGAAGAGCTGATCTGTTGTAGCAAGAGCTAGTACCCCTACCACAATAGGCGGGGAGGAGATAGAAGTCTGCGTGGTGGGAGGTGGGCCTTGTGGTGGGGGAGTGTTATAAGTACTACTGGTATGTGTGGTCCAAGAGCAAGGTTCGAGGTACTGGTACTTGGAATCACGGAGGCAAATAAGTTGCCATGTGGTATACAGCACAAGGTGCCGTTGTAGACCAAACATGATGGTAGTTCAGGTGTCCAATGCTGGGCAGCTGGTATCAGCAGAAGAAGGGGCAGTAAAAGGAGCCATATAGGGCCCAACATGATGGTACCTCAAAAAGGAGCCACTCAATTAGCCCAGGGGCCAGTGGGGTTGCTGGATTAATGCAGCTTATCAGTAGCTTTCCAATTCAGTCATCCAAATTTGATAGCATTAAAGATATTTAGTGGTGAAGGCACAGCCAAGGAGAGCCTATGCGTTTTAGTAAGGCGAGGCCCTGAGAGTTGGATCCCGTAGACTGGATAGAGAAGAGGGGGATCACGAGCTAAGTCTCTATTGGTGTGGCACTGCGCCAGGGGACGTGGACTAATATTTTGGCAGGAGCTACTGTATTTAATAATCAGCGGAGGTGGGGGAGGGGGGCGGTCGAAAAAGTTGCGGCAGTTGCCGTACCTTGTAGGGCCTTGGGTCCGTGTCTGCGGTCTCGAGCATCGGCTAGAGGGGTGCCGACTGCCTGGTAGCTGGGAATCCCGCGGCTTAGGAGCTGGGAGCCTGGGCGACAGTTTCTCGGCTGAGGGAGAGAAGGAGAGTGAGGGTTAATAAAGTGGATTCACATAAAGGGTTAGACAGAACAGCGGGGAGTCCAACATTTGCAGAACAAAAGGACGTGTATGGTACCAGCAATGCCAAAAGAGGTAGTGACGAGTAGTAGTAGGTGGTTGCACCCCAAGGTAGTTTGTTTGGTGTTGCTGGCCTGCTTAACTGCAAGCTGGTTTATAGTTGAAAGGGTATATAGTCGAATTAGGGTGAGGTCCTAACAATAGGGCAGGTAGAGCAGTAATTGAGAGGAGTTAGATGGAGTGGCTGGAGAAAGGTTGAGAGGAAATGTGGGATCCTGTGGGTGGGACTGCTTTAAAAGGGCGGTAAGAAAGTGGGTCAAGTCAGGTATTAAAGACAGGGAGGCCAATAGCATGAAAATGTGCAGCAGTGGGTGACCAATCTGCTGCTAGGCTGAGAAGGGTGGAGTAAGGGTCTATTTAATACTGTGAGGAGGAGGGGAGGGTGGGTGAAAAAATTCAGTCCAGAACAAAGCACAGAAAGAGGATGTACTCACTGGAGAGTAGAAAGGACGGAGATATGCTAGAGACATTTAAATACCTCAAAGGTATCAACTCAGTACAAACACAGGATCGCTTCTGGGAAAACATGAATACATGGACAGGGGATACCCCTACTAATACACCCTAACATCCCCCTAGCCTTACCTACTGCTTTAGAGGTCTGCTTGGATGATTTCGGGTCATCGGAGATGATGATACCCAAGTCTCTTTCTTCCTTTGTGACTGCTAGCAACTCCCCTCCCAGCCTATAGGTGGCTTCAGGGTTTCTCTTCTCTATGTGCATGATCTCGCACTTCTTTGCAATAAATCCCAGTTGCCACTCTTCTGACCATTTTGCTAGTTTATCCAGATCTCTTCTCATTCTGCCCACTCCATCTGGATCATCTACTCTGTTGCAGATCTTGGTGTCATCTGCAAACAGACATGCCTTACCCTCTAGTCCATCTGCAAATGTCACTAATGAAGATATTGAAGAGGACTGGCCCCAGGACTGATCCCTGAGGTACCCCACTTGTGACTTGCATCTCTTCTGACTGTATACCATTTACCACCACTCTCTGTTTTCTGCCTGTCAACCAGTTTGCCACCCAGTTGACCAACTTCTGACCCACCCCGAGCCTACCCAGCTTATTTATCAATCTTCTATGTGGAACATTGTTGAAAGCTTTGCTGAAGTCAAGGTAAGTGACATCAACTGCTCCCCCATGGTCCACCACTCTGGTTACCCAGTCAAAGAAATCTATGAGATTAGTTTGGCAGGACCTTCCTTTAGTAAACCCATGCTGTCTTGGATCCTGTGCCCCTATGGATTCCAGGTGTTGCACTGTCCTTTCCTTAAGGAGTGCCTCCATAATCTTGCCCACTACTGAGGTAAGACTGACTGGTCTGTAGTTCCCTGCCTCCTCCCTGCTACCACTCTTGTGGAGCGGGATCACACGAGCCCTTCTCGAGTCTTCTGGGACCTCTCCTGTGCTCAGAGTCTCACTAAACAGTTCTGCTAATGGCTCTGCTAGTTCCACCTTTAGCTCCTTAAGTACCCTGGGATGCATGCCATCAGGTCCCATTGCCTTGTCCACCCTGAGCTTAGCAAGCTCTTGTAGGACCCTTTCTTTTGTGAAGGGTGTAGTGCTCACCTCCCTCCCACCTTTGTCCGTGGTGCTGAGCTGTGGGCCCTGCCCTACCTTCTCTTCAGTAAATACTGAGCAAAAGTATCTATTTAGGATAAATGCTTTTACAGGGTCCTCCTCCTCACACACTCCCTTTTCTCCTTTGAGCTTAGCGATACCCCCTCTGGACTTTCTCCTTTCACTAATGTAACTATAGAAAGTCTTGTCACCTTCTGTTACTGTTCATGCTAGTGTTTCCTCATTTTGGGCCTTTGCCTGCCTTACTGCCTTCCCTGCTTCCCTTAGGGCAGTTTGGTATGCCTCCCTATCTTCATCCCGCTGTATTCCCTTATATTTCCTGAAGGCCAGCCTTTTGGCACTGACCTTTCTGCTACTGTATTTGAGAACCAAAGTGGTTTCCTTCTTCTTTTGCACTTCCTTTTCTGTCTAACACAATGGGATGTTGCTTCAAGTATTGCATCCTTAATGCTTGCCCACTTTGCCTGTACCCCCTCACCTGTGTTTCTTTTTGCCAGGGCTAGCTTAACTCTGTTGGCCATCTTATCAAAGTCAGCTCCTCTAAAGTCCCATATTTTTGCCTTGGAATGGGATGATTTAGATGCAGTGGCCAAATAGAACCATACCATGTGATGGTCATTGGCCCCAAGGTTACCTTTTACCTGGAGATCTGCGATCCATTCCCTGTTAGTCAGTACTAGATCTAGAATAGCCCTGTCTCTTGTGGGTTGTTGTACCAGTTGTTTGAGGCCCTCCCCTTGCAGGGAATTCACCATGTGTCTAGTTCTGGCAGATGTTCCTGCTGGGATTGACCAATCTGTATCCGGCATGTTGAAGTCTCCCATTATCAGAACCTCCCCTTTAGCTATCATGTTTTGTATATCTTCTAACAGTAATGTGTCTGTGTCCTCCCCCTGGTCTGGGGACCTGTAGACAACCACAGATCTTATGGCTGTCCCATTTCCTGTTTCCAGGGTGATCCACAGTTCTTCTGGCTCCTTATGTGTATTCTGAATTTCTGTAGCTTTGATATTTTCATTGACATACAGGGCCACTCCACCCCCCCCCCCTTTTTGCACCTTGGTCTCTTCTGAACAGTACATAGCCAGGTACTGAAGTCTCCCAAGTGTGGTTACTGGTAAACCACGTCTCACTAATTGCTACTATGTCCAGTTTAGCCTCTGACATTATTGCCTGCAGGTCTGGGATCTTATTTCCCAGGCTGTGAGCATTTGTGTACATGATTTTCCATTGGCCAGATTTCGGTGTGTTAGTTGTTGGGTGAGGTTTGGCATTTCCCCTGTGTGTCGTATGGGGAGATGGACCTTTTTTCTTACCTGGTGATGGAAAGGAACTGGAAACATGCTGAATCCCTGTTCGACCACTAGCTGAGGAGGGAAGGGTGTTCTTCCCATTCGATGTATGGGGTGCTGCACCCCTCTCCCCATTTGTTAGTTTAAATATTCTGCAAAGACGTCAAACTTCTGCCCCAATGCACTGATTCCCTCCTTAGTCAGATGCAGTCCATCAAATTTAAAGAACTTTTGCTCCCAGAACTGTTGCCAGTTCCCTACAAATCTGTGTCCTTTTACCTGGCACCAGCCCTTGAGCCACATGTTTAGCTCCCCTGTCTCCCCTTCTCTGACCTTCCGTCCATCTGCCCCTCTCTCCCAGACTGGCAGGATCTCAGAGAAGGAGATGTTGGACGAAATGGATGATAGTATGTCACCCAGCCTGGTCAGGTATTCCTTGGTCTCCACAACTGACCGTCTGGTGGGATCATTAGTCCCTATGTGTACCAGGACGTCAGTATTTTCTCCTGCTTTCTGAACAATTTTAGCAATGCGGTCAGTGTCTCTCCATGCTGATGTACCTGGGAGACATCTGACCATTACCCCTGGCTGGAGATGGGTATCAACTCCCTGAATCATGGAGTCTCCTATGATCAGAAGTTTTTTGGATTTCCTTTTTGCTTTTTTTGTTTTGGTTCCTGATTTGGGTGAGTTTTGTTGTGCTAGCTCCTGTGCTGCAGTGTCCTGCTCTGCAGTGTCCTCTGCCCCTTTGTTTGATTTGGGAGATAGAGGCAGATACCTGTTTGTAGTGTTTATATGGTTTTTGGAGGTAATATGTTGGAGAGCACAGAGTGATGGGGCACCCGATTTGCCCCTCCTAACCACTTGCCAACCTCCTGGACCAACTACCCTCTGAGGTCGAGGTTCTTCTGTTGGATGTTGGGGAAATGGCAGGTGATTCTTATAATGTATTTCCTCTTGAATATGAAATTTGAGGCACGCAATCTCTGCCCATGCTGCCTGGAACTGAGCCCTAAGATCTCCAATGGCCCAGCATGTAGGACAGTGTCCTAAATCCTGTAAGACTGTCCTTCTGAAAAGTGTTCCACAGTACCTGCAGTTAATGATATCCATTCTAGATAAGTTGCTGTGTTTATAACCTGGTCAGAGTAATTAGAAGGAAGAAAATGCAAGTAATGGTTTGATTTTGTGTTTTGTTTTCGTATAACTTGTTATAACAAGTTAAATTACTAGTGTCCCTGTGAATGAGCTCACCTTGTGGATGCCCCACTGATCCGCCCCTTCCTGCTTTGCCACAGGAAATGTCACAACTGTGGTATCCTATAAAAGGAGTGTAGTGTGGGGTGGTTGGGGATGGGGGTGGGTGGTTGGGCCCTTCCCCTGCTGAAAAAGAAGAACCACAGATGAAAGAACAAGGAGGTAAGAGCAGAAACAATCAGTCAACAACAAATGCAGTAACTCTGAAAGCTTATCCTAATGATAGACAGCACTGTAAAACCTGTAAAGCACCACCTGTAATAATTTCAGAGAAGATATACCCTGTAAGAAACACTTTGCTACAGAGAAAAATAAAGCAGTAACAGAAGATATACCTTGCAAAATCAGAAGATTACAGCAGTAATCTGTTAGCACGTACCTGTAGGCACACCTTGTAATAATGCAGAAGAAGATATACAAGCAACAACAATTTGAATCAGAGAAAAATAAAGCAATGAAATGTTAGCAACAAACAGTAGCAATCCCTGTGAGTACAAAATAAAAATAACAACACACAGTAAATCTGTTTAGCCAAAAGAAGGCTTAATCCTTTTGCCTTGCTCTGGTAAGGTTCTCTGCTCTGCCCTTTCAAGCAATCATAGAAGGAAAGAGCTCAGGTGAAGCTAGGTGCCTTGGCCAGCAAACCAAGTCTTCTACCTCCAAGATATCAACCAACCTGACCTTTTAACCCTTCTTTCTGTTGGAAATTACTGACAGTTTGCCAGCTCCACCCCCCAGATACACACCTAATCCTCTAGAAGAACTGTGGGAGGAAAGCAATTAGCTCCTTCAATGTGAGAAGGAGACTGAAACACCTCTGAGACAACAAACCTTTTCAACAAAAAAAGAATAAAATAAAACAGTGTCAAACAGTAATTTTGCTTAGCCCAAAGATAAAAAAAGTCACAAAAATGTAAGCACCACCTGTAATAATTTCAGAGAAGATATACCCTGTAAGAAACACTTTGCTACAGAGAAAAATAAAGCAGTAACAGAAGATATATCTTGCAAAAGACAATTTGAATCAGAAGATTACAGCAGGTGCACAGTTTTGGAATGTGGGGGTGACGCACAATTTCAGAATGTGGCAGTGATGCTCAATTTTGGAATGTGGCATTGACATGCAATTTTGGAATGTGGTGGAGATGCATAATTTCAGAATGTGGAAGTGTTGCACTGTTTCAGAATGTGGCAGTGACACACCGTTTCGAAATGTGGCAATTTTGGAATGTGGCATTGAAACATAACTTCAGAATGTGGCAGGGATGTGCAATTTTTCAGTTTGGTGGGGATGTGCCATTTTAGAATGTAGCAGGGATGTGCAGTTTGGGAATGTGGCAGGTATGCACAATTTCAGAATGTGGCAGGGATGCATAATTTTAGCATGTGTCTGGGGCACACAATGTTGGAATGTGGTGGGGATGTGATGCACAATTGTGACATGTTGTGGGTGCCTACAATTGTGGATTGTGGCAGAGACAAGCAATTTCAGAATAATATGGGGTGTCCTGTCATATTCCAACAGCGTGCATCTCCACTATATTCCAAAATTACTATTCTCCACCAAATTCCTCAATGTGTGTCCCTGTCACATTCCGAGATTGAGTGTCCCACCACATTTTGAGATGGCACATCCCTGCCATATTCCGAGATTGCATGTCCCCCCAACATTTTAAAACTGTGCACCAGCTTGACATTCTATACCTTGGTTCAGTACTGCATTCCAAAACCACTTCCTGATGTGTAATAAAGTGCAGTACCATGCATCTCAACTTTCTGGAACTGCAAGCACTGCAGCCAACCCTATGTCAGTTTTTTTTGTTAATAAATACTACAGCTACAGTTTCTTACACTTTGGAGAATCAGGTCCTATAAGGTTGCTGACAAGAAGGACTAGAGTGCGAGTTCTGGAGATGACATCATCAGTGGCTCTTCACTGAAACTGGCTTTTTTGAATAATTTGTGAAATCAGGGTTACAAAATAGCTCATAACTTTAAAATGAAGTAACGTAGAAACCTAATTTTTAGTATGAGATTTATTGGGGGTCCTTTATTCTAATTCTGCAATGTAGCACTTTTGGCAGAACTCCCTCTTTATTTGGGGAAGTGGCCTGGGCATCTAAACCCATCACCCCCACCCAACACACACACACACACACACACACACACACTTTGCATACACCGATGCATAATCAAGAGGAAAAGTGAATGCAATGACCTTTTTAGCATTTTCATGTAGTACGGTTCCATTTAGGCCCAGGCTGCAGTGACAATCATCTCTTAAGATACCTGAAGCCTTTAATGTATCTTACTACTTAGAGGAAGTGTAGTAAACATATTCTGAATTTGCTCAGTGGTTAATCCATGTGGGCATCACTCCCTAATACACAGGGTTTTCCATCCAAGAAGTCACAGGTCCCACTTGCTACTAAGCCATGGGTGTTCGCACCAAGCCAAAAGTGTTACCCCCACAAGTCACAGATGCCACTTGATGTCAAGTCACAGGTATCAACTCCTACAAGTCACAAGTGGCACCTACTACCAAGTCACAGGTGAGACCTCAATTAAGTCATAAGTGCTACACACCACCAAGTCACAGGTGTCACCCCCGCAAGTCACAGGTATTAACTATAACAAGTCACAGGTGTCACCGGCAGCCAAGTCATAGGTGACCCAATCAAGTCACAGGTGTCACCCCTTTGCCAAGTTACAGATGTCACCCCATGTCATAGGTGTCACTCCCAATAAGGCACAAGGGCCACCTGCTACCAAATGGCAGGCCACACCCCACTTCTGCTGCTGTACGAGAGGGTACTGGAAGCAGGTAACCTACATGACTCCTCGCCATATGCAACAGCCCAACTCAAAGAAACCTGCATTACTATGTTAAAATCATCATCATGACCATGTGTTTTTTAAATGACTGTAGATGGCATTTTCAGTACATAACATACAGACCATCATACCAAAATGTAGCATCTTTTAACTGTATGGCATTCTCTTTTCTTTTGGGTTTGCCCTTAGTCCTGTCTATTTGAAACATTAGTACATTAATTTTTAGCTGCCTTATTCACTGTGGATGAGATACAAACACAGACACAGCTGCATATCTCCTTAGTGGAGCTTGGCTAAGATGAGATTGGTGTGTTAGTTCTCAACACTCCAGCAACACAGCCCACCCTCAGGTTGCTCTTTCATTTGGGACCTTATGCAAGGAGATAACATCACCAGCTGAAGCAGTGGTCACTTGTAAAGCTGACTGACCATGTTCAGCACTAAATCTGTCTGCATCGTGAAACCTGTCTAGGCCACTTTTCACATATGATCAGCATAAGTGGTGGTATGAGACAAAATGCTCTGTTCATCTCCTCCACTGAGCAGCTCCTTGTTCTCCTAGAAAGTAAGGTAGGCCACATCAGTGCACACTATTCAAAAACATTTTTTAAATATTCATTGCCCTCTGACTGTCTCTACTTCACTCTGAGTAGTCCCAGCTCTGACCTCATGCTAAGCCTAATGTGTCTACCAGGCTCACTCATTGGTCAAGGCTCAGTGCAACACAATGAATGGCAGTAGCAGTTGAATGATCAGTGCCAGTAGCAATGGCCAACACCAATGCAACTGCACTGCACATACAAAATGGTGCTTTTCACACTGACCAGCAGGTCCCAGCTCCCTCTCACTGGCACTCAGTAGTGCCTAAGGGGAAATCCATGGTAGAAGTGGATTGGACCAACACAGTCAGTGAGTGGGTGAATGCAAGAGGTAAGATCAGATGTAAAGAGGTTGTTGGGAGGATGGCAAGTGGGCTGACAGGCATGAGTACTTGTCACCATCAGTTGCAAAAGCCATGGTCCCCCCTTCCCCTACTTGCACCATCTTGGGCTCAGGTCAGGTCTGGAACAAATGTGACATGGAAGAAACATAAACAAGCATTTGTCAATGCCGAATGTTTGCTTGCTGGCATTGGCATTGGTAGTGTAGAAGTTACAGAGCTGCATAACAGGAATGGCAGCGAAGTATTGAACTGAAGCCAACCCCACCACCACCCTGCAGAGAGTGACAGGCATTGGGGTGTGCCTTTGGGTCGTCAGGCATAACACCACGCCATTTCACCACACCCTACCCTGCAGACACTGACAAGTGTCACGGTGTGCCTTGGGGTCTTTGGCCCTTATGCGCATCCCATTCCATCAGGAAATACGGTGAGATGGGTGCGGTATAGGAGAATGGGTAACGTTTGGGTTCAAGAGTCCGAGAGGCAAACCTTGAGTGCCTCTCACTGGCTGCAGGGGTATGGGTGGGGTGGAATGGTATGAGCATTACAGGCAAGAATCCCAAGTCACACCTGGATGCCTGTCATTCTCTACAGGGTGAGGCGTTATGGTCGGAAACCCTAACGCCTCAGGCATTCATTGGTATTTTCACTCCAAATTTTCAACATGGTTTTTTTGTGACCCCCACCTCATGCACAGTGGCAATATCAGTTTGTTAGCCGAAAACTGCTTTTGCACAGTGACTACGGCATTTGGCACCACAGGTGCAAAAACACCTTCCGAACAGGATGTGAAAAATGACAGCGGTACTGTTCATGGGGAGGTGTAAAAAATGGCAATGTTGAAAATCTGCTGTGAAAATCTTAAAAAAACTGGTGAAGGCGTGCATAGAAACTGTGCAACGACACCCGTAATGTAACTAGTTTGGGGATTTTTACAGCAGATTGTTAACACAGGCATTTTGGGACCTCCGATCATGAACAGTGTCAGTGTGATTTTCTTTATCTGTCCCGAACAATGATTTTCAAGCGACCACGCATTTCTCGCTGAAGTGTGAACACATTTCGACCATGTTGTGGAAAATGACAGCGTATTGTTCATAAGGAGTAGTGGAAAATGCCACTGGTGAAAATCTGAACTGAAAATATTACAAATTCATGAACTTACGAGGGTGCGTGGAAACTGCGTAATACTCACTCGTAACACAGTCATTTTATGGAGTTTTGTCACCAAATTTTCAACATAGCCATTTTAAGACCTCTGCTCATGACCAGTGTCACTGTGATTTTCTTAATCTGTCCCAAACATTGTTTTCGCACACCGACTGTACCATTGTGCGCTACATGTACGGAAACAAATTTTGAGCGAGATGTGAAAATGGTAGCTGTACTGCTCATAAGGAAGTGTGGTAAAATGGCACTGTTGAAAATCTGGTGTGCAAATATTACAAATTCGAAACTTGCCAGCGTGCTTTCTGAACTCAACGTGCGCTCCTGAAACAGTCATTTTAGAATTTTTCATCAAATTTTCAACATAGCCATTTTAACACCTCTGCTCATGACAGTGTCACTGTGATTTTCTTAATGTGTCCCATACATTGATTTTGCACACCGACTGTGCCATTGTGCGCTACATGGGCGGAAACACGTTGTGGGCAAGATGTGAAAAATGACAGCTGTACTGCTTATAAGGAGGTGTGGTAAAATGGCAATGTTGAAAATCTGGAGTGAAAATATTGAAAATTTGCGAACTTACGAGCATGCGTAGGAACTCTGCAATGCATGCTTGTAATACAGTCATTTTTAGGAATTTTTTCACCAAATTTTCAACATAGCCATTTTAAGACCTCTGCTCATAAACAGTGTCACTGTGATTTTCTTAATATGTCCCGTACATTAATTTCGCACACCGACTGCGCCATTGTGCGCTACATGGGCAGAAACACATTTTGGGTGAGATGTGAAAAATGACAGCTTTACTGCTCATAAGGAGGTATGGTAAATGGCAATGTTGAAAATCTGGAGTGAAAATATTGAAAATTCACGAACTTACTGATACAGCAAGACTACTGGCTGTAACGCTCATAAAACAGTCATTTTAGGAATTTTTCACCAAATTTTCAACATAGCCATTTTAATACCTCTGCTCATAAACAGTGTCACTGTGATTTTCATAATTGTCCCGTACATTGATTTTAGCACACCGACTGCGCCATTGTGCGCTACATGGGTGGAAACACGTTTTGGGTGAGATGTGAAAATGACAGCTATACTACTCATAAGAAGGTGTGGTAAATGGCATGTTGAAAATCTGGAGTGAAAATATTGAAATTCGCGAACTTACAAGCATGCCTAGGAACTGCGTAACGCACATTCGTAAAACAGTCATTTTTTGGAATTTTTCCACCAAGTTTTCAAAATAGACTTCTTGAGAGCCCACCTCATGAACACTGGCAGTGTCGTTTCATTACTTTGTCTCGAAAGGTGATTTCACACAGTGACTGTGAAATCACCCTTCGGGCCTGAATAACGCCATGACAGTGACAGCATTCATGAGAAGGGGTCCCAAAAACCCCATGTTGAAAATTTGGTGCAAAAATTCCAAAAAATGCCCGAGATATGCAGCAAAGTTGAAAAAAACCCTATCTATTACATTATACAGCTTACCGGCATTTCCTCAGTTCGCGGTCGGCTTTGAAGAGTGCAGACGTGTTCCCAGTCCACCGAAGATCGTCGCGCCGGACTCCAGAAATAAGTATGGGGTGAGGGGGGGAGTGTGGGGAGGCAGGGTGCGCAGTGGGTGGGTGTGGGTGAGGGCAGGGAGACTGTGAGGGACTGTTTTTTAATTTACAGCTTTTTTTTAATTATTAAGACGACGTGGGTGTTTGCCACGCTGGGGTGGGCTCCCAGCGTGGCAGCTGAAAAGGATGTTGGGGGCTGGAGCCAATGGGGATTGGGCACCACCGTCGGCCATATGGGCTAGTGCCACGCTGGGGTGGGCTCCCAGCATGGCAGCTGTAAACTGTTTGGGGCTGGAGCCGGCGAGGATTGAGCACCCGTTGGCCACAGGCGTGTGCACGCTGGGGTGGGCTCCCAGCGTGGCACCAGGAAGGCCACAGGGGGCAGTGTGGGCCGACGGGGCATTGGGCACCCCATGGCTATACTGTATGCGTGGGGGGAGAGTCTGCACATAGTATGTTGCGTCGTAGTTGGGGGGGAGCTCTGCTCACTGAAGCAGAGCTCTCCCTTTCAACTGTATGCCACTGCATTTTCAGCTGTCATAGACAGCTGGAGCAGTGATTGGTGCACTGCGACCGCGCCTGCAAACACACTGACTGAATTGGAAGAGGCTGACACACCTCTGGAAAACTCGGATGATGGCACTATGTTTCTTGCACATGCGTGCAAGCAAACATAATAAGGGCCAGGATCCTAAAATAAACCCTGCTGCTGGCTGCTTGGAACTGTAGTAAAACAGCTTTAGAATGGTTGTAAGTAAGCCAGCTCCAGCTAATCATTAACAAATAGAAACAAACATCAGTTCAGGATGGGGGGGCAGCTCTCCATATTGGTCAAATATCAGTCACATATCTGCCTCCTAGTCAGACTGGCTGCTCAACCAATGAATCAGAGCCTCACAGGTCGATTGACTCTTTAACTCACATTATACAATGGCAAGAAAGAATTCTGGCTTTTGATTGGTCAGTTTGCCACCACAGCTGGGATGTTATCCTGTCATAACATCCCACTTGATTGTTTGGGTTGGATTTGCATTATCTGCATCTTCTTTTAAGAAACAAAAATATTTTTACACACAAACAACAACAAAAAATTATTTTTTTTATTCTGTATATAACAAGGCATTGTATAATAGGAATAATGCCCTCCAGTGTGGGTGTTATGCTGTGATAACATCCCTTCTCAGCTGTTGGATGCCCTCAGCCTGCAGCCTTGGACCCAACCACCCGAGATGGGATGTTATCCCAGCATAGCACCCACCCTACCAGGCATTATTCCTTTAACAGCAAATGATTTATAGGAAATAATTTTCAGAAAGAAAACATTAGCAGAAGGTGACATAGATGATACATACAATCATGCAATGCAGTAGATTACAGTGTCCTGCAGAAATAGTCACATATATGCATCACTTAGTGGCAGGGGTTAAATAGGGTGAGAGACCACAGGAACTTCGTTCCACCACCCGTAAAAAAGAGCTGTTTGACAGTTCCACCACCTCTGTCATCTTTCTCCATTGACTACAATAGGAGAGTTCCACCACCTAGAAATCTAGATGTGAGAGTTCCCCTAACTAAATATTTCCAATTTAATCACTGCTTACTGGCTAACAGCCTGACAAACCTAAAGATCTCGAGCCAGATTCTCAAAACAATTTGGGACTAAGTCCCACACACCGCAGCTTCAGTTGCAGACTGAAATCTCTGCAGCTGTGGAGATTGGTATTCTCAGTCCACCACAGCTGTAAGAGATGTTACACCTGGTCCCACCAGCCGTAACATTTTTCCACAGCTGCAAGGAAAAGAATACACCCGAAAGCTACCATAACTCATCGAGGTGGTTGTAAACTGGTTCCTCTTTTGAAAATACCATTGCTGCAGGAGAAACTGAGGTTCTGCAAGTGGCAACCAACTTGCTCCAAGCTTTTTCTGCAGCTGTGGGATTGTCACAGCTTTGAGAATCCAGCCCCTCAACACTATCCCAATATGTTTGCTTTGCGCTCAAGAATAATAAACTTGGTGTCATTTGGCCCCATCCCCAAATTACCAACACATGGAGCTTTTTTTATCAATCTTTAGCCCTACAGTCGCGGTCCGGGGGGCCTCTCTCAGGCAACCTGCCTGCTCCTGCCCTGCCTGAAGTCCTCCTACCTGTGCCTCCTCTCTCCCTCCTCCTCTGTCCATGATCGGACCCTCAGCTTAACCCCTCCAGGGTGGGGCCGCCCCTCCTCTTGGGTGCACTTTATAGTCAGACTCCAACATGGGAGAGGAGCCAGGTGAAGTAACCAGGAAGGCCAGGCATGATGGACCCGGCCGTGGGCATGGGGGCAGGTGCCGTCGCCTACCCCACAGACTGGGCTTTTCCTTGTTCTGGTGATCTCTCCCCCCTCCCGTGCATGTGCACTTCCCCAACTCTAGGCACACGGCAACCCCTGCCTGCATCAGGGCATGCTGATTACATGCAGCCGAGCATGCTGGAGCACCCCTGGTCTCCACCAGGAGCCGCTGGCACACTGGGCGATCCTCAACCCCCCCCCCCGGGAGGCGAGCAGCCCAACATGCGCTCAATCCTGACCTGCCCCTGCCGTCCCCCGGTGGCCCGAGCTCGCTCCCAAACCCAGGTCACCGGCGTGGCACGAGGTGTGGTGTCCAGTGCCTCAACCCTCAGCACCACCGGGCCGGCAACACATGGGGGCTTGAATTAATACCTGATGGACCTGCATGTCCCTTAGGGTGCAAACGTTGTTAAAACCCTTTAAACTATGGTTTGTTACAACCTACCAGTACCAGCAGTTTCAGATACCTAGCCATACTGTAAAGAAGTGGATTATTTCATGATTTCATAATGGAAAAATTGTGGCAATCTAACCTCATGACCTCAATGTTTTGCTTCATGATCAATTTTCCAATTAACTCAGCTAGCTAGAATAGCCAGCATGAACTGCTACGCCACTCGTAATAAAACTGCAAAAATCACACCAATCTCAAGGGAAAAAGGACCTTGCTGGTTTCAAACTGAGATCCTTCTGTATATCAGTGCAGAAACCTTTTGCTTTGTTGTTACAGGCAAAACAATGTTTCTGTCTTACCATACGAAATAGTCGTTCATTAGTAATTAAGTGGTGCACTTATGAACTAGGTATACTCTGTTAAGCAGAGCCTGCTGCAAATGTTAGATGGGGTTAGCTGTTTTGAAGTGGCAGCTGCTTTTAAGAGAAATCTCCGAAGCAAGATCTAAGGACCACATTGATTCATCTTCTCAAGCAAACAAAAAAAAATGATTTGTGATATGGTTGTCAAACAAGTTGTTTCACTGTTACCACCATACATGATGCCATTTCAAGCAGTCTCCTAACCCCCTGCTGTGAAAGCAGGAACCTTTCCGAAAAAAAAAAAAAATTAGTAAATTAAGGCTGACAGACTCTTGTCACAAGTAGCCATTAATGAACACCATGGAGGATTTCAACCCTCTCTGTTTATTGTCTTCCAGTCACTTATATCCTGTATCCCACAGTTTATGCAGAGTAGATGTGAAGGTGCATGTTTTGCCCCCATATTCAGTATGACAAGTTGCATTTCACAAAATATCTGGGAATACAAAGTGGAACATAAACTGTAAGTGTTGATTCCTATGGGGGGGTATTAAGGTGGTGAGGACTTTTTTCTTACTATTTTATTGCCTTAAATCTGTCAGTATTGGATTTGTGAGATTACCTTTTTGCATAAATTTTTTCCAGACACCTTCTCCAGAATTTTTTTACATGCTGCATTTTGACAAGCTGTTATTTCTTATTATAAAAATGCACGGGTACTTTGTGACACATAACTCAGACTCTGTGATCGTAATTCTACTTTACCTTCCTCCAAAGAAGACAGGAGATGCTCAAGCTGCTCTGTCTGCTACCCGTGAAATATCTTTATTGAAATAGAAGGTTTCTGTCCACTAATGGCAGACTGCATCATGATGCATTAAAGCCTTAAGTCTGAAAGAAGGGTCTGTCCCAGCATGTCAGTTCCTTGCAAAACTCCACAGCTGAGAGGGTGACACTTTATTCTGATATTAAATCACTTGTGGATCTTCGGGGTACTGTATATGGCAAAAATAAGAGGCATACAGAGGATTCCTAAACCATACAGTACTTTCTTATATTAAAGAACTCAGAAATGACCCTTTGGTAATATGTAGTATTTACTATGTGTTATTTTAAAAAATATTCAGAAGCCTAGTAAGTGGATTACTCTCTGGTCATGGTGACAAATGTCTTCATTAAAACACAGAGTAATCCTTTAAATCATAAAGTTGAGGTATCCATTTTGGAAATAGGCATGAGGTTGGCATGATGTCACAGCCTCACCCATACCTCTGAACTGTATTTGTTGTTCAGGGACATTCCTGATTTTGCCTCAGAAATCACTTGTGTCTCTCCTAAATTTTGCTTTGCTTTCACTAAACAGTAATGATTTTAGTCATGAAATTATGTCAGTCATTAATGTTAGCCTGGTTCTCATTAAAAAAATGCTATTTAAACTAATCAACATATTATACATAATGTAGCTTCTTAACCTGATACTACTATTTTTTTTAAATATGTCTCTGATTAAAGTCATTTGCCCCTTATTCATTGGAGAATCTAGACCATGTGAGCAGAGGAGACTGGCTCATAAAAATATCATTGTTGTTTCAGAACAATGTGATAATGAAAACACAGAATTTTGGGGGTGGCTCAAGCTTGCCCATATCCCCAGGGTCCTTTTCCTTGATTGTTTATACCTTATCCCTGATTTTTGAGGAAGGCAGTTGAGAGGTATGACCTCACCATCCTTAAAGGGACACTGTCAACCTGTTTAGCCTCATATTATTTCTAGTTAAAAACACGCATTTTATGGTTGCTTACCTTCTCTAAAATTAATTGATGTTGCTGTTTGTTTTGGCTGTCTCCTTGTTTAGTAAAACTGAAATGCATGCTAATGTACATTTATAAACAGCTTTGTTTTGTTCCAAATCCTGTATCTATTCTTCTTGAACACTTCCTGAACATTAGAAGCACCGCCCAACAGTGCAGTCACTTAAGAGGCAGTAGCCACCTAAACTCCCACTGCATCATGAGGGGCTAGACTGTGTTGAAGGTGTTCCCAAGTCCAGGAAAGATGCAGTGGGAGCTGATCGAGGAATGCAAACAAACCTGTTTTGGTATGGTAACACCAATATGGTGGGCAGTCCATTTTTCACTTTTTATAAGGAAAAATGAATCAGCATCAAACTGCTAGCTATATCAGCAGTCTTTACAGAATGTTAGTAATCATAAAATATGTTTTTTAAACAAGGGACACTTTGAGGCCTAAGGTGGTTGACAGTGTCCCTTTAACGATGTTGACATGTAGTGATACTGGGGAAAACAGATTGCTCATGCTGATTTAAATTCTGTTGAAGAGAAGAAAATACTGATGTTCTGTATGGTAAAGCTTAAACATAGAACCCAGTATTTGTTTTCTGCAGTTTAACAATGTTTTCAAATAGTAAAGGACAGTAGAACAAGGGGGCACAACCTCAGGTGGTGAAGGGGAAAATATGAGGAAAATTTCAGTAAACCTTTTCCACACAAAGGGTAGTGAGCCTCTGAAGGGGCTACCATAGATGGAAGTAGAAAAAGGAAATGTGGATCATTTTAAAATTAGGCTCTGTAAGTGTCTATTAAAATAGAAATCACTAGATATTAGATTTGAAAAATAAGGAAAGTGTACAATTGTTGGTCAAATTCTGACACATCATGGTTTCAGCTACCATTATAGGAGAGGACAACCCATCTGGACCATTGGTCTGATTTCATGTTGCAGATCCTATGTTCCCCAGATCCCTAGAAGTGTCACTTTAATTAACTGTCTTGCAGCTCTCTGTTGGGTGCGTCTTTAACATCATCTGGGCTAACTGCCAATCTATAAAATGGTTGCCTCCATAGGGCTCCCAAATCACTGCTTAAAATGTATTCTTCTATGTTTTACCAAATATTTTCAGACAAACACATACTGTAGAGACTGTAACACATTAATGGATTTTGTTGTGTGGCATCGAGTAGGAATTTGCACAAGGTAAACAACACACACAGGCATCTCCTTGCCTGGTGACGTAAAAACCCCAATTAGAGGTTTTACCCATAACTGAAATTGTTTCCATACATTTTGGACCACACATTCATTCAATAAAATATAAGCTTATAAACCTACTGCAACTTCTAGTCAGGGATGGACTAATGGTAGAGGTCAACGGCATTCATTAGCATATTGAGTGCACACGAAGCCAGCTGAGGAGCGAGGGATGGCCCTGGTTAAAGGAAGTTGTGGCACGCTTATGTATTATGGAATATACAAACCTAAAGGTAAAGAAAATGTTCATAATGGGGGGGGGTTACATCACCAGGCAAAATAATGCCTGGTTTGTATTGTTTTCCTTTAAAGTTGCCATTGCATTAGCAACTGACATTGTGATGCTTTTCAACACTTAACCAGCTCAAGAGCAAGTTTACAAAACTGAAACTCATAGGAATGCATTTGCCGTTGTGTGACACTGCAATGTAAAACTGAGTTACAAGGCAACAATTTTTGAAAGGCCGTGTGTTGAATGTGGAGGGGGTGAAAAGCAGAAATAGAACTTAGAAATATGGTAGACACATCGGGATGGGAGGGCAAAAGGGAAAAAGAGCAGAGGATGGCAACCTAACCTGGAAAGCCATGTGTGTAAATGCTCTAAGTCTGTGCAACAGATTGGAAGACCTAGAGGCTACGATGGCAGTAGCAGACCTGGATGTAGTCACCATCATAGAGACATGGTACAATGTAAACCAGGACTGGGAAGCAACCATACCAGGTTATATTCTGTTCAGAAAGAAAGAAAGAATAGGGCAGGTAGGAAGGGGTGAGGAATGGCCCTTTATGTAAGGGATAGCATAAAAGCCAGGGAGTGTGGTGGTGGGGGGGGGATACTGTGGGTCACTCTGGAGAGAAGAAAAGGAGCAACTATTTGTACAGGAGTGATTTGTAGACCTCCAACACAGGGGGAAGAGGTGGACAAGGAATTGATGGAAGCAATTCTAAGGATGGCTTACATGGGGGAAATAGTTTTGGTAGGTGATTTCAGTCTACCGGATGTGGATTGGAGCCTTCCTGCCACAACTACAACCAGGAGTAGGAACATCCTAGATACCCTACAGGGGGCATTTCTCAGGCAACTAGTATTGGAACCCACTCGAGAGGGGGCATCACTGGACCTAGTACTAACAAACAGGGACAGTGTGACTGCCATTGCAGTGGGCGACCACCTAGGGACCAGTGATCACTGTACAGTGTGGTTTGATATATGTTCTGGGTCAGAATTAAATTACACAAGGACAAGGGTGCTGGACTTCAGGAGGACCGATTTTCTTTTTTTTGTTGCTAAACATGTCTTTATTTCTTTTCAAAACAAGAGAAAAGACAAACAGAAACCTGGGAACCCCAGGGCACACAATCCAAAACTGACTGTGTAAACTATATACAATCCAGCTATATACATACACAGAGGTAGCACCACCCCCTCTAACCAAATCTAAACCTGTTCCATCAATACCCTAGAATAAAGATAACAGGACTGCCTACAAATTAAGCCCTCTCCCATTAACCCCAGTGAAAACCACCTGCAGCCCAACAGAAACTCTCTGACCCAGGTTCCTCCTTGTGTGCAGTCTATTTAAGAGGTGGCGCCCCTCTGCGCCCCCTGGAAAGAGAGAGAGTACCTATCCCCCCATATTAACCCGGCAGACCCCAACCCCTTTCTATTAACCATGTGCCAAGACCCTACCAAGTCAAATACAATCACATAACAAACACTTAAATCTCTCTAGTGTCCCAACTGTCTATTACTCATTCCAGCAAGAGTCTCTCCCGCTAATCGCAGCCCGACAGGCAGACCTGTGTCTGAACATATCCCCCTTGATGGGAGTATATCGCCTCTAATGCCACCCATCTTTTAGCATATGACCCTTTCCTTCCCTCTGAATAAAGTGTTTCTTTATTCTACCCAGGGCCCCCATAAGATCTCCTGCCCAATGCTTATACACATAAGCTTGGTCACCCTTCCAGTGCTGTACCACAAATGATTTGATTACTGCAGCCACCAAGGATAAGTGATATCTGGGTGTAACACCAGCAATTTGCGATAAATCACCTAGAACACATATCTCTGGTGTTATAAATTCTGAATAGTCTAGCATTGGGTCCATCTGTCTCTTTATTTCATCCCAAAGGGGCGATATTTTGCTACAATCCCACAGCACATGTAGTAGATCTCCTCTCTCTAACTCACACCTAAAACACAGGTCTGTCTGCCTAAGGCCTCTATCACATAGTTTCACAGGGGTAAAATATAAATTAGAAACAATAAAGAAATATATACTCCTGTATTTAGGTATAACTGCATATGTGCTATTCTTCCATATATTGGCCCATTCAAGACTTCAAGTAGCCAACACATTGTCCCAATATGGCACTGCTATGGGAGAGTTCTGACTAAGAAAATCCAAAAGTACTTTATATATTTGAGATACAGCTCTAGATTTCGGATCGATCTCTTTCAGCATGTCCCACTTAAAAGAACAGTCTGAAAGACCCCCTGATCTCTTTAGCACCCCCTCCAACATTCGTGTAAGCTGCAGCCTTTGAAAGAAAGGCATCCCATCACACTGAATCGGGAGGGCCACCCTGTTATCCTGGATAACATCCTTTCAGTTCAAGCCCAGAACCTGCCTAGCCCATCTCCCCCTGATTACCTGGCCCCCTATGACTAAGTTGGAATTGCCCACCAGTGGTTGCTCTTGGGCCCTCATTTGACCCTTTTTCTGAATTGGGGTCAGAAATGACCACCAAGCTTCTGCCACCTCCAAAATTAGGTTTCCCAACCCTTCTTTAAAACATGTGCCTATATTGGCATACAATGGTGCCTCTGGAGAGAGGCCAGCATCTTTCATCATTTGGATCTCTAGATGTAACCAATCCGGAATACAGGTCTCTCCCTCAGTACTTCTACCCCATCGAGTCATTAGACCCAACTGTCCCGCTACATAGTATGAATGGAGATCTGGCAGCTTAATCCCTCCCAGTGAATATGGTAATCGCAGATCATTGTATTTTTTCCTAGGAGGTTTAAGGTTCCATAAAAAGTCTGAAAGTAGTTTCTTAATCGTTTTAAACCATATTTTGGGGATACTATATGGGGCTAAGTACACCGGGTATAGCAACCCTGGTAGCAGATTCATCTTAATAAGCCCGAGTCTAGCCATAAAATTCAAGGGAAGCTTATTCCATCTTACTAAATCACCCCTAATAGCTGATATAGTCCCTTCCATGTTTGTTTCAGCCCACCTCTCAATATTCGCTGTGATCCAAATACCCAAGTATTTAATCTTGTCTGTCACCAACTGAGCTCGCAGCTGAGCGAAATCTGCCCTATACACATATGGCGTCAAGGGGAGAATTTGAGTTTTGGTCAAGTTTAGTTTGTAATTTAAAACTTTAGCAAATCGCCCCATTAGTTCTCTAATCCTCTCAAACCCAACCGCCGGGTCTTGTAAGTGCAGAAGTACGTCATCTGCAAAAACTGAAAATTTTAACTCTCGTCCCACTATCTCAACCCTCTTTATACACCTGTCATTGTTAATTGCTCTCAACAAGGGCTCTAGATAGATGTTAAATAATAACGGAGAAAGAGGACATCCCTGGTGAGTCCTATTCTCCAGCTGAATTTCCTGTGAAATATAGCCATTACATAGGACTCTAGCCGTCGGAGCAGGATACAAATTCTTAATGCCTCTAAGCAGGCCTTCGGGGAAACCCATCCTCTCCATTGTGGCAAAAAGGAAAGGATGGGAGACCCTATCAAAGGCCTTTTCAGCATCTAAAGATATCAGAGCTAGGGGCAATTGGGAATCAGATGCAAAATTCAGGATATGATGCAACTTTCTCAAAGCATCATGCGCCCCCCTCCCTGGCATAAATCCCACTTGCTCCTGGCTGATTAGACTAGGAGCAATCCGCCAGATTATGTTGGCCAAGATTCTTGTAAGAATCTTAATGTCCTGATTCATTAACGCTACAGGCCTATAATTACCCGGTAAATCCCTAGGCTCATCTGGTTTGGGGATTAATGTAATGTACGCCTGATATAAAGGGGGGTGAAACACTCCATCCTGCATTATAGTATTAAAAAATTCTTGAAGCATAGGCAGTGTAATGTGAATATGGGCCTGGTAAAACTTTGCCGTGAGGCCATCTAGCCCCGGTGTTTTACCAGCGGGCAGAGACCTGACTACTTCTATAATCTCCACTGCTTCTATGGGGGCCACTAGTTTCTTAGCCTGAATAGGGTCTATCACAGGTAAAGGCACTCCCTCCAGAAATGTTTTAATTTCTTTCTCCTCCATCTGGTTCCTAATCTGGTATAGATCTTTAAAGTAAGACACAAAAGCGTCTGCCAGTTCCTGGGAATCCGTTATAAACTTCCCATCATACCAGATAGAAGTCAACATTCTACACGCTTCCCACTCCTTAACTCTAGCCACCAGCAAACGTCCAGGGACATCTCCCAACAAAAGATATTTAGCTTTAATTTTTTCCAACCAAAAGTCTACTTTGCCATAAACAATATCCGCTAATTCCGTTCTTAAACTTTTGAGTTCCCTGTCGATTTCCCCCGTAGACACCCCTCAGGTGTCAACGAGTTAATTGCCCCAGAATAAATTCCTCTTTTGCCCTCCTCTGCCTACTTTTTTGCGATGCCAGCTCCTGGGCCACTCCTGCATATAACACTTTACAGGTTGGCCATGCCAACTTTTTATTTTGTAGCGTGGGTAACTGTTGCTGTATAATCTCTAGGAAGGCCTCCTCGAGCTTACCCTTAGTTAAGGTCTCCGTCACTAGGGAGTCATTCAATCTCCATCGATATGGTCTAGGGGGGCCTGATTTAGGTTCCCAAACCAATTTAATCGGAGAATGATCCGAAAAAATTCTACCCTCCATTGTCATTCCCTTAATTTCCATAAGTGCCTCCCTGTTAACCAGAAAAAAATCAATACAAGATTGGGTCTTATGTGCAGCTGAGTAAAATGTCATAATATTGTCCCCAGTAGAGTGGGTCCGTATCGGATCCACCAAAGCCGAGACCTGTAGCAACTTATTTAAAGCAATTTCAGCCTTTGTTAAAGACCCTCTAGCAGGTGGGATCCTATCTCCCTGGTTGTTAGAGTATGTATTCCAATCCCCTGCTAGAATAAGGGAGTGCCCGGAAAAAACAGCTATGTCCCTCTCTATCGAGGCAAAAAATTCCGGGTTGGGGGGCGTCGGTTCATAGACAGAAGCTATCGAGATCGCCTTGCTGTATAAAGAGCCTGAAATATAGATCCCTCTGCCATCTTCCCTTGCAACCACATGCTCCACATTATATGGACAGGTTTTCTTTATTAGAATCGCTACTCCCACGGAGGCCCTTTCCTTACCTACCCCATAAACTTGCCCCACCCAGAGTCGCTTGAGGTTGTTCAGCTCCTCCGTCAGTAAATGTGTCTCTTCTACAGCAACAATATAGGCCCCCATTTGTTCCATGTGTCTCAGGATTACCATTCTTTTACGTCTACCCCTGAGTCCTTTAACATTCCAAGAGATTAGTCTGACACTCGACATAGACAGTGCCAAAAGCTTATTATGGAAAAACTAACCCTCAAACCTCTATCAGGGTCTGCCTCCTTCACTCCTACCATGGTGGACTCTCTCTCCTTCCAGTCCCCCAGCCCCTTCTCCCTCCCCCTGCCCCCGATCCCTAGATCGCCCACCTACCATTTCTCGGATCATAGATGAACTCCTTCTTGTGCTACCCCCCCAGCCCCTCCATAACCTCAGCAACTCTGGGATCTAATCTAGAAACAACAAAGAATTCTGCTATAGTACTACCTTACTCTCCTAAATCCCCCTATTCTCCCGACCCATCCATCCATCCAGCCTTCTACTCTCTCCCTACCTCTAGACCTCGTATATACTATTTAGGATTAGTCTCATCGCCATATAAAGAGGATATTGACCAACATTGTCTCTACTTCCGTATATCGGGAGACAGAATTAACTATGCATTACCCCCATCAGTGATCTCACCGTTTATGTGGCCTCTCCTACTTCCTACCCAAAGGCCCCTGAGCCTTGCCCCCCCCTCACCCAGGCTGCCCCTAACACCACCGTACAGCCTTTCAGTACGATAGTGCTAACTTTAGGCCGTCTCACAGCCTAGTGTCAGTCCCCATCCAGAGGATTAAGCATCCTTCGGAGGTGCTATTGGCCAAGGTCTAACGCCCATAATTCCACTGACACCCTATCCACCTCCCCTTTCCTTCCCCACTAAGCAGTCGAGGCAGAAGGGGGCTAGGGTTGCCTCAGGGAGCATCGGGAGAAAGAACAGGGTAAGAAAAAAGCTTCCATTGTTCTCATCCTCCTAATAATCCAAGAATGGAGAGTGACCACCACCACTTTAGGTTCCCTTCATATGCGGAGTCCAGACTCACTTCTTATGGATGGCCAGGGGTTTGCTAGGCCCCACAAATTACCCCCTCACCATCTTTACTCCCCTAATATCCCTTCGGTGTGTTGCCCCATTCCGAATACTTAAATTCGTAACCCTCACTTCTTGCCCAGTTGACTTTCTCTCATCATTCACCTTGCAAGGAGCCCTCAACTGTTCCCCCAGCCACCCTTCATGCTCCAACACCCAATCGCCCACCCCCGCTACTTGTAGGTACCTTTTCAACTCTTCTCCACCATCCATTTCTATAGTAAACTCATTCAAACTTTCCTCCCCCATAATTAACTCTCTCTGACCCCATATGTTTCGGTAAAACTCTTTTTGCCCCGGCCCCAATGTCCAGTAATCAAGCAGTCTGGCTAGAAAATTAAATTTAACAGGTTTTTAAGGCTCAACAGTCCCAATCCAGTCAAACAAAGTGGCTCCCCATATCATCTGGAGAGGTTCAGCTCGACGATCTAAATAGCTCAGAGAGCTCCACTCGTAGCTCTTCTAGCGCATCCTTTGCTGTGAGGAACTGCCTCTCCCCTGTTTGAGGCCGCATCACCAACGTGGCAGGATACTGCAGCCGAAACTTAATTCCTGCGAGGTATAATTTCTTCTTAATTTCCACGTATTCCTTCTGCTTTTCTCTCTCTGCAGGTGTTTGGTCTTGAAATAACCATAAGGGGGCACCATTCCATTGCAATGATTTCTTTAGCCTTGCGGCAGACAACACATGAGCTGTTTCTTTATAATTAAGGAAGCGCATGATAATTACCTGGGGTCTTGCCCCTGGTGGTGGTAACTGTCTCAAGGCCCTATGTGCTCTCTCTAAATTGTAGGCATCCCCATGTGGCGTAGGGCCAAATAGATTAAGCAGCATATCCTGTATGTATGAGACACAGTCAGACCCTTCAGCCCTCTCAGGCAGCCCTACCAGAATCAAATTATTCCTTCTGCTCCTCGATTCTTGATCCTCTATTCTCTCCTTGAGTTTTTTAACTTGCTTTCTAACCACCACAAGCTCCTGTTCGATCGTGGAAACTTTCCTTTCCTGGGAGGCAATTCGAACCTCAGCATCCCCCATTCTCTGAGCCAATGATTGCAACGCTGGTTTGACTGCTGCAAAGTCCACTACAAGCCCCCGCAACAGTTGCTTAATTTCTTGAATGTCCTCGCTATTCGAGTAGGCTCTCCCTTCCTTTCCTGCCACCTCCTCCTGTTCATTAGGGGTGGGGAATTGGGGTTTTGGTCTTTTGGAGGTGGGGGATCTCCCCGCAAGGGGCTCCACCATCTCGGATTCCATCTTAGTGTGTTGCCGCGGCCTAGTACTACTGCTGGGTGCTTGCAGCTTGCAATGTCACCTCCCTTTAGTATCGCCAATTTTTAGACCACCTCACCACAAATTGGGCCCACAGCACCTCACCAACTGAATAGGTATGTTCCAATGCGGTTCGAACTGATCCCGAGAGATTTAGAGCCTTTTAATTAGCTTAGGGCCTCAGAGCAGCACAGAAGACATCTTCCCTGACTTAGCTCATCACGTGATCCGCAGGAGGACTGATTTTAAGAGAATGGAAGAGTGCCTCAGGGTTGCCCTAGCAGGGACAGAAGAAATGGAGAGAGTTGGGGAACAGTGGGCAAAAATGAAAGAGGGCATTGAAAAAGCGACGAACCTCTGTGTCAAGCAGGTTAGCAAAGGTAAGAGAAAAAGGAGACCACTATGGTTCTCTAAGGATATAGTGGAAAATGTGAGAGCTAAAAGGATGGCATTTAGAAGGTACAAAGAAATGCAGAAGGAAGGTGACAAGGAGACTTACCGCGAGAAATAAAGGGAGGCAGAGAAGGCAGTATAGAGTGCTAAAGCACTAACAGAAGAAATGATTTTCACATCAGTGTCAAAAGGGAATAAAACATTTTTTAGATATATGATTTAAAAGAGGAAGACAAAGGGAGAGATAGTAAGGCAGAAAGGGGGGTTATGTGGAAGAGGACCACCAAAAACTAGATATTTTGAACAAATACATCTGCTTCAAGGAGGAGGAGCAGAAAAGAAGTGAACCTAAGACTGAGAACAATGGTATGATGGGGTGGGATGTGGATACAAGTCCTTTTTCAGAAGAAAGAGTGCTTAAGGAACTATTAATGTTAAAGGTAAACAAGGCAATGGGGCTTGATGGGGTGCACCCGAGGGAACTGGAAGAAGTGCTAGCTGCACCTCTGATGACCATTTTCAGTCTGTCATTGGAAACAGGGGAAGTGCTGGGGCACTGGGGAAGGGTAGATGTAGTCCCACTACACAAAAGTGGGAATAAGGAGGAGGCAAGAAATTATAGGCCTGTCAGCCTGACATTGGTAGCAGGCAAGGTAATGGAATTGCTACTGAAAGAAAGGATTGGGGAATACTTGGTTGCCAGTGGTCTACAGGATCCAAGGCAACATGGTTTCATAGAGGGGAGGGCTTGCCAGACAAACCTGATTGAGTTATTTGATTGGATGACCAAGGAGGTGGCTCAAGGAAGGGTGGTGGACGTGGCCTACCTAGATTTCAGCCTTTCGACACCATTCCACATAGGAGGCTGCTAAGCAAATTGAAGAGCCTAGGGGTAGGGCCTAAAGTGGGTGAAAAGTTGGCTGATTAATAAGAGTCAAATGGTGGTAGTAATGGCACCCACTCTGGAGTAGGCAAAGTAACTAGTTGGGTGCCCAGAGGTCAGTGATGGGGCCGGTCCTCTTCAAGGTCTTTATAAGTGACCTTGCAGAGGGACTGGAAGGGAAAGTGTGCCTATCTGCAGATGACACAAAGCTCTGCAACAGGGTGGACACACTGGAGGGGGGGAATAGAATGAAGGACGATGTAAAAAAACCCCGCAAGAATGGTTGTGGGTCTTGCAGTTGTTTTTTAATGCAAGAAAATGCAAAGTCATGCATATGGAGCAGAGGAACCCAGGGGACAACATACCAAATCGGAGAAGAGGTACTAATAGTCACAAAGCAGGAAAGGGACCTGGGGATGATCATTTCTGATTACCTAAAGGTAGCTAAACAGTGTGACAAGGCAGTGGGAAAAGCTAGTGGAATGCTCAAATGCATAGGGAGAGGTATCACCAGCAGAAAGAGGAAGGTAATATTGCCCCTGTATAGGTCACCAGTGAGACCATACCTTAAATACTGTGTTCAGTTCTGGAGGCCCTATCTCTGAAAGGACATAGATAGGGTGGAGGTGGTACAAAGGAGGGCAAACAAAATGGTACAGGGCCAACATCAGAAGCCCTATGAAGAGAGATTCAAGGATTTAATTATGTACACACTGGAAGACAGGAGGGAATGGATGGGATATGATAGAGACATTCAAGTACCTAACAGGGATAAATATGGTACAGGAAGAGAATATTTTCTGAAGGAAAAGATGCTCGGGGACAAGGGGCCACAATATGAAGTTGGATGGGCTTAAGGGAAACATAAGGAAGTACTTCTTCACGGAGAGGGTGGTGGATGCACAGAACAGCCTTCCAGAGGAAGTGGTGGGGGCTAAGATAGTCACAGGATTTAAGAATGTATGGGATAGACACAAGGGAATCTTAGAACTGGGGGGAGGGGATGTAAGTTGGTGTTCAAGTAGGGTCTCTGGAGGCACTACAAGTAGGGAATTCTGGGCAAACTAGGTGAGCCAAGTGGTCCTTATCTGCCAACAACTTCTAAGTTTCTCTGTTCCTATGCAGCATCACTTATACAACTCATTGAAAAATGTTAAAGCAACGTATTGGTGGGACCGTTTAATGCAAATTGTACTGTGTGTGTCTGATCAACAAATTGTGCCCATCTTGCATGATGCCTTCCATGTTTCCTGAAGTAATTATTTCATATGAAATTGCTGGTAAATATGTGGAACTTGGAGCAGCTTTTGTGGGGACATTGCAGACACTTGTCTGTGCCATTCTGTTATTCTGGTCAAGGTCAGGCAAATATGGAATTTGACCCTGACCCTATTCTCCCTTTTTTTGAACTATGCACTCCCCTTGTTCATCTGACTAAGGGAACATTACTCAGACCACTGTAAACACATTACCAAATCATAAAAGCTAGGAAGCCATGTGTTGCAGCATGGATGCATACCACAGAATGAATGATTTTCTCAGAATGTGGTATGGAATGGGTTTCAGAATTAAGTCCTAAGAATCAATAACTTCATCCTGCTGTTAAGGCTTCATCTTAAGGCAACTTATTTTAACTAAATTATGTTGTGGTAAAGCCTGTTTCCTTAGTAATCTAATTAGGCCCTAGCCTGCCAGAAAGAGATAAATGTAATAATGTTTTTTAACCAAATATTTTACTGTCATGACCAACAGAGACCTAGACTATTAGACTAATGGCACTGAGTAAAGGTTATTAACATACAATAGTTAGATCACTATATTCCCACACAATTGTGGAAGAGCATTTAGTAGCTATTTTAAATAAAGTAATCTAATTATGAATAATTAAGGGTTATGAAAGGTTTTCTAAAACATTATTTAATGCCTCCGTTGATAATGTGTTATGGATTACTTTCACTACTTATTATATTTAAAAATCTGAATTAGTTTCCATTTTTAGAAGGTGATTCATTTTGTTTTCTAGCATATGATCATGTGAGATTAAAATGCAGTTTGCTGCAAACAAACTGCTATAGGCTAAGATCCATAAAAGAGATTCCTACGAGCAAAACTGCGCATTGTAGTGTCGGTCATTTTAAGACATATTTTAGGCATTTAAATGTCTGGGGCTATGCACATCATTCCTTACAATGTCATATTATTCTTTTGGAGTATTTTGTTGTTTTTTTTTTTTTAACTTTCATGGTCTGTTTTCTCCCTTACACCTAACACATTGTAGATGGCTAAATAGGTGTCCTGTGTCTTCGAAATCTTACCATTACACCATAAGTACATTTAGTATTTTTGCAGCTCACTTTAAGCCATTTCTGATTCAGACTTTATCTCTCTCCTAATCAAGTTCAGTATCTCCAAGGTAACTACATTTATGACAGCAGCACAGGAATCAGTGTCTGCGACTTGCTGCGATGAGAATTTATTTTGCACTTTCTCAGTATCTGGGCCCAGGTGACCTCTACAGCCTTCACCAGTTTGAAAATCCCAGCCGAAATCCTCTGTAGGGCTTTACCCAGGTGTCTATTACGGACTGTAATCTGTGATACAGCTTCCAATATTCACGCTGTAGAAAGGTTAAGCCCTTCTGTCTTTGTTCCTGAGTAAAAAAGTCCATAAGGTGTTAGCATGTACAGGGAGCGGATTGAAACAAGCAACAGCTTCAATCAAGTTCTAAGCCTGTGTATATGTCAGAGAAGAATCTTTGTGATGAGAGGAGGTCTCCACCGAATAGGAGCAATCGCTTTAACTCTTCATCTACTGAGTTAGTGAATCTTCTTTCTGTGTGTTTGTAGTTCAACACTGATTAAAAGATGACATTTCATTTACAATCCAAAGTTTATAGGTTGACTGACTCCGTCCACCAAAATAGTACATATTGAAAAGGGGCCTCTGTTTTGGGGCATGTACCCACATAAGCAGCCTGCTCAGCTGAGCAAAAGTTTAAAAAAAAGACAGCATTTGCCAAGATGAAGGACCTGGCAGCTAAGGTTCTAGAGCAGGTGCAGGCGATTGGTAATCCCTGCTACCACTCTTGTGGAGCAGGATCACATGAGCCCTTCTCCAGTCTTATGAAACCTCTCCAGTTCTCAGAGACTCACTAAACAGTTCTGATAATGGCTCTGCTAGTTCCACCCTTAGCTCCTTTAGTACCCTGGGATGTATGCCATCAGGTCCCATTGCCTTGTCCACCCTGAGCTTATTGAGCGCTTGTAGGATCCTTTCTTTTGTGAAGGGACTAGTGCACACCTCCCTTCCTCCTGCATACACGGTGCTGAGCTGTGTGCCCTGCCCTACCGTCTCTTCAGTAAATACTGAGCAGAAGTATCTATTTAGGATAGATGCTTTTACATGGTCCTTCTCCTCACACGCCCCCTTATCCCCTTTGATCTTAGCAATACCCACTCTGGACTTTCTCCTTTCACTAATGTATCTATAGAAAGTCTTGTCACCTTCTTTTACTGTTTGTGCTAGTGTTTCCTCAGTTTGAGCCATTGCCTGCCTTACTGCCTTCCCTGCTTCCCTTAGGGAAGTTTGGTATGCTCCCTATCTTCATCCCACTGCGTTCCCTTATATTTCCTGAAGGCCAGCCTTTTGGCTCTGACCATTTCTGCTTCTGTTTTTGAGAACCAAAGTGGTTTCCTTCTTCTTTTGTACTTCCTTGTCTCACTAACACAATGGGATGTTGCTTCAAGTATTGCATCCTTTATGCTTGCCCACATTGCCTGTACCCCCTCACCTGTATTTCTTTTTGCCAGGGCTAGCTTAACTCTGTTGGCCATCTTATCAAAGTCAGCTCCTCTGAAGTCCCATATTTTTGCCTTGGAATGGGATGATTTAGTTCTAGTGGCCAAATTGCACCATACAATGTGATGGTCACTGGCCCCCAGGTGACCTTCTAACTGGAGATCTGTGATCTTTTCCCTGTTAGTCAAACCTAGATGGTACATAAGATGGTCAATGAATTTTACATAGAAACACGGGATACTATTAAACTTGAACAAGCATTTGTCAATGCCGAACGTTTCCTTGCATGGTTTATGTGGCAAGGGTGTATTGTGTTAGTTGAACTTCTGGTGGGAAGTAAAGCCTACCTGAACTATGTTTTGACAAGCTGTCATATTTTGGACAGCATTTGAATACAGAAGCTCGGGTAATAAGAAGGCTATGTAGAAAATGTGGGGTGAAAATCTTTAAGATTTCCACAGTTACGAGCATGCGTACCAAAATTACAGTGAATGGGCATAACTTTGTCATTTTTTTCATATTTTGTCCCCAAATATTGAACATAGTCTTCTTATCACCCCACCTCATGAACCCCGTAGGTGATAATTTTGCAAATCTGTGGGAAAGCGGCATTCTGCGACACAGGTGTAAAACACATTTTGGGCAGGATGTGAAAAATGACAGCTATACTGTTCATGAGATGGTGTAATAAAATGGCCACATTGAAAATTTGGAGTAAAAATATTGAAAATGACCAATGTTACACGAGTATGTAGAAACTTTTGAACGACTGCATGTAACTCGGCCATTTTTTGGAGTTTTTCACCAAATTTTCAACATGGCCTTTTTGGGACCCTGCTTCATGAAGCATGCCACTTTCAGTTTGTTCATTCATTCCCAAAAGGTGATTTTTGCACAGTGACTGTGCCATTCTGCACCACAGGTGTGAAAATACATTTCGGGCAGGATGTAAAAAATGACAACTGTATTGTTCATGAGGAGGTGTGAAAAAATGGCAGTGTTGAAAATCTAGAGTGAAAATATTACAAATTGGTAAAGTTATGAGCGTGCGTAAAAACTGCGCAGCGCATCCTCATAATGCAGTTAGTTTTGGAATATTTTGCACCAAATTTTTAACGTGGGCTTTTTGGGACCTCTCCTCATGAACACTAGCACTATCATTTCATTAATCTGTCCTGAAAGGTGATTATGCGCAGCAACCATGAAATCACCTTTCAGGACCGAGTAACAAAATGACAGTGCCAGTGTTCATGATGTGGGGTCGCAAGAACCTACTGTGGAAAATTTGAGGTCAAAATTCATAAAAATGGCTGATATATCAGCATAAGTTGAAAACCTCATTGACAGCCATTACACAGCGCTTACCTTGATTCCTCAGTTCGTGGTTTGACTTTGAAGAGTGCAGACGTGTCCCAGTCCACAGAAGATCACATCTGCTGACCTCCAGAGGTAAGTATGGGGTAAGGGGAGGTGGATGCACAGAGGGAGGGTTGGGATGGGGGTGGGGGAGACAATGAGGGACCATTTTCTTTTTTACAGGCTTAAAAAAAAGACATTGGGGACCGTTTTCTTTTTTTAACAAGGTATACATTTTTTTTTAATTTCAGGACACTGGCAGTGGGCTCTCCAGTGTCCTGGGGGGTTAGATAATGCTGACAGGGGGATTGGGCACCCCGATGTCAACATGGGGATGGGGAACAGAGGGTGCGGGGTGGACAGCATGAAGATGGAGGGAGTGGGAGGGCTTTATTCCCATACTGGGATGGGGAACAAGGCAAGAAGGGCAGTATGCAAAGAGAGGGAGAGGGAGGGCTTAATTTTGATACCGGGAGGGGAACAAAGGCTGCAGGGAGGACAGCACATAGAGGGAGGGAGCGGGAGGGAATGCAGCTGATACTGTGATACTGGGATGGGGAACAAATTGTGCAGGGAGGACAGCATGCAGAGGGAGGGAGGGAGCTGGAGGGAATGCAGCTGATATCAGGACAGGGAACAAAGAGTGTGGGGAGGGCAGCATGCAGAGGGAGGGAGTGGGAGGAAATGCAGCTAAAACCAGGATGGGGAACAAAAGGGTGCAGGGAGGATGGCACGCAGAGGGAGGGAGCGGGAGGGAATGCAGCTGATACTGGGATGAGGAACAAATTTTGTGGGGAGGAAAACACACAGAGGGAGGGAGTGGGAGGGAATGCTGCTGGTGATAGAGAAATGGAGGGGTCTTAATGCAAATGGCAGTGAAGAACAGGGGACAGAGCTGTCTGCTTACCAGCTGGCATTATGCAAATGAAATGAATGAAGTGCTGTCATTGGAGAGCTTCATTTCTTTCAACTAGAGAACAGCTTCCAGCTGCAAAACTGTGACTACAGTCACAGTCTGGTTGCATGCTCATTGGTCTGTCAGGGACAAGCCCACTGTATAGTGCTGTGCATTGGACTCGTTCCAGACATACCTCAGAAATGTCGTTCAGCCACAAAATGTTTCTTGCAAACATACAAGGAAACATAAACAGTAGAAAGTTTCAAGTATTTAGGCATACACATGTAACCCCTAGGTGGCGCTATCCCAAGGGCTACTAACCCTGCCTGATTGGCTAGTAGCAGGTTAAGGGGCCTGAGTTCTGAAATGGGTGCCTCCACCTGGAGGTCAGGGTTGGTAGTGGTCAAGCTAACCTGGGCACATCCCTCCGGGATACTGTAACCCCCCCCCCCCTTTTTCTTACTAGTGGCCAGAACAATACACAATAATCTCACTTTCACAATACCCCGATACACCACACAAGTACCTACACTGTTTGCACTTACCACCAGGGCTTTCCTCTGCCTTGACCCTGGGGACCCCCTGTAAAACAAGGTTATACACAACAAATAACAGCAATACAGTACTCTTGCACAAACTGGAACCACAGTCAGGGTTAATGCAAAAAAGAGTTAGATCTGATTTATTTAAGGGACTTAAACAAGGGAGGGGCGTAATCAGGTTAATTTGCTTAAAGGCTGTATCAATCAAACAGTTATGTATGCACTTTAGGGTCCATAAACAGTCACACACTCTGGGTACCCAGATGGAGAACGGTGGGCTAGCTAGGAACGTTGCAGCTGGTTGGGGCCCTGTGATGGAAGAAAAGAACATGCACAACACACACACTAATTGTAATCCGGAGCTGGAGGGTTCAGTTTGTGAAAAGAAAACAACAAGACAATCAGATGACACACTTTTAGATTAGGCTGTTGTTGCAGGGAGCTATCCTGATGATTGCTCATGATACCCAAGACTGGACACAGGCTGGACAAAAATTGAGACAGCAGGTGGATGATCTGGAGTGCCAGGAGAAGCAGGGCCCACACGATTCGCCGAGGTGTCATTCCTGTTCAAGCGTGGAGCAGGGGGCTGATCCCCAGGCAGGTCTCTTGTTGATGGCTTTCTCTGTGCAGTGGGTAGTCTGGCTGGGCCAGTGTGGCAAGGCCCAGGCCAAATGGAGACAAATTCGGATACAGTCCATGCTGGATACAGCTTCCAGCATGCAGAACACAGTTCACACAGTGGGGAACTAAATCATGACCCACTAACAAGTCACAGCACATTTACATGTAAGGAAATTCTACTGTACCAGGCAAACCTGACTCTGGTCACAATTGCAAAGTCTCTGCACAAACTGGGGATTCAAAAGCAGCTGAAAATCCTGACAGGCTGATCGCATTCAGCATAATCTTCAGTCTTCTTCAGGTATGAGCCTGGTAAAAAATCCGTGGCTTACTTCGTTCTCACAGACTTGGATTTAGTCCAAAATAATTCTCTTCTTCCTGTCAGAGGCAGCAGGCAGGCCAAAACTCAGGCCTTTCCACAGAGACTATCTCGAGCTATTGCTTCTTCAGCTCCCAACATAGATCTGACTTAACTGCCAGCAAGTCTGGGAAATTCCCCAAGATCCAAAAGGTTCGGTTGGCTGATCCTCCTGTCAGTCACAACAAAGGCTCCCCCTTCAGGTGCAAAAAGGCACAAAAAGCCCAAAACTACAATTCCTACAGAATTTAACTCCAGACAGCTCCTGTAGTCCGGTTTCATTTTAGGTCCCACCAGTACTGATTGGTCTAATTCGCAGTCCAGGACCAAAATAGTGGAGATAAACAAAACAGTCCTTGCTGCAAAGAAGGCAGGTTAGACAAACTACATTATCATTATCACTAAATGATTTTCAGCAAATAGTTACATCTTTCAACAGAGCTCCCTCTCAGATTACTTATGACTGCAATCCAGGCAGCTCTTAAAGAGACAGTACACAGAGGCTATATAGGCACTCTCTGGCAATCACATTTAAACTGCTAAAACACAGGACACCAGCCTGGCAGTGAGCATTTAGGCAAGCTCAAGGAAGACTTTTCGGGAACCCCCATTTGTAGGGGGGTTACACACATCAATTGTAACTTGACCTTTGAGTCACTTTTGAATCAACCAAATTAATCAAAAGATTAGAATTTTATAACAGGATGAAAAATGTGTAACTGATTAAGTTAGTTGGGTTATTGTGCAGTGTACCTGCTTCCGGTTTTGAGCAGTAGTATTGTTGTTTTGGAAATGGCATTTTCAAAGTTTCAGCAGATGTGGCAGGTTTTGTATAATCTTATGGCCCACTTTGCTAGGCAATAGGAGCATCTGTGTGTACTCTATAAAAACCTTAATTGTCTTTCTATTGGAGATACTTTTAAACTGAAGATTGGGTAATTAGTGTACAAAATGCATTTAGCTAAACATATACATCCTTTGGCTAATTTGATAACACTGCATGAAACAAACAGGTCTTTATGATTTTCTGATAAAACCCTTCTTGATTGTACCATTAGTTTGTATAATTCTTGGTCCAAAATTATTTCTAACTATGGCACCTAGATTCCCCCGGCTCACACCTGGAAATGAGCATTGGCTCAGTGTGCCTTTCACAGGTATAAATTTTCAAATAAGTATATACATTTCAAGATTTGTTCTTGCTAAAAGGTAGGAAGAGGGGTATTGTTGAGAAAACCAAGCTAGATTAATTTTTTCAGGCTAATTACGGTGTATTGGGGGCAGTAAACCTGTACAAGACTCTATGCTCTGTGTCTCTTGTTAAGTCAATCATTCGGAAGTGTTCGGAACAGACAGATCTATTAGACTCTAACAAGAGAAGACAGGTCGGCAGACTGCTAAAGCTAAAGTGCTGGGAACTGGAAACTGAAAGCATTATAACAAATCAAGGAGGCCTGTAACTATTTTACATATTTCTCTATTTGAACAAATTAACTTATGTTTCTACACCAGGCTCAAAAGAAATTTAGTCTGTCCACAGTTGATAAGAAGCTAATGTTTTTTAGTCCTCCACTGAGACATTTGAGGCACACTAGAGAGAAGAAACTTGAACACTAGCAATGTTCTGAGAAGCAGGTAGTGTGGATGTGCTCTCAGGTGTATGCCCAGAGCCATGGTGTATGGCTGCTCCATGAAGCAGCAAAAGGGACCGTGGTCAGAAAATGTACCAGCCTGAAAGCAACAGGGAGCCGATAGCAGCAACCATTTAAAGGACGGACGCACCCATGCATAAAGCGAGAATCCAGAAAAAGCCTTACTGGCCCATATAGTCTGCCCAGCTCTACCTATTACTTGTCCAATGGACCTAGTGACTATCTTTCTCCCCTATTCCTTCCCCTTTACACAAATACAGGTGGAATGAGTGAGCTGTGTGAGTCTAATAGAGGAGACAGCCTGACACACAGTAGAAAGATCTAAGTAATGTACAAATTACATATTAGAACACAGACATTTAAACTGTTTGAACTGTGAGACATAGGGCTTCAGAATCTCCATTATTATAAGGCAAGGAAATTTAAAATAATCTGATTGGCTGCCAAGGTTCTAACGGGGTTACATTAACCCACGTTAACCTAGCATGTACAGCCTGATAATGGCGGATGTTTTTAAAAATAGTAGTGTAACAAGTTCCAGTTATTGTCTGTAAAAAATGTTTCCAAAACGTGGCTGCTCCTGGCACCTACCATGTATCTTACACAGACTGAGTGAAATGCTTTCATACATACATACACTCACTGCCCTCGACTGCATGAAATGTTTAGGTTTTTTGTTAAAGTGAAAGCCTTTTGTAAGTTGTATGCCAAATGAAGTGAACGCTAGGTGCAGTTCAGCTGACAGTTACAGTATATGACTCGCGCTTTGGTTCGATTTGATTTTTCTAGTGTTGTTTCTCTTTATGCACTAAACAAATGGCAATTATTTCAGGTTATTGTGAGTATGGGAACATTTGGACTAATGAATCATAAACCCAAACATTGCAAGTGAACTGTCTCATATTATAGGCGCACAGGCCTGGTGAGGACAAAGAAAGATATCTGAACACATTTCTGCTGTCCATTAACTCATACTTTGAACAGACATGATTGTTTTCCAAGACTTATCAACTAAGAGTGAGTTTCTGAAGCAGATGATGTGTTCACACAACGACATGGTGTATTTTATTAAAACGAGCATTGGAAAGCCCTTTTGAAATTGGACTTTGGGATGAGAATGGGCATGACAGTCAGACAAGCAGGTTAGCTGACAGTAAAGCGCATGTGCATTTTAAGTCTACTAAACTCAAAACTATCAAAAGTAAGATATGCATTTAAAAATAAATAAATACAGTACTCTCACACTGCAAGACACAGAATGGGACCCATAACATGCATTCATTACAGCTCCCTTTCCGTTACATCGACGGATGCTAATATATATTGTATCACCTATGAGTGCACCTCTTGCTCACACAATCTAAACCCACTCCATATGAAATCAACTGAGACAATTGTTAAAAACAGTAAACAGTGAGGGGCTTGCTCTCCAAACACATATTCGTGCCCACCTCACTGACCTTTGTGCTGCTTTCAAAAGCTGACTGATTCTGACAATGGCTCTTGGCTGCTTTAAACGCCTGCTGTCAGCTGGTCAGTCCTCCACAATCCACTAAGTGACTGTTACTAAAAAATGTTTTTTAGAGGCAAAAACACTTTGGCTTGGCTGAATGTACTCATTCCTTCACTGACTGACTCACAGCTGTCTTTTTTGCTACTTTCTCGTTCAGTCCATTTTAGTCTACAACTATCCAAGATACGCTACTTTCACAGATGCCTGCAATTATGGACAGAACCGTGTATTCGCTATCATAGAGTTTTCTATAGCGAGAGTCCGGTGTACATGCTGTCGGACAGGATGCCACAGTCTTTCATGATGTATATTAAATTGATACAGCTTTTAAAAATGATTATGTGAAAGAGTATGAAAAGTACCTAGGGAAATACTGCAATGGGACACTTATTCTTAAATAGAGTTTTATGAACCCTATTAAACTTAATGTCTCTATAAGCGGAGGGACTATTTAATATCACAATGGGTATGTTTGAATGAACTGTACCACAAAAAAAAAATTCTCAACATTATAATAATAGCAATAATGTATGTACAGGGGTTAGATTAACAGTCAATCACCCCCTTGGGGCAATATGGCACTCGGCTGCACCTCTAGCCACATTACACCCCAAGAGGCTGATTAACAGACCTAACCCCTGTACATACATTATTGCTTAAGAAATGGTCAATAACATAATTTTGGCACACTTTATGAGATGAAGATTAGGCCTTAGCACCATTTTGGACTCAACAATTGAGAGCGGCTAATTGGTAATTACGAAGAAATAGTTTAAGAATTGATGAATGGCCAATGGCTGCATGTGATGAGGAGGGCCAGTCCATTCTTAACAAGCATTAGTCAATGCCAAATGTTTCCCTACATGGTGTATGCAAAATAAGTGAAAGAGAAACGAGTGGCAAGTAAACTGCACCACCTGAAGATACAGTAATAACGTGAAATGAATAATACAGTCGAAATGGAAACATTTTGTTATAGGGAGAACAAGTACCGACAGACGGCGTAGGAAAGAAGCCGAATGTATCATACAGCATGTAGCACAAACAGCAGCAGAACAGGGATCTGGGCTTCTGGTGCCACCCAAAAGGATTACCAATCTACTAATTGAGTAGCTGGTGCAATTTTAGTTCGTCAGGTGAAAAATGCCAGCCTACTTTCTTGCAGTCTTTCACAAAATACAAAATAAAGCCATGTGCTGGAAAACAAAAGCCACACATGCATTTTATTGATTTTTGTGTGTTTGTGTGTGTGACAGTTTTTGGTGCACTGAAAGCAGACATTAGTGAATCAAAGACATCGGTATTTTTATTACATAGATCTAGTAACACAGTGTTAATTTGGGGTGAAGAGAGGTGAGGAGAAAATCATAAAAGGCTTGTTGCAGTTGCAGACCTACTGAGTCTGCAGCAGATGCGGCCACTGTATTACGGTCAACCCACCAAAATATAGGTAACATAAAGGGACTTACCTCAGTGCAAGGGGGCCAAGAGGTAGTCCTGAAGAGATGTTGTCCACCACACCTGTAAAAAGAAATAGCAAAGGGATAAGAAAGGATCTGCTGCTCTTAGGGGGTCCAAAAGTGTGGAAGGTAGAGGATAGAAATAAAAGTACACTTATCTGATGAAGGTAGAAGCCCTTGTCTAGTCAGACCTGAAAAATAAAAGAGAAGTTAGGTTAGTTGGGGTTAAAAAACAGTAAAAGAGAAGAAATAGAGAACAAAGGGAATGAGGTTTGGGGAAGGGTGGCTCAGCTAAAATGTCTTTGCCCATAATGGTGGCCGAGTTGCCAGTAATTTATTTAATAGCCCAGGTGGCTAGTGATGGTTAGTGGGGGGATAGTAGCCTTTTTGTTTAATAAAGGAAGGCATTGGTGGTCTTGGGGCTTGGAAATGCTCAGGGGGGGACCACAGTGTGAAAGTTAGCCCTGGTGGTCTAGGGGCTAGCATCAGGTGACTGGGGCCAGTGATTTTCTTTATTAGGTTAATCCCCTTCCCTGGGGTCTAGTGAGGACTCCCTGAGCCCTTCTATGCTATCGGCATTGTTGGAGGGGACAGGGCTTATTTGTGGCAGTGGCAGAAGGAGAGTTACACTGGGCTGCAGTTGCAGCCAGCCCTGGTAGCACGGTTGCGCTTAAGTGAAAGTGCCTTCAAGCACTGTAAACTCCCAGCCCATATAGTGCTTAAGCTGCAGTCTACTCCACATGGGTGGGAGAAGAGGAGCAGAAGGGAGTCAGCGAGAGATGGAGGAAGTAGGGGAGGCAGTGAAGGAAAACGCTTCTTCCCACCTTCCTGAATCGCTGCTCTGGTGGCAGTATTTTCAATTTATTTATGCCCTGTGGGGCATAAGGAGGCAGTGCCAAGGGTGGAAGGGGCTAGAGCAGGAGCAGCAAGGAGCAGCTATGTAGTGAAGTCACTCCAGTAGCAGTGCAAGGTGGAGAGGGACAGTGTGCAGGGCAGATGGAGCCGCCAATAAGTGAAGCCGCACTGCAGCAAAAGTAAAAGCCTAGGGGGAGCTCAGAGCAAGGAGGCAGCAGCAGAGGAATGGGTGCCTCATAGTGAAAGCTGCACCATAAGTTAAAAGCCTACAGGAACGTAATCAAGGACAGAATGTTTCCCAAGGGGGAAAAATCAAAAGAGCCGCACAGCAGCTGTAATTTAAGCCCAAGAAGGGGCTGTAAAATGTGAACTGGGGGAGGACACAAACGGTGAACATTTGGGCTAGAAGAGCTCACATTCAGCAGCAGCCCACAGCAAAAGCCCAAGAGGGGCATACATGAATAATAAATAAAGATATATATATATATATATATATATATATATATTATGGTAGCACGGTAGTGCTACCACAGTTAGGGTTGAGGAGCCATTTACATGTTAAACCCACATTTTGCACCTTAATAACGTTGCAACCATTTGACAGATGTGCCTGAAATTTGGAATACACAATCAAGAACCATACACCTTGGGATCTGCCAAATTTCGTACCGGTCGGATACACGGCTGCAGAGTTATTAAGCGTGATCTGCGCATGCGTTTACGCTTTTTCTGGAATTCTATGGTTGCACCTACAGGTCGCACGGTTTGTGCGACCGGCCTGAAATCTTCAGAGAACGTGCGGCCAGGGTCCCCGATGTGGCTTTTGAAGATTTCATGAAAAAATATTAAACGGTTCAAAAATTATTCAAAAAACAATTTCCCATTATAAGTCAATGGGAAAAGTTAAAAAGTTCGACAGTGTCACAAATGCATTTTTACTTTCACAAATGGCCCTTTTACTTTCGCAAATCCACCATCTTGTTTTCAGTTAGTGATCAGAAAAATGCTTGCCATTTAAATTTGGGACCCACTAGCAACCTAATTATTTTTGTATTCACCTAGTTGGAGCCTGAGGATGCTAGCCATGTCTTTATTTTGGGGTTAAACACCCCAGAAATATGTTTTTCAAATTTCTGGAAAAAGTACTTTCGTGCTCATGAAAGTGTCGCAAATTTTTGTGAAAGCTTTCGCAAATTGCGACAGTACTTTTCTAGGCTGTGGGGAAATTACAGCAATTCTTTGACGCCCTGCTGCAAAAGAACGGTTGGGAGTTTTGAGCTGAAATTTGGAGGGAACGCAGCCGACATCTCACAGATATGCCTTCCAGTGTTGTGTTGAAAAAATATTACACAGCGGCAAAGCTACAGCACTCCAAAGTTGACATTTTTTCCCATAGGATAACATTATGGCGCCCGACACATTACAGGAATCCTTTGGCACCCTGCTGCAAAATAACAGTTTGGTCTTTTTTCCTGAAATTTGGAAGGAAGACAGCCAACAGCCCACAGATGTGCCTTTCAGTGGTTTGGTGAAAAAATATTACAGGGAGGCAAAGTTATGGCACTCCGAACTTCTCTTTTTTCCCCATAGGATAACATTACGGCATTCGCTGCGCCTTTCAGGGCCCGTATCTCAGAAACGGTGCAAGATATGGACTTTTCATCAGAAAAATACTTAGCCCCCTATAAAACTAGCCAGGACAGTCGTAAATCATATGACTTTTAAATTTATTTTCTACGTCGTACGGTTCCTGAGATATAACTTATTTAGTATTCCAAGTCCTCATTTTCTGCTCCAATACCCATTATTATGCATACATTCTTTGTACTCACTGTCTTTCTCTATGCAGCTTTTGGGGAAAACCAGCCTGTGAGCTTACATTACTGTTACCGTTGCCCTTTCCGTTTGCGGTTCCGTACCTGTTTCACTTACCGTTGACGTCTATGCCACCATGTGCGTTATCCTTTGCGTTTTCATTTGTGCTTGCATTTTGTTTATTTTTTGCCATTTGTGTCTACAGTACTGTTTCTCTTTCTATTTCACTTTGCGCCACCATGCCCATTGACATTTCCGTTTGCAGGCACCATGTTACTATGTGACAACACATCACGTGACAGACTGTTCCTGTCTACGCCACCGTGTGCGTTACCCTTTCTGTTCTTATTCGCGCTTGTGTTACCATGTGCACCACTGTTAGCGCTTCTGTTTGCGTTACTGTTCCTATTACTATGCCACAAGACATCACTTGGCGGGCCCCGCGCTCCCGCCGCTGCATTACATTCACTATTTCTCATTATCATTCTCAAAAAGAAGAGAAATTAGAGGCAAAAAACTCTGTTTAATGCATTAGTTAGGGTTGCTCCACAGCGACAAAGTGAGAAATTCGGTGTTAGGGTTGAAACCCCCTTGGACCCCCCTGGACCCCCAACTGGCATTGGGGTGCGCATTGGGTCGTTGGTCCTAAATCTCACCCATTCTCCTATGCTTCTGCTGGTTACACATGTGATGGGGTGAGAGTTGGGGCTGGCGACCGCAATCGCCTGAATGCGGTGAGGGGGCGGGGTCCAAGGGGTTTCAACACACAGGCCTCACTTTTGTCGCTGTGAACTAACCCTACTAATGCAAAACTAAGTTGTTGCCTCTAACATATATATGAATGGCTACCTGGAGAGAAGCAAGCAGTCCTCCATGTAGCATCAAGCAGGCCATGTTGTTGTGGAGCATGCCAGCTGGCGCGGACGTCATCAGGACGTCCGTCATAGCAGAGTGCTCTCTCACTGGAGCGCTTCATTTGTTTCAAGTACACAAAGTTTACACCCATGAAACTTGACCACTGTCATACCCTGCTTGCGTGGTCATTGGTCTGTCATGGATGAACCCAATGTAGATTGCTCTGCATTGGGCTAGTCCCGACACACCTCTGAAATGCCATTCTCTGAAGCAAAGCAAAATGTTTCTTGTGCAGGCACAAGGAAACATAAAAATGGTTATCCCAAGCAGGCCCAATGGCAGGCTGACAGTGCATCATGCTGCCATTGAGAAGACCAGAGTTCATATTTCAGTTTTGCAGACTTCATATTCCAGTTTTGGAATCCCACACCACTGCTGTTGGAGGCCGAGCACTTATGGAGGTAAAGTGCTTTGGGAGGAGGGAACTGCTGACTGCCTAGCATTCATGCAGTCCTACTGCCAATAAGGGAGTAGTATTGGCTGTGATGGCTTATGTTTGCCTGCGCGCCTGGCTAGAGAAATGGTTCCACCATGGTGACTTCAAACCCTGGGGCAGGGGACAGGGAATGAATGTGACCAAAAGGGACTAAAATTGGTTTCCTTCCAGAAATTCGGTGCACACATGCACTTTAACACTTGTACTACTGTGAGACTGCTGAGAGACACTGCATTATAGTATTTGGTTAACTTTTGTTCTGTATAAAAATCAGCCTGCTTAAAATCCTTGTTGTGTGCATTGCAAACTGTTCTGCACATTCTAAAATGTTGTTGAGCATGTTCCAAAAAGTTGTTGTGCACGGTTCTGGGGTAATAAAATTGTAAATTCCCTATTCAGCCCACACCGAGCTGCTTCCTAACTTCCCAGTGCCAAAACTTGTTTAGATTCTGTATTTTTAATTCTGATGTAGAACAGTTGAAAGGTGGGTAACAATCGTGCCATATTAAGAGCTTCTTTTTCAATCAGCATAATTGAAAATAATTTAATATCACAGGACTGTTGCCTGACACTGGCACTCAAATTTTCTAGGTAGAAATTCAATGTATAAACTTCTGCAAGTTAAAAGGAACAACTCTGGTCACAGGGTGGGTAGTAAGCACCTTTGTATGGGGTAAGTTTTTTTTTTTCATAAAAAATGAAATAACAAGGGTTTTACTTGCCAGAGATAAACATTTCTATGACTCGTGTATAAAGACACAGTCCTTTAATCTGATAGGCTGAGAGCACATGCCAGCTATGCTCATGTTTTAGCTTATAGCATGGAAAGTATCAGGAGCCCATACCCACAGTACAGTACAGATCCGCACAGTGCCTCTGCAGGTGTGATTTTGTCACCATTTTTGGTTTTGTTTAGCAAGAGAAATTGGAAACTGAGAAAGTGAGTCAAAACACTCATAATACTTAAAAAGAGTTTGTGGTGTGGAAATCCTCCCCCGTCCCTCATGAGCTGTCGTCTTCCCCTCCTGAGCCTCAGGTATTGCAGAATATATGAACTCCCTCCTGACCTGCAAGCAGAGGGAGACTGCTAGGAATCTGGTGAAACACCCTGCTGCAGATGGTAGCATGCTTGCCGGTAAGACATTCAAGAAACCATGGTCTCACTGGTGGCCCAAGGCAGTGACGGACAGCACATCACTGCACCCCTAGTGATACCATCAAGTAGAACAGCACCCCAAGGGAAAGCGGAGGGACTGTTTCAAATAAAATATCTAGTTTTTATTTTACCATTTTTTTTAACTATCAGTTTCACAACATATACCCATTTTATAAGTGCAGTAACACACTCCAGGATAGACGTGTGTGCATCATAACGTAACCCACACCCTGTCGTGTGTTATTGCTTACATATTATATATAACATAACATCCAGGCATCCACACACTCTGGCATGCGTTTCTATCTCTGGGTTGGGATGACAGCATGGACCTCTGGAGCGTGACTTTCGAGATCCATATGCCGTAATCACAACCCCATGACTGAACTGTGGGCTTGTTGAGTATGGTTTCCTATACTTGATTCTATATACTGAGCAAACAGAAGTCTGGGCTATAATATTGCTCCACTGTTCAGAGCAATTCACAGATCTGTGGTTACACCAAGCAATTCCCACATGGATAGACATGTTTTTGGAGACAAGGAAAGCCACTGGTTCATAGGTTAAAGTACTATGCACTCCAGAAGACAGTACAGCTGTGTACATGCAGGGACTGCATCAGTTGTTTTACTGGAGCACAAAATCCTAATTGATTCCCGTGATGCCTCACACATTCTGCTAACCCCATTATTTTCTTTGTAGCCTGCCAGCATGCAAGTCTGGCTCCCTGCGAAGTTCAGGGGCTTCTAAGCATGCTGCTCCGGTGAGTCCTGTCCCTTGTTGAATTATGTTACGCAAAGGCTTTTAGAAGAAAAGTCGCACCATTTTGCTTTTGAAAACAGGTGAGAAATTACCTTCTAGGTCAAAACTGTGAAATGTGGGCGACCTCATTTCATTTTGCAGAGCTTTACTTGACAGGAGCATACACTAAGGAGAATTTACATCAACTGAAATAGTATTTTGGTAATAATATGTCAAAGACAGAAACAACATTCTTAAATTCGTTCTGCTTGGCGTATACAAAATAATTTGTGATTAGCAACCCTCTAGTTTTCTTGCTTTTTAATTTTTTGTTCTTGGTCATGTTAAGAAGTGCATGTTTATGAATTGTTCACGGGGGGGGGAAGGGGTACAGTACTTTTTGTGACAGAGACCTCGATTAGTGCTCTTGCCAGGCCACAGATGAATCGAATCTTGTCCCCTTTGGTCAGTTTTTGTGTACAGTAGACCACATTGAAACACTCATTACACACATTGTAGTAAAATAAACTTACTTTTTTTACTCAAAGGAGGACACAGATTACATGACAAAAGAGACTAAATTGCTGTCTCACTGATATGAGCTGGTTCCTGCAGGCCAGTGCTATGATGTACTAATGGAACAGTGTGTGATGTGGGCTGGCATTCTGCTCCCATCAGTGGGTAACTAGACAGCGTTAGCTTCTAGTGCCATGTGTGACCTGTGCCATCACTATGTGCCTTCCATGGTATACCTGGAGGGCTTCAGCTTCTAGTGCCATGTTTGATGTGTGCCATCAGTGTGCCCTCTCCATTAGACCCTTGGTTCTATTCCTATTGCCACATGGAATTATTGCCAACACTGAGCCCTCTCCAAAGAACACCTAGGGGACTTCAGTTTCTAGTGTCATATGGGATGTGTGGCAACTCTGTGCTACTCCAAAGGATAACTGGGGGATTTATTTCTAGTGCCATGTGGGATATGTGTGATCACTGTGCCCCTTCAGGGGATACCTGGAGGACTTCAGCTTCTAGTGTCATGTTTGATGTCTGCCATCACTGTGCCCTCTCCAGGGGACCCCTGGAGGACTTCTGCTCCTAGTGCCATGTGGGATTAGTGCTAATACTGCACCCCCTCCAAAGGACACCTGGGGGACTTCAGTTTTCTATTGTCATGTGTGATGTGTGCCAACACTATGCACCTCCAAAGGATAACTGCGGGGACTTCCATTTCTAATGCCATGTGGGATCAGTGCCAGCACTGTCCCTTTCCAAGGGATAGTTAGAGGGCATTATTTCCTAGTGCTGTGGGTGAGGTGATATGATATGTGCCAGCACTGTACAATCTATATGTGCCAGCACTGTACAATCTCCATAGTATAACTAGAGGGTTCAGTTATTGGTACAGTTTGGGGTGTTTGTAATCACTGTGACCCATCTGGGGCATAACAGTGGGACTTGATTTTTCAGTGCTGCGTGTGATGTGTGCTAGCACTGTGACACTCCATGGGATGAGTAGATGGCTTGGGCATCTAGTGACATATGAGGTGTACAGACATGTTGCCCCCTCCATGGGATAACATAGGGACTTCAGGTTCTAATTCAGTGTGGAATGAGTGCCATTACTGTGCCCTCTCCAGGTGATATCTGAAGAGCTTCGGTTCCTAGTGCCATTTGTGATGAGTGCCATCACTGTGCCCTTCCAGGAGTTAACTGAAAGGCCTCCATTTCTAATGCATGTGTGATATGTGCCATCACTGTGCCCTCTCTAGGGGATAATTGCAAGGTATCAGTTTATATCACCATGTGTGGAGTGAGGTTATGTGTACTAGCACTGTGCCCACTCCAGGGGAAATCACTGGAAAGCAACAGTTTCTGTTGATATATCTGATGTTTGCTTGCACTGTGCAGTCTCCTGGGTGTACCCAAAGGGCTTCAGTTTTTTGTGCCATATTTGAATCTGTGCCACCCTGTGCCTCCATCCAGGGGGAAACTGTGGGACTTCAGTTTCTAGTGCCAGGTGGGATCAGTGCCATCAGAGTGCCCCCTCCAATGGATCCCAGGGGATGTTACTTTACAGTGCCATGTCATATCAGTATCATTACAATGCCCTCTCCAGGGGATAACTGAAGAACCTCATTTTATTATGCTATGTATATGTGCCAGCACTGTGCCCTTTACAGCAGGAAAGTTGAGGGCATCAGTTTCTAGTGCCACTGGTGAACTTTGGTTCATGTGTCATGTGTGATATGTGCCAGCACAATGCCTCTCTAGGGGATAATTTGAGGGCATCCATTTCTATCACCATGTGTGATGTGATGTGTACCAGCCTGATGTCCTCTCTAGGGGTAAGTGGAAGGCATTAGTTTCCTGTGCCATGTGTGATTTGCTGTGTGCCAGCACTGTGCTTCTTTCAGGGGGTAGCTGAAGGGCATCCGTTTCTAGTGCCATGTGTGATATACTGTATATACCTGCACTGGGCCTTCTCTTTAAAGAATAATAGGAGGGCATACATTTCTGACACCATATGAGATGTGATGTGATGCGTGCCAGCACAGTGTCCCTTCTAGAGGATAAGAGAAAGGCATTAATTTCTTGTGCCGTGAGTGATTTGATGTCTGCTAGCACTGTCCTGCCTTCAGGGGATAGCCGAAAGGCCTCAGTTGCTAAAGTCATTGATGATTTTTGACAGCACTATGCCCCCTAGACCAGGTAACTGGAAGGCTTCAGTTTCTACTGCCATGTGTGATATATGCCAGCATTGTACCCTCTCTAGGGGAATGGACAGCATCCATTTCTATCACCATGTGTGATGTAATGTGAGTGAGTACTGCATCCACTTCAGAGGATTACGGGAAAGTAACAATTTCGGTTAATATATGTAATGTGTACCAGAACTGTGTAAACTCCAGAGTATTCCAAGAGGGCTTCTGTTATTAGTGCCATTTTGGGATGTGTGACATAACTGTACTTCCTCCAGGGGATAACGGGGTGGAGGGGATTCTGTTTTAGTGCCATATATGATAAGAAGGAATGGAAAATAATTTAGTTTTATGTAGATCCTTTCCTACAGACTGTATCCCACAGAGCTTCACAGTCCAGAGGAGGAAGTGGAATGAATATTGCTGCCAACCAGCCCTTTGAGAGATTCAAATGCCTCATAAATAAATGAGACATAGACAGAAATATTAAGCAGAGGGAGATTAAGTGCCTTGCTCAGGGTAGCACAGTGGCTAAGTGGCAGTTGTCCAGTTCAGACCCGGTCTCTAGGTTCACAGCTTTGCACTCTAACAACTGAACTGAACTGCTTCCCTGGGCAGTGGGATGCACACACAAATGGTGCTGTCTCCATGGAACGTGGACAACAGTGTCTAGTGCTGTGTTGCACACCAGTATTACATCATCTGTAGGGCATAATTGGAGGACATCTATGTCTTGTGCTCTGCCCGATGTGTGCCAGCACTGTATCCATTACAGGAAATTACTGTAGGGCTTCTGTTTCCAGTGCCATGTGTCATTTTAGTGCCATGTGTAATATATGCAAATACTGTGCCCTCTCTAGGAAATAACTGTAGGGCTTCAGTTTGTATTGCCACGTATGATGTGTACTAGCACTGTGCCATTTCTAGAGAATAATTGAACAGATTAATTTTCTATTACAATAACTGATGTGTGCAAGCATTATGTCCTTGCCAGGTAATAACTTGAGGGCTTTAGTTTCTAGTGCCATGTGTATTGTGTGCCATCTCTGTGGCCCCATCCAAGATATGGCTGTAGAAATTGTGTTTAAATTGCCATATCTTACATGGGAGAGTGCTATGCTCCTTCCAGGGGATACCTGGAGGGCTTCTATTTATAATGCTATGTGTGATCTTTGCAGTCTCTAGAGTGTAACTGGGGGGTTTCAGTTTCTAGTGCCATGTAGGATGTGAGCCAGCACTCTGCCCCCTCCCTGGCATAACTAGTGGACTTCAGTTTCTAAGTATTGTCTCATGTGTGCCAGCACTGTGCCATCTCCCATGGATAACTTGGAAACTTCAAATTCTAGTGCCACATCAGTTGTGTGCCAGCACTGTGCCCTCTCCAAGGAATAACTGTGAAACTTCAATTTCTAATGTAATACCTGATGTGTGAAGTACTTTGCTCTCTACAGGGGATAGCAGGGGAACATCCATTTTTAGTGCCATGGCTAGAGTGTACCAGCTCTGTGACCCTGCAAGGATTAATTGGAGGGTTTCTGTTTCTAGTGCTATATTGGATATGTGCTAGCACTGTACTCTTTCCTGGGGAACTTCATTTTTAGTGCCATACATGACAAGGCAGGAAGGGAAACAAATCTGATTTTATATAGATCCTTTTGTGCAGAATAATATTCCAAAAGAGCACTACAAACCAGCATAAGGAGGGGGAAAATATTGTAGCCATTCAGATGTATAGGGAGATTGAAGTGGCACATGGATATATTAGAAGGACAGAATGGTTACGCTGAGGGAGATAACATGACTTGCTCAGGGTAGCACAGCAAGTAAGTGGCAACTGTGGTATTCAAGCCTTGGAGTTCACGCTCACAGTTCTGCATTCTAACAACTAGATTAAGCTGCTTCCCTAGGCAGTAGTATGTGTGTATGAAAGGTGCACTTTCCAAGGCATAAGTGTACAGTATTAGCTTATAGTGCTATGTGTCATGTGTACCAGCACTGTGTCCTGTTCAGGGGAAACTTGGAGGGGTTCCATTTCTGTTGCCATTTGCCTTGTGTGCCAGTACTCTATCATGTCCAAAGAATAATTGTAAGTCTTTATTTTATTGTGTCAAATCTGATATGTGTTAGCACTGTACCCACTTCAGGGGATGACTGAAGGTCTTTATTTTGTAATGCCACATGTGATGTGTGCTGGCACTGTGCCCTCTCCAGGGTTAAACTGGAATGCATCTTTTTCTAGTGCCATGTGTAATATATGCAAGTACTGTTCCCTCTACAGGGTATAACTGGGGGTAACATTGTTTAGTGCCATGTGTTGATTGTGTGCCAGCACTGTGCCATCTCCATTTCCAGGGTATAATTAGAGGGCTTCAGTTTCAAGTACCATGCATTCTGTATGCCAACACTGTGTGCTTGCCAGGAAATAACTGCTTTAGTTTCTTTGTTTTTTATTCACGCCTACCTGCTCTGTGCTAGTAATTTGTAGGTTGGACTACTCCCGACTTCCTTCTGCCCACCTGCAACTGTCTGCTTCACTTTCTACCAGGTTAGATCCCTGGCATCCCTGCCCCTGAAGGCCAATGAGCTTACCCTCTTGTTGCAGGGCCAAGGCTGCCTTGATGTCCCAGCCTATAATGAAGCATTTTCTTTTGAGTTGTGTGCCTTGCAGGTGGCATACTTGGGAGTCAGGGCTATGACCCACGATGAAGGGCCTGTCATCATTTGTGGTGAGGGTACGCCATATTCACCAAGTTTTTCTCCCACTCCATCCACCTTCCCTGATGCAGTCCCATCTATTCCTCACTGCTGTGGTAACCTGTGGAGGAAGAGACAACATATGTGGTTCACCACAAGGTTAAGGCCACACTGCAGACCATGCAGGAGGAAGGGTCACTGCTGCAGCGGGAGATAGCTCAGTGCCCTCCCAGAACCTAAAATCACTGCCTGAACAGTGTTGCCACAGCATCATTGGCTTGGGGTGGGTGGGCAGGTTTTCACAGTGAACCTGAGCTAGATTACTGGGACAACATATAAATGACTTCATACAGTATACACCACTTTAAACTAATTAACAGGGGGAAATGGGACAATGAATGCATTTCTATTGCCCCCTGCTTATAAGAACATCAATGACCCTAGAGCTCATAATATTAATCCACCTGACACACTTAAAATTACTACTTCTAAACTGTGTAGTACTGATCTGAATACTTTATTGGTCAGTGCCAGACATTTAAATAATAAATTGGATGAACTAAAATACATCTTAGATAAAGACAAAATCGACAAATGTGGTGTTACGGAAACTTGGTTCACTGATTCTGGACTGGGCATTGAAATTCCTGGCTATTCGATTGTTACCAAGAACCGCCAAAAAACGAAAGGAGGTGGGGTTGCATTATACATAAGCCAGCGTCTGGACAGCTTTGAAATCCCAATTAATGGAAATTCAGATATTGATTCTGAAATCATATGGGTTAAAGTACAAACTGATAGAAGTTTAACAATAGGTCTGTGTTATCGATCTTCCAACCTGGACACTACTAGTAATGACACATTCATGGAAGTTATAGAGAACCTGGAAAGTTATGACGACTTGCTATTAATTGGGGACTTTAATTTACCCAACATCTGCTGGCAAACGCTAACTGGGAAAAAACATTTAGACAAAAGATTTATTGATATCATTCTTCTACATGATCTAGAACAATTAGTATTAGAACCTACCAGAAAAGACAATATTTTGGATCTTATCCTCACTAATATCAAAGATATAGGGGACTTATCTAAAGTTATTGAACCCCTTGGGGATAGTGACAACAACATGATTTTATGGAATATTAAATACTACACTTCTATTGATAATGCTGTTACTAAATCTAGGAATTTCTATAAAGATGAATATGAGGCAATTAAAAAACATTTGTCCAATTGGAATTGGAAGGCTGAATTAAAAAACCTAGACTGTGAGCAGATATGGATGGCTGTATGGAAAAAGATTGACTGCTGTATTAACACCTGGATTCCTGAATGTAAAAAGTACAATAATAATAAAAGAGTACCCCCATGGTTGAATGGAAAAAATAAAAGACTGATTAGAAACAAAAAGAGGGCATTTAATAAGTATATAAAAAAACGACAGCAGAGAAATGGTAAACATTTAAAGTTAAAACAAAACAGTGTAAAAAAGCAATTAGATCTGCAAAAAAAATCTTGAACTAAAACTTGCTACAATAACCAAGGATAACAAAAAACAGTTATATTGGATCATTAAAGGGGAAGGAGCCAGCTATTGGCCCATTACTCAAGGACAACGTGCCACTAGCTAATGAGTTACATTTGGCTAATAAATTTAATCACTACTTCCTTAGTGTGTGTAAACCAAAGGAGACTGCATGCCTGGATAATATACTAACTGATGTACCACGTCCATTGATTACACCTGATGAAGTTATGACAGCCATTAAGACAATCAAAAATAACTCTTCGGCTCCTCCTGATGGCATTCCGGACAAATGTATTAAAGAATTGGCCACTGAATTACTAGGGGTACTTACTCTATTATTTAATGCATCACTCCATGAAGGTACTGCCATTTCTGAGTGGAAATTGGCAACAGTGGTACCAATTCATAAAGGTGGTAACAAAGAGCATGTAATAAATTAGGCCTAGTAGCCTTACCTCTTGTCTGGGTAAATTAATGGAAAGGATTTTACAACAGAAAATGGCAATGCACCTTAAAAATATGGATATCATAGATATATCTCAATATGGTTTTATACAGGGAAGATCCTGTAAGTTAAATTTAATAAATCTTTTTGAACCAGTAAGTATGGCACTAGACCAAGGACTCCCAGTTGATGTCATCTTCCTTGATTTTGAGAAGGCTTTTGACACTGTCTCTCATGGTGTATTGATTGAGGAACTGAAAGGATATAAATTCCATCCTAATATTATTAGATGGATTAATTCCTGGCTTAGTGATAGAAGCAACGGGTGAGCATTAAGGGGCAAATGTCTGAATGGGGTTTAGTTAGTAGTGGTGCCCCTCAGGGCTCTGTCCTGGGGCCATTATTGTTTAATATTCTAATTACCAGTATGCAAACCTATAACGGAGTCTGGATACATAAATATGCTGGTGATAGCAAACTTGGCTGTATCGTTAATGACTTAGAATCAGTGAACTCCCTACTGTCAAATCTGGATAATTTAGCTATATGGTCAGTCAAGAATAAAATTACCTTTAACATCACTTAATGTAAGGTTATGCACTTGGGTAGAAATAACATGTTAGCCACTTACAAACTTAATAATAACATATTACAAACTGTTACATCTGAAAGGGATTTGGGTCTCACTGTCACAGATTATTTAAAATTTACCTCTCATACCAATAATATAATTAAGAAATGTCAAGGTATACTATCATGTATCCTGAAACATATCAAGAGTAGGGAAATACAGGTTACTCACCTGTAACAGGAGTTCTAGGAATGGTATATGTTGTTCATCCACACTTATTGGCAGGTTCCTTGCCGCTTTAAATCTTGCCGGAAGGTCTTCAAGCTGGCTCCTCCCACCCACCCGGGTGGTAAAACTCTCGGATCCGCCCCATGGCGCCAGATCTGGCCCGCTGGAAGCTCCAGGCAGCGTCAAGCCGGGAGGTCGAGGAGTCGTAGGATGAACAACATATACATTCCTAGAACTCCTGTTACAGGTGAGTAACCTGTATTTCTAGGACATGGATATGTTGTTCATCCACACTTATTGGCAGACTCCTAGCAGTTCTCCGGGAGGAGGGAGGCAAGGCGCACACCCCCAATACTTACTTGGGAAATAAGGACTGGAGAACCGAGGCCCCAAAACCAGCATCCCGGCGTGACTCAAGGTCGATGTGGTAATGGGTAATAAAGGTGTGTGCTGACTTCCAGGTAGCAGCCCTGCAGATTTCCTGGATAGGGACGTCCCTAGAAGCAGCCACCGATGCAGCAGTATGACGGGTAGAATGAGCTCTTATCCCTCTGGGAGGCTCCATGCCTGCCAACTTATAGCAGCGATCTATGCCGGAGGTGACCCACCTGCCTATCGTCCGCTTGGCTGCAGGTCTGCCAGGTGCGGCTTCAGCATAGGTGACAAACAGCTGGCGAACCTCTCCCCGAATTTCAGCCGTGCACTCCTTATAATAAGCGAGCGCCCTTCTAGGGTCCAGAGTATGGAGCCTATATTCGGCCTCCGAGGTGTGAATGGGGTAGAACACCAGCAGAGTCAGCATCTGGTTAAGGTGAAACTCCGACACCACCTTCGGAAGGAATTTCGGGTGGGGGTGCAGGACAACCTTGTCCCTGTGGAAGACCAGGTAAGAAGACTCGATGCAAAGCACCTGGAGCTCTCCCATCCTTCTGGCTGACGTGATAGCCACCAAGAAGGTGGTCTTCCACAACAGGTGAGAGAGATCACACCTGTGCATTGGTTCGAATGGCTTGCCCATGAGCTTTGCCAGTACCAGCAGTAAATCCAAGGAGGTGGAGGTTCTCGGACCGGAGGGAAATGTGATCAAGGCCATTGAAAAGCGCCCAACCACCTTTTCCTTATGCCACCGACTGCTTCCCGGCCCGCGCCTGTAAGCAGAGATGGCTGCCAGGTGCACCTTTAGGGTCGCAACCTAAGCCCTTGACTAGAAAGGGACCATAAATAGTCCAAAATGCTTGCCACAGAACAGGAGGAAGGGTCCAAGCTCCTTGCTCCTGACACCAAATGGAGAATCTCTTCCATTTGAAGGCGTAGGCATTTTCTGGTCGACTCTTTACGGACGCCTCAACAACATTGAGGACCTCGTCGGAAAGACCCAAGGCCTGGAACTCTAGCCGCCAGGAACCAGGCCATCAGGTGCAGGGATTGAAGGTCCGGATGGAGCACCTTCCCTGATTGACTGAAAGCAGGTCCGGGCGAGCTGGAAGCTGCCCTCGGAGCCTGGAGCTGAGGCTGAGGAGATCTGGGTACCAGAACTGGCGGGGCCAGTCTGGGGCTATCAGGATCACCTGCGCCTTGTCTCTCCTTGCTTTGAGAAGCACCTTGTGAATCAAGTGAAATGGAAAGACGTAGAAGTGGCCCAGGGTCCACAGCCTCGAGAAGGTATCCCCCTGCAGCGAGCCCTGCTGAGGGGGGCAGGCATGAAACAGCCTCAGCTTCGCGTTCTCCCTGGAGGCAAACAGGTCCACCTGAGGTGTGCCCCAGTGGGAGAACAGATCTTGTACTACTCCGGCGGGAAGACCATTCAGTGAGATACAGCCCTGTCCGGCTCAGGGCATGGCCCGGGGGTGTTGGGCTCCTGCCACATGAATAGCTGGGAGATCCGCCTCAGGCTGCGCCACAGTGACCAAATGTGGAGAGCTTGCCTTGCATAGAAGCATGGAGCGCGGCCCCGCCCTGGCAGTTCACAGGTAGAACAAGGTTGTGGTATTGTCCGTCTGGACTCGGACCACTTGACCCCAGAGAAATGGAGCAAAGGCGGTGAGAGCTAGGCGGACCGCTCGGAGCTCCAGCAGGTTGATGTGGCATCGGGACTCCCACGGGGACCAGAGGCTGTGCACTCAGTGTTCCCCCAGATGGGCACCCCAATCCATCAGAGAGGCATCGGTCGATAGAGCGACCGTCGGCTCGGGGCGGACAAACGGGATGCCCTCCTGCAAATGGAATGGAACGGTCCACCACTGGAGAGCGTTCCACATCTCCTGGGTCACTATCACTAGCTGGTCCAAAGGATCGCAGCGGTCTGACCACTGGCTGGCCAGTCCCCACTGAAGTGGGGCAGGTGCCAGCGCCGGCCCAATGGACCACACTGGTACAGGCCGCCATGAGACCCAGAAGGCGCAGGAAGTCCCGGCAGGGATGCTATTGCCCAACCAGAAATGATTGGGCAAAGGAGGAGAACCTCGGCCCTGTCCACCGGGAGTCGTGCCTGGCTCAAGAGAGTCGAGTTCTGCCCCATGAACAGGATCACCTGCTTGGTTCGAGTTCTGACTTGGCCTCGTTGATGAGAAGGCCAACTCGAGAGCAAACCTGGAGGGCCAGATCTCTGGACCGCTCCACCTCCCGTCTGGAGGAGGCTGCTATCAGCCAATCATCCAGGTAAGGGCACCCGGACCCTCGGCGCCGTGAGGAATGCTGTCACCACTGCCATGCATTTGTGAAGACCCTGGAGCTGGAGATAAGTCGAAGGGCATGGCTTGAACTGGAAGAGGATCCTCCTTCCGAAGCGGAGGAATCTCCAGCGTGACGGACGGATAGGGACATGAAAGAACGCTGTCCTGTAGGTCCAGAGAGCAGAACCACACGCCGTGTTCCAGAGATGGTATTATCTGCGCCACAGTGACCATTCTGAAGGTTTGAGACCTTAGGAACTTGTTCAGGTCGTGTAGGTCGAGAATGGGGTTCCAGCCCCCCGTCCGTTTCGGAACCAGGAAATACCTGGACACGAACCCCGGGTCTGAAGGGGGGTCCTCCACCTCCATGATCACCTCCTTTTGGAGGAGGAGAGCGATGTCGGCTCGGCGAGCCACCAGTGAGGCTGCGGACCCCGAGGCCCCCCGAGGTGCGACGGCTCTGAAGGGTGGGGCCTGCTCGAATTCCAGAGGTAGGCCTTTTCCCACCACCTCCAGTACCCACCTGTCCATGGTAACAGTGGACCAGACGGAAAGGAAGTGTCTGAGCCGTGCCCCCACAGGGGAACCAGGGGTGAGGTGACAGGGATGGGGGCGACACCCTCAGCCCGTCACTGGGCAGGCTTGGAGGAGGGACCGCCGGGAACCTCCTGGGCCTTTACCTCCTGCTTCCTGTTGGAGGAAGCCGATGGCTTGGGCTTGGGATACCAAGGTCGAGCCTGCTGGCCTCTGATGTTGCTGGGCCGGCGCCGCTGACAGGCGCAGAAGGACGGTGGGCTTAGGCTGTGGCTTGACGTGCCTTTTGTCCTTCTGAGTGGAAGAGACCAGTTCAAGGTAGTATTGATTTCTCGATCCTCTGCAGGTGACCTTCCACCCCAGGGTCAAGAGGTCAGTCCCAAAGGGAACATCCGCCAGCTTGTGCTGGGTATCCGTAGTAAAGGTGGATATCCTCAGCCAAGCCCGACGATGCATGGCCACTGCGGCCGCCACAGACCTGGCACATGAGTCCCCGATGTCTAACGCAGTCTGGAGCTGCTGTTTAGCCACTGCCCTGCCCTGGTCCCGCACCTGCCTGACGGTAGTCTGCAGATCTGCGGGAAGATGAGGGACAACCTCATCCAGGGTGCCCAACAGCGCGTGAGAAAAATGTGCCATGAGGACGGCCGAACTGGCCTGACGAAGGCTGAGAGAGGACGCAGCATAGACTTTTCGCCCGGCATAATCCAATTTCTTGGATTCCTTGTTGGGAGGTTTGTCCACATCCCTGGCATTCCCGGCACGCCGGAAAACGCCGTCGGTAACCAACCCCTCGGCCGAGGGTGTTCAAAACCAGACAGGGAACTGTGAGACCGTGATACTTCCTGGCCAACCTGGCCGGGAAGGCACAGGGCAGGAAGCAGGACGCTGCAAAGTTCCAAGGCCGGACTCCACTATGGCTTCTCGCCACCAGAAAGGCCTCGTGAGGAGAATCCCTCGGTCCAGAATCTCCGTGAGGATACCTGGCTCGCTTAGAAACGGGTTTGAGCTTCATCCCGTGGACCTCAGATGAGTCAAGCAACCCTAAGAAGGACGCGGGCTATCGTCCATTGACTGTCCTCTCGAGGACTCCAAGTCTATGCGCTTGGAGAAGAGGGAGGAACCATCATCGGACTCAGAAGAGTCCTCAAAGAGCTGCTCGTTCCTGAGCCACCCTCCACCTGCCGAGGTTTATCAGGAGTGAGGGTGACTGACAGCCTATGGGGCAAACCCAAAGCCGACCGAGAATTTTGGTCGGAGCTCAACTAATGGCTGTGGGGCGGAGGTTCCACCAGAATTGGTGGGGCAGCTGGAATTGGCTGAAGAACCGCCTGAGAACAGGCCTCGACTACAACGAGGGGTTGTTTCGGCTGCTCGTGACAGCCACTTAATGGCCGAGGAAGAGACTGGGTCGGCTTATTCGATCAAAGAAGCTTTGCCACATAAGTTCCTCGTACCTCCGATGCAACTGGCGAAGCCTCCCCTCGTCCGAGGAAGAGGAAGAGCGGCGGCGCCACTTGCCGCGGTGCCGAGACTGAGACCGCCTATGACGGCGGGATCAGTTGGACCACGAGGATGTCCGAGACCGAGACCAAGAGTCTCGACTAGGCCGAGGAAGGCGAGGAGAAGTGTCGGAAATCGGCACTCCCCTCGGCTCGGACAATCCCACCGAAGGCTCCGGAACCGGAGGCACAGACGAGCCGACGGGATCCTCAACTCCCACCGGGAAACCAGGAGAGGGGATTCTCAGCTTCTCCAGTTGACAACCCGTCCAAGCGGGTCTAGAAAAATCTCGACCGGCGTCGAGGGAATCTCGCCAACCATGGCTGATGGGGACACCGTGAAGCCAGTGGCCGACGCTGCGGGTCGGCCGTCGACTGTCGACACAAGGAGAGGGGATCTTTCCGCTCCCAAGAGCGCCGATGGAGAGACTTACTTTTGCTCTTTTGGACCTGGAAGAAGGTCCCAAGAAGTTGGACGCTCACCTTTGGTCGAGAGGGTCAGACAAAGCTCCTTAAAAGAAGCCGAGTAAGAGGCACCGAGAGAGAGCGGGACAAATGCCGCAGCTGAGGTAGAAGCGGCCCGCGCCGCCTCCTCTTCGAGGGCGATCATCTGCCCAAGCTGATCCGCCAAGCCCGCTGCCGGACACCGCCAATCGGGCCTCTTTAGATTTCACCGGTGGAATTCTTTTCTCGGGGCGCCCCAGTTGTAATCGGGCAGCACGGTCTTCAAGGACGAGGGTGAAAAGGAAGAGCACAAGTTCCAGGCTCATGGGACAGTTTCAAGGCCCAGCAGTAGACGACATGGAGTGCGGATCCGTCCTAGACATCTTCTGCCCGCAGGGGCACCTCCGAAATCCAGGAGTCGATTTGTCCATCACAGCCGCGAGGAGAAGAAGACCGAAGTCTTTTTGCAAAAACTTTTCAATTTCAAACTTTTCAAAGAATTAGGAACCAGTCTTAAGCGCAACGCGTTAAGGAGGGAACCTGAGCTTCCAAGCGGTAAGGAAGATCTGGCGTCATGGGGCGGAGCCGAGAGTTTTACCACCCGGGTGGGTGGGAGGAGCCAGCTTGAAAACCTTCCGGCAAGATTTAAAGCAGCAAGGAACCTGCCAATAAGTGTGGATGAACAACATATCCATGTCCCTAGAACTGGAGGTTTTAATACCCTTACATACAAGCTTGGTTAGGTCACATATAGACATTTGTGCCCTGTTCTGTACACCCACCTCTTTGGGAGGCAAGGCATCTATTGAAAAGGTGCAAAGAAGAATTACCAAGAAGGTCACAGGATTGAAAAACACTGAGCACAGTGGTAGACTTCAAGCTCCAGGGTTATACTCACTAGAATACAGATCTTTAAGGGGTGACCTGTGCCTGACATATAGGCATTACATGACCCTGCTCTGTGTGAGGCTGTTTGTCTCGAAGAAACTACATCTGGCTGTAACACCAGATCACATCATTTCAAGTTAAAATCTACAGTAAATAAAACTTCTAAAAGGAATAACTTCTTTACCCAGTGACTACCACCTGTTTGGAATTCACTGCCAGTTGATGTAGTCACAAGCGATAGCTTGTCAGATTTTAAAGACAAATTGGATCATCATATGGGAGAAAAGAAATTTCACTGTCGCCTTTAGGCGATGAGTTCGATATGGGCATGTCCCTCGAACTTATGTCACACCTATGAACTATGAACCCATATGGGAATGTGACATACTCCACCAGCAGGGCTTCAGTTTATCCAGTCATGTGTGATGTATGCCAGCAGTGTCCCTAGCTGATAACTGGAGGGTTTCACTATCTAGAACCATTCATTGTTCAACAAGACATAAATGAGTCACATTCTTTATGTCTTGAGCCATAGTGACTCATGAATCTAACATCTGTAAGTGCCCACGCTGCAGTAATGGTGTCATTATCATGTACTGTTATTGTACAGTCTAAAGAGTGAATATCTATAGTAGTTAACAGGCAGGTGAGGTTTTAGTGCTTCTGATACTTTTTAGTGCCTACTGCTTATTAAGGGGTCACCGGCCATCTAATCAATTCACATTTAAATCCTGGTCAATACATTTATTATTCAGAAAATACATATCAACAAAACAGAACCAGGGAGGAAACACTGTAAAAGTGTAGGCACTAAATTTATCATTGTAGTAAGGACTTTGAGCTGGATTTTCAAAGAGCCCTTAGAGCAACACAAGTTGCATCACACTAGGGTGCATCAGGGACCCTGCACCCAATTTTCTGAATGGGGGGTACCTGCACCAAAAACCCAGGAGTTGCCGCAGGTTAGCGCCAAACATTTGGCGCACCTGTGGGAATTGCCACAGGGATTCCCCCAGCCGGTGTGACACTAGAGGGGCCAAGATGGTTTGGGAGCAGTGAATCTGCATGCCAGGAGGGCGTCAGGGGTAGAATGGACATGGGGTGCTATAGGAGGCATCAGAGAGACAGCAGGTATGACAGGGTGTGATGTGGCACCCAGCAGGGGTGCCACTTGCTAAGCCATACAGCTGATGGGATGGGATCACTTTGGGGGGGGCAGGGACAGACAGTGACATGGCCCCAGGTGGGCACAGTGCTGGTAACTGCCCATAGGTGGCCACCTCACATAACCCTTTAGGCAAGAAGCAGCGTGTAACAACAGGGGAGGGTGGTTATGAGGGGATTTTGGTGGTGTCTGGAGAACATTACCCCCACCACTGGCATCCCTCAAGCTGCAACTGCAGCTTACCGCCTACAGGGTTATGTGAGGTGACCACTTATGAGGCAGCTGCCAGGGCTGTGCCCACTTTGGTCTATGTCAGTGTCTGTCCCTGGACCCCTCCAAGTAATCCCATCCCATCGGCTGCATGGCTCAGCAAAGGGCATCCCTGCTGGGTGCCACATCACACCCTGTCATGTCCCTGTCTCTCCAATGCTCTCTATAGCACCCCCCATGCCCCTTCTTCACCTGGCCCACTACTCTCAGGTCCCCCCCAGTCACCACAGTGTGCACCTGTGGCGCAAGTCCCTTAGACCACCTCCATGCTAGTCTAAGTGGATCCCCCGTTGTGTCCATGGTGGGGCTTCAAAAATTGCAAATAAGGGGATGTTAGAGCCCCGCTGTGGCACAAGTCCCCTTGTGACCTGGCACATGGGTTCTTATGTTGCAAGGGTGGCACTGGGCGGCTTGGGTGGAAGGCATTCTGATTTTGACGCAGACTGCATCGAAAATTTGGAATCAGCAAAGTTTGACGCAAGATGCCTCTTGCATCGTACACCTTTGGCACAGGCACCTTGCATCAAACATCAGCGTTTGAAAATCGAGCCCTTTCGGTTGTACCTCTAAACTCTTTATATGTTCTTTTCCCTATATAATTTCTTAAATGTAACTGTATCAGCCTTACAGCTGAACTTCTAGATTAAATTTGATACATCCTCAGCAAAACGTAGACAAATCGGTTGTAAATAGTGCTGAAAAGGCACCCGTTTGTTGAAGTGAAATGTTTCAATGATGTCATAGTCTTGCTAGCCATATAACAATGTACAGTGAAGGCAATGAGAATAAATTTATCTCCTTTATTTATTCAGAATTTGTGTACCAGGAACACCTCGTTTAGGTGTCGCTAAGGGTAAGCGAATGTGGAAACTGATAACTGGTTTGGCTTTGATTCTGATCCTCAGTCTTCAATTTGGCTTCAACACTTTAGCAAAAGGCACTTCCGGTCCTTGTTAAGCGGGTGTAGCAGGCAACAAATAGGGGTAAGAAGCACCCCTTACCCACCCCTTGCCAATCTGAGTCAATCTCAAATTCTACTACTCTCCCCTGGTCTCTCAGTCAGATTTTTTTTTAACTGCCAGCACCTGGCACAATGCCAGGAGTATGAACTTTTTGTTTAACAAAAATATCTGGAATGCAGTGTGAAAATGGACTAGGGTGGGGAAAGGGATAGCCATAAGACTAGCCCTGAACATCAAGGAACAGCTAGTGTTAATTTTGTAAAATTATTTTTTTTTTTCAACTTTGTCACTTTGGCTCAGGCAGGGATGTACCCCTCATTCAGCCCTTGAGTTGCTCTCCCAGCATCATCCCCAAGTCAATCAGACTGGGTGAGCTGCAGCTTGCCCCCTGTGGTAGGGGACCGAAGGCAGGGGCAGACCAAGATCAACCAGAGGCCACAGCTCAGGCTTATACCTGGGGTGTCATTCAGGAGGGTGCCCAGACAGCGTCATTCTGCTACTGTCCCCAAGGGTTTTCTACTTACTGTTTCCCTTGGAGGCGTGGATGTGCAGTAATGTGAGCACACAGATGTGGGGGGCTCCCATGCATGTCCCACAGGTGTCCATCGCACCTCCATCCCTAAAGTATGTGGTCCCAGCAGGTGTAAACACAGTCTCCACTGGATGTCACTCATGGGCTGGGAGCTCATGGCCCCCACCCCAGAGGGGGAGAGCTGTCCACAAGATGCTCACCCAACCACTCCCCAGCCAGCCCTCTGATGCTCCAGGCTAGTTTCTGAACCCAGGTTGCCAGCATCACAAGCTGCAGCAGTACCACTGCATTGGTGGGCCATCATTAAGTTAATTTTGTTAAACTATTGTCCAAAGGTCAAAGTGATCCAGAGTGTCCCCAAAAAGTTGGACTGAAAGTTCGGTTGGGCTGAATAGAAAGTAGAAATGCAAAATTTCAGCATACGCACAGCATACAAATTTGCCATTGGCTCATCCTTACTGGAAAAGGAGTTTCACGTCATTAATGCACTGTTTCCAAAGGCATTGATGACAATGGAATTCTGTGCCCAAGGTACTTTAAAAAGTATCTTTTTTGCCTGGTGCCAGAGTGCAAAAGGCTGGCAGGGTCTGACTATTAGCTGGCTGAGGTAGGTGGGGAATAGATCAAGCACACACACTTGTGCATCAGAAGGGCCTATTTATGTTTTCTTCTCTTGTTTGAGAGTAACAGATCAAATGCATCTATGTAATGCTGCCCTGGTGGCACTGAGGGTTGAGGCACTGGAAGCCACACCTCACACCATGCTGGTGACCCAGGTTTGGACGTGAGCCCAGGTTGTCAGGGGTCGGCAGGGGAAGGATAGGATCAAGTGTCCGGAGTACTGCTCTCCTATCCCGGGGAGGGTTGCGGTGTGCCACCGCTCTGCAGTGGCCTCTGGTGATGACCGGGGGCACTGACAGAGCTGGTGCAAGCAGAGGCGGAGTGCAGCAGATGTCAGCACATAATGCCTCCAATGTCATTGCATGTCTGCACTCCGAGGGAATTGGAGAAGGAAAAATGGCAGCACTGTCTGCTGCATCTTGATGGCCACACTTCCTTGCCCGGTGAGGCCTGGTATGCTTGGGCATGCACCAGTATTGGTTCCTGGCCTGGCATGGGGACAAGGAGAGGTCCCTCTTGAAGGTACAGCTGCATATTCCAGCTGGTGTGTGGTCGTGCCTCCAGGGTCATCGGTGGAAGTGGAGCGGTGGCTGGATAATGGCACTTCAATGGCTGCAGGAGGATAAAAATAGATGTGAGAAAAAAAAAGGCATGTATATAAGTGGCAGAAATGAGAGATAGGGATAATGTTGAACTATGAAAAAACACAAGAATTTCTTAAAAGCGGTTTATAAACTGCCAGTCCCATGTTTCTCTTAACAATGCAACAGGTTCCCTGTCAGTACATGTGGGCTGGTAGAGTATGTCACCTACTGTACATCACTGCCCACTGTAAGGGCTGGTGAGGATATGACATCTTCAAATCAGCCTTTTGTGTCTACAAAAAGGGGGCCTTGATTTTGCTCCAACATCACTATTTAAACAGTACTTTTCATGTTTTCTTCAAAACAGCAGTAGGATTGGAATAGCAGGCTGCACACTTGCCTCTGAGCTTGGAAGATCAGAAGATTGTGGGTTGTAACCCCACACCAGGAACTTGGGTTAAATCCCAAAACTGACTCTGCAATGCAGTGTGGAAGGGGATGCTGCACTCCCGAGTGCCACCTTTCAGATGAGAAGTTAAACCAAAGTTCCCATCTGTCTGTTCTGGTGGTTGTTCAGGTGGATGTTAAAGATACCACGGCACTTCCTGAAAATAGTATAGGATGTTCCCTGGTGTCCCCAGCCAAATTTCCCCCATTTACTAAAAATACCACCCTCAGTTTAAACTGATTTAATATGTTAGTTTGCATCTGTATCCCCCAGGATGGGCGAGGCTGAAAATAGGCAAAACTGCCTAGCTCTCCTTTCCTGATCAACAAAATAAATAAATAAATGTTTTTCTAAGGTACTGTATCACATTTCTAAAAACTCAAAGCCCTTGACATTAAGAAAAAAAAATGACATATAAGATGAGAATTAATAAATACAATAAAACTGACATCAGCTAACCTAATAAATATGTGCAATGAGATCTTGAGTAACAACTATGTGATAAGTCCAGGGCTGGTGTGATCAAAAAGCCACATTCAGACCTCTACCTTAAAGTGGATCTCATAGGTAATGTGGCATATACAGTATATGACGCAAGGAGGTTCCATAGGACCTGGGCCACAACAGAAAATATCTTATCTCTACAGATTATAACCCTGAGCGAGGGACACACAGTACCCCCAGGTACTTAGAATGAGGACATTCCTTGTCATAAACCATCCTTTGTACATATTTCTGTGCAACTGTCCCCCCCTTCTGTCAGTGCACAGCTGACCTGACTCTGCCCTAAATGGGGGTCGGCATGGCTCAGGCTATTCCTGTTACTAGGGGTAAAGTGACAGTACAGCTCTCTGGGAGTCCCTTGCAAACTTTCATAGGTAACCGTTTCACCTTTCTCTTTTCCCCAGGAATTGCTGGTACAGGGACACCACTGATTTGATGACATATAACCACTATGACACAACAAAAAGTAAGGAAATTCTTTGCAAAAAACTACATTAATGCATCAGTTAGGCTCGATATCAAACCATAAAAAGTAGGGAAATACAACGTTAGCATTTCAATTCTAACACCCCACCCCCTTCCTGCACACACCAACTGGCATCGGGGGTGTGCCTTGGGGTCGTCAGCCATAATGCGTAGCCCATTCCATAAGTAAATAAGCTGAGTTGGGTACAGTATGGGGGAATGGGGTGGGCATTATGACTGATGACCCCAAGCAAAGAATGTCCTTACTTTTTGAAATAGTGTAATTGTAGCTTTATTTGCCTGTGGGAGTGCAGGGTCACTTGTGATGTCAAAGATCGAATAGCACTCATGAGAAATATCATAGATATTTCTGATCATATCATGACATATCCCTGACATATACATATAAATATTATATATATTATTGTAAAAAACTGCATTAATGCGTCAGTTATGGTTGAAGCAACAAAAGTAGGGAAATGATGCATTAGGGTTTTGAACCCTAACACCTACCACCCCACCCTCCACACACCTGCAGGCATCGGGGTGTGCCTTGGGGTCATCAGGCCTAACTCTCACCCCATTCTATGTGTAAGGAAGCTGAGATGGTACAGTATAGGAGAATGGGGTGAGAGCTAGGCCCACGACTTAAGGCACACCTCGATGCTCGGTGTGAAGGGTGGGTGAGGTGGTAGGGGTAGGGGATATTAGGGTTGAAAACCCTTAAGGGCTCATTTCATACTTTTGTTGTTCAACCCTAACTGATGCATTAACAAAGTTTTTTGCAATTAATTTCCTAACTTTTTGAGAAAGTGCAATCTTACCCTCATATGTTTGTGGAGGGCCTTGCACTTCCATCAGTCTATAGTGTGGTTGCATCTACCCGTGGGAGTGCAGGGCCCATCGTGCTCCCATCACTCCATAATGGTATCCATTTGTGGGAGCGCAGGGCCCGTATCTATCCATAGCTGTAGACATTGTAATGAAGTGTCATCTCCCTGGGGGAGCGCAGGGCCCTCCTGGCCCTGTGCTCCCAGTACTACATAATGGAGGGCCCTGCACTCCCATTACTACAAAATGGTATCCATAAGTGGGAGCACAGGGCCCTCTGGACCCTGCACTCACACTTACCCATAAGTGTGGAGACACAGCACAGACCTAGAGATATTCCAAGTAACCCTTGTGATGCAAATGGCACAATATCTCAATAACCATAGCAACCTTGGGGAAAAAAAATCCACCACAGTTGTAACATGTCAGGGCAACCTGCATGCGTGCTTAGTATTGTGTTTAGCAAACAATTCATATCTCAAACCATTTTTGAGATATAGGCACTGAAAGGTATTGAGTCCGCCACAATGTTATCCTATGGGAAATTTCCAAACTTCAAAACGTTATAACTATAGAAGCAATGTTAATGTTATCACCAAATCAGCAAAAGTCACATCTGTGGGGCAAACCCTTTCCACCCTGAAAATTTCATCCCAAAATTCCAAACCGTTTCTTTGCAGTGAAGTGGCAAAGAAACAGTCAACTTTAGAAATCCCTTTTTGTGAGCTGTCAAAATCCCTTTTCGTGAGCTGAATCCCTTTTTGTTAGGTGTCAAAATCTGTTTTCGTGATTGTAGGGCCAGATGGCCCCGTGAATAATCCCTTTTCGCATTTTGACAGCTCACGAAAGGATCTGACTCTAAAGATTTAACAACTCTTGAAAAAGACTGTGTTGTTGTCAGAACCAGATATTTATGGTAATCCCTTTCTCCGCGGATGCTAAAAGGGATTTTAACACCTTTGTGAAAAGGATTTGGCTCACAAACAGGATTTTGACAGCTCACAAAAAGGGATTTGAAAAATTAATCCCTTTTCATGTGGTGTGAAGATCCCTTTCGTGATTGTGGGAAAATGAATCCCTTTGGGATTTTGACAGCTCATGAAAAAGGATTCAGCTTCGCAAAGAGGATTTTGACAGCTCACAAAAAGAATTTGAAAATGTATTCCTTTCATGGGGTGTCAAATCCTTTTCGTAACTGAATCCTTTTTATGATGTGTCCAAGGGATCACCCACAAGGCCATCTGGTCTGACAACCCAATCCCTTTTCATGGCCTGTCAAAATCCCTTTTTGTGAGGTGTCAAAATCCCTTTTCGCATTGCAAAATGGGATCGGAAGCTAGTTGTGAAAAGGGATTTAAAAAATCAGAAATAAACATTCTGGGGGTCACAGTAAAAGTAAGCCAAAAGCAGAGAACTGTAAAGGATGTTCACATGAACAAAATCCATGTTTGGATGTTTGCAGAAGACATCCCTGGGTAAAGTTATAATGTTTTGTTCGGGCTGGAAAAATGAAAACAAGATGGTGGCTTGCAAAAAGGGAATTTTTTTCTCATGATGATGGATTTAATGAATCCCTTTTTGCGAGCTGTCAGAATCCCTTTTCGTGAGCCCTAAATCCCTTTTCGAACTGTGCAGCTGTCCAAAAGACTGAACTAAGCATACTCAGAATCCGAAATTTCAAAACTGAATAACTTTGGAACAGATTAATATTTTTCTCCAAACCAATGCTGGTTTGTTCTTCAATGCAAGCTCTTTCTATCCTAAAAATTGCAGACCAAAATTCCAAATGATGTGGTAACAGAGCGATGACGAGAAAACAGCCAAAACAGGCAAAAAAGCGACTTTTACAGTTTTTTCACTATGCACAGCCTGAAATCTGCAAATCTAATCAAAACAAAACTTGGTATGTCTAGAGATCTACCCCACAGGACAGCACATACCAAATTCTGTGCAAATCCGCTGAACGGTTGCAAAGTTATTAAAGTGCAAATTTTGAGGTTTAACATTAAACTGCCTACTCAACCCTAATTATAATGGTGCTACTGTTATATAAATATATATATATATATATATATATATATATATATGCAAGCAATAAGACATGATGAGGTGTGGGTTATGGCCTAATAAAAGCACGCCCAGGTGCATTATGAGACACGAGCGCTTACACCAAGTGCCTTTAGCACATGGCAGCGCTCTTATCAGGCCATGACCACACCTTAGGAGTGTCTTATTGCGCTTATAAACTTCCATAAACTCCCTAGTAAAAAAAAAAAAAAGAAAATTGAGCTGAAAAGTGTTAATATCCACAATGTAGAAAAATAGTCCATCTGTGTAGATCATGTGTCTGTAGGGACAGTGCAAGTTTATGGTGTCTGTGTCTCTCTCCTCCTAATTCTGTGTCTCTGAAAAACAGGCAAACACCTTTTTTTTAGTTTACTTCTCATTATGCTTTGTTTCTCTGTTGTGCCTGCCGGCTGCTTTGACTGTGAGGTTGGGCGCAGTAGAGAGCATTTTCCACTGTGGTGTCTGTCTCTTCCCCCAATACAGAAACAATTCATTTCTGTGGTGTCTGTCTCTCTGCTCTCCAGTCTGTCTCTCTCTCCAATATAGAAACAGTTAATTTTTTTTATTTTAGTTACTGTATTTTACTCAACTTTAAGATTTTGTTTTGCTTTTGCCATACTGTGCGGTTTTCACATCGAGTTTTTCAAAGGATGTCCTTCTGCAGTGTCACTGTGATGCCATTATTTATTTAGGTTTTGGTTACCGGTACATGATGTTGACTTTATTTTTTATGTCACGTCATGGACAGGGAGAGGTAGATGGGTCAGTGGGTAAGCTGGAGAATGGAGACATTAGATGTTGGAAACTGACCGGAGGCTTGTCCTGGGTGAAGTTTCAAATACTAGGAGCGAGAGCCACAGAGTTGCTAGAGATGAATAGTGAAGAAAAGTTAATGAAGGTACTAAATTTGGAAACTTTGTTGTTATCCTGGGGGGGGGGGGTTCTGGATATATTCCATGGCAAGTTTCCTGTACATTTACTGTTTCGCTACTGCTGGCACTGCTCTCCCGAAGCAGCAGTAGTGGTTATGTCAGATGCTGGCTTGTGTACTGAATTGGGAGAGTGGTGGCACGATTGATATCTGTGTGTGCTGCGTTCTGCTTGGCACACTTAGTGCCGGCTGGCAGGTTATGTCCTGATAAGGACATGGCTGAAAGTGGCTTTCAGACAATCAGGATTTTGGATTTATTTTGCCCATCTTATAAATTATAAGTTAAGATAAAGTATATGATTTATCTTCAAGTGTGAGGGGGCAGGACCATAACTCACAAGTGGCTGAGCAATTTAAAACAATACAGTCTTGCTTAAAGCAGGACCCGTCTAAATTCTTTCATGGTGATTATCATATACTTACCATGATGCTTTGCAGTATGGGGATATGTGTAAGGTTACATTACTAGATGTAAAGCCTGCTGAATGTATGAGTAAAACATCTTCTATTGCATATCTGTGAGTACATAGCCATCTATAGGTTAATAAGTTCATATCTTTCAAGGTCTAGTCAATAATACAACGATATAGGAACAAGCTAAGTTTGGGCCTTTGGCCTATGTTGTTTTTTTCAACAACCAGTTTTTGCCCACCTGTTTTTTTCCCTGATGAGAGCATACTTCAACACAAAAAAAGTAAATAGCTAGTGGAACCAAAACAGGCAGATAGGAAAACAATTCAAATTTTAAGTAGTAGTTGAAACATTTTACTACTGAAGTATTTTACTTTTTTGTTTTGCTCATTGGAAAGTCTTCTGTGTAATAATACTGTGCTAGATGCGTGAAACGGCTCTAAGCCTGGCAGCTGACGTATCAATCTCTATCCATCCCACTACATCATCAGCATTTTGATCTCACTGACAGTGACATCACAGGTGACTGACCTGACAGCTACTGAGTTGCTGTTCCTAAGCAGTAGTGGTGTCACAGTTAGTGAGGTTACAGTGCTGATGATGTGATGCAGGAACAGAGCTAGATACAGTGGTAGCCACAGACATATTGCCAGCTATTTCCAGATGTTTTGCGAAATTTCTGAAGAATTTCTCTCTGCTGCCCCTACTGTTTAAATGCAAAAAGCATCAGATATTTCTGGAAATATCACAGAAATTTCAGGAAATAGCTTGCAGTGTCTGTACCTACTGTATGTCAGTTACCAGGCAGAGCGCTGTTCCATACATCATGCCTACTAACATCAAGCAAACAATTTTCTAATTAACCAAAGGGAAAAGAAAAAGAACCTCAGCTATAAAAGGTAATGGTTGACTGCTTTTAAAACCTAATGTTAGTTTTAGGCACTACACTATGCTCTTTAAGTATAGCTGAATAAGCTGTCATGTTATTCTACAAAGTGACAAACATGCTTCTGTGAAGAACAGTGTGGTTCAAGAGTTCTTACGATATCTGAGAACCATTCAACCTTCGGTCTCATGGCACTATGATGTCACAAGAGCCCGTCAGTGTGCCAAGCATATAGCTCTTCACAGAAGCATGTTAATTATTTTACGTGTTTTAATCATTTGTTTTTGGCACTTTAGGGCCAGTGGGAAATTAAGAATCTGCATTTCTTTTATCTCAATAATCAGACAGCAGCAGCAGTGTCCATTATGCATGTTCTTATAAATGTCAACTGGATTATAATAAGAATGAAAGAATTTTAGGAATAGGAGAAGACCATGTATACCCTGGGAGGGCAAATAGATTTGCAGAATAAAATGTGTTATTTTGCCTGTCAACACAGCTGCTTGTACAATAACATTAAAAAAATCATGTTATTTTACTAGTAGCTTCAATGTTATTGTAATGGTAGCTAAGTTATTCTAATCCAATGGTATACCTCAGATATTCTATGAGGTGACTTAAAATGGTTCACTCATGCCTCAGCAACATACATTTTGCTGATGCAAATTACAGCGCAGGCAAAATGCCACCTGCATTACAGCGCCAGCATTTTGTTTCCCGGGAGTTATAATGCCAAAGCTTCCTTCTGGGAAACAGTCAGCTTTTGTGTGAGGCTTTGCCCACCACACCCCTCAAAATTAATATAACCTCCTCCGGGGCAGGTATACTGCAAAGGGGGTAGAAACTGTGTGGGTGCAAAGGGTAACATGAGTGAAGCGCATCTAAAATCAAGATCGCCTCTTTCACTGTTTACCCCTAAAGGCGGCACCACAATTGCCGCAGCCAAAATCAGTCAGCAACTTGACAGGATACAACTTATAATACGATTGTTATTCAGTGTAGACTGTTGATGTCATTGCTTCCTTGCACTTGTGGCTTCACTTCACTCAGTCACTTGCTGCAAGGGACCAATAACAGCAATGTGTCTACAGTGAATAACAATCATATTTTAAAATACCTCATAAAATATTCCCTATATACTCCAACCAGGCTTTCACCATTTAGATTGATCCTCACGTCCCTGCTTTTCATCATCTCTTTCCAGCTCTTCCTTTTCCTGAAAGACATTAGCATTGCCTCATAAACCAGTCTATACAATACCTGATGTCCTAAAATAGCTGTAAACATGCTTGTTTACCAAGTATACAGCAAAGGTTTGCAACTCTTAGTCCAAGAAGCTGCACACTGGGCAGCAGAGGTTGGCAGTAGCATTCATATTGGATGCTCCTTGCCTCTGAGAAGTGGGTAGACTCCTATTGCCACACAGCTGCCCTCTGGTGGCACACAGGGAGGAGAATCTCGGGGCAGGAATATGAGACTAATTGCAGGAAGAGGGGATGTCACTATTGTGATGCTGGACACTGACACCATAGTCCTGTGGCAGGCGATGGGTATAGGTTAGAGTATACGTAGGACGTGAGCTTGATCCCAGCCCATGTCGAACCAGTAAGTCCAGCTCCAGCTACAGGCCTATCCTCCATCAGAGGGAGTGGGGAGGAAAGTGAGAACACTAGTAGAGCACAGATGTATGGAGATTTGGCACTATCCCTGCTGGTGTGACATCCACTATTGCCTGGTCCCTTGCCCCTTCTGATGTGATTGAAGTGTTTTAACTGATACATCCCATTTGGTTGGCTGGGGCAGCTTGGAGGGAAAAGTCTGGGTCATGGAGGGTTAAGCAGAGGATGCTTAGGTAAAGATGCCTGCATCAGAGCCATAGATGAGTGCTTATGAGCAAGAATTTACTGTATGGAGTGTCTGGTCACATGGAAGAAGGAGGTTATGAAGTGTGAAACGTATTGTTTGTATAGTGTGGAATTGACTAGAAGACTTCTGATAAATTATTTATTTTAACTATTTACTTGACAGACCCAAAATGAAGAGAAGTAATTTATCTCCATGATGGGGGCATGGTCAGCATTTATTTTCACTTTAGGATATGAAGGAAATCTTAACCAATGGGAGTGTATTTAGAACAATGCCTGATGATATCACAATGACCTTGGCTGCACTCCAAGCAGAGTAGTGAAATCAAACTAAAACAGTTGAATCTTCATTAAAAAAAGAACTAATTTAAATGATTTGCCATTAAAATATATTGTATAAACTGGACACACAATGGCCTGACTGACAGCATACCGTTTGGCATCACTGTGAGGGGTCAGGACTTTCATAACTCGACTGTGGCTCTGCCTCTCAAGGGTTATGATCCCACCCTCTCACTCCTTAAAATAAATGGTACATTTCGAGTCATGCCATTGCGTAGCTCATATTTATACAATTTGCATTCATGATTGCCTCTAACAGATTATTCTATAGGTCTATTAAGCAATGATTTCTTTCCAGTTTGGCCATGATCTTACCAGGGCCAGTGCTAAAAATGACCTTGCTGTTCCAAGGTATAAAACTATATTGGGTCAAAACTCATTTTCATATACTGCTTCTAGGAGGTGGGATCTTGTACCTTTATTTGTGAGAATGACTCAGACTGTAGCATGTTTTAGAAATGCTCTGAAGGTATATTTGATGGCTTCATGTAAATGCACGTGCTTTAATACCTGACTGACTGGTACCTTATTGATTGACCACAGTTGATTTTATAGTGACAATATACTATTGTTGTACTGTTTTTTTTGTTTGTTTTTTTTTGTAGTAATGTATTCTTGTATTTTGTTTGTGCTATGCACCCAGGTCATCCCTGAAAATGTGTACTGCTATTCAGGGGACCTACCTACCTAGTTAAAAATAAATTATCATCTGAGTGAAAACGTTTTTGCCTAATAAGTCCATTTGCTGCTAGCCTCCTAACTTTTTGATTGATGCCTGTGAGTTTTTAACCTTCAACCCCAGTAAGCAATGTGCATGTTTCAGATCGCTGGTCCTCTTTCTAGGTTTGAAGGCATTGCTAGTCAGTGGATTCCAAAAACCAAAACTTTTCAGACTTTAAAGCTAACAGGCATGTATTTGTCTGGTGTGCTTATCTGGTTACCAAAAATTAAATAAATAAACTGGTATTAATTAATTCCACAGTCTGTAACCCTTCAAGAATAGGTTATTTTAAACAGCTCCTCATGCTGTTAATTCATTCCGTTCTGTTAGTAACATTTGATAACATTACTGTAGTCCATATTGCACCTGCAGTACTAATAAGTGATGATCAACAGGACAGCAGTTCTCTGTTGCTGCGAGAGGCCTACATCTGAAACAGCTCAAAGTTGCCTGCCGGTTACAAAGTAATTACTTACCAGCACTAATGTCTTTATTAGATAGAAAGAGCACTGTAGTAGAACCCTTATTGTTTCTGACAGGCAGTTCATGTTACATTCTGTTCAGTCTCATTACCACCATATCTTTAAACATGATTATTATATGTGCCAGAGCCTCACAAAGTGTAGCAGAATTCCACAGTTTTTTCTGTTGTATTCACCGGCAGCCCCAGGTCCAGACCTTCCTTACTGAAGAAGGCCATTTCACCTCAGTGACCCACATATGAGTCTGGAGGCGTGTATACAAAAGGCTTCCCCTGCTTTAAGCCTGTTGAAAAAGACGTTGACCAGCTATGCATGTTGCACAATGATTAGAGAACACATCACCAATGCATGTGTTTTTCTTTTCCTCCCTGGGGGGCAGCTGTCCTCCCTGTCACTGGAAGGATGATCCCTGCCTGCTCTGTTTAGATCCTGCAACTCAGCATGTCAGGCCAAAAGGTGGAGTTCTCTGACACCAGCTGACAAGACTGGAATCAAACTCAGGACCCCTGGGATATGAAGGCAGAACAAAATGACTGTGCCACCAGAATGCTCTTGTTATTTTGTTTTCATCATATGCCATCAGGAATGACAGTTCCCTGAAAAAATTATGCACTCCCAAAATCCTAGGGACAGCTAGGCTGTGCTGTTTGAAAGGGCACACTGTATATCTCATTTTATAGTTAAGGCTCGCCATCCTGTGCATACAGATGCTTGTATGTTTTCTGGCCTATGGATCATACTTTGAACGGACACGGAGCCATTTTTCCTAATTATATTGTACTTGTGTTCTACTATACTACTGCCAATTATTTCCATGACCGACAACCTATAAATCTCTTAATGGAACATTCAGTGTCATAAAATTAAAAAAAGTCTACCTCCATTGATTTTTAAAGTAAGTGCAGTAATTGTCTAAAAGGTTCTATTTTAGACTGGCAGGATAATATGTATTGATTTCAATACAGTGTTACGCTGTTGAAATTAGTATTAGGGTCAGATTCAGATGAAGGACATTGTCCCTTATTTCAGCAACCCATGAATGTGCTTGTCGTCACTTAATTTGATATCATTTGCTGCAGTACCTTTGGTCCAAAATTTGCCTTCACATCTCCAGAATCCAGAAATAAAAAAAACAGAAAAGAAATGAGATAAGAAAGGTACTTCTCCTCTGGAACAAATGTTAATACTTATTGATGCTTTTTGACACTGAACGAAAAGTGATGAAAGTGCATTTCAAAACTACATCTCAAAATGCAGGAAGCCTCCCAACCCCGCCCCCCACACACACACACACACATGCATAAACAAACTTTTCACAGCTTCAAGATGCTTAGTAGAAATGCTTTGTCTAGTGTTAACACAGTAAGTAGACAGTAGTATGAAAATAAAACAATATTTTTTTTTTTGCTGTTGCTGTGTTTCAACATGATAAGCAGCCATTCCTTGCCTACATTTTACTTCAGAGACAGTCCAGCCCAGTAGTGCCATTTTGGTTGGATTGTACACCCCCTTTTTTTCTCAGCTCTCCCATCTACCTCCTAAGGAACTCATAAGAGCACATTGCAGCAATTAAGCTTGATCACAAGGGCTGCAGGTGTTATTCTCTCCCCCGATTCCATCAAGTCCTACTTATAACCTAGCCACAGGGGTTATGCAAAGTGATACATGCAAGCCTTCCCTCTCCAGTGAACAAGTGCACTGCCACCATGATACACCTATCTAAGGATGTGCCAATGCCGAAGTTGTATTCAATGAATGTGTCAAAACTGGCCTTTTTTACTTTTGATTTGTCCCAGATTCACATTTTGGCCACTTCAGGGCCACTCTGACTTTTGGCCAGCTAATGCAACAAAAACAAAAAAACTCCATTCCTTCACAGGTGGCCAGGGCTTGTCCTGTGGCCTCCCCTGTCCTCACCTTGGACATTTCCAACCCTCCTACTCCCTCTATAAAAAAAATATATTTCCAGTTCTTGGCACTGTTCCAGGTGCCGCTTGTGTTTTTCTACTCAAATCTGATTGAATAACCAGAGGAGGGTGGAAGAGATTGGGAAAGACTGGGTGAGCAAGGGGAAGGGTGCCATTTAACCCTACTTGTACACTTCTAACACCCCAATACTGTGGCCCCAAAGTGCCTTTGGTCAAAGTAAAATTGAAGACGGGGTCTGAATCAAACCCAAACTGAAGTTGCCAATTTCCACCTTTGCTCACCATTACATCTGCCCTTCACTGGTCCAGTAAGAGAGACTAGTGCTGCTTATTATGGTGTGACTCTGTATGTTTGAGACTAGCTTTTCAATATTCGAGCACCAGGCGAACAGAGGCTATGAATTAGTGTTGTTCATATATAATCAGAAAAAGTTGGATCTCTTCAAATCCAAGTATTTCAAATCAGTTGGATTTTGTACTTTTTATTTTTATCTGAGATCTTATTTGAGGTTGAAGCTCAAAATCCGATGGATGTGATCTGAGATTTGACCCCCCCACCTCACTCTGACCTCATCCTGCTGAGATTTGACTCCCTACCTCTCTCTGACCTCATCCTGCATAAAACAACATTTCCTATGTATCCAGTGGTGCTATCTCCTTGTCTCATCCCCTTTATAAAAATAAACAAATAAATACTGTGCCTCTTGAGTTCTGACTCCCTGTTGTCCAGTGACATAGCCCTCCCTCACCCTATTCCTGGCAATCATCCCTGCCAAATAAGTTAATGCAGCACCTCCTGCTCCATCCCTCTGCCCCCACCCCCCACTGACTGGCACAGCCCCCACTCACCTCCTCGGTTTGTAACCATCTAACTGGTTTAGCAAACAGGGTGATTTACTTGTGCCATAGTGCTGCTAATTCCTTATTTGTATGATCAATCATGCAGTTGAATGCATAAGCAGCACTGTAGTACAAGCAGTATGAACATGCAAATTTTCCTGCAGAAGAAGGCCATATGGTCTAGCTAGTCTGCTTGCTGCGGAGCCCTTATATTTACATTAACTGACATTAACATGCTGCTCACCTCCCCTTGCACTCTTTCCTTTCCCTTTACTTTGTCCTACCCTTTCTGAAAAAACCCTACCATTCACTGTTTGAAAACCTCCACTGGGAGCTTGTTCCACCCTGTCACTACTCTCTCTGCTAAGAAGTGTCTCATGACCTCCTTCCTGAACCTTCCACCCACCAGTTTGTAGTTGTGCCCCTTCATAGTCTTATTTTCTTGGAGTCTATAGAGTTTCCCAAGTTCGACCATGGTTATACGCTTGATGTACTTGAAGGTTTCTATCATGCCATCCCGCTCCCTTCTCTCCTTAATTGAGTATGTAATAAGGTTATAGATACATAGGTACATAGACAAGAATGGCAGAAAACGTCCTGTTGGTCCATCCAGTCTGTCTTCCCTACCCAATTACTTTTCACTGGCCCTTAGGACCATCCTCCCCCTTCATTTCTGTCCCACCCTTTCAAACACAACATGCCTGTCCCATCCCTGCTTAAAGCAGTTCACTAATTTGTCCTGTACCACTTCCACCAGCAGCACGTTCCAGTTGTCCACCACTCTTTCTGTTAAAAAGTCCTTGGATTCTTTAGTCTTTCCTTGTATGAGAGATTGTGTTAACCCTGGACCATCTTTGTGGTCCTTTTCTGCACTACCTCCATCTGGTTCATGTCCTTTTTTTAGGTAGGAACTCCAGTACAGCATACTGTACTCCAGACGTGATGCACCATAGACCTGTACAGTGGCAGGATCACCTCCTTCTTCCACTTTTGTATCCCCTAGCTATGCAACCCAGCATCCTGTTTGTCCTAGCTGCTGCTTTTTTGCATTGCATAGAGGGCTTCAGGTTGCTAGTTATAGCTATCCCCAGATCCTTTTCCCCCTTCAATTCTGTGACCTTCACACCCTCTAGTCTGTATTCGACCATCAGGTTCTTGCACCCAGTGTGCATGACCATGCACTTTCTAGCACTGAACCCCAGTTGTCAAATGCCTGACCACCTCTCTAACTTTGCTAGGTCCTCTCTTAGATCACTGAATCATTCCTCCATATTCACACTCCTACAGAGCTTGGTGTTGTCTTCAAAAAGGCAGACTTCGCCATTTATACCATCCCCAATGTCGTTTATCAACACACTCAGTAGCACTGGTCCAAGCACTGACCACTGCAGGACCCCACTGGTGACCTCGTTTATCCCTGAAAGTTCCTCGTCCACCAACACTCTTTGGGTCCTCCCCTACCCAATTGGCCACCCACTGGGTCAGTTTGTTACATGACCCTAGGTCCTCCAACATTTTCATCAGCCTCTTATAGGGGACTGAGTCAAAAGCTTTACTAAAGTCCAAACACAGTATGTCTGCTGCCTGATCCTTGTCCACCACCTGTGTAACCCAGTCAATGAAGTTCATCAAATTGGTTTGGCATGACCTCCCTGATATAAATCCATGCTGCCTGCCATTCTGGAGTCAACAGTCTCAAGGAACTCTACTAACCATTGTTTAAGGATGGTTTCTATCAGCTTGCTAACTATCGAGGTCTAGCTGACTGGTCTGTAGTTCCCTGGGTCATCTTTTGTCCCACTCTTATGCAGGGGCACAAAGTTAGCTGTCCTCTATTCCTGTAGCATTACTCCTGTTTCCAGTGAGCAGTTAAACAGGTCCATCAGAGTGGCTGCAAGTACTGCCAACATCTTGTTCAGTACCCTGGCTTGCATGCCATCAGGTGCAGGTGATTTGGCCACCTTCAGGGCACTCAACCGACTGTTGATTATTTCCTTCATAATCACCTCCTCCCTCATTCTTTCTTCACCCTTTCCATCCCCAGCTTTACCTATGGCACTGGACCACCCTTCTCCTTTGTAAAAACAGAGCTAAAGTATTCATTTAACACCTCTGTCTTTTCCTGTTGTCGTCCACCCACAATGATCTTCTTTTAAGTTTCACAATGTCCTTTTTCATACATCTTTTTTCTTAGATGTACCAAAAGAAGGACTTGTTCTATTTTCTTGACCCCTTACACTGTCATTAATTCTTTCTCTTTCTTTGCTTGCCTTACTACCCTGCTAGCTGCCATTGCTTGTCCAAGAAATCGACCCTGTCTTCTTCCCTCTGGTACTTCTTGTACTTTTTGTGCGAGGCCCTCTTTTCCTTCACTGAACTGCTTTCCACACCCATAAACCAAAGCAATTTTTTTTGTTTTGACTTCTTGCCCTTCTGTTTGTGGTACAAGTTAGATAGCAACAGGCTGAGGAAGTGAGTGGAGGGCTGTACCAGTCACGGTCGGGCAGGATGGCATGGGGTAGGGGGTGCTGCATAGGTTATTTGGAATATGATTGCTTATCAGGTATGTGGTAAAGAGCAGGCCAGCTGGCACAGTGGTAGGATTTCCACATGCGATGCCAGTGACCCAGGTTCAGGAACGGACCCAGGAGCTGGAGTGCCGGCCGGGGGGGGGGATCAAGCACCTTCAGGGCTGCTCTCCTTCTCTGGGGGATGGGCTGGAATGAATGCCAGGTGCATGTATGACTCCTGGCAGAGGCCAGGAGGATATGCAAGCACCGGCACCTAAAAGAGAAAGAGGGGCCGGGCAGACGTAGGACATCATTGCACATCCCTGTCCCTGGGGGCAAAACCAAAATCCTGCTTGCGGCTGCCATCAGTGATGCCCGCCCTTGGCCCTAAATTAGCCTCCAGGATCAGCTCCAATTCTAGTCCTACATATGTGGCACTGAGCCTCAGGTGCCACATCCCCACCCCGAGTGGGTAAGCCGAGGGTGTCAGAGTCGTGACCAACAATGGAGGTGGGGCACAAGGTTCCATGACCGAGCTAAAGCCTAAGCGGTCACAAGCAATATAAAGAGCAAAATAAAAAAAAAAAGGGATGTGGTAAAGGAGGGGATACCAGTATACACCATGGAATCTGGAAGACTCAGCGGCACAGTATTTTTATATTTAGTACATTCAAGGAGATGAGTGTGGGGGAGTGCCACCAGACCCCAGGGAATTTGGGAGGACCAGATGGCCAGACTGTGCCGGATCAGTCAGATCAGATCTGGATATCTGTGATCTGGAATCCCATCAGAAATAGGATCAGAATCCAGGTCAGATTTCAGGTTTCCTAACTGTCTGACACAGTCTGGTTGGTTAAATGTCATGCTATCTGAGCAGCTCTACCATGGACACTGTTTGTGCTACCCTACTGATTAAAGGGTAATTGGCATCCTGGTTGGCCCTGACAGCACAATGGCTGGGTTCCCACTTGCCATCCTGGTGACTCAGTTCCACATCCCAAGCTGAGATGTCAGGAGCCTACCATATGAGGCAAGCTTGGCACCTGTCTTGGATGCCTTCTGCCTTTGGGTGGGATGGCACCAACTCCCACTGCACTGCTGCCTCCTGTTGCTCCAAGGAAATAGAGGTTCTGTGTGGAGGAAATTGTGACTCTTTGCTGGGGGAAGTTGTGGTTGTTGTCACTTACTCAACTAATGTGTGGCAGGCACAAAGGAACCATGTACCAGAGTGAGGGAGGCTAGAGAAATGCATGAAGGAAGGGCTGTTTCATCCTCCTGTCAGGCCTGTAGCTCTAGGTTGCCCATTTCTCATAGTGAGAGTGGTCTGTGGGGAAAAATTCCAGTGTCTTCCAGTCACAAGAAGCTATACCATGTAGGGTTTTGCTGGGTCCTTCAGGTCCTTGCTGCCTCCTCTTATGAGACCTCCTTTGTTAAACTTTATTATTATACATAAAGATCAGTAGGGAATTACATAAGGTAAACATTAAGCATTAAGAATTCATTCTGGAATCATTTTAAACAAATTATTCATTACAACTAAGTAGAGCATGACAAATGATTTTGCTGGTCTTTTTTTTTGGTGGGGGGTAAGGAAAATGCAGTGTAACTCAATTTATTACAAGGGCGTGATAATAATTAAGGTAAAGTAAAATAAGGTTAGATTGCTCCAGGCTTAGTCATCCTTTCTTTAGGAAATACAAAAGGACACTTTAAGCCCAATGTTTGGTCTAGCAAGTCAACTTTTAAGTACCTCCTTTTTGGGGCTCATAAATACTCTCTAGCTTGTGAAACTGGAGGGTCTCTGCTACAAGGACTAGGCTGTAGGATATGGAGTGGTGATCTGATGGTATGTTGAGTGGAGGCTGGTAGTGGTGGTTAGCCGGAAGGCTCCAGCACCAGGAAAAAGGCTTGGGATGGTGACATTTCTAGTGCACACAAACCAAAAATGAGGATTTTACTCATACTGTACGATGTCAGGAATAATCCTGCTTGAGGCATGAATAAGTGATGCTATAGCCCCTTAATAGCCCCAAGGCAGACATGCTAGAAAACTCTGTAGGGAAAATGGCACAGCAAGCAGTCTAGGAGGTAGTTTCTCATTTGAACTCAAGAAAAATGCAGTGTATGTGCCCATATGTGTCCCATGCTTAGAGCCAAGGATCTATAGCGGGAACATGCCCACATTGTAGGCATCACCTCCAGTGGCTACCTGCTCACCAATATCTTACTCTGCAAATTATGGGTAATGCTTGATTCACAAATTACCTATACAGTAAATTGCATGTGCAGATGTTGCCTGCTAAGTTTGTTCTGGTCCTTAAACTTGCTTGGTGCTCCCATATCGTTACTGGGTACTGTATGTCAGCACTCTGCTGCATAGATGGTGCATCTGCCATCTGAGTTTGCAAGTCAGCAGATGTTTCTCTGTAGTGTTACACATTGCTTTTCTACTTCAGTTGCATTGTTAGATTCTTGGCTATATATATACTGCAGCCTACTTTGCCCATTCATTGCAGACATATCATTGGACATCAAGAGCAAGATCAGTCTGTTTGCTGATGATACCAAGGTAGGAGCAGTGGTGGATGACCTAGGGGGATGGCAGGGGTTGCAGGATGATCTGGCAAAGCTTGAAACCTGGTCATACACCTAGCAACTAGGGTTTAATGCCAAAAAGTGCAAGGTGCTGCATTTTGGGATGAAGAACCCAAGGAGGAGTTACCAGCTGGGGGGAGTGCAGCTAGCCCAGATAGAGGAGGAGAAGGATCTGGGGGTATTCATTACAGGGTCAATGAACAACTCGGCACAATGTAGGAAGGCAGCTGCAAAGGTCAACAAAATGCTGGGTTGTAGTGCAAGGGGTATATCCTCGAGGAGGGAGGAGGTGATTCTGCCACTGTATAGGTCATTAGTTAGACCGCACCTGGAGTACTGCATGCAATACAGGTGCCCGTATCTGAAGAGGGACATTAAGTTACTGGAAGGGGTGCAGCACAGGGTGACAAAGATGATCAAGGGGCTGGGGGACTTATCATACGAGAGGAGGCTGAGGGAATTGAACATGTACTCACTGGAGGAGAGGAGGGACTGGGGGACATGATTGAAACCTTTAAGTACATGAAAGGAATAAACAAGACAGGTACAGAGGGCTGTTCAAAGTAAGGGAGGGGAGGGACACCAGGGGCCATGATATGAGACTGGAGGGAGGAAGGTTCAGGAGGGAGATAAGGAGACACTTTTTTACAGAGAGGGTGGTGGCTGGGTGGAATGCGTTACCTGCAGAAGTGATATCCAGTAGAACAGTGGACTGCTTCAAAAGGAGATGGGACAGGACAAGGCGGAGGGTCAGTGAAGGGGAAGGGTGGAAGGGAGGGGCAGCTACAGAATAAGGGGTGCTAGCTGCACATTCGAGCAGACTTGATAGACCTCTAGGCCTTTATCAGCTGGCAAATTTTGTATGTTCGTATTCATGTTGGATTTTGCTAAGTATAGCCTTACAGCTACACATATAGCTAGACTATGCCAAATAACATCTTTTTTTCTAGAGCTATCATAACAGATTGGTAGTGCATAATTACACTAATGTGATAAACAGGCATATGGGCAACCTACTACAAAACATATGCCAACATATCTGCTGTGTATATCCAGCCAAATCAGTAAATCATCATTCAGGTTATACAGAGGTCAGTTATAGTTGATCATTGTCAATCATCAAATGTGAGCACACGATAACCAAGGGACAGCATTATCTAGGTCATGATTTCTTCATCCTAAAATAAAATTATCAGCTTATAATTATTGACTCTTCCTGTCAGCTTAGATAAGCATGATGGTTTTTGATAGTTCATAAATGATCAACTGACAGTCATTGAGAATTATACCAGTTCCATGTTGGGAGTTAGTAAGTCACATGGGGAATATGAAAATTGTTTTATGTATGGTAAATATAAAAGCACCAGATATCTGCAGAAGAAAAACTAATTAGGAAATTAATTATGTGCTATCAATATTTCAACCCTTTTTAGAAAATCTATTTTTGGGCGTGGGGTGGTCAGTGGGGGGGTGCCAGAGGGTGGGGGTCTACTCTTGTAATACTACCTACTGCAATACCACTGGATTGACTGGGTGGGGTGATTTGGTGCCATTTAGGCAAACGGTATATTAATTTTATAACGCTAACTATGATACGATACAACTTCATTGTGATTTGGGGCAGGGTGAGGATATGGGTGTAGGAGGGTGGTAGTGTGGGGGAATTCTTTGAAATGGTTGGAGAAGGGGTGGATGGTGGACAATGTGAGAACATTTAGTGCAGGTGTTTTGTTTAAATTCAAAACCATTTTTTTAAAACTTCACCTGGCAAAGTAGAGTGAAGCTGGAGAAACTTCAGCCCATTAAATATAATGCAAAGTTCATGACTTCACACCAGCTTTACTGGCGAGGTTATAATGCATTGCATTTCCAGGTATGAGTTGCTATTCATTAATTATATTTCATAGTGGATTGAGTTTTAAGACACTTGGAGTACTGGGTCCAGGTGTGAGTCACTGACATTCTCAGTTCACACTGTGTTCTTCAGTTCACACTCTGATGTTCATGGATCTAAATTGCTTCTCTCCCTCTCATGTTGCTTCTTCCAGGGCACTTGCTACAACTCTGTATGACCCATTATTTTGGGTATAGTAAAGCACACCCTGAAGCAGGAGACCTGTGAAACATGGCCCTGGACCTGCAGCGTGGCCTTGAGGGGAGTAGATGGGGGAGTGTAGTGGGCGTGGGTAACAGGATTGAAATCCCTAATAAAATATTTCCCTTCTTTTGTGGTTTTGTATCCTTAACATATGCATTAATGTAGTTTTCTGCAGTGAATAGATGGATGGATGGATAGATAGTTAGATAGATAGATAGATAGATAGATAGATAGATAGATAGATAGATAGATATTCTTTGCAAAAAACCTATGTTAATTCACATGTTTGGGTTCAAAGTAATGCCACGAATGTAGGAAAACCACACAAGCAACCACAGACAGCCATCGTCAGGTAAGACAGATAACATACTTGTTTCATTTATTTATTTCAGATTAGGATTAATACCTTTGAGCCATGGACTCATTTGCAAAGGTTCCAAGTCAAATATAGCAAACATAAGACAAACAAACTACACATAGGTTACTTAAGTTACACAGGATTCCTTAGTAAGTAAACACTGCAGGTTACAGAGGGAACATGATACACTGGTTTCGGAGGACAGTAACCCAGGGCACAAAAGTTAGCTACAATTCAATGTGAGGTTAGGAAGATATTTCTTGTGCAAAAGTTACAATAAGTGCAGGGCACAGCAAGAGGACTCAGTAACCCAGGGCACAACAGTTAGCTACAATTCAATGTGAGGTTAGGAAGATGTTTCTTGTGCAAAAGTTACAATAAGTGCAGGGCACAGCAAGAGGAATAAGGAATTCATTCAGTGCTTTAGTTAGATGCAGCCTAAAGGCTTTGTCAGTGTATGGCGTCGAAAGGTGATAGTGGAGAGGAGGGCTGACAAGGTGGGGTGATCAGAGGGAGGGAAGTAGGAGGGTGGTGAGGCAGGGGAGTAGTACAGGTGCAGACAGTAGGAGTGGGGAGGGTGGGTCGGGTAATCAGGATGGAATAGGAGAGGGGTGGCATGGAGTTAGGAAGGATAAAGGGATAAAAGCAGAGAATGGAACAGTGGGATAGAAGCAGGGAGAGGATCTGTGGGAGGCACTTTGATGTGCTATCTTTGTGGATTAGTATCTGTGGTACGGAACTACACACACTGAAAGGTATACACAGTCACTTCTGGATGCATATAGAAATCCATGATACTAAAACCACAACACAGCTTCTGTGTGCAAAAGCACAGCCCCCTGCAGCCACTGATACAAATCCACAATACCCCAATTACAAGTGTATTTTTTTTTGTCTGCAGAAGCACAGGTCCCTTCTGTAGCCACATGTACTCACCCCCACAATAAATAATACACACAGATCTGTCTGTAGAGGGCCTGCACTTCTGCAGCCACAGGTGTAAGATATACACATTGACCTCTGGCTGCAGAAGCACAGGTGCCATGAATCCATAACACCAAAATTACAACAGTACTGCTGTTTGCAGAAGTGCAGTCCCCTGAGGTGCCTGTGCCTGTTCAGCCACAGATGTAAGACATATACACCAACTTCTGGCTGTAGAAGGTCAGGCTCCTGTGGGGCTTGCACTTATGCAGCGGCATATATAAAACCGTGCACTAGCAGATCCAGCTATATAGCGAGGTAGCACCCACTACCCCCTTAGGCCAGCAAAAAGTAATGGTTTTTAATCAAATCTGAGCTTTCAAAGGTGACAATTTACTTTTTTGGAGAAAGTGCTACCCCTAAACCAAACTGCTACCCCCTTGAAAAATTTCTAGATCTGCTGCTGAAGCCATGATACCCACACAGTGACAGTACTTCTACAGCCAGAGGTACTCATGCACATTGTACAACATACACAAATGGGTGTGGCTGCATAAGCACTGGCCCATATGAGGGCTGTGCTTAAGCAGCCACAATTTGAAAGCCACAAAGGTAGTGCATTAATGCTACTGCATTTGTGTCATCTGGAAACAGATGTATGTTGTTTATTTAACCTGATGGTGCCCATCTGTGGTTGCTTGTGTAGTCTTGTCCTTTTGTTGCTTTCGTGGGGGGGGGCAGAGTTAGGGTTGGAAACCCTAGCACCACATTTCCCTACTTTTGTAGCATTAACTGAACCCTAACTGGTGCAGTAACACAGTTTTTTGCAAAGAATTTTTTTTTGAGATTGTGGAATCGTATCTTCATTTGGGACCTGTGTGAACAGATGCAAATGCGCAGAGCCCTTCTGTGCCAAGGAAAGAGTCCATCTGCCTCTGGAAGTTCATGTCAAGAATTTGTAGCATTGTCTGGCAGGCTGTAGAAGTGCTGGGCCCTCTGGGCCCTGTACTTCCATGTGGCTACAGATATACAGGGCAAAGAGTCCATCTTTCAGCCAAAGCACAGGGCCTTCTGGCAGTCATGGGTGCAGAGGTGCAGGATCCTATGCCAAGAGAAGATTTCACTGTATAGTACTTGGGCCTATAGAGGCAGCCCTACACATTCCCTTCACAGGCTGGGGAGTGGTCAACATGACAAGTACAGTCCCCTAGCTTTGGCCCATCCAGTTTGCTCACAGAGCTAACTCCTGAACTCAGCTCACTGGCATGAGATCATGAAGAACTACTCACTGGGGTAACGGCTGGCACTACACACAACATTTCATAATAATATATATATATTTTTATTTTGATTCCAATTTTTAAGATAGTCATTTTATGATTCCCCCTTATAAACATGACATGTGGCATTTATAGAACACTGGCTGAAATGTCATTTGTCATCAACTACAAAAACACATCTCGTCCAAGATTTTAAAAATTACACCTGTCATGTTTCTGAGGTGGTGTGAAAAATGGCCATGTTGAAATTTGGAGTCAAAATATTGAAATTTAGCAAAATTATGAGTAAACGTTGAAGTATTTCAACATTTTATTATATTTTTATCACACACAGATTTTGAGTATAATGTTCATTAGAATCCCATTTTATGAACTCAGTAGGTGAAAATGTTCAAATCCCACCCAAAATGTGATTTCATAGAGGGAGTGTGAAATCATGTTTCAGCCCAGCTCTGAAAAATGTCACCCTACCTTGTTCATGAGGTAGGGTCCCAAAAAGGTCGTGTTGAAAGTTTGGTGAGAAAATATTGAAAATTAGCAAAGTTATGAGTGAATGTTGAAATATTTCAATGTTTGCTCACAACTTGGTATTTTACCATTTTTTTTCACCAAGTTTTCAACATAGTCATCTTATACCCCACCTCATAAACCCAGGAGGTAAAAATCTTCAATTTCCACTGAAAAAGTGATTTCACAGAGTGACCATGAAATCATCTTTTAGGATGGATTTGAAAAATTTCACCTAGCTTGTTCATGAGGTGGGGTCCGAAAAAGGCAATGTTGAACATGTGGTGTAAAAATGTTGAAAAATGACAAAGTTATGAGTAAAAGTTCAAAGTGCATTGAAGTACATTAATCAGACTTACTTTATTTTGTCATGTTGCAGTCCCAGTTCCTGCAGGAGCATGTTTTTTTTCAACTGAAGAGTGGATCTATTCCTTTGGACAGTTTTAGGTGACTGAGGGTGTGTGTGTGGGTGGTGTTGGGTTCTAGGTGCTAACTAGGGGGTTAGACTGGGGTGGGTGTGGGATGTGGGAGCTGAGATTGACGAGGGACCATTTTCTTCTTTGCAGGTTAAAATATAAGAATGTAAAAAAGATCAGTGAGGGATGCCTTTCTTTTTTACAGGGGGTCCATAGCCCACATTGGGGATTGGGCACCTCAGTGTTGGGATACTCTTCAGTGGCACCAGGGATGGGCATCCTGGTGCTGCAACCTATATATTAGGGGGTGGGCATTCTGGAGGGGTTGGGGTATAATGCAGCAGTACTGAGGGTGGACATCCCAGTCTGCTCACTGTATAGGTAGGTAAGTAGGTAGATAGATAGATAGATAGATAGATAGATAGATAGATAGATAGATAGATGTTAAACTAATTCATTTGTATAGTGTAAGGGGTACCAAAGGTTGTCTGACAGAGAGATGCACAGGAGTGTGAAGGAGACCACCGGCTCACTGCTAGCACTCAAGTCAGCAGCACATCTCTATCTGCTGCTACAGCAGAGAGGAAAGTCTCACTGTTCTCATACAGAGAATGCAGTTCCTAAATAGCTCCTCTTGCTAAGCTGGGCACCCAGGATTCTGGGATGCCCAGAAAAGGTATTTCTGGCCATAATTAAAAAAAAACCCAACAGAATCTAGCTAGATGGGTCACATTTAGCTGTTTCGGTGTTTTTTTTTTAAATACATTATTTGAAGGTATTTTCCATGTTTTTTAGTCAAAGGAAAATAAGATGGCAGTCATCACGACCCACAAAACTGTTTTTTTTGGTGTGTGATAACTAAGTGATGCAAACCTAAAATGGTCTTGCAACCCAAACATTTTTGGTTTGCATCAGAGGGCTAACTCAAAACTCTACTGAGTAAGCTCAGAAAAAATAAAACTTTAAATCCTTATAACTCAGGAATCAATTAATATTTTTCATGAAACCCTCAAAAAGTATTACCTTGGCACAGGCTGCTTCTACTGTTAAAGTTTCATAAAAAAGTCCATAATATCTAGGCTGTATGTAAGAACAAAAAAAAATGTGTAATAAGTGTAGGAAAAAAGTTCCTTTTCATTAAAAATCTATATTCCATATTTTGGAATCCACACAAAATGCCATCACAAAACGTTTCACATCTTGAGAACCTGCAAGCCAGACGTTACATATCAAATTTTGCATTATTTTCTTGAATGCCACCAAAGTTATTAAGGTGCAAAAATTGGGGTTTAACATTAAATACCTTACTCAACATTAAAGATCAGCTGATGTCTTCAGGACAACTTTAACAAAACTTAATAATAATGTATGGGTAGCCCTTATTACCCTCTGAAATCAAGCAGATTACAACCTTGTAATTCCACTGTTGTAATATCAGAACCTTATAAACCTATCTCGTCTATGTCATAGCAGTGGGTTTACAAAATGGAATGCCAGTGTAATTCAGTATTCTACACACCCAGAATGTGACTGTTAGCCTCAGTAAAGTATTAAAATAACATTCTAGTTGTCTCAGTTTCCTGTTACTGAGTCTAGCAATCTTTATGTCTGACAGAGATTTTAACTCCGGTGCTATTTTGGCCTGCTGTCATTCAGTCCGTGCATCCTAATAAATTGTTTTCCTACAAGATCATGTGGCTGTAGTGCAGATTCATTAATAAGATAAGGCTAAATTACTTGTTTTCAGGGTGGGGGTGGGTGGAACTTCTCATGTCAAGTTCCATACACTATAAATGCGCTCTTGAGGTTTACTGATGCCCTAGCAACCACTCAAGGTGATTACACCATGGTTATCACCTGTACATCAGGCTTTATCCTCTATTTTAGACACAGTTCAGCTTGTATTTTACATTAGTTCTGTATTCCTCCTCCCCATTATTTATTGCTGACATCATTTGCATGAAAACAGGATCTTTACTTGTGAAAAGTGCATCTATTCCTGTTGCTTTCTCCCTATCTGAAGTCATAATGTACTGCTTGTGACATCACAGTTACTCCCATGAGTACAGATTGTGCTGTCACAAAAGATCACTATGACTTGAAGTAGGGAGTAAGCAATAGAGAGGCAGGTGAATGTTAAGGCTCAAGGGTTAAAGGTAATGTATTCATAACGATCTCCTCCTTAACACACAAAGGGGAGGAGAAGTCTATAGAATACATATGGAATGCAAGATGAATTGTACCTACTATGTTTTTTAAAGTTTTCTTTGAGGTGTCAGCAGCTTTTTAACTATACTGGTACTACTGCACCAGTGTATATTGCAAAACAAAAACCAAGGTTAATGCATCTATTGGGGTTGAAATGCAAAATGTACAAAGTAAGGTAATAAAAATTATGGCAGGAAGACCATGAAACTTTGGTAAATCAGTTAAACCTCAATAATACCACAGCACTGATTGGCCAAGATTCCAAAGACTTCCAACCCTTAGTTTTCATTTCTTTTCTTTGTATGTATTGTGTTTCATCCCTAATAGATTCATTGATGTAGTCTTCTCTAATGTCCTTACCTTTTGCAAAATATATCCAAAATCATCTGCATAGTGATGGTTACTGCACCACACTTGAAGCAATTACATAGTGATGTGCAGTGTGCCAGACCTGCAGCATTCTTTGCAAGTGGCCCTGCAGCACACTCAGGAAGCAGCTGCATAGTGATGTGCAGTGCGCCAGACCTACGACATTCTTTGCAAGTGACCCTGCAGCACACCCAGGAAGCAGCTGCATAGTGATGTGCAGTGCGCCAGACCTACGACATTCTTTGCAAGTGACCCTGCAGCACACCCAGGAAGCAGCTGCATAGTGATGTGCAGTGTGCCAGACCTACAACATTCTTTGCAAGTGGCCCTGCAGCACACTCAGGAAGCAGCTGCGTAGTGATGTGCAGTGTGCCAGACCTACAACATTCTTTGCAAGTGGCCCTGCAGCACACTCAGGAAGCAGCTGCGTAGTGGCACTCACTGCGCCAGACCTGTAGTGTGCTTAAGGAATAATCCATGACAAGGTGTGGGTTGGGTTAGGATTTACCCATGCAAAGCATGGTTCAGTCACATGGCTGCACTCAGAGTGATCAGCAATGCCAGATGTGGGTAAACCCCAACTCAACCCACACCCTGTCTTTCGTTATTCTGATTATACTATTAGAACATGACACATACACAAAATAAAAAAGTGAAGAAAAAGCTTTTTTTTATTTTTATGCTATTTTAATAAAATTCCTTCCTCTACACAAAATAGTTTGTTGTTGCTGGGCAGAAACCATCCTGTGCCCCTGTAATTGTGAGCAGGTGAGCAGTTTGCAGGTGGCAAAGAGAGAGGAGGTGTGGCCAAGAGTGCATGGCTCTGTAAGCTACAGCAAGAAGGCTGGCCACAATGTGAATGAGCTGAGTACTGTGAGAGAACGATTATACCTGAAGTTGCAAGCAGGTGAGGATTTGCATTTAATGGTGCTGGTTAGTGGGAACAAAGATGGCGGCATTTACTCTTCGCTCAGGAAGGCATAGTGATTTATTTTTACTGTTCTTTCTGTGTGCACTCTGCTGGTACTTTATGTGGTAATTATGCAGAAATTACTACGTGGCAAAAAGTATCAGCCAACCAATTTAGAGGAGAGAGACTTTATAGACCTCCACTGTGTAATTTACAAGTGGCCCTGCAAGTCACTCACAAAGCAGCTGCATAGTGACACAGATCAGTTACGCACCACAGGTGTTAGCTACTGATCTAGGGTTGTGCCCCACAGAACATGTTTTGCGTTACAGTTCATTCCAGGTGTTTTTCCCAAAATTGTAAGTCAGTACCCCAAGAGAGCAATTACTAAAGTTAATATGAAATAGTAGTAAAATACTCTGTCAGAAAAAAATAAGATTCCTGCCAAACAGAAGGCATAGTAAGGGAAATGCACACCTTGGTCTGTCTAATCTACTGCATTTTTCTATGACAAACTTTGGTATGTGAACTGCTTGTTATCTCCTGTGGACAGGCATGTTTGTGTTTTGTGATTCCTTATTCAATAAATGTCCCTTAATTCACAACATAAACCGAATGCTGTTTCCTAAATTAATTTTTACTGCTATTATATATGCCACATGGAAGCTGTCTGCAGCAACAGACTTACAGTAAGTGGGATACAAAACAGACCGCAGAAGTTGGACGCCATCCGGTCTGTTAATAACTGAGACTTTATCAGGGCATGGCAGCATGGCTCATATGTTATCTTTTCAGTTTTCAACACATTGCTGTTATGTTAGTCCCTCAAGTGTTGTATCAGAGAAGAGGGTAATGATAGTTTCCATGAGAAAACGTGCATGATATTTGTATTGATATATATGTTGTACCTCTATAGGCTCTTTGTATTGTTTATTCCAAAAACAATACAAAAAGAACCCTTTTGACTTCAGTGCCGGCAAGCCTGGACACCATCTATTTCTCTGTTTTCCTAATCAGGAGTTAAAGGCTTCACCCCTTTCAGTTTTGGAGTGTTTTTACCCTATTTTATTTGTAAAACATACAATACTGTATGTAGTACTTCCAAAATAGACTTAACGTAAGCCTTGCTTAGGAGAAAATGCTTCTTGTGTGGCTTAGATAAATATGATGGTTTATCCAACAAACGAGATGTGAATTACAATAACTTGGACTGAATAATCAATGTACAATCACTGCCTAATTGTAAAGAATTCAAAATAAATAATTCCTTATCATCTGCTGGTGATTTTTGTGAGAGAAAAGTGAAAGATCAGGATCAAATTTAGAACTACCCTTGGCAAAACCCAGCATTCTCTGGCTAAAATCAGGTTTGGGCCAGTTCAAATCATTTTTAGGTGGCAAACAATAGCTACTGCCTATTGTCATCATGCTTACTCTTTTGTGTAGATTTTAAAGAATATTGTTATGTTTAGAGTGTGTGAATCATCCCTCATGTGAGGTTTTAGTACTGATATGTCAAACAGAATTTAACACCAGTTGAGTTGTTTTCTACTCAGGTTCACCCCATGCAAACCACATGGATTTGCATACCCATGATGCACTGTGCTGGGTTTAAAGCTTTGGACTGTGCATGTGTTTACAGGAATCACACAAACTGGAACATATATGCATTCTGGTATACTTTATGCATCCTTATGTTTTTCCTTTTCATCAGCATGTAAATTACCTTACCTCTTTCTACTCATTACAATGAGTGGAAGAGAGGAGTTTAAATGTATCTGCTTTCAGGTAGCTCTCCAATCTTATAAAGCTCCTTGTGTGGTGAAAGAGAACTGTCTGCAATGTGGGAATATTTTTCATAAAAGCGTAACTCTGGATTCCCAGGTGCTGACCTCAGTTAGAGACCATTTATACTATTATCAGATTTTATATTGCATTTTAAAGCTGAAATATGAATCCTTGCAGTGTTCAAGGCCTGGCTATAATGTGGTCTGCACAGGGACATGCTCTTTGGCAAATCTTGGTACCAGTGATACTCTGATCAAATTTTGGTACTACTTGAAAGGAAAACAGAATTTACATTTATGTGTACCTGTAGTACTGTTCATGTACTGCATTCCAAAGTGCTTTACATGCAATTGATTTACACATCATAGCATAGCTGAGATGACACATCTCATTTCCAGTGGGGTCCTGCTTCTGCTTAAAGCTGCTTGATACCTTCCAGTACAATTGGCATCTCAACTAAATTGCCTGCTGTTGCTTGAATACTGAATATGCATGGTAGAACCATAAGTGCTGACGGTGGGTCTTGTCCTATGATTGGGATAGCAACAAATGGGCAGAGTAAGAAAGAAGAGCATAGTTCATTGTAACAGCCTAAGGAAGCAACAGCGAGGAAGAAGACTGCAGAATGAGAAGAGCAGGTGGTATGGAATAAAGAAAAAGGGGAACAGAACAGAGATGTGGACATTTTCAGGGACAACAGCATGATCCATGAAATCCCAAGTCTGAATTCTACCATAGCCAATGATTTACTGGCTGACCATGAGCAAATATTTTGACCCTCTCCCCACCTGCATGTCAGTTGTCTCAGATTTAAAATTGGGCAGATGTGAATGCCTAATTGAAAATTGTATGTATTGTTTCAGTTGTGCTGCCCAATGTGAATAAACTGTTAAATACAATAAAAAAACAGAAGAGAAGGAGACAAAATATGATAAAAGAAAGAGGCCTGGAAATGAAAATGAAGGGGATGGGACTTGAAAATAAAGAAGCGAAGAGAGACAGATAATAAAAGGAAAACATCAGTGGCTGAAATTTAAAGGGAGAGAGACTGAAAACAAAAGCAGAAAGAAACTGGTCCCAGAAATATGGAGTGGAAAAATAAGGAGTCAAGCTAGAAAAACAAGCATCTATTAAAATAAAATGTTTGAAATCATTGGGCCAGATTTTCAAAAGGGGTTAGACATGAACGCTAATTTAAGCTGCGCCTGTGTCCACATTTGCCCAATTATATCTGAGCTGCCCTGCTGCTGTTTTCAAAGATACATCTGTTTGCAAGAAGAAATCAAGATTTGCAGTAACAATTGAACCAAATGGGATTCGTGTCCTTTTTTGACCCAGTTGCGCCTTTCTTGGACACAAAATTCATCATGATTTAACAGACTGCACAAATTTCCATTTTGAAAATAACAGCAGGTAGATCTTGGATGGATCAAGTTTTGAAAATACTGTCTATCTCTACTTTTTTTTCTAAGTTTTTTTGAGATCTACACAGTGGAAAGGCTTTCAGCTAGACTGATCAACCATACAGAATCCTTTGAGATTAGGTGGCATAAATGGGTACTGTATCAACCTGAACACCATCCAGGCTTTGTTCCATAGAAGACAGAACCTATAACACTTAAGTATAGCAGCCCTGTATAAGCTCCTCTTCATCAGGATGGTCACTCCTCTCAGCCTCTAAGCTTCTAAACCTCTAGGACTCTTGGTCTGAGTCTCTGTTGGCTCCATAGGCGTGACCTCTCTCTCTTGTACTCCTCATATCTGGACTTTCACCACTACTCAGATATGTATAATCTATTTTTCTTTTGCTGTTTATATATAAATTTGCTGTTTCGGTCATGTTGTCTCATCTGCATAAACCTACAAAAAGCTCCACCTAGCACCATTTCAGCAAGGAACTGTCACATACAAGTGAATTTGGAAAAAGGCTAAAACTCTTCTCCCTACAGTATTTGCAACTGGATGTAAGAAGTGCCCAGTGTTTCTATAGGCACTGACATTAGACAGAGACTTTGGAAGGGGTGGTAATGTTCCGTAATCCCCCGTTGAATCAGACTCCAGACTTCAGTCTGGAGAAAGTTAGGACTGTCCTGGATAAGGGGAGGAAACAAGTCAACCCAGCATAAAACTCAATGAATGGACATATATATATATATATATATATATATATAATGCTGCTAGCTCATATTTGATTGACCGTTTAATAGTGCACTTATTGTATTTCATGTAGTTTTATAATGTAACCTTTACTCAGGTTCCTAATAAACATTGAATTTAAAAAAAAAAGTTTTCTAAGTTTTTAGTTTTGTCTTGTTAACTTATCAGTTTTTAAAAATATTTTAGTAATGTAGTCCACCCCCTCCCTGGTGTCTAGGGGTGTACCGATGGTAACTATCCATGGGGAGGGGGACCACAACAGAAACTACAAAATATGACTTTCGTTTTTGATTCCTTGGGCCTGGATTGCAGATTCCATCCATGGGGCACTGGGCTAGGAGGCAGACTTTAAAATCAGGAAGACTTTGAAACAAAGTCCAAACAGCAATTATAAACAACATGGATCCTTTAATGAAGCTTGATTTCTCCATGGAGTGATGGTAACTTGATAGCAAGTTATCTAATTGGGGAAACATTAAGGCATTGGACTGAGGGGTCTGTTAAATCAATGTCCACACATTGTCCATAAGTTCATAATATAAGTGTCTGTCAACCACTGGGGCATCGTGCTGATGATTCCTAAAACAGGGCAGCATACGAATCACTTCTCATGTTGGCAGTTTCAATACCCAGCTTCACACACTGGCAATACTCTTTCTCTCTCTCTCTCTCTCTCTCTTCTCTCAGAGGCTAATTGCTCAAGACCCTCTCAGGTTTACTGTTGTTGCCACTGGGCCAGTAGATCTTCATCCAGACTGTGGCCTTCTCCCAAAACACTCACGGAGCAGCTGTGCTCTCAAACATGGTGGTATATACCCATGGGAGTAGCTCACTTCCATTCTCTCCAATGCCATGCAGCTGATTCTCTCAACTTTCCTCCACCTCCACATTTAGTGGGCAATGGCAGGCAACCATCCCTAAGGGATTCATGGTGTCACTGGACAGCACCTGCCACGTCCTGGCCAAGAACTGACCCCCGTGACCAAGAAGTCCCCAGACCAAATTATTTCTTCAGCCCTTCAGGGCTCTCGGTTTGCAGCGGGCAAGGAGGAAAGGAGGGGTCAGAATCTCTGGGGGTCCATGGTGCCACACAGATCCAACCCCCCACCCTCACCCAAGAACTGCCCCTGTGGGTGAGATCCCAAGGTCTAAATTAATTCAGCTGCCACATAACATTTTCTTTTTTACAGATGTAAAGTCCCGACTAATTCTCCATTCCTTGACTGCAAAGTCCACCAGTTACATGGGTTCTAATCCCATGGCAGCTACTTGCAAGGCACACCAGGATTCTCCTCCAGATGGCATCATCACTCCCCCGACCCAGGGTCTTGTAACTCAGGCCTCCACCACTTCAGTTGTAGGATATCTCAGGCCATCCTCCAGGGAATAAATGGTTAGTTTGAAGGAGCCAGGCAGTGCTTGCCTGTTAATCCTCTTTCCACTCTGAAAACTGAAACAGCTTTTTGTAACCTCTTAGCTACAAGCAGCAGCCCCACCCCCACCCCCAGAAGCCAGCACAACTACCTGCTCAGCTGCTAAGGCTCAAAAACTTAACCCTTTAAATGGTCACAGGCATGGAGTCCTTAAATTTAAAACTAGTGTAAAGTCCAGTACATTAATCTAATGCTCTAACCCAAGGAGGGGGTTACATTTCACCCCCTTTTTAAACCTTGATGCCCTTGGCGAGCACTCCAGAGCACCTAACAGTCACCCTTCTGGTTCTATGACGAGAAGGGATTGTGCAACTCCACTCCCACCTGGGCCTAGATAATCTCAGGCTGCCTCACCACGAAGGTGGACTATCTCTCTACTAAGGAAAAAAAAGGGGTCCCTAGAGCTCAACTCTCCAAATTCACTCAACCTCAACCTGGCCACCCACCCACCCTCTTGAACCATCAGGGCAAATTATCTAAGGCCCGAGAGGGTGGCATCCCAAGTCTAATATCTACTATCCCTGTCCTTACTAACTAGCTAACTAAGCCTACCTAAACACTACCCATTTCACTGCTGCCCATTGTCTAAACTTCTTTTGCCTTATACATCTCCCCATAATGGGACACCTGTTTCCCAATGATTGAAGTTGATACATTGAAACAGCATAAATGGCCCAGTGGGGCTCAGGATTATTATAACAATGATTCAAACAGTTCAGCAGTTCAATCCAAACATTACAATAATTCAAACATTGTTTTGTTTTTTTCAAACGGCATGCATCGTAAACAGGGAACTATTATCAGTCCCAATATTTGTACTTCTGTGATTAAGTGCAAATCAACAGTGACATTAACAAAGATCATCACCTTCTCCTGTCCCAGTTCACTTGCTGTGTCTTCCTCTTCCCCAAACCTAGGATCTAGGCAGTCTTGCTGCACCAGGGTTGATCGGGCTTATCTTTTCACTAAGGCCTCCTCACTTCTGACCAGCAGAAATAGCAAAAGGACTTACAGAGGTGCAGTCCATTGCAAGCTCAGGTGCATTGTCCATGACCACCCAAATGGGGATAGGTACAGTGGGAGAAGGAACACTTTATTTTCACAAAGAGCAAAAGTAATAAATATTGCACTGGCACAGATGCTGTCTCTCTGACGACCACAAGGCTCCTTTGATGAGACACACCCCAACAGACTGGTAAGTGGTTTTCAGACACACACTCTTTTTTACCCTGTGGTCCAATCCCTGATGCAATATGCAGCAGATTCCCTTATACTTGCATATTCTTCACATGTTGTTGCCACAGGTCCTCTTCTGCCACTCCAACAAGGCGAGAAATTCCTCCGGTGGGCACAGAATTCAACAATTCCCCAGCACCATTTTGTATTCAAAATTTTTAAAGCACACCGTCCACATCAGTTCTTAACTTCACACAGTCACAGTGTGGGGTCACTTTAGTGCAGAAAGGCTCCCCCCCAAAAAAATCCCAGATAATCCCCCACTCGTAGCCCACCCCTTCCCAGTATCTATGGGTATGCTGATGGTAACTGTCCATGGGGAATGGGGACCACAACAGAAATTGCAAAAGATGACTTATGTTATTGGTTCCTTGGGCATGGGGTGCAGACTCCATCTATAGGGTGCTGGACTAGGAGGCAAACTTGATTAGCAACACTTTAAAAACAGGAAGACATTGACATAAAGTCCAAACAGCTATTATAAACTACCTGGATCCTTTAATGAAACTTGATTTCTCCATGGAGTGATGTTAACTTTATAGCAAGCTATCCCACTTGGGAAACATTAAGTCACTGGAGCAAGGGGTGCCTGAATCAATGTCCACACATTGTCCACAAGTCCATAATATGTGTCTATCATCCACTGGGTCATCGTGCTGGTGATCCCATAAACACTGCAGCATATGATTCACTTCTCATAGTTTTATCCACAGACACAAAAAACAGCTTTTGTTCTCCCATAGGCAGCTTTAATATCCAGCTTCCCACACTGGCGATGCGATTCTCTCTCTCTCTCTCTCTGTCTCTCTGTCTCTCTGTCTCTGTGTCTCTCTGTGTCTCTCTGTAATTTCTCTTACAGGCTAATTGCACAAGACCCTCTCAGGGTTACTGACATTGCAGCTGGGCCAGTAGATCCTCATCCAGATTGTGGCCTTCTCCCAAAACACTCACGGAGTAGCTGTGCTCTCAAACTTAGGGGCAGCATATACCTACGCGAGTAGCTCACTTCCCCTCTTCTGAATGCAGTGCAGCAGATTCTATTAGCTTTCCTCCACCTCTAGGTTTAAAAGGCAAGGGCAAGAAACCATCCCCCAGATGGTCCGTGGTGCCACTGGACAGCACCTGCCACCTTCTGGCCAAGAACTGACCCCCATGACCAAGAAGTCCCCAGAATGAATTATTTCTTCAGCTTTTCAGGGCTCTCAATTTTCAGCAAGCAAAAAGGGGTCAGAATCTCTGAGGGGTCTGCAGTGCTGCACAGATCCAACCCCCCAACCCTCACCCAAGAACTGACCCCAGTGGGTGAGGGTGCCAAGGTCCAAATTAATTCAGCTACTACATAACATTTTCTCTTATGGATGTGAAGTCCAGGCAAATTCTTCATTCCTTTATCAAAAAGTCCACCAGTTGCACGGGTTTGAATCCCATGGTGGCTACTTGCAAGGCACATCGGTCTTCTCCTTCAGAAGGCATCATTACTCCCCCCACCTGGGAGTCTCGTAAATTAAGGCCTCCACCACTTCAGCTGAGGGATATATCAGGCCATCCTCCAGAGGAAAAATAGTTAGCTTGAAGAAGCCAGGCAGTGCTTGCTGATTAATCCCCTTCTCCACTCTGCAAAACTGAAAACAGCTTCTTGCGACGTCTTAGTTACAAGCAGCTGCCCCATCCCCCAGGAAGCCAGCATAACTGGCTGCTCAGATCCTGAGGCTCTAAAGAATCAACCCTTTAGAGGGTCACAGACACAGAGCCCTTAAATGTAAAACTAGTGTAAAGTCCAGTACACTAATCCAATGCTTTTTTTTGGGGGGGGGAGTGGGTGTTACAGTAACAAGTACTCATTCCACTCAATATTTTCACAGCAACAAGTCTTTATTCCATTTCTGTTTCAAAAACATCAGCCTGTCCCCAGCTAACCTCAAAATTGCTTTTAGTAACATTACAATGTCGTATAATGGTAAGCACAATGATGTCACGGTAAGTAGACTAAGAAGCCATAAAATACTGATGGAAGCTTTATTGTGCTATTTGAAAAGGTGTCCTCTATTTAAGAAATAAGGGCTGACAGGGTGTGCATTATTCTAAGATAACAGCACATCTCTGGAATTGAGGCATGGGGCAATGCTGATTGCCTTTTGTGCCCAGAAAGTGCCATTATGCCACAATTCCACACAACCTCTGAGTGCCTGACTGTCATTATAAAATGGTTCCATGGATTTTTATTTTAAAAACTGAGTAATGAGGTTCAAAACATTAAGTATTTCTCATTTGTGCTGTTCTGCTGGAATAATGCATGGTCATGTGATCACATCTGCCCAGTCACATATCTTGCTTTCTCGTACCCATTTTACAATAAATTGTAATAGCTGAATCAAATGTGTTCATTATGTTATTCTTCTGGAGTGATAAGCAAAATCTTTTTTTTTTCCTTCACAACTTTAAATTTGTTAGTTACAATAACACGAAATGTAAAAATAAGAAAAGGTGAATCTCAAGGATCAACTTTTTTTTTGTCATAGCCTTACAGTCTGAAGGTCCATATGCATCTTGTATCAGCTTGTGAGTTACTAAAGGGTAGGATAGGGGAAGCAGGCATCTTATAGGCTGCTGGTTACAGAAAAGAAGTGGAGATCTTCCGATCTAGAATGGAGACATAATGGCAGTATAAAAGATGGGCAAGCTATGAGCATGGTCAGTTGTGCATAGTAAGACTTTGTAAAGGTTCAGCACTGGCAATGCTCACATCAGCTCTTTCTAAATGCCAAGAAGACTGTCTCCATGACCTTTGGCACTAGGCAAAGACTCTCTCGGCTCCCCTCCATTCCATCCTTCCACACCCTTGACAGGACTACTCTGGAGGACACCTATCTTTCAGATACCTTGGGGTTTGGTTTGACCAACACCTCAACTTTTCTGGACACGTGGATGCTACATGTTCTTATGCCTCATTTGGATTATGTTTCTCCCTTATATGAGAAATTGGGAACTAGGGAGAGGCAGACTCTAAGGGTCATCTATAACAATATCTGTTGCTTTGTTTTGGATGTGCCAGTTGTGACCCACCATTTTTTATTGTAATCAACCTTGGGCTGGCTTTCTCCGCAGTTTAGATTTATGTATGCCTTGGGCAATATAGTTCATCAGGCAATTCATGCCAAGGGGTTGTCTCCTCTTCCAGATCTGGTAATGGTTCGTGATATGAAAGCTTCTTTAAGATTAGCTGAGGGCATTGTGTTGGTGGGATATTCTGCAAAGAATAATTATGGTTCACGTTCTTTTGCTTGTCAGGATCTTAGAATATGGAATGATTTACCTCTCTCTCGGAGATTAGTTAAATCGTATTCAGTTTTTAAATTGAGAGATAAAAAGTATTTATCTTTGTTAAATTGTACTTGTTTTTGATAGATGAAGTGCTGTATATATGTGTATTGTTTGTTTCGTTATTTTGAGTATTTATATATTTTTTGTCTCATCTATTGTATTTTTTCTTATGTTATTTGTCCGAGTCGGACCTGAAAAAGGGCTTTGGCCCAGTTGTCCTAACCTGGTTAACAAATAAAAATGAAATGAAATCCTGATGAAACTGCTCCCCAAGCTTGGCGCCTTGTACAGGAACCGCAGTTGCACACCACTATTGGCCAGGCGGGTGGGTACTCATCCAGAAAATGATACTCCCAATTTTCGACTACAGTGATATAGTCTATAGTGCTGCACTCAAGACTTTTGTAACCAGATTGGATACCCTCTTCAACTCCTTCTGCCATTTCGCCCTGAATCCCCCCCACACACACACACACTCACCACTGTGATCTCTACCAATCTCTCGCATTTCCCTCTCTTGAAAACAGGCATCTTTACCATAGTTCCAAATTTATATCTAAATTTTGGTTTTGTCCCCCCCCCCACTTACCTCTTATCCTCTTTATCCATCCCTCTCACTCCCTTAGATCCTACAACATTCTTACTATGGTAGTCCCTCGACGCTCTACCTCAGTTCATCAGGCTGCTTCCTCTCACCACTTCCCTGAACTATGGAACTCCCTCCCCATCAAATTAGATACACCTCTTCCCATTGGTCCATCTCTTCATCCCTTCACAACTACTCTTCTCCCAATTGCACCTGCTTTTAAAATATCCCCACCTCCATCTCCATGCCATTCTACACTATTGTCTGTTCTATTGTCTACTGAAGCATTAACTCTCTCACATTCCTAAATCCAGTATGGCCGTCTCTGCATATTAACGTTAATCGATATACCTTTAATCTGCATATAACTGTTACTGTTGCTTAGGTACTTCTAATGTAAGATCCAAGATAGTGTTACAGTATGTAGTCATATCTAAATTGTATACCAAGTAGAAGTGTCAAGAAAGTGTGTTCTCCCACTCCCTTTCCCTAATGCTGTATGGCAATTCTTGCTTAATCTGTTAATGTAAGCACTTCAAATGTGAATCTTGATGTGTATGTTTATGTATTGTTATGTATCTAAGTATATATGTCCATGAAGAATGTGATGTAATGCATGTTGCTACTCCCAGCCCCTTTTCCCCCAGGAAGCAACTGGAAATGAGCAACTTGCTGCTCAGTGTGCTTTTCCTGATGAAACCTTTCAATAAATAAAATTAAAAAAAGTAAGATGTGGCAGGCAGTGAAGTGCTGCTCAGTTGTGTGCCCAAGGGACATAATTGAAGAAAGAAATTGTAGAAGAGCAGTAAGGGGGCAATCCACTCGGCATGATTAAAGGGATGCAGGATAACCAGGAACTGAGGTAAATAGAAAACAGTGTATAGTTTAAAGAGCAACTATCATGCTGTTTCTCAACTTTCCCCCCAAGAAGCACAATGAACTCGTACCTGCCCCCAAATCAAATTCCTCTAATGATTTCTTTACTGAGTGTCCCAGTTTAGGAAGGGAAGGGATCATATTTTTGCTCCATGGAGCTCTGCCGCGCCAATCCCTTCCACTTCCTTGTACCTCTGTCGAGTGTGATCCACCCTCACGCTACCACATTTTGTGATATCCTCACTATATGAAGAGCACAGGGGTGAGCATCCATTGACATGAATGGGGCTGTTTTTAAAAGTTAAATTTTAGTAGTTTAGATGGCCAGTCAGAATTAATCATGGCTTGTTAGTTATGCAGTGACCATGATTAATTCTGACTGGCCATCTAAACTATGAAAATTTTACTTTTAAAAACAGCCCCATTCATGTCAATGGATGCTCTCTTCCACGCCCTTCATATAGTGATGTCATAAAACGTGGTAGCATGGGGATGGATCGGGGGCAGATTGCTCTCGGCAGAGGTACAAGGAGGTGGAAGGGATCAGTGCAGTGGAGCTCCACAGAGCAAAAATACCATCCCTTCCCTTCCTACATTGGGGCACTCAGTAAAGAAACCATTAGAGCACTTGATTTGGAGGCAGGTAAGGGTTCATTGTGCTTCTTGGGGGAACCAGGTCAGAAGTTGCTCTTTAAACTGTGTTTCAGGCCATCCACTTACACTAGGCATACACACCAAAACCATGTTCAGGTGGGTTGGCAGATGAGAGGGAGAACTAGTCAGCTGCCAGAGATATGGTGCTGCCATGTTCCTGAATCTTCTCTGGTGCATGGTGGGTGCCCAGTGTGTAGGAGGACTGAGGCCCTTACCATTGAGCTTGCTGCCCTCAAGGGCTGTACTGAGGTTCCTGAGAAGCATCTTAGGGCAGGTTCCTAGAGGAGCTGCAGCTGCACTATCCCAGAGACCTCAGAGAGATAGCATGGGTGGATGGACGATGGCAGGGAAGGGAAAGGTAGTAGGTGCATTATGGAGGGAACTCCCAGGGTGGAAACCAGAAACCGGTCCAAGTATCTGGTAGAATTGATTAAGCCAGCTAATCCCAAAGGGGAAGATATACTGGAAACCCAGGGAGAGGTGGCTACAGTTGGTGAGAGGGCCCCAAAGGAGGTGCGCCAATGTAGGAGGAAGAGGGGAATAATTTTGCAGGGGGCTTCATGGTGAGAAGGAGGTTGGTGTGCATCACCAACCAGGAGGAGTGATCTATATTCTGCATGCCAAGAGCAACAGTGACTAAGTTCCATGTCAAGACCGTGAAAACAAAGATAGTGTGAACAGTAACAGTGCTGTCAATAACCCAAAAGGAAAAACTGTGTCCACACAAAATGGAGAAGAGCAAAAATGGCATCAAGGAAACAATATAGCACAATTTCACAAGTAACTAAAGAAACTCTGCTATTTGCTATAGCTCTCTACCTTTTTTACTTTTTCCTTTGATACTTTTCTCTTACGTGATTCTGATGGCAGGTGGCTAAATGAACTCACTATTTCATGACGATACTTGCAGACTATATTTTTATACTTCACTGTTCCTTCTTCCACCATTCAGACAGCATGGTTTTTGCCACACTTCTTTGCATGATGCAGTTTTGATGGGATACCCAGTGAGCAGAGTTGAGTCCCAGCTAGGGAGGTTTATTAAAGCAGGGGAGAAGAAGCCAAATAAGGTGATTCATCTAGGAAACAATGATCTGGCAAAGTATAGAGAGAGTCATGGATAGCTTTAGAGAACTTGTCAGGAAGCTAAGAGTAGCAGCAAAGATGACAACCTTCTCTGAGGTCCTACCATTGCCATGTAAGGGTTAAAGGGACACTGTCAACCTGTTTTTCATCATATTATTTCTAGTTGAAACCTCACATTTTATGATTGCTTACCCTCTCTGAAATTCGCTGATGTTGCTGTTTGTTTCATCTGTCTCCTTGTTTAGAAGAACTGAAATGCATGGCAGTGTATATTTATAAACAACCTTGTTTTTGTTTACAATCCTAGTTCTGTTCTTACTGCATACTTCCTGTGCATTAGAAACACACACAGACAGTGCAGTCACTCATAAGGCAGTACCCTCCTAAACTCCCACTGCATCATGAGGTGCTAGACTGTTTTGTGGGTGTTCCCAAGTCCAGGAAAGATGTATTTGGAGCTGATTAAGGAATGTAAACAAACCTGTTTTGGTGTGATAACACCAGTATGTTGGGCGGTCTGTTTTTTACTTTTGTAAAGAAAATATGAGTTTAAATCAAACTACCAGCTACATCAACAATCTTTACAGAATGTTGGCAATCATAAAATATGTTTTTTAAACTAGGGACATTTTGAGACCTAAGGGGGTTGACAGTGTCCCTTTAAGGTCACTGTACTTTATGTGGGCAGACTAGATGGACCCTGGGCCTCCTTCTGCCGGCACCATCTATGTTTCTATGTTTCTAAGGACAAAAAGGATAAAATAAGGGAGTTCAGCACATGGCTGAAGGACTGGTGCAGGGCAACAGGACTTTTCTTTTTGGGGGATTGGGGAGCAGTGGTTGCTAATGCTAACCAGAGATGGCCTGCACCTGAGCAGGGATGGCACCACTGTGTTAGGGTGCAGATTTGATGTATGAAGTAGCAAGAATTTAAACTAGGAAGAGGGAAGTGTGGTGTTAAAGTACATGACACTAACACACATGAAAAATCTTGAGGGGAACCCTTCTTATTAAACCAAGGGTGACATGGCAGGGTGAAAACAGCAGCATAGTGAAGAGGACAGATATTGGATCAAGGAGTAAAGAGTGAGAAGACGATGGCCTCGGAAGATAGGAATAGAAAGGGGATTAGAACCAGGATCCAGAACAAAGGGAACAAGAGTAATTTTTATTTATTTATTTATTTTATTTATTAAATTTTGGTGACCGGGTAGGCCCACTGAGCCCTGAAGGTCCCTTTTTCAGGGGCGACCCGGGATAACAATACAAGATGCAAGATTATTGCAGGGGGCAGGGCAACTCTGCCAAGGGGCATGGGGCTGACTTGGAGGAAGATGGGGGAAGATGGAAAGTAGGAACTTGGAAGGCAGTCTGTATAAATGCAAGAAGCCTAGGACATAAAATAGAGGAGCTCCAGACTAAGGATGGGCTAAAGCTGAATTTGTATTAAGTGAATGTGGCAAAATTCTGAACATTTACCCCAGATTCAGCCCAGTTAAACTTTTGAGCTATATTGGGAACACTGTGACCTTCAACCACTTAATTAAACACCTTAGCACTTCCCAGGTGGCCCATGTTAGTCCTATGACCAGCCCTTCCTCCACCATAGTAATTTCTCATCCTCTCCCTCTTTCACAGACATTTCTTTAAAAAAAAAATGGGGTTCTGGATCCTGGCAAATTGCCAGGTTCTTAATCAGACTGGAGGACCAGGGGAGGGTGGAAGAGGTTGGGGTTGACTGAGGTGGGTGAGGGGCGGAGGAGCGGTGGTACTTACCCTTATACAGTATCCAGCCTACCAAACCCCAGTAGCAAGGACTGGAAAGGTATCAGCCAGCAGTTGTTATGCATTAGGATACTCCATTAATTTTTATATGCAGCTGTACATTTGGGAAAACTTTTTAGGGCACATAGCACACATCATTTAACTCTTTTATCTATGCCTGTGATGGGACATCAAATGAAATTGGAGCACCAAAGTTTTTTTAAATGATACGGCAACAAACTGTTGCTCTCTGATTAAACAGGTTGTGCACCTGTAAAAGTTTTTTGCTTGTGCCTTTTTGGAAGGTATATCCGTCCTGTGCTGCAGCCTTATATTATCTCTGTCAAGAGTAATTTCTATTGTTTATTTGAATTTGTAGTCCGTTTAGGCTTAGCCAATCCCTGAATTTGTACCAGGTCCCCCTGGTATCAAGGACCCGAAGTGTCTTTGGCCGAAGTGTCAAAGTTCACCAAAGGACACATGGTCCAAACAGAAGCTGAACTGAGGTTGCCAATTTCCACACTGGTACACTCAGCAGAGTGTGCAGCAGAGACTCAAATGGATTTGTTGGGCCTTCAACAGATTGGTCCATTCAAAAGAGAACTCTGGTTACTTCTAGCCCAAGCAAACCACTGCAGCTGTCCTATCTGATCGCATAATATCCCTGTCACCCCTTTCCCACCTTGCCACCTGGACAATGTCTTTTCTGGCTGCTAGCGCCCTTCTATCGTCACTATGAAACTGAACTGTGACTCTAGCTCTACCTTATAGATGAGATAGGATGTTACTCCTCTGACTGCACTGGAAGCTGCCATTCCTATGTACACGATGAATTCATGTCTCTGCCAATTTTTAACATATAATGTATTATGTGTATTGTATTGTCCTGATTTGCACCCTTTGACCTGGAACCTATTCAGGCTCTGCCTATTGTAACATAATATGTGCTATTTGTATTGTGGTGTCTGTGTACGTCGACTTGGAATCTTTGTAAAAGAGCCAATTAGGTTCAAAGGTATTAATCTGAACCTGTAATTAATAAATAAATAAATAACAGAAACATGTGTGACACATTACTACAACTGGGACCTAGCTATTCCTGGGTACTTCCTTTTCAGGACAGACAGACAGATCAGAGGAGATGGTAGCTCTATACATAAAAGACAGCATAGAGGCCACAGAAGGAGGCATCCTTAAGGGAAAGAGTATTTTTTAATTTTTATTTTAGTCTTCGGTAACCAGGTAAGGCCCACCAGGCACAACTGCCTGTTTTCAGGGGTGACTTGGGAACACTATGTGGTTAAGTGACTTGCTCAGAGTCGCACAGTATGCAAGTGGAGGTTGTGAGAATCAAACTCAGGTCTAGTCTGCTGGATGTACCAAGCTCGTTCATGCCTCGTTCCTCTAACCTCTAGGCTATACTGCCAGCAATCAGTATGGATACAGCTAATGACAGATAAGTGGAGGGTCATTAGGTTGGGCATTCTGCACAGGTCTCCAAACCAGACAGATGATATGGATAAGGTGGTGCTGGAGTCTCAGTCTTCAAGAAGGAGAAGGAAGGACTGCTACCAGAGTGTGGGATTCTGACTGGGGGGAAGGGGAGGCTACATGAATTAGTGATGGGGGGAAGGATCGTCCTGAAGAGGGTAATCAAAGGGCTTGGGACCCTGAAGGGGGACAAATCACCTAGCCCAGATGGACTAAACTTATGGTACTAAGGGAGAAAGTCTCATTCCTGGCAGAACTGCTGACTGCCCTCTTCTTTAACTGCTGCATAGAAACAGAGGTGGTTCCAGTGGATTGGAGAATGGACAGTGTGGTCCCACTCCAAAAGAGGGAGAGCAGAGAGAGCTCATGAAACTAAAGACTGAGTCAGCCTGGCCACAATCCTAAGGAAATTGCTAGAAACTATTATATAACAATATAAGTATAATTAATTATTCATGAGCATAGTGAGGCTCCCGATTGGCTACTGGATCAGTCATTAACATCTGATAAATGTATGATCCAGCTGCCAGCTAATGCTGTGTGGCATGGATGGCTCATGCTACACAGCTAAAACAAAAAAAAAAAAAGGCAAAATCAAAAGTTGTTATTGCGATTAAACTTATAATTGTAATAACAACTTCAAAGCCAGTCATTTCCTATGAGTAACAACTGGCAGGAGGGAGGTAGCCCTTGGCTGTGCCTCATACCACCCATCCCCCAACCAGTCATTAATCCCTCAGAAATGCCCTGCTTCCCAGTCATTATTGCTTAAGCATATGCTATAGTGGAGTGACTGAAGGCCAATGGGCTCTAGGATAAGAGGTAGTAGGAGACTGTGTCAGGCAGGTCATGGCAGACATACCTAATAGACATCTTAAGGAGGGTCATGCAGGCAGTCAAAAAGGGCCAGATAATGGACATACAATTTCTGAACTTTAGCAAGTCCTTTGACTCTGTGCCCCATTGGAGTCTTGTGAAAAAGCTAGGGGAGCTGGCGATAGTTGACAAATTAAATAGGTGGATTGGAAACAGCCTAAGGTGATGAACATAGGGAGTGTAGTTGTCAGTGGAGAATACTCAGGGCTTAGAGAAGTTTAGTGTGGTGCCATAGGGGTCAGTCACTGGGGCTGGTCCTATTTGACATATAGTGTATGTTAGAACACTGTTGAGCATGGAAATCCATGCTCACAACAGCGTTGTTGTGCTTGCCTCAGTGCATCATGAACTTGTTGTGCTGCACTGAGTACGTCGCCAGTGCAGCACAACAAGATTGAATGCATTCACGCATGCGCAATTTAGCAGCCGCATCGGCAAGGAAGTGAGTAGTGCTGGAGCGAGCCACAACACTGAAGTCAAGTAAGGCTTAATTTTAAAAATCTTAAAGTTTACTTCTGCATCTGTTCGCTGTTTGGTGTTGAATAGAGTCCCCATACACTATAAAAGAATGTCTATGGGGCAGGTGTGCCAACTTTTCTGAACCTTTGAGGGTGCTCACTGCCAGTAGGTAATATTCTTCCTGTGACCAGGTTTCCTAGTAATCCTTTTTTGCAGGCTGCCCATTAAAAAAACTGAGGGTGCTTACGTTAATTTTGTGGGTGCTTGAGCACCCAAGCACCCATGGAGTCGGCTCCTATGCTATGGGGAGCCATTCACAAACAAGGATCTTCTCAGATCTCGAGGTCTCCTTGGCAACGGACGACCTCTCGAGCTTTGCTCTTGAGGTCTAACGTTGCCAAGGAGACAACTCGATCGAGAATATCTTTGTTGTGAAAGACTCCCCATAGACAATCCTCTATATTTATCTGCAATATAGGGGAGAGAATCTAGGAATAGCTCAGTCTCTTTGCAGATAAAACCTCAGTGGCAGGGTGGATAATTGCAGACAGAATATGGGAATAAAAAGGGACTTGGACAAAACTGAAAAAGTGGTCCAGCATATGGCAATTCTAATTGAATGCCAAAAATTGCAAAGTCATGCACATTTACAAAACAAATCCAAAAATAGGGTACTGGTTTGGAAGAGTGAGAGTGGAACAGATATTGGACGAAAGGGACCTAGGAATAATTGTTAGTGATGCTCTAAAATTCCATGCCCAGTGCTGCAGAAAAAGCAAATAGGATGTTGGGGTGTATAGTGAGGAGGTATATTAGCAGAAAGAAGCAGATGATACTTCCGCTGTACAGATTCTTGGTGAGACCTCACCTGGAGTTTTGTACATAGTTCTGGAGCCCACATCTGAAGAAGGATAGGGACCTCTTGGAGGCTTTTCAGAGAAGAGTCACAGAAACAATGCAGGGGCAGCAGAGGAAGACATGTATATGCTGGAGGTCAGGAAAGAAAGGAGGACATGAAAAAGATCATTTAGTTCCTCAGGAGTATCATTAAAGTGGATCATAGTGCCCTGTTCACTCAGAGGAAGGGCAGGGTAACAAGACACCATGGTTGGAAGCTGGTGGGGGGAACATTTAGGAGAGATGTAAGGAAGTTCTTCTTTACAAAAAGGGTGGCTGAGAGTTGGACTGAATTACCAGAAGAAGTGGTCAGTGCAAAGTCCATTATCAGATTCAAATACAGGCGGGAGAGGTGCAGGAGGATAGTTTGAACCAGAGGAGGAAGTGAGGGTGGGCAGTCAAGGGAAAGGCATGAGAGGGGTTGGGAGGGTGTCAAAATACTATCAGGCCTATCAGTGGACTACTATAGCTCCAGCCCAGTGTTAGATTGGGGGACAGATTCAGGCAGGTAATTGAAAGACTTGATGGCCCATTGAGCCTGTTTCTGTCATCAACATCTGTGCTGATGACAGAAACAGGCTCAATGGACCATTGAGGGGCACAAGGTCATTGTGGTTTTCAAATGAGGTGGCAAAGGATGTAAGGGAGGGAAACACAGCTTTCAGGAAGTACAAGGAGACCCAAATGGAGGTAGACAGGGAGGTATATTTAGTTTAGTTTAGTTTAGTTTAGTTTAGTTTATTCATGACACATTGCAGCCAACATCCCCGGGGTGGGGAGCTGAAGTTACACACAGTTTAGAAAAAACAACCATGTAGCAAACATAATACATAAGGCAATAAAAAAATTAACATATCGCTAAATACAGAAAGGCCTATACAGATTAAAAACAGAATATTTAATGCATAAATAATCTTCATAGTATCAATCAATATTTTCATAAGCAAATAGTTTGATACCTTTTATTGGACCAACATAGATGTTACAAAAAGAAAACAATGTCTAAGCTTGTGGACCAACCAAGTCCTTCCTCGGGGATTTATGGCAATTGTTCAAAGAATCACATTCTATTAACACCCAGATCATACATAAAAAAAAAAAACAGAACAAAATTCTCATTGGTTTAAAGTTCCTTTTTTCAAAAATTTACAGATTTAAATGGAATGAACAGTATTCCATTAACTTGCTACTACAGAGAATCTTTTCAAGGTCAAATTCAAAATTAAAAGCAAGTTCTTTACCACAAATGTCCAAGTTAAAACTTGATGGTATTGTATGATAAAAAACTGTACAACAGAAATTTATGTATGGAAATAAGAGGGAATAAAACAAAAAAGTATGTACCTTGTATGAACAACTCTTTAAAACATTCATACAAAATTAAACCTGTCTGGAGATATTTTCTAAACTATACTCTCAACCAGTTAACACACTCCATAAATATTAAAACCTACGGTGCTGTAACAATATTTTTTTACAAGATAATATTAATTGTCAGTATTATTGCCAAATAAAAAATAAATCTCTCAGAGACCACCTAGAAAATGAGTTCATGCATCTTAAAATGTTCAAAGTTCAATAATGAGTCAGAATATAATCAATTATCTGAACAGAAACAGTCTTAAGAATCTGAATAAAATCCCAATGGAATTAAACCCCCCTCCCAGAAAAGATAACTAAAAAAGAAGTGTGTATGCACTATATATGTGAGCCAAGAGTCCTAACACCCTGTAGCATAATTATGACATGTACCTGAATATAAGCCTACCTAAATATGTTAGCAAAACCCAACCCCTCCCCCCACACACAGCCCCCTTCCCACAAAAAAATCCTACAACCTCCCAAAAAAAACACACACAAAGTTACCCCCACATACACACACTAAACTCCCCCCATACACACTCACCAAACAACCCGCCTCACCACACACACACACACACACACACACACACATATACATGTATATTAGGTGGAAAACCAACATGTTGATAACCAGTTAAAAAGGACTCTATGAAAATAACAACAACACACTGAAATCCTATTAAATGTATGTCCTATGAAGCAAAAATCTGTGTAAGTTTAAGTAAGGTAATGTGTCATGAAATCCAAATCAATATTCATGCCATCTGCTACCATACTAAGGAGTAAAATAAGCTTAATCTCAAAAGTCCATCTCTGTTGTGTATTTTTTAAATGTCCTTTTAAGACCATTACTGACATATCTGAGATAGAGTGGTCATTCTGAGAGAAGTGTTGGCCCACTGGTTTGTCAGTCATCTTCATATTAATGGTATGCCTGTGTGTGTTCATTCTAGTGTGGAGATGTTGGCTTTATTTTTTTATTTGGCAATAATACTGACAATTGATATCATCTTGTTAAAATATTGTTACAGTACCGTAGGTTTTAAAGTTGATGGAGTGTGTTAACTGGCTGAGAGTATAGTTTAGAAAATATCTCCAGACAGGCTTAATTCTGTATGAATGTTTTAAACAGTTGTTCATACAGTACAAGGTACATATATTTTTTTTTATTCCCTCTTATTTCCATACATAAATTTCTGTTGTACAGTTTTTATTATACAATACTATCAAGTTTTAACTTGGACATTTGTGGTAAAGGACTTGCTTTTAATTTTGAATGTGTTCTTATAATACACTCATTCGTTAATAATTTCAGTCAGAGATTCTGTCTACTTGAGTGTTTAGCTTATCTGCCGTGGATGTTATTTGACCTTGAAAAGATCCTCAGTAGTAGCAAGTTAATGGAATTCTGTTCATTCCATTTAAATCTGTGATTTTTTTTTTAAAAAGGAACTTTAAACCACTGAGAATGTGTTTCTGTTTTTTTTATGTATTTTGTATGTGTCATCTGGGTGTTAATAGAATATGACTCTCTGAACAATTGTCATAAGTCTCTGAGGAAGGACTTGGTTGATCTGAAAGCTTAGGCATTTTCTTTTTGTAACATCTATATTGGTCCAATTAAAGGTATCAAACTATTTGCTTCTGGATCTGTTCTTACAAGGACCAATACGGCAACTAATCTATTTCTGTTTGTCAATATTTTCACCTTACACAACAGAACGCATTAGATGAACTGCACTCATTCATCTAAAAAAATGCATTAAAAGGATGATTTGTACTTCTTTGCACTAAAAATTGTTTTTTGCCATCTAACTAACATATCTAGATAAATGGAGGGAGGCAGGGAGGAGGATAAGGACAGCAAATTCTTTAACTAAGGAAAGGACTGCCCAGGGGTCAAAAATGGGGAGAAGACTTTCTTCAGGTGCTGTATGTGAGTGAAAAGAGGAAGGCAAGGGGTGGTATAGTGAAGATCAGTAGACCAGGAGGCGCACTGTGCAGAGGAAGACCAAGAAAAAGTTAAAATATTAAATTAATACTTCTGCTCTGCCTTCATAGTGGAGGTGGGGATGGGCCATCATGCATTAACAGGCACTGGGAGGAGGAGAGAGTGGGTACAGGTCCCTTTACAGAAGAGAGAGTACATGGGGATTGGAAGCTCTTAAGGAAAACGAGGTGATGGGGCTGGAAAGAATTCACCCAAGGGTATTTAAGGAACTGAGCACAGTGCTTGCCATCTCTCTGGCAATACTGTAGCACCACATTGAAGACGGAGATTGTTCCAGAGAAATAGAGGAGGGCCAATGTGTCCCTCTGCACAAGAGCAGCAGAAAGGAGGAAGCCAGTAATTACAGACCAGTCAGTATCACATTGGTGGTGAGGAAGTTAATGGAGTCCCTGCTGAAGGAGGGGTTGATGGAGTACCTGAAGAGATATGGGTGGCAGGACCACCAGCAGCATGGCTTCTCAGGGGAAAGGCCATGTCAAGCAACTTTCATAGATTTCTTTTACTGGGTAACTAAGGAGGTAGATCAGGGGAGGGCAGTAGATGTGGCCTATCTACACTTCAGTAAGGCCTAGACACTGTACCACACTGAAGGCTAATTAAGAAACTTAGCAGCTATGGGGTTTGAGGGAAGGTCATGATCTGGGTATCTAACTGGTTTAAAGATAGGAGGCAGAGGGTGGTGGTAAGTGGCAGTCAGTCGAAAGATAGGAGAGTGACCAGTAGAGTACCACAGGGATCAGTACTGGACTCCGTGCTCTTCAGTGTTTTCATAAGTGAATTTGCTGAGGAACTGGAGGGGAAGGTTTGTCTCTTTTTTTTTTATATATATTTTTTATTTTTTTATTTAGTTTTTGTTGACCAGGTAAGTGCACTAGACAAATCCTGCCTGTTTTCAGGCACGACCTGGGGGAAGGGGATACAGATGAATGCCAACTGACCTTGAACCAGGTTAAGCTGTTGGTGGTATTTTTAGTGAATGAGGGAAATTTTAACCAGGACGCTGGGGAAATTCCCCTACTCTTTTCGATAAGTGCCATGGGATCTTTAACATCCACCTGAACTACCACCAATCCAGGCAGATGGGACCTTGGTTTAACATCTCTTCTGAAAGACGGCACCTCAGAAGTGCAGCACCCCTCTCATGCTGCACTACAGTGTCAGTACTGGGACATTAACCCAAAAGCCAGATGTGGGAACTGAACCCACAGCCCTCTGATCTTCCGGCCTCAGAGGTGAGTGTTCTACCTACTGAGCCACTGACACTTTGCAGATGACACACAAATATGCAACAGGATGGACACCCAAGAGGGACTGGAGAGAATGCAAATGAATCTAAGGGAACTAAAGGAGTAGTCTAAGGAGCGGCAGCTGGGTTTCAGTACCAAAAAATGCAAAGTCATGCACCTGGGGCAGGGAAACTCAGGGTTGTGTATAAGAAGGGGGGAGATTTTTACAGTTACCAAGCAGGAGAGGGACCAAGGGGTGATCATATCTGATGATCTCAAGGTGGCAGGGCAGTGTGACAGGGCAAAAGCCATGGTGATCCAGATGCTAGGGAGGGGCATCTCTAGCAGGAGAAGGGAGGTGGTGTTGCCTCTGTATCGCTCACTTGTGAGACCCCACCTAGAGTACTGTGTCCAGTTTTGGAGGCCACACCTCTGCAAGGACATCAACAGGGTGGAAGCTGTCCAGAGAAGGGCTACTACAATGGTGTGGGGGTTGCACAAGAAGTCATACAAAGAGAGGTTGCAGCAGCTCAACATTTACTCACTGGAGGAGAGGAGAGGAGAGAAGAGCAGGAGGGGACATGACTGAGATTGAGGTGCCTAATTGGGATGAACAAGGTACAGGAGGGGAGTCTTTCTCACAGGAGGAGGATCACTAGAACATGGGGGCATACACTATGAAGCTTGGGGGGAGACATTTAAGAGGGATATGAAGAATGTCTTTGTCATGGAAAGGGTGGTGGATGCCTGAAACAGCCTGCCAGAAGAACTGGTAGGAGTAAAGGTAGTGGGGAGCTTCAAACATGTGTAGGACAGGCACATGGGTAAAATAAATAGAGATAAGGGAGGAGGGAGGGACATCTGTGATCAAAGAGACTTCAGGGTGTAGTGATAGGCAAGGAAGATGGGGCAGACTAGATGGGTTTCTTAGTCCTTTTCTGCTGATGCATTCTATGTGTCTATGTTTCATTGTGGCTGTGGGTGGATCCTACAGCCATCGCGCTTTCACTTGAAAAAAAGGGTTTCCGTGGAACACATCTTTTAGGAGTTTTCAGTGTATCCTTCCATTTTGCAAAATCTCTATGGCAGTTAAAGAAATACTCCTTTCTTTCTGTTTAATTAGAATGATAGACACAGAACTCCAAGCTGCTTTTCTGTGAGAGCAAATATGCACACCTTCCAAACAAATTTAAATATCTTTAAAACTAATCAAGGTGCACAAAAACGACCAGTGTGAAAGTTGTTCAGGGTAAAAAGACCTTTCTCATGAGGGTAGTCACTAATCTGAATTCTTTATATTTTGTAAAATATAATCTTCCAAACAACCTCATCTTTTTTCTGTCTGAGTGAACGCAGTAGGAGTCATGCCAAACAAATATAAATATCTCGGAATGTATACAAGTTACCAATATACAACCAACATGAAAGTTGTTCAGGACAAAATGACCTTTCAAATGAAGGCAGTCACTAATCTGAATTCATTAAATTTGTTTTTAATATAGCCATCCAAAAGGTGAAAATCATGACAAAAAAAAGAAAATTCAGATAATCAGATGGCCATATTTCAAAAAAATATAATTAGTGCAGCTTAATGAACATGCTCATTTGAAAGGTCATTTTGTCCCGAACAACTTTCATATTGATGGTGTATGCATAACTCATATACTTTTAGAGATATTTATATTTGTTTGGCATACCTCCTATAAAAAATGAAAATTGAGGTAATCAGATGGCCATAGTTTAATAAATATAATTCATGCAGCTGAATGAATATGCTCATTTGAAAGGTCTTGTTGTCCTGAACAACTTTCACAAGGTGTATTATCTGTAAGTTGTATACTTTTAGAGATATTTACATTTGTTTAGCATAACTCCTACTGTACTTCTAAACAGCCTTAGTTTTGCAAATTATTACACCAAGACAGGATTAGTTACATCAAAAGAAAGCTATCACAAGGTCAAATTTCACTGACTTGATAGTTCACTCCCTGACACAAGGTATAAACCAACTGACGATTCATTTTAAAACCCTGTGTGTGTGTCTGTGCTAGCATTAGTAAATGACAATGATTAAAAACACAAGGAAAAATAAGCTTAAAGAGCAGCTGACACCTTCAAGAGAACTTTAACAAAACACAATACAGTGTTCCCTAGTTAGAACGAACCTCGCTATAGCGAATACATGGCTACAGCAAATGGTTCGTTTGGCTCCCAAGCATAAAATGCCAATTTAATGCCCGCATCGCATAAAGTACTGTACAAAGACAACTATGTTGCTTCATTAAACAGTACCAACACATCCCAATTTGTCTTTAAACACACTTGAGTAGTTAATTACAGTAATTACTGTAGTTAATTGCTCCTGCTTTAAAAGCCACATCACAGAACACCCACCATCCCTACTGCCAAAATGAAATGGTCTGGAGATTCTGTGAAAACGAAGCTGGAGATCCTTGACAGGCTGAACGGTTGGGAAAGCCTGAAAAAAATGTCATCAGAGACAGACTTCTCCAAGTTGACAGTATACACTTGGAGAAAGCAGGAATATTCCCTGCATGAATTTTTGTTGGAGTGCTCAGAATGTGAGGGTCTCAGCTGAAAAAAACTCGGAAAAGCAGATGAGGCTGATATCGACAAGGCAACACAGATTTGCTTTGCTCAACAGCACCTTAATTGTGTACCTGTGTCCGGGACCTTGATAAGAGAAAAAGCAAACTAGTTTGCCGCTGAACTTTATGGGGACTCTAACAGCTTCAGGTCCTCCACAGGATGGCTGTAGCATTTTCAATGCTGACACAGCATTCGCTGTGTGTGTATCACTAGAGAGCAGAGATCCAGCGACAAAGTGACTGCCACAGAGTTTTTGCTGAAACTCAAAAAAATCATTGAGGATGGTGGCTATACAGTTGACCAGCTCTACTATTGTGATGAGACAGGCCTGTTTTGGTGCTGTCTGCCAGATGTCACCTGGCAGCAAAAAATTAGAGAAATGCTTCAAAGGGTTTCAAGCTGTCAAAAGACAGGGTAACTTACTTGCTGTGTATGAACGCCACTGACTCCTACAAGTTAAAATCCCTTTGTATAGGGAAATTTCGTTCATCACGTTGCTTCCACCACCTCAGCATGTCCTCTCTCCCTGTGGAGTATGAATTGTCCTGAAATGCTTGGATGACCTCAGACTTGTATCAAAAATGCTTTGATAAATCCTTTGTGCCTTCTGTGCGAACACACCTATGCTCAATGCGTTTACAAACAGAGGCAATTTTGCTGATGGATCAGTGCCCTGACCACCCCACTGAAGCCTCACTCATGTCCCGGGATGGCAGAATTAAAACTATTTTTCTGCCTAAAAACACAACAGCCCACATACAACCCCTGGATGGAGGTATAATTGCCACATCAAAAAACATTATAGAAAACGGCTGCTCAGTTACTTTGCTTCACAGGGGGATTCAGTGACAGCTTTCCTTATGTCACTGACAGTGAAGGATGTCATTCACCTGTCAAAAGAAGCCTGGGCTGCGGTTTTGACAGCCACTCTTCACCACTGCTGGGATGCAACCCTTGGTCCAGCATTAAAACACCAGGACACTACACCTGATACGGGTGAGCCAGAGGTAGATGACACTGATGAAATTGTCAAGCTGGCCATAGAGTTAAACATTGTGAACATTGTGGAGCACCAGGATGAAGCTACAGAGTTGGTCGAGGAGTGGCTCTTCACTGATGATGCTATTTCAACCACGGAACAGATGACAGATGATGAGATTGTGGCCACTGTTCCAAACTACTCGCTGGAGGACGGTAGTGAGAATGAAACTGGTAGTAATACCAAGGTAGAGGGGGTAGGTGAAGAAATGCCAACAACTAGAGAAGCGATTAATGGTCTAGAAAAATGCCTTACATGGATGGAGTGCCAAAAAGTTGCAGACTCTATGAAGTTGTTGCAGCTGCGCCAGATGCTATCATATGCCAGCGATCTCAGGCAAGGCACACTAGTACAGAAGAAAATTAATGAATTCTGGAAGTAAACCTTAAAAATGAATGAATGACATTTATTTTTATTTTGAGTACTGAACAAATGTCTTGCTGCAAACAAAGTTTAAATCAAAGTTTCACTGCTTATATAATACATTTTCCAGGCATCTCCCCTAACAATTTTTGCCATTCCTTGTTCCTCACTGTAGCGAACACAGTACTATAACAAACATTCTGAATGGCTCCACTTGCATTCGTTATAGTGAGAAGGCACTGTATTTAAAGTTCAGCTTGTATTTCACATTATTTCTTTATTCCTCCTCCCCATTTGTTATTGCTGAGATCATTTGCATGAAAATAGGATTTTTGCTCCTGAAGAGTTCATCTATATCTGTTGCTGTCTCCCTATCTGAGGTCATAATGCACTGCTTGTGACATCAGAGTTGCTCTCATGGCAACAGATTTTGATGTCACAAAACAGCATTATGACTTAAAGTAGGGAGTAAACTATAGAGGCAGATTAACTTTAAAGTAACTGCAAGGAATAAAATCATGTATTCATGCACATTTTCTCAGTAATAAATAATGGGGAGGGGAAATCTAGAATATATATGGAATACAAGCAGAATTTTACCCAATTATGTTTTTCAAAGTTTTCTTGAGGTGTCAGTAGCTCTTTAAGCAATACATAGTAAATAATATTAAAAGTCTCATAAATATGGAAATATATATGTGTTAAGTAAAAAATAGGTTAGAGGACAACCTGCCCTTCTGTAAGTTAAGCATACACCAGCTGTTTTGCACAGTGCTGTCGATCAAATTTTACACACTGTACTGTTCAGATACATTTTCTTACACTCTGTGTACAATAAGTCCATATTACTCATGAATAGTCAAACTTATACTATCTTGAACATGATATATCTGCAATTCTGTAACAAGTGGCTAGTGTATGTGTAAATTTAAAACCCAAACCTAACACAGACCCCCTTGTAATTGAGATACTGTTATCCTAATATGTCCATGTATTAACATGTGTCCATATAACCCTAGTATAATCCTTGTAATCCTAGATTCAAATAACTAACTAAATCAATAAAATATGTACCTAATCCACTGTTGTATTAAACAACAGTTCTATAAATCTAAATCCAAAACAAAACACAACTGACAGCTTCAGCTTTTATTCAGGCACAGTTAAAATAGGGGTCCTTTAGAGGTATGAATATAATTTATAAAAATAGAGACATTTCAAACAGCTGAACATAAGAAATGAATTCCTGTCCCCTTTAACTCAAGGGGTCATTTCTAAAATGTGCAGACGAGCATGGGGACCACTTTTTTCAGAGCATGCCACCACTGGCAGCAACCACTTCAAGACTGCTACTACCTTCTCCTAATACAATCAGGGAAAAACCAGAAATAGTCTATCAGCACCGAGATCAATGTGGTTAAGGCACATTTATCAAAAATTACTGCTTAAAAAAGAATGAGAAAGTGACTGTGATGATGAGCAAATCCTAGACCAGATCTCTAGTTTGTTAATAGTTTCCCTCCTGAGTCTGATTTTTATGGTTGTGTGGGTCAAGTTCCACAGATGTTATGCCATCATCAGATTTGTAAAAGAGCACTGTGGAAGGAAGCACGTAAATGGACTGCTGTCTGATGTTCTGCCCTCAGTGCTCCAGCATAGTTTCCACTGATTCTTTTTTATGCAGCCCTTCCCCACTGTGGGCTGCATAAACATACCCACTTCCTGGCACACTACTTTTCCTTTCCGCAAGTGCGAACATGACTACTGCCATGTGCAACATGGTGGCACAGACTTAAACTGTATCTGTAAATGAGTATCATGTACATATGTATGTAACCCCCAACCCACCTTTGGCTAGCTGGCACCCCCCTTAAAAGAACTACTGACAACTACATGGCATACAATTTTCTTTTGGCAGAACTACACTCATGGTACCACCCCTAGCATTGGAGTGTATACCAAGCTCATTATCTAAAGGATGGGAGTGAAACTTAAGAGTCCTGCAGGCAAACTGAAGATTTTACCAAACTAGGGTGAGAAATACCAGGGTTCCCTTTTACAGAGCCCCAATGGCAGACCTCCTGCTAGTCTAACTGCCACACTTGAACTTACTGATGAACATTCTAAGTTCCCCAGGAGCAGCTGACTCTAAAATGGTTATGCTGCTGTGAGAGTTCTAAATGACATAATCATCCTTCTCTCAGGCTAGCAGAGTAAACAATGATGTCATTATGTAGAAAGCCCCTAATGACCTCCCCACCAGCTACCTTTTCCTACCTGCCTAAGACTAGTACTAATGGGATTCTAGTAACCTGAGGGGATTGGGTTGTTACATGTAGTTATGTCAGCACCACCATGTTGCACAAGGCTGACTCCAGGGCAAACTGAACATGTGTGAGTATCACGCATGTGTAGTACTGTAATTGCTGCAGTATTACAGCTGACTCCTGTGCAGCGAGAGCACAGCATATTCTGTTCTCCACTCTTGCCACTCCTAAAAGCTCTCCACAGCCATATTGGCTCTGACTAGATTTTTTTTTTACTGGTTATGGAGGACTGTGCTCAGATTGAAAATCATAACTAAAACTACAATCTCATTTGACAGGCTGTGTCGCTGTAAGGCATAAACTGTATGGGTCACACCCTGAATGGCACAAGTTAGCATGCTGCCTTTGATGACACTATAACCTCTGACAAGCTTGAAGATTATCCCACTTACAGTCACATAATTATATCCTAAAAGGGATATGGCATAAAAAGGAGCAACACCAGAATGGCTGGTATATTCATATCCAAGATCAAAATGTGCACTGGATGAATATGAAGCATGACTATCATGCTTCTCTTGTTGGTTCTACCACTCTTACAAGTGAGGAGATAACACCCTTACAGTCAAAATTATATCCCTATATATCAGCAGCCTTCACTTCCAAGGGTGGATACTATGAGGTTTATGCCCTAAATGGCAGCAGATATCCTGGCTTTTTAGCATTCTTAATCACTGCCCCAATATGTAACATTCTGCTTTTATGATCATAAAATTATAGGCCAAAGATATACTCCTCGTGTTTTGAGCAGGCTCTGGCCCCTGGATCATGAAACTTACTGTTATCACTTTCTCATTGGCCCAAAAAACTGTGGCCTTGTACCCCAAAATCTGTCATCCAAATGATTTCTACCACAGTTACAGTATTGTTCATGGTGGTTCATGCTGACATGTAACTCCAGCTCATTTTTACAATAACAAAAAAAGCATCCTGCCCCAAACACCACCCTGTAACATGGCATGCTTGTGTAGCACGCACACCTGTGAAGATGATCTCCCTTATGGTTACAGAGGACAGACCAAGAATATTGTGACAGACAGAAACCTGTGGAGGGGATTAGAGTACCTTAAGTAGAGATGTTCTGAATTTATATTTTGCCAGCAATGTTGGTGCGAAGTTCCTCGACCTCGCTCCAACTTTGTTGATGATTTTGTTATTTTTTTAGGTACCTTATAAAGAAAGAAACCCACCCTTTGAGTCATATACACCCTCCGCATCACACACATTTTAAAATTATATCCCCCACCATCTCCCTACTAGGCCCCCACCACCCTCCTGTCCCTCCTTTCCCACAACAAAGATGTATTAGTTCAAATTCCAATCCTTTCTCACCACCTGCAAAATCAAGTGTACTCCCACCTTCCCATCCCACCAAAACATGAAGTAAGGCCCCCACCCTTTACCATCCTCCTACAAATAAGTAAGCCTTCTCCCCAAAACCCAGAGGAAGTCAGAATACATCATCTAAATACCCGAAAAAAAGAAAAACTTCATTTGATGAACGGTGTTGCCTTCTATCATGCAAATGTTAGAAGTCTTATTCCCAAAATGGATTTTGTTAGGTTCCTTGTAATGGAAAACCTCCCTAGTTTTTTCATAATAACTGAAACATGGTTGAATAAAATGGGGTATTGATAAATGTTTAAAACTAGAGGGGATATAATATATATAGACAGAATAGAAATAAATGAGGTGTGGGGATTATTTATTACCAAAATAAGTTTGTTGTTAGGAAATTGTAAATCCCATGAATTTCTGCTGTTAGGTGATTTTAATTTTGCTTGGGTTAATTCAGTTACGTCTATGCACCTGCCTAGCGTTGCACTGAAATTAAGTCTGGAACAGTTAATTACAGAGTTTACGCAGTTAAATCCTAAATCTCCCTCTTCTCTATCTTTACTTGATTTAATCGTTACTAGTTCCCCACATCTTTTTGGAAAAGTCGGAACAATGGTTGATATTGCTAGTGACTATCACGTTATCTTTGTATGAGAGGAAGGATGAAGGTACAAGGCCCTCCCAAAATTGGTACAATTTAGATCTGTGAAGAATTTTGACTATTTTAAGTTGGTGGTGGATTTGGATACTCTGAATTGGGAACAACTATAATTAATACCAGATTTGAACCATGCTTGGGACTTTTCTGGGGTGTGAAATGAGTGTAGTATATGATAAGCACTTCCCTCTGATAACAAAGAAGGTTAAAGGGGATTCTGAGGTATGGTTTAATTAACGTTTAATGAACTTGAGGGAAAAAAATAATATTGGGAACTTGCAAGGAAATCAGGGCTGTCTGTAGATTGGCAAAATTATAGAAACACTAGGAATGGGTTTGTTAAAGAGGTACAAATGACCAAGGAAAAATACTTTAAGACAAAGACCGGTGAATTTGCAGGGGATTAAAAAAATTCTGGAATACTATTAACATGCTGAATGGGAAAGGTAAAAATGGAGAAATTATTAGAATATCGGATGATAGAAAACATTTTATTTCAGAAGAAGAACTTCCAGATCGATTTAAAGAATTTAAAAAAAAATGTTGGATACTTTAGTGGGGATCAAGAGCAGGATGAGGAATTTAGATTATGTGATGACTTGGTTCAAGGAAATGGTAATACATTTGTTTTTCATGGCATTCCTTTTGGATAGGTTAGGGAACCGCTTTTGAAACTTAGAGTATGTAAAAGTAGTGGACTGTGCGGATTGGCCTCAAGATTACTTAAGTATTCAGTACTACAAATTAAGGAACACTTAACATATATGTTTAATTGGTCTTAAAGTACAGGGGAGATACCTCAGGGATGGAAGAGTGCCAGGGTGGTCCCCATATTTAAAGGGAGTAGCCCTGACCAAATGATAAATTACAGGCCCTTATCACTACTTTCTGTACAGCGGATGTTTGATGAACTACAAGTTTATTTTAGGCAGTCTCACTTAAAATTGAATTCAACTAAGACAAATGTGATGTTGATTGGGTCTTTAAAAGCAGCATGACTCTACTAACAATGCATTATATATTTATACATTGGAAAGTGAAACATAGGATCAAGTAGAGGCTTATGAGTACTTGGGGTATTGGATGTATACAATAGGATCAGAAAAATTACGTGTCCAAGTTAATAAACAAGGGGTTAATAAACAAGGGAAGGAAATGTTTAGAAGCATTACATCAACATAATGGATGCTTGGATTTAGAGACTAGGTAAAGACAGTGCAGTCTCAAATTTTCCCAATTCTAGGTTATACAGATATTGTGTATGAGTATAATACAAAGGACAAGCTTACAAAATTGGATGCATTGTACAAAAGGATGACAAGGTTTATACATAATGCTTCCAGTGATACCCAGAGATGTACATTATATAGCCAATTAGGGTGGACCTCGTTACAGGAAAGGCATTAGTTGCATAAAATATTGTTTGCAAGTATTTGAGGGGAGATTCTGATTATTTGTTTGAATGATTAGAGTATAGTGTATGGAAAGGATCCTTAAGAAACTCAAATCTGGTGGAGTTGGCAGTTCCTAGGTCTAATATACTGAGTGCTACCTATTTATATAGCTATATGATTCCACATGAATGGAATTCCTTGCCAGCTAGGTTTCATTTGAATGGTGTAAAACTTCCATCTCAGGCTGCTATAAAGGCCTGGTTCATGATTACTGTAGTCTATTGTGAAAGATGTAATCATTCCAACAAGGGGGTTACGTAGGGTTCTTTTCTGGTGCAATATTTATGATATGAATGTATTGTTAAGTCTGTATTTGGTGCTCAATATTTTTATATTATGTGTTTTTTATGGAACCTTATTTTATTTTGATTTTGTACAGTGGGACATCATTGTAAATGAGCTTGCTCAATGAAATTATCCCAATAAACAAACCTGAAACTTGATAGAGCAAGCGTCCTTGTTGTTCTGGGCTGTAAGCCAAATCAGTGCTGAGTGACATAAATCCTAGTAGTAATACCTGGTGGACTGATGCCATTGTGGGTTTCACCCCAAACAACATCGAATATTTGTCAGAAAGCTGTGTCCCAATCTGTTCTTCAGTGCCAAGTCTGCCAGTAGTGGGGTCTGCCTTTCTTCACCCTTTCCTAATATGACAGGCAGGAGGACAGAAATGATGAGAATATCAGCTACAATACTGTGGCCTGTGTTCCACTCACTGGATATTCAGGATGTGGTACTGGTGCTTAATGGCATGCATTGCACCACATTAGTGCTGCATCCTGCTCTGACTCAACTTGTTAAAGCTGATGTCAAAGCTGTGGCTGTGCTATTCACATGCATCATTAATAATTTTTTTGGATGAGGGCCTTTTCCCCATACCCTGAGGAGGGCTGCAGTAAGACTGCTGTTCTAAAAACATTCCTTAGACACAGATGAATATTGTATGGTCGCAGTCATTTCTTACAGCTAGCCAAATTCCAGCGCTAAAACCTGAAATCTGAGCCAGCCAGGCACAGCTCTCTTTTGTCTTGGATTCAGTGCCAGTCCATTGGAGGTCACCCAATCATTGATCTCCAGCAACTATCCATGATGAAAGGGGAGGGCAATAATGTCAATGTATTATAATTTATGTACATCAATAAGCTCCAGTCCGTTACTCTGTTATAGGCTACCTAGTATGACTCAGTGACGCTTGGCAGACTGCCCCCCGACACCCAAAATCTAGAAACAGACTAGGCAATGTGAAAGGGGACCGACTGAGAGGCCAGGGCATTAATGTTATCTCTCATTATGGTTTGGGGGCTGGGGGCAGAAGACTACAAGGTCAATTACATTATCTAGTCATTCAAAGATCTGCTGAAAACTGTACAATCCACAAAAAAGATTTTGCAAAAATGATTGTGCCATTATACTGTAGATCCTGAAATCTCTGTAAAAGAGTGGGGTACTCTTTGGAAAACAGCTGTGCAAACTATATAAATATTACAGACAGTATACAGAGTCCCAGGCACACCAGTATTAAAAATAGCCACAATACATTATTTAGCCATAAGCAGAAACATCTAACAGTTCAGCAAAAAGCCTTCATCAACAAAATACAATATTCCAAACAAATGAATTTATAGCCCCAAGGCAGTCACAAATCACCCATCATGAAATCATCAATATGGAGATTAAGATATCTGTAAGTTAATTAATTAGCTACTCTATTATGTTTAAATGTGGTCATCTGAATTTAATATTATAGCACCAAAGTCACTGTAGAGAGTGTTGTCAGCACAAGTAAATGGAAAATAAATCTTTGTGATTACTGTTGACATAGGTATTACTGGCACTTAGTTTGCTTTTCCGTCAGTAAAGAATTGTTCATGCAGTATTAGCAACTGCTAAGCATTTTGAAACACAGATTGCAGTGAGAAAGAAATAATGTGATATAGCTGCCATTTAAACTCAGGGCTCCCAGAATCACCCCCTAGTTTGCTGTATAGTACCAGCTAACTGGGTGGCAGCTCATTAGCTATGTCCAGCCAGGCTTTAGGTGGTCATCTGACCAGTCAGTCTCTCATTCACCAGCAGCAAGCCAGCTAGCTAGCCTTTCAAATCAGTTTTCTTGTCACCACAGGACTGCAGTGAGAGCAATCAAAAACAGAAGGTAGCGGAAGGTAGGAGGAGGGTATCAGAGGGACTGTTTGAAAAGGAACAGCATAGAAAACATTAAGCAATGCTGGTCTTGGATCCAGTCTTGGTTCTTTATGGTTTGGCCCACCTCAGTTTGTCTCTCTCATCCCTGGTAGTTATACATGCCATGATATAATATTGTGAAAAGAAAATTGTGTAATTGTGACCCAATAAAGAAAGAAAACACAGAGTGGAGAGAAACCACTTAATGGTAACACCTTCTTGAGAATCAACTGTCTTGTCTATCCATCAGTTCCCATTTAATTAGCTACTACAGTATATATGGAGATAGAACTGATGCCAACAAATGCCTTTTCTTTAGCCAGAGTGTTCCCAATTAACACAGCATCCATTAGCAAGCATTTATTACTGCTCTGTAATTAAGCAAAACGATATGATACGGTGTGCTCCATTTTTGTTGTGTTTGTAACCCCTAGATGGCGCTATCCCAGGGGCTACTACCCCTGCCTGATTTGCCACTAACAGGTTGAGGGGCCTGGATCCAATGGCGGGTGCCTCCACCCAGAGGTCAGGGTTTGCAATAGTTAAACTAACTTGGTCACAGCCCTCTGGGACACTGCAACCCCTTTCTTCCCACTAGTGGCCCACACAATACATCAGAATTACCTTCACAGTATACACTTACCCCAGGTCTGGTTCCGCACTGGGACCTCCTGTGAAATGAGATACAGTGCAACAATCACAGTACAGTACTTTAACATAGACAAATACCTCAGGCAGTATAACTTTGCTGAAACAAGCAGCTCTGATTTATTTAGGGGATATAACAAGGACAGGGAAATCAGGTTAATTAGCTTATCACTCTAATAATCTCTATGGCTCTGTGCACAGGCCTATCCCTATCAGTTACTGTCCCTGGGTACCCAAGCCCTAGTGGCTAGTCCAAACCGTGGCAGCTGGTAGGGGCCCTTTCACACAGAGAAAAGGAGAATTAAACAGTCAGCAGTACAGTAATTCCATTTGGATTTAATGTGGCAATTCAACAGGAGCGACCCTGAATTAGTACTCACGACCTCCAAATAAGATAGGGTCCTTCAATGTCAGCAGGGCTCACTTGAGGTGCACAAACCTCTTCACACATCCATATAAAAGAAAGCACTATACCAGGCAGGCTGCATCTGTATCCCGATCGCAATTACTGCACAATACCCGGAGAACACACAGCAGATTCAGTTCCTGACAGACCGAGTGTAATTTTCAGCAATTCCTCCAGTCTTCTACAGGGTGAGCCTGGTTTCTACTCTTCAGAGATCCTTTGATTCTTTTCACAGGACAGATTCAGTCCCAACAAGCTGCAGACCGGAACTCTGGGCCTTATACACGTTTTTGACTAAAACTGCACACTGAAAAAGCACAGGGCTCCTTCCTTCTTCACTGCCAAAGCTCAACTGAAACTCCAACCGACAAAACCGGCACTTCCTTTGAGTTCCTCCCAGTTCTTGACTGGATTGGCTGTCACTCACAATAGACTGCTGCTGTTGGTCCAAAAGGCACTGAAGTCTAAACTACATCTCCCAGAGTCACTGCCCATACAATCCTCTTGTGGCTGGCTCAGATTATGAGTCCAAGTTCTGATTCGTCCAAGGCACCATTTTAGAGCTAGCTTACCCCACACTGATTGGTCCAGTTCAGCAGTTCAAAACTAGAATGGGGAACTAGCAGACACAGTTCTGACTGCAAAGAAAGCAGGTTAGACAAACTGTAATTTCATTATTACCTAAATAATTTCTGGAAACAGTTACATCTTTCAGATAGGTTCCCTTTGCACTCTAGTGACTGCAAAATGAAGTGAATTGGCAGCAGCTCGAGTGGTACTCAGAGAAGCACACAGTCCCTCCATACAAACTAATTATGTCTGCAAGCAGACAGCTCTTAAAGAGACAGTACCAGAGGCTCTAAAACACTCACTGATAAATGGCTTAAATGCCAAACACCATTCAGGCTTGGAGCATTCAAGCAAGCTCCTGGAAGTCTTTTGGGAACCCCCATTTGCAGGGGGGTTACACCCTTCCTGGCCTGGGAAAGCTTGACGTCCGCGTCAAGCAAGTACCCCCATAAGTTTTAACTGCAACCGTATACATTTGCATTAGGCTCGCACATGTAATCATCAGTCAATATATCATTTTACCAAGAACACATTTCTGAAACATTGCAGTACGTCACTCTTTACACAGTATTACATACACATTGTACCATAACTCAAGTTATTACCTCTTGTACATGAAACCTGAAGAGAGGGGGCCCTTCCCTATCAGTTACCTTGGGGCTGGATGGGGCAAGGGCACCATACTTAGAGGGCAACACAAGTAACTTGAGTTAGCACTGATGCTCAGTTTGGGCAATGAGCTCGGGACACATACACTCCTTTATGGACAACATTGAGAGGCAAGTCCACAGGCCTCCCAAGTGAATCATAACTGAGGTGCACCACAGGCTTTACAGCTCGACCAGTCTTTCTAGGGGAACTGTTATAGTCTCTGCACTCTGAGCCTCATTTCCAGCATTGTCCTCACTTGTCAGGGAGTCTCCATGGGGGTAGAGAGGCTAGAACTTGGGGCACTTTCAGCTCCAGGAGTTACAGTTTCTGAGTCCACAACATTTGGCTCGCATGGAGAGCTTTGGACACTGGCAGTGGACTGTCAGGGCACTCAAAATACTCTTCTTGTTCGGTATCACCAGTCTGCCCCAATCTATCATTTTCCTCCCTGAAAGCTCAAACAGTTCAACCATGCACAATGATTCCATTTCATCTGATCTGATGCTTTGCACTTCACTTTCTGGGAGCATTGGCTCCAGGGATGAAGCTGGGGCTTAGACAGTCCAGAAGGCCCAGCTTCATCTCCAGTATTGACTAGGGAATTGCCCTAAACAATTGACTCAGTTCGTAAGAGGATAGTATTCAAAGTCACTCTCACTTTCTTCCGATATGGACTGACAGTCATGCTCAACTGGGACTTGTGGAGAGGGAACACTTTAACTTTGCTTCTGTAGGTGCAGACTTTCTTGATCTTTTCTTAGCAGCAGCTCTAGTCACTGGTCCAGAGGGGCATCTTCTAGGGCTCAGACTCAATTAAGATTTGTCCAATGGGCAGTAAATGATTTCTATGCATTGTTTTTACATCTTTTGAATTATTCTCAGGCCTTACTTTGTACACTGGCAGATCATCTAGTTTGCCCACTACAATGTGAGGGAGATGGTGCCATCTGTCAGCAATCTTGTGCTTGCCATGCAGTCCCAGATTTCTTAGCAATACCCGATCTCCCTCCTGGAGTTCCTGTGCTTTCACCTTTTATCATACCTTTCTTTGTTGGCCAGATTTCTTTTTGGCAGCCATGGTTTGAGCCAGTTGGTACGCATGAGTTAGCTGGGCCTTTAACTTTGCACATACTGTAAATAGTTGTCAGCTTGAACCCCATCAGAGAGACCCCAAACACACATCTACTGGTAGTCGAGCTTCTCTTCCAAACATCAGGCGGTAGGGGAGAATCCAGTGGCATCACTTTGGTGCAGTTATAAGCATGTACCAGGGTGCTAATTTGTTGGCTCCATCTAAACTTGTCCTTTGGGTGCAGGGTGCCTAGCATATCTAGCAAAGTGCGGTTGAAACGTTCAGGCTGTGGGTCCCCTGGGGGTGGTAAGGAGTGGTTCTGGACTTTCGCACTCCCACAGAGAAAGCATCTCTTTGATCAGACGACTCTCAAAGTCTCTCCCTTGATCAGAATGGATTCTTTGTGGAGCCCCATAGTGAACAAAAGTTTTCTACAAGTACTTTGGCCACAGTGGATGCTTTCTGGTCTTTGGTGGGGAAAGCTTGGGCATATCTCGTGAAATGGTCAGTGACCACCAGCACATTACTGATATTTCTTGATCTGACTCCAAACTCAGAAAATCAATACAGACCAGCTCCATGGGTGCACTGGTGGTGATGTTAACAAGGGGGCAGCCCTCTGGGGCAAAGCTTTCCTCTGTAAGCAGCGACTACAAGTTCGAATGTGTTGCTCCACATCAGCCCCATCTTAGGCCAATAGAATCTGGATCTCACCAAGTCAAGTGTTCTGTCTATACCAAGGTGCCCCATGTGGTTGTGCAAGGACCTCAGTACTGAGTCTCGAAAGGCAGTGGGCAGCACTCCTGTTGTTTGTCTACTTGTCCCCTCTGTCTACTGTTTCTCTGTATAACAGTTTATTGATCAGTTTCAACTTAGGACCTTCTTTGTATAACAGTGCAGTTCTCAAATCAGTGGGCGTAATTTGGACACATCTTTTCCTGCATAGAGGGCTTCTAAAGCTGCTTTGATCATGGGATCGCGGATTGAGCCCGCAATACTGTCATTGTCCAGCTGAGGCAGTGCACCAATGTCTATTGCAGAAAAGTGGCAATAGCAGCAGGTATGCAATTCTCAGAGGCTCCCAAGCAATCCACCATGCAGTCCACTGTGTCCGTGGACATTTGTTCCTCCCTGTCAAACTTCTGGCACAGTGCCTGAATGTCAGGTTCTGCCAATCGGACCCAATCATTCTGGGGAACAGGCCTCCGGGAGAGCATCAGCATCTATGTGGTTCAGACCTGCTCGGTATTCGAGAGCATAGTCATATGTAGATAATGCAGAAAGCCACCTATGGCCAGTGGCATCCAACTTAGCTGAGGTCTGCACATAGGTCAAAGGATTATTGTCAGTTTTACTAGTATTTAGCCCCATACAAGTACTCTCATGGAATTGGTCAACAATAGCCCACTTCAAAGCTAGGAACTCTAACTTATGTACAGGATAGTTCTTTTCGGATGGGGTCAGGCTTCTACTGGCAAAGGCCACTGGTCTCAGGCCATTCTCGTGCTCTTGGTACAACACAGCCCCAACCCTTGCAAGCTAGCATCAGTGCAGGACGTAAGGTTTTCTTGGATCGGCATAGGCCAGCACTGGAGCATGGGTAGTTGATATATGATCTCATGAAAAGCAGTCTCACAATCAGGAGTCCAGCGGGCCCCAAATACTTCACTCGGATGAAAATACACTCTTTCAGTCTTGAGGGGCGCTGACTTTTGGTATTTTTGTGGGTTGGGGATACCCTTGAGTAAGGTTAAGTAAAGGCGGATCACTCTTGAATAGTCCTTGATGAAGCCCGATAATAACCACAGAATCCCAGGAATCTTTGCAGTTCTTTAGATTTTTGGGCTGTGGCCAGGTGGTCAAGGCCTCAACTTTACTTGGGTCGGTCTCTATTCCCTCGGTGGATACTATGTGTCCCACATACTTTACTGATGTTTGAAAGAATTGACACTTATCAATGGACAGTTTAAGGCCAAAGTCCTCCAGTCGGTCCAATACCTTAAATAATCTGCTCTCATGTTCCTCCAGTGAGCTGCCAAACACAATAACATCATCTAGGTATACCAGGCACTCTAGTAAGTTCATGTCCCCCACTGCACGCTCCATCAATCGTTGAAAAGTGGCTGGGGCACCTGAAATCCTTGAGGCATCCTCATGAATTCATAGATAGCCGGACAGATAAAGGCCGTCTCTCTCACGGTCCTCTGGGGCCATCGGGATCTGGTAGTACCCACTGCGAGATCCAGCACAGAGAACCACTTGTTCCTGCTTAGGCAGTCCAGCATCCTGAATGCGGGGTTGTGTACTGATCAGGATAGTCCGACGGTTTAGAGCGATAATCCACACACATCCTTACTGTTCCATTCTTTTCCTCACTACCACAATGGGGAAGCATAAGGGCTTCTGGATTCTTGTATTACACCAGCAGCTAACATCTCTGCAGATGCCGTCTCACATCATCTATGTCAGCAGGTGCCAGGCGTCGAGACCTCTCACGAAATGGTCTTTCGTCATGCAGCCGGATATTGTGCTCAGCTCCTTGCACGCATCCTACATCCCATTCCTTTAAAGAAAACACCTGATCTCTCTGGGCAAGCTTCTCACTGATCCTCACTTTCCATTCAGCTGGCAGGGAGTCGCGAAATCAAACAAGTCAGGCGTTACTCTGTCATTCTTCCTTGAACTCTTGCTGCTGGGTAGCACTGCAGTGTCTGCACAATGCACATTAGCCAGGATGCAACCTCTGTTTACTCGAATGTCTCTTTCAGACACATTATGAACTTGGACCATTACCCTTCTGGCATAAGCATGGGCTCTAGCGGGCAAAATACTAGGCTTGACCAGCAGTCCCTCTGGCAATTTTCCATCGCCTGGTGCATCCAACATTAATATTTTATTCTTAACATCCTTTCTGATACGGACCTCTCCTGTAAGGTACACTGGGCATTTGGCGCCAGGATCAGAGACTCCAGGATCCTTCTTCCATACAATTCCGACCGGTTCCTCTGGTTCTGTTTTTCAGCATCTCTCTGTGCCTCATAGGCCTTCTTAATTAAAGCCGGAACTCTTAAAGCTCTACTAGTCTTTGACCCCTGTTTTTCATAACACAACTGTGCCAGCCTTCCAACATGTGAGCATTTGTTCCAATCAACAAAGGGACACCATCATACAGTCCAGTGGGGACACACTAAGGCTAGGGTCTCTACTTGTTCGGCCACCCAGCCACGGAGGTGGGGAAAGACAGCCAAATTGGATATACCCGGAATAGGGTAGGTAGGCCTTCTCACTTAACCCCATACATGCAGTCCTTCTAATGGTTGTAAGGGTACGCCTGACAAATGCTTCTGATACCAATCCTGGAACATAATTGTCACTTGGGAGCCACTGTCTAATCACAGCTCTTGTAGGCACTCCATTCACCTTTACAGTGGTCTCCATGGAGGACCCACTATTCTGGACCAGTCTGGAGAGGCGGTAGTGGGGGCCTGGGCAACTGACCTTGCCACAAAAGGCGTGAATTAGCATTTTTGGTGCCCTCACTGGGATCATGTCGCACCTCTTAACCACTGATTTCTTCTCCAAGCTCTCCTTGTAGCTTATATGCAACTTTGTCAGTGTCTTTTGGGGACTGGCATTCCCTTTCATGTGCCCATCTTTCCCACAATTATAGCAAAACATACTTTCTGGAGTTTGAGCTGGCCGAGGCGCCACACTGGGAGCCAGGGCGGGTATTACTAACTGGAAACCTGGGTGCCATCTCTGTCTGCGGCGTGATAAGCATTTGGAGACATCTCGTCAGTTTCTCCACTTCCATGGTCAAGGAATTGAGTTTGGAGCTGTTATCAGCAGGAGATACATGGGTAGGTACCCCCACCCCCATAGCAGATGCAGTCGGATATAGGTCAGGGCCCGTACTTGCAGGCGTGGCCTTCATAAAGGGACTGTTTTTGAATTCCCGGATCTCTCTCAACAGTTCGCCCCATTGTGGCATATCTTTTTCCTTGTCAGAGCACTCATTGACTGTCAACCTCTGCCCCTGAACTTCACTTGATGGGTCACCCTCAGTCACTCGGGTCGTAGCACAGCTGTTGGTGCAGGTACCTCCCGAGGTCGCCTTTTCTCAACTCCTCGAATTTCTCTCATTAACTCATCATAGGAGGGTGGGGATTCCAGTCGATTGCCAGGCGTAACTGAAGCAACAGCAGTTCTGAGAAGGGGCAGACTTAAGGATTCTGTCCAGTCTGGTTCGGTCCAGTTCAATCGCTGGCAAACTACCCTTTCTGAGGCATTCTTGCAACAATTTTTCCAGCAGAGACATACACAGACAACAACTCCCTTGGTACTGTTGTGCATTTCTTACTCTCCACCATAGGTCCTCATCAGAATCTGGGCTCCCATACACATTCTCCAAGGCCTCAAGATAGGCCTGTGCAGTCGCTTCAGGGTTACTGGCCCGTTTAGCACGGATGGTAGCCAGGGCAGGACCTCGGAGGCTCACTAACCCTCTTTCGCCGCCTTCCGAGCATTGCCATTCTAGCACTTGGGGCAACATAGTCTATCCAGGTCTCCCAGTCATCCTCCCTTGGGGGTGGGAGGGTGCCAGAGAAGATCCTCAACCTTCGGTAAGAGTCGTGACTAATGGCAGGTGCAGAAATAGGAGTCTGCATTGGTTCAGCCACCATTACGGGCACTGGAGCAGGAGAGGGTGTTGGGGAGGAACACCCCAGGTGGCAAGAATAGTTTCTTCAAGTCCTCCACAGTTTTCCTCTCCCAGCAACCATTCAGCAAATTTCTCCTCAAAGTTTCAGATAGTGGTGGGGCTGATTCCCTCGGTCTTTACTGTCCTTAGTTATCACTCTCCAAGCAGTGAGGCTCCCTCTGGGGTAATGGTCTGTGGCACTTTGGGCTATCTATGGGATCCTTAAACTCTACTAGGGCCAGGAAAGTGTGGGTGAGCAGATTAGCATGCCGACCCACCACCACAGGGTTTGTAAACCTTCCACCTTGGAAAGTACTCCTGCACAGTGTCCGTGTTGATACCCAGGGGATGTCCAGGATAAGCATAGCATTTTGGGGTCGATCTCCTCCCCAGTACACCACTCCACCAGCCGGTGCACAGCCACTTCTGTCGGGTACCCATTTTTTTTAACAGTGGTTCGTAAATATGGCCACTAGAGGACACACAATCCCAGCGGTGAGCCTCCAAGATGTAACCCTAGATGACGCTATCCCAGGGGCTACTACCCCTGCCTGATTTGCCACTAACAGGTTGAGGGGCCTGGATCCAATGGCGGGTGCCTCCACCCAGAGGTCAGGGTTTGCAATAGTTAAACCAACTTGGTCACAGCCCTCTGGGACACTGCAACCCCTTTCTTCCCACTAGTGGCCCACAATACATCAGAATTACCTTCACAGTATACACTTACCCCCAGGTCTGGTTCCGCACTGGGACCTCCTGTGAAATGAGATACAGTGCAACAATCACAGTACAGTACTTTAACATAGACAAATACCTCAGGCAGTATAACTTTGCTGAAACAAGCAGCTCTGATTTATTTAGGGATATAACAAGGACAGGGGAATCAGGTTAATTAGCTTATCACTCTAATAATTCATCTATGGCTCTGTGCACAGGCCTATCCCTATCAGTTACTGTCCCTGGGTACCCAAGCCCTAGTGGCTAGTCCAAACCCGTGGCAGCTGGTAGGGCCCTTTCACACAGAGAAAAGGAGAATTAAACAGTCAGCAGTACAGTAATTCCATTTGGATTTAATGTGGCAATTCAACAGGGAGCGACCCTGAATTAGTACTCACGACCTCCAAATAAGATAGGGTCCTTCAATGTCAGCAGGGCTCACTTGAGGTGCACAAACCTCTTCACACATCCATATAAAAGAAAGCACTATACCAGGCAGGCTGCATCTGTATCCCGATCGCAATTACTGCACAATACCGGAGAACACACAGCAGATTCAGTTCCTGACAGACCGAGTGTAATTTTCAGCAATTCCTCTAGTCTTCTACAGGGTGAGCCTGGTTTCTACTCTTCAGAGATCCTTTGATTCTTTTCACAGGACGGTTCAGTCCCAACAAGCTGAAGACCGGAACTCTGGGCCTTACACACGTTTTTGACTAAACTGCACACTGAAAAGCACAGGGCTCCTTCCTTCTTCACTGCCAAAGCTCAACTGAAACTCCAACCGACAAAAACCGGCACTTCCTTTGAGTTCCTCCCAGTTCTTGACTGGATTGGCTGTCACTCACAATAGACTGCTGCTGTTGGTCCAAAAAGGCACTGAAGTCTAAACTACATCTCCCAGAGTCACTGCCCATACAATCCTCTTGTGGCTGGCTCAGATTATGAGTCCAAGTTCTGATTCGTCCAAGGCACCATTTTAGAGCTAGCTTACCCCACACTGATTGGTCCAGTTCAGCAGTTCAAAACTAGAATGGGGAACTAGCAGACACAGTTCTGACTGCAAAGAAAGCAGGTTAGACAAACTGTAATTTCATTATTACTCTAAATAATTTCTGGCAAACAGTTACATCTTTCAGATAGGTTCCTTTGCACTCTAGTGACTGCAAAAATGAAGTGAATTGGCAGCAGCTCGAGTGGTACTCAGAGAAGCACACAGTCCCTCCATACAAACTAATTATGTCTGCAAGCAGACAGCTCTTAAAGAGACAGTACCAGAGGCTCTAAAAACACTCACTGATAAATGGCTTAAATGCCAAACACCATTCAGGCTTGGAGCATTCAAGCAAGCTCCTGGAAGTCTTTTGGGAACCCCCATTTGCAGGGGGGTTACATGTTGTTACCTACGAACAGGAATGGCTGCCCCTTAAAATGTTTTTCCAAGATACACGAAAGCATTTCAAAATATAATATTTAGCTGCAATACAGCCTACAGTATGTTGCATTATTGTGCTGTATTAATCATCTTGATTTTTTATTCCAGATGACATTTGCATGAAAACATCTTGTCCTCCTGCTTTTCCTTCATCATGCTCGTCTTGTGACATCCTTTACAATCTGTTGCTCTGAAAATTAGTATGATGTCACGCACAGAACATTATAAAAGGAAAAGCAGAATAATGAGATGGAATCTGGAGAACTTTGATCCTGTTTCTATGACAAGGTCCTGAATGAAAGAGACAAATACAGAATTATTAATGAAATGAAAGCTGTACTGTGTCTAAATATATTTTGAAGTGTTTTCCAAGATTTTGGAAAACTGCTTTAAATGCACCATGCCACTTGCAGTGTGAGTATGACTTTTTTTGTTTGCTTTTGTTCACCATTTGGAGATGTCAGCATACCTAGGGTCTGCTGTGCTGCTACTGCTTCAGGAGTGAAGACAACTTGCATTGTGCCACAAACAATATGATGGAGATCTTTTTCTTCCTGGGGTAGGGGAACATACAAGTGGTTCAAGCCAGATGTCTTCTGCGAAAAGGCCATTCCTTTATAAGTCATTACAGCAACATTTTGCACTGCCGATATACCATACACAGGAGACTGGAATTTTCATGTTAGATGCCTTTTTTGTTTTCTGCTTATGTGCCATTTTCAGCCTGTATGTGGTTTCAGTCATCATGATTCAGACTACTATATCACAGCCACCTCTGAGTCTAACAGAACACATCTGCATACATTTTTCACTTTAACTAGAGCTAGTGGGACTTTATGGAGTTATTTCGCAGTGCTCATGAATATAGCCACAGTACGTGAAGGTGTGTTGTACTGTTGTTCCAACCAGTGATGATATCCTAAGATGTCATCACCGTTTGAATTTTCACAGAATGCTCTCACGTGGGTTTCTCATTAAACCTTTGTCCTACTTTTTGATTGACTGAGTGTACATGTAAAAAAAAAAATTGAAGTATGGTACGCCTGCACTGCTGGAAGCACTGTGTCGTCACAATATTCTGCAACAGTTCGGCAGTGATGGACCAGAAAATTGAAACAACGGAATATTTAAGCAATAAGGTGTGATAGGGTGCGTGGCATCGCTAGATATTGCCAAGCCTTGGTTGGCAGGGCGTGAGGCAATTAGTTGTCTTAAACCAACTACGAAGTGACAATATGCTTCATGACTTGCACCCTGGAGTGCCTTGCTGTGATTGTACAATGGAACACAATTTTAAAATGTTTACAGCAATATAAAACAGTGAAAACATATCCTTTTATGAAAAAAGCAACATCTGCGCGGAATGTAAGATTCTAAGTTGTGAATTTGTGGTGGGAAATTACCTTGGTTTTGAATCTTAATTGGTTAATTGGACTGTAGCATACAAATGAGCCAATTAAGTTAAAATTAATTTAAAAGACATCACAGGGTAGATGTCATTGCAGAGTACTACCACACCTCAGGTATATTATGAAGCATGACATGACATGGAGTGCCCTTAAACATCCAAAAATGGTGATATTCTCACAATGACACAAATCCTGGAGTATCTTATTATGACTATAAATGGCTCCTAATAATGTCTTTGAAAATATCATGGCCATGGCTCATGACTGGGGGAGGAACTTTGTGCAGGATGGCATCTATGAGAGGGAGTAGGAGTTAGCAACAGGAGTAGAAGTCTCTTGGTTAAACTCCTAGAAAATCTTAAACAGAAGCTCCATTTATAATATTTAACCAGAGGATTTGAAAATGTGCTATGAAGAACGTCCCCTCCGACCACTCCGCTCCACCAACAAGGGATTACTAGAGGTTCCCAAGGTTCGATTGAAGATATCTGGGGCTAGGGCTTTTGTGTTTGTGGGCCCCTACCCTGTGGAACACTGTAGCTCACCAGATAAGGGAGTGCCTGACTGTGGAGAGCTTTAAAACTGCATTAAAAACTCATCTATTTAATCTAGCCTTCCCTGACTTTGAATGATGTGTTGTGTCTACCACTTTTTAATAAGTTATGTATTTTATGTAGTTTTTGAATTGTACAAGTACTATGATCTCCAGGAATAGCGCCTTTTAAAAAATAAAATTGATTGATTACTTGAGAGATTGAACGTGCTGAAATAATGCTAGAAGTTACCAGATGAAATGGGATCATCTTATCACATATGGGAGTGCACAAATGTATGTGTAATTAAGAGAAGCAGTTAAAGACAGACTGCGGGAAACATTACTATGCCTGGTTAATCCTGTCGGCAGCCAAGCAATATCTTACCCATATCAGCACACATAGATAGGAGACTAACATCTGAACAAAAAAGTAATACGGTAAAGGAGAAAGATGAAAACTGGTAGGGCTGTGCAATAGTCAAATAGCATTTTACAAATGCCACAAATAGCAGGGCTCCCAAATTCTATCCCAAATAAGGGACTATTCGTAGTTGGGAACTCCAGTTCAGCAAAGAGCTGAAATTAGAAAAAAGAAAAAGATATTTCCCCCAACTCTCACATAAAATATACATGAATACCCTTCCTTCCCACCCTCATAGACCCACCCCATCCCTACCCCTGGGACATGTGGGATTAATTTAATAAAATAGAAACCTTCTCCCAAGCTTGATGATTTTCCAGTGTCCCACCGTCCTCACCCAGCCCAAACACATTAAATAATATAACCCCTCATCCCCTCACCCTGTATCAGCACCCTGATACCACCCTTCTCCCCATGGCATCCACAAGATTTTTATTTTAGACCCACAGTAGGTGACCGGCACCAACCCCCAACCTTCATGGCTGGCCACCGTCTTCAGCACAGAAAATAACTTGTTTGTGCTAAACAAAAGAATGCTCTAATGACTTCCCCATTCCTCCACCCAAGCAGCACCCTGTTCCCACCATGTTCCTCCAGCACGCAGTTAATAGTCGTGGGCAGCGGGAACATCCTGCTCTCCTCCATGGCCCACCATCTTCAGTTGAATGAAAACACTTGTGCACTTGCTTACTCTAATAGGGAAACAATTGATTAGCTGTCAGAGCTCAAGAGTCAGCATCCAGATGTGAGTTTGTGAAATAAGTTTGCAAACCTGTGTAAACCCCCACCCCGCTGTCTATGGGTATCCAGGTGGTAATACGGGGGTGGTCCCAGCAGTAGAACAAGCACAGTCCTGAGACAAAAATGTTCTTACCGGTCCAGATGGTTTTGTTATACAGCCGGATCCTTCTTTACGAGAGCATGCCACGTTGGGTGCTGGGCTGCAGGACTAGAAGTTGGTTAGAAATGGTAACCATGACAAACTGAATGTCCACACCAGGAAAGTCACTGGAACAGGGGGTCCCATTTAATAAGGAAAAGGCTGGCCAGTCAAAAACATATTTCCAAAATTAATTTCCAGACCCAAGAGCCCACAAAGGAGTTGCAACAGTTTATTTGGTGGTTCTAATGTTGTCATGAAGATCCTCACCCTTTCTCAGTTAGTCCCTGGGCCGGGTGGCCAAGTAATGGGTATGACAGCAGCAAATTTGAGGCCAAGACCTCATTACAGCAGCAGCATTCTTCCTTGACTACCCCTCAAAACACACAGGTCTCTTCTCCCTGCCAAGGATCCAAAAGGACAGGACAGAGGGATCCAGTACACTTGGGGGCTCTACCTGACCTCCCCTCCGAGACAGGTTTTTCCACAGGCAACTCCCCCCCAGAGGCCATCAGGGCAGACATCCCCACAAACCCATGCATCTGGTATGTCAGTCCTCTTTGTTACTTCTCAATCTCACTAGTCTCCCAGGGCAATCATGGTGACTTTGGATCGGTGGGTAGAAGGGCTACAACCTCTCAATGCCACAGCTCCAACTCAGGTCACTCCTCTTTCAGGTGACTTTCCATACCAAAGCTGGCCAGTAGTTCTTCCCGAATTGTATGCACACAGGGCTACGAGTTTGATTCCTGGCCACCACCACTATACCATACCACTGCCGCACTAAGTTAACTCCCAGGACCAGGGCAGGAGCAGACAATCGGCCCTGTTCCCATGGACTACCCGCCAAACACCTCAAGGTGGGAAAAGAACCCCAAAAAGGTACCGAAGGTTCCAGTTCATAGCCAGCCACCCAAAGGAGTGGCCTCTAACCTGCAGGGACCCCACCACAGGGTAGGGGTCATAAATATAAAAATTTCTACTGCCCCAAATGGTCCGGGGAGGAAAAAACGGTAGACCCAACCCACGGCTGGGTTACACCCCCCCCCCTTCAAATGCTTACTGTTCTGGTGAGCTCCTACCTCAGCTACCAGACCCGCAATTCCATGGGGCATGCACACTCCCCCACAGATCCACCAGACACTGACCTACTTGGACACCACCAAAATGGGGAAAACCTAAACCTTACTGGCCCACCTATAGCCTAAACTAGGGGTGTCCCCCTCCAAACACGTATGGGACCAAAACCAGGGACATCTTAGCCCCTTCCTCTGATGACACATCAACCTAGGAGTGCAGGATGAATTGAATGATCCCAAGGTGGCGGCATCCCAGACCTACTTCTACCTAGCCCAGTTCAACCCGAAAACCCATGCTGCCATCTGTTGCTGACTTGCTGCCAAAATGCACTATCCTCCTGATACATTTCCCTTTAGAAACCCACACATTTGTGAACATGCAAAACTTTTTCATAGCACTTAACTACTGCTAACTAGTGGCTGCATAAGTCAGCCCAGTGTAAATATTTTTGCATTCAGATGCATGATTGCAAACACAGGAGACTGTAAGAAACACAACAGTGCAGTCTTTGACTGCTTAAAACTGAGAAAAGAAAGTTTGAGCAGTCTACATTCAAGTCCCAGTCTGTATGGTGAACATTTAGTCCTCAAGGGCAAGACAGTACAGAGGAAGAAAAGGGTAGCTTACAGGAGATACAGAAAATCAGGGAGGGAGGAGGATAGGGAGGATACCTGAAAGACGCAAAGGAAGTGACCAGGGGGGTAAGGGCAGCCAAGACAGCTGAGGAACTCAGGCTAGCGCAAGGCATAAAAAAAGAGGAAAAAGACTTCTTTAGGTACATCAGGGAGAAAAGAAGCTGTAAGGACCAAATTGTAAGAATTAAGAAGGAGGGGGGATGGGTGGAAGAAGGGGGTGAAAAGCAGAAGTGCTCAATGACTACTTCTGTTCAGTCTTTACGAAAGAAAAGGAAGGGATGCTACCCATAGTAGGAGGGAGGATAGAAACAGATGGGGGGTGACAGATGGAGAAATCACAGTGGGGAGGGTGCTGGAGGGGTTAAGAGGACTGAGGGTAGACAAGGCTCCGGGACCAGATGGAGTACATCCGAGAGTGCTGAAGGAGCTGGCAGAGGTCCTGGCAGGACCCTTGGCAGACATATTTAATTCATTTCTAGACAGTAGATGCATACCCCATGACTGGAGACTGGCTCATGTGGTTCCCCTCCACAAGAGTGGACACAAGGATGAACTGGGGAACTATAAGCCAGTAAGTGTAACATCCATAGTGGGAAAGCTAATGGAGACCATCCTAAAGGATAGGCTAGTGGCACTACTGGAGGTGAATGGGGTGCAGGACAGGAGGCATTATGGCTTCATCAAGGGCAGGTCTTGCCAGACCAACCTGGTGGAATACTAAGACTGGGTGACTAGGCAAATTGACAGGGGCCATGCGGTGGATGTCCCCTACCTAGACTTCAGTAGGGCCTTTAATTCTGTACCACATGGGAGACTTGGAATTAAGCTACAGGGCACAGGGGCGGGAGCAAAACTGGTGGGGGTGGGTGTAGAACTGGCTAAAAGATAGGCAGCAGAGGGTGGTGGTGCGTGGGGAATACTCATCCCCTAAGCCTGTGACAAGTGGTGTTCCACAGGGTTTGTTGTTGGGCCCAGTGCTGTTTGGCATATTTATTGCAGACATCTCGGAGGGCATCAGCAGCAAAATCAGCATTTGTGGATGACACCAAGATGGGAGCGGTGGTGGACAACTGAGGGGGGTGGCTGGGGCTACAGGAGGATCTGGCAAGGCTGGAGGCATGGTCTGACAGATGGCAGATGGGGTTCAATGCAAGGTGCTGCACTTCGAAACAAAAAATCAGAGGACAAGCTACCATCTGAGGGGAGTGCAGCTGGAGGTAACAGAAGAGGAGAAGGCTCTGGGGGCACTCATCATGGGAGCAATGAACAATTCCGCACAATGCAGAAAGGCAGCAGCAATGGCCAACAAAATGCTGGGTGCATTGCAAGGGGAATTACCTCAAGAAGAAGGGAGGTTATTCTACCATTATACAGATTGTTAGTTAGACTCCACCTGGAATACTGCGTGCAGTACTGGCGCCTGTACCTACAAAAGGACATAAGGCTACTGGAGGTAGTGCAGTGTAGGGCAACGAAGATGATTCAGGGCCTGGGAGAACTGCCATATGAGGTCAGACTAAGAGAGTTAAACATGTACACACTGGAAGAGAGGAGGGACGGGGGGGATATGATTGAGACCTTCAAATACATGAAAGGGATAATCAAAACAGACACAGAAGGTCTATTCAGGAGGAGGGTAGGGAGAGACACTAGGGGCCATGACATGAAATAGGAGGGGTGTAGATTCAGGAGGGAGGTGAGAAGGCATTTCTTTATGGAGAGGGTGGTGGAAAAGTGGAATGCACTACCAGCTGAAGTGGTGGCATGTACCACAGTGGAATGCTTTGAGAAGCGGTGGGACAGGGCAAATCAGAGGGTAAAGGGAGGTAAGGGGGGGGGCAGCTGCTGAATAGGGAGCGAGCTGCATTCACAAGCAGCCTAGACAGACCATGATGGCTTTTTACTGCTGGCAATTTTCGTATGTTCGTATGTTCATACTAAGTCCAGATTGTGCAGCCAAAATACCTGTGCAATAGACACTGGCTGGTTTAAATTAAAATAATAGTGTAACTAAGGCAAACAGCAAAAAGGATTGATCTCAACAATAGCAGTCACAGTCCCAACTGTCTCTCACGCAACATCTTTGAGGAGAAGATAGCATAGAACAGATCACAGGAATCTTCAGCTCCGGGCAAAATAGGCTGGTGGAGGCTTGGTTGTAGCTTGACTGAAGGAAGTACACCGGGTACATAGGATATGTTGTAGGGTATAGCTGGTGCTGTCTGGACCTAGACACTGATTTTTGTACAGTTTATTCAGGGTGCCCCAATAAAATCAATCTTGGCAGTTCTCTTCAATAATCTCCCAGAGTCTCTAAGGGAGGTAGGGGTACAGATACTGAGGGTAATCAAAGCAAAATTTCTCTTGGATGATCTGTTCCACCTGACTCCACTCTGGCAACTGTCTCACTTTGTGCCAGTGGGCTTGTCTATCCGCAACCAGACTCCTTCTCATGACCTCCTAACACTGGGGTCCCCATTTGTCACATTTTCGTGCTTTTCCCGCTGATGCCTGCACTTGTCAGCAAGGCTAGGCCTATCTTTCTATGGCATAACATACAGGGTCTCCTGCTCAGTGGGTATGGCCCTCTCCAAGTGTCCATCACTCACATGGCTGCACCCTTCAAACAGCACCAGACCACTTGCCATCTCTTTAGTCCTCTGCAAGGTGGATGGGGGAGAAGTTGGCACACCGAGATTCTCCTCCCAGCTATCCATAGATGCAGATGCTGTGCTAGCAGGTGCACTGGGTCCAGGCTGGTCTGGCAGTTCAGAGTCCTTAGGGGCCATTTGTTTCATGGAGGCCCCATGACCATGGCCTCATCCATGGCTGGGGGGTCAGAAAATCTCCAAAATGGCCACAGCTTTTCCCATAGCCTTCCATTTCGGTCCCTCTACTTTACTAGCTGGCTTTACTGCTGCAGGCTTGGCAGCTGAAACAGATCACCCTTCATCCATTGAAAGCTTAGCCACCTTGGACTTTGTTTCAGGAGCAGGTTTCTCTGCGTCACTGGCAGGCCTTATTTCTGACAACAAAGGGACTTCAGCAACAGAAATGGAAGCAGAAGTGGCTATTAATTCATCCGGTCCAGGGCAGTCCATGGAGGTGATGGACCTACCTAGATCACTCAGCCAGGGAAAATACCAGGGAATATAGGCACCAGGGTGTTTCTTCTGGCAGGATGTAAACACAGGCTGAAGTCACTCCCTTGCCTTCCATCTGGCAATAGATATATTTTTCCCCATGGAGAGCTCAACCACGCTTCAAAGCCATTTCAGCATAGCCTCACAGATGGTGACCTCAGGACCTTCAGGTGTGGTCATCATAGTTTTGGTTCCGATGATACCTGGAACTCCAAACTCGTTACACACTCTACTGCAGACCAGTTCCAAACCAACAGCTTCACCCGATGAGTCTCTTCCACAAGTCCCTGCAAAGGCACAGTCCACAGACCCCAGTGTACCAGTTCATCAGGCACTGCTCAATGAAATTCTGCCAACAAGGACATTTGCATACCATTCACATGTCTTGGGCAGTCTGACCTCCATTGTGGGAAAGCTCATTGAGATCATACTAAAGGAAAGGTTGATGGAATATGTAGAGGAGCATGGTCTCCAGGATGTGAGGCAGCATGGGTTCATGGGAGGGAGACTGTGTCAAACAAATCTGATTGACTTCTTTGATTGTGTCACTAAGACAGTAGACGGGGCCAAGTGGTAGACATCCTCTATCTTGATTTCAGCAAGGCCTTTGATTCTGTGCCCCACAAAAGGTTGATCAGGAAGTTGGTGGATCTCGGGGTTGGGGAATAGATGGCCAGATGGGTGGAAAACTGGCTGAGCGACAGAACCCAGAGGGTGGTTGAAGGGGGAAGAGTTATCTGGCACCAGAGAGGTAACCAGTGGTGTCCTGCAGGGCTTGGTGCTGGGGCCAGTGTTGTTCAATGTCTTCATCAATGACATTGGGGATGGTGTTAATGGCAAAATGTGCCTATTTGCAGATGACACCAAGTTCTGTGGGAGAGTGGACACAGCTGAAGGGATACAGGACCTACAGGAAGATCTAGAAAAGCTGGAGAGGTGGTCCAGGATCTGGCAGCTTGGTTTCAATGCCAAGAAATGCAAAGTTATGCATATCGGAGCCAAGACTCCCAGGACAGAGTACTGCCTGGGTGGAGTCCCAGTATCTGCATCAGAGGGGGAGAAGGACTTGGGAGTTATGATCACTAGTGACCTGAAGCACTCCACGCAGTGCAAGAAAGCAGCAGCAAAGGCAAGCAAGATGCTAGAATGCATATCTAGGGGAATCAGTAGTAGGAGAGAGGAGGTTATACTGCCCTTGTACAGGTCACTGGTAAGGCTGCATCTAGCGTATGGAGTTCAGTACTGGTGCCCACATCTCAAAAAGGACATTAACCTGCTGGAGAAGATCCAGAGGAGGGCTACAAAAATGGTAGCCAGTCAGCAGGGTAAGGCATACGAGGAGAGGTTGAGGGCACTGAACATGTACTCTCTGGAAGACAGGAGAGAGAGAAGAGAGAGAGAGAGGGGGACATGATTGGGACCTTCAAGTACTTGAAAGGGATGAATAAGGTGGATAAGGAGAGTCTCTTTAAGCTAAGTGGTAACCATAACACGAGGGGGCACAGTCTTAAGCTGGGGGGTGGGAGGTTTAGGAGGGAGGTCAGGAAGCACTTCTTCACAGAGAGGGTGGTGGACACTTGAATGTGCTGCCGGAAGAGGTCATCTCATTGAAGACAGTGGACAGCTTTAAGAGAGTCTGAGATAGGCATAGGGGGAAGGTAAAGATCAGGGATAGGGAGGATGGGAGGAGTGGGAAGGGAGGGCAGGGACATTAGCTCAAGCTGTGGACCCTGCAACATGAGCAGACTTGACAGACCAAATGGCCTTCTTCTGCTGGCTTCTTCATATGTTCATATGTATATATGTATGTATGTTTGCATGCTGCTGGCAGAGATTCTAGACAGCCGGGCGCCTCCACAATCCCAAAAGGCGTGAAATTCATCACTTTGTCATTTTTCCCATTTAAAAGTCCCAAGATAGGAAAAACTTCCAACTGGGGCACAGGCCTCACACCTAGCAGCTGCAATGTTAGTTTCTCAGATATGGCACCCACAGTATGGTATCCCGGACAAACCCTGATGTTTGTAAACCTCCATCCTGCTGTCTAGGGGTATTCGGGTGGTAAGACAGGAAATGGGGCCACAGCAGTAGAGCAAGCACAGTCCTGAGACAAAAAGGTTCTTACCAGTCCAGATGGCTTCATTATACAGCTAGATTCTCCCTTACAAGACCGTGCCATGCTGAGCAGCGGGCTGTGGGACTAAAAGGTTGTTAGAAACGGCAACTATGACAAACTGAATGTCCACACCAGGAAAGTCACTGGAACAGGGGATCCCATTTAATAAGGAAAAGGCTGGCCAGTCCAAAACATATTTCCAAAATTAATCTCCAGGCCGAAGAGCCCACAAAGGAGTTGCTACAGTTCATTTGGTGGTTCTAACATGGTCGTAAAGACCCCCACCCTTTCTCAGTTAGTTCCTGGGCCGGGTGGCCACATAATGGGTATGACAGCTGCAAATTTGGGGCCGGGACCTCATTACAGCAACAGCATTCTTCCCTGACTACCCCCAAAACACACAGGTCTCTCCTCCCTGCCAAGGATCCAAAAGGACAGGACAGCAGGATCCCAGTCACTTGGAAGCTCCTGCTGACCTCCACTCCAAGACCAATTCTCCTGTGGGCAACTCCCCCCAAAGGCCATCAGTGTGAATTTCCCCACAAACCCATGCATCTGGCATGGCAGTCCTCTTCATTTCCTCTTGATCTCACTAGTCTCCCAGGATAAGCATGGCAGCTTTGGATCAAGGGGTAGAATGGCTATGCCATCCCGATGCCATAGCTCCAACTCAGGTCTCTCCTCCCTCTGGTGATTTCTTATTCCAAGGCTGACCAGCAGTTCTTCCTGAACTGCATGCACACGGGGGCTGTGAGTTTGATTCCTGGCTGCCACCACTATACCGTCACAATATGTTAACTCCTGGGACCAGGGCAGGAGCAGACAATTGACCCTACTCCTATGGACCATCCACTGAACATGTTGGCATGGGAAAAAACAAGCACCAAAGGAACCAATTTATAGCCAACCACCTGAAGCAGTGGCCTCCAACCCGCAGAGACCCCACCCCAGGATAGGGACCATAAATATTAAATTTACTACTGCCCAAAATGGTCCAGGGGAGGGAAAAATGGTAGACCCAAAACACGGGTGGGTTATACCTGTATGATTGAGGCTAAGGAGGTTGTTTGCAAACTTGGGATAGTGCTGGATAGTGAACTGACTCTAGTATCTCAGGTGTCAGCTGCTATACCAATAGCCAAGCTGGTAGTCAATCAGATATTACTACTAGAATAGACATCACTACCATTCATTCCTATTCAAACACTGAAGAGCAAAGCTGCACATTTCACTGTTGAGACTTTTTTCTTCTTTACAGGAACCGAACATAATGAGACAAGGGTTTGGGGGCTTTGGAGGGAGGAAGAGGATTGGTTCACCAGAGAATGTGAAAGGGAGTGTGGTTTAAGTCATCAAAACACAAGGATGGGGTGCGGAGTACTAGAAAGGAACTGGTTTTGAAGGTAAGGGAGATCAATTCTGCATTAAAGCCAGTGGTGATGAAAAAATGATAAACTTTGCAGGGTATGAGGGAGGGGGGAAGAGGGGGCCTATTGGGAGGGGATGAGGGGGGATATCATAGAGACATAGAAATTGTCAGCAGATAAGGACCACAGGACCCATCCAGTCTGCCCGTAGGCCCTATACATTGTATGTGGCCACTGACCCTATGTGATCAATGGCTTTTTATCACTCCCTCCCCTCTCAAGGTTCCCTTGTGCCTGTCCCAGGCATGCTTAAACTTGTCCACTGTGCTTGCCCCCACTACCTCCTGTGGCAGACCATTCCAATTGTCAACTACCCTTTCTGTGTAGAAAAACTTCCTCACATTACCTCTTAATCTACCCCCTCTAATTTTATATCGTGCCCCCTTGTTCTAGTAATTTTTCTACATTGAAAAAGGTTCCCCACCTGCACCTTGTTTATGCCCCTGAGGTACTTGAAAATTTCCATCATGTCCCCCCGCTCTCTCCTCTCCTCCAGTGAGTACATATTGAGGTCCCTTAGTTTCTCCTCATATGTTTTGTGGCACAAACCCTGCACTATCTTTATCGCCCTTCTCTGAATAGTCTCCACCTTGTTTATGTCCTTGCACAAGTGTGGCCTCCAGATGCATGCAGTACTCCAGGTGAGGCCTTACCAATGTTTTATACAATGGCATCACCACCTCCTGCTAGTGATACCCCTGCCTATGCACCCCAGCATGCCACTGGCCCTCCCCGCCACCTTTGCACACTGCTTTGATACCCCAAGGTCATCAGAGATGATAGCCCCTAGGTCCCTTTCCTCCTTGGTGACAGTCAGCTCCCCCCCCCAACCTGTAGTTCTCCCCAGGGTTCCCTCTACCCAGGTGCATTATTTTGCACTTTTTTGTATTGAATCTCAGTTGCCACATCTCCGACCATCTTTCAAGCTTCTCCAGGTCCCTCTTCATTTTCTGCACCCCTTCTGGAGTATCCACCCTGTTGCAGATCTTCGTGTCAGCTGCAAACAAGCAGACCTTTCCTTCCTGCCCCTCTGCAATGTTACTAATGAAAACATTGAACAGTACTGATCCCAGTCTGCAATTTGTGAGATTGTGTAGAGTGGTTTGTGTATCACAACCTACTGCTTTCAGTAGTGCCCTTGCCTTTCTTTTTTTTTTTTTTCAATTCAGTGTTTATTGAAGGTTTTTCACAAACAACGGACCACATCCAGAAAAATACAACGACATAAATAAAAAGAGCACAAGGAATGTACCCTTTCCGAAAAAATCATGTGGGTGCGGTCCTCACCCTTTCCCCAGACCCCACCACCCCCAAAAAAAAAACAAACAAAAAAAACCTCCCACCCAATGCACAGCACATAAACGATAAGAGACTGGGAACCAGAAGCAAATCACACCTGAACAGAGAAAAGGGTATCTAAAGAACCCCAAATATTATTGAATTTAAAAAGATTATACTACAAACTAGCTATGGTTCTTTCCGTTCTCAGATTAGCTAAGAATTCTTGTAACCATTCGCCATATGAAATCTCAGTAGTGTCCTTCCAATGTTTCAGGACTAGTTTTTAACTGAAGCTGATATCAGACCCATATGAAATTTTCTATTCCTGACATCCACCTGAGACATGTCCCCTAGGATACAGATCTCAGGGGTGAATAAGGATTCCAGACCCAGTAGAGAATTAAGTTTTCTTTAATAGTCTCCCATAAAACCACCACTTTTGGACATTGCCAGAAAATATGGAGATTACCCTCCCTTGTTGGCATCTAAAGCAAGTAGGAGATGAGACCAAGCCTCGATCGACTAGTTTCTGAGGGAATAGTAAATATCGTGAAAAGATTGAACTGCATTAGCCTGAGCCTGTCCTACGATAAGAATTTGTGGCATGCCCCCAAATACTCCTCCAGTCAAAATCATGCTCCGGAAACAATCGAGACCAATAATGTTCGGGGGCCAAAGCATTAGGGTGTAATCGTTCAATTAGACTATTATAGATGGCTGATATTGCATGAGGTTTCCGGACAAGGGGAATCAGGACCTCCTCAAAATTCCAGGACTGGCAGTCCCGGGCAAATATACTGGAGCTCCTCACCAGGAGGTGGCGAAGTTGGAACACTTTGAAAATTAAGTGCTGCGGGATACGGAACTGCCTCATTATTTCACCTGATGTAAGCCACTTGCCCCTCTCCATGTGTAGGTCTTTAACCGAAACTTTTTCAAATGACGGTAACCAGGAGCCTTTTAAAGGCCTGCCATCAATTAAAAAGTTAGGGTTGCCTAGCACAGGTTGGGCTGGGTCTTCACTATGACAGTATTTAAGGGCAGAGCATAGTTGTATATGTACTTTAATCGAAGTCTCGATAGGGGAATTACGAAGCATTGTTGGGAGAGTTTTCATCGAGCAATACAGTAGGGCCCTCGGCGATAAATCAAGACTCTTAATTCGAGAAATCTCTAAGGTTAACCATAATGGGGTATAAGAATTTACCGGATCCTCCTGCGGTTCTTTAGTCCAACATAGATATTTAGCAAGATGGCTGGCCCAGTAATAAAGCATAAAATGGGGGAGTCTCAATCCACCAGAGCGTTTAGGGGCAGACAACTTAAAGTAAGCCAACCTAGGCTTTTGTAATTCAAATAAAATTCGATATAATTCTATGCACCTTTTAAACCATTTTAACAGAATCCACACATTCAACATGTTGATGGGGTAAAATAATCAAGGAAAACATTCATTTTAACCAAGTTAATTCTGCCCCATATGGATAAGGGAATAATTGCCCATCTTCGCAGGTCGGCCTCAATATCCTACAAGATCGAATCTAAGTTACCGTGCATTAGGCGGGAGGGGTCACTAACCAGCGTAAGACCAAGGTATTTGATGGACTTGGGGCTCCAGGTTAAACCAAAAGGGGCTATGTCATATGCATGTACCCTAGGATTTATAGGGTAGACCTCTGTCTTACTAATATTAAGCCGATAGTTGGCAATTGCACCAAATTCCTCAATAACCTCAAACAACATAGGGATAGAAGAGGATGGGTGTGAAATGAGTAGGAGCAGGTCATCTGCATATGCTAGCACCTTCAAATTGTGCCCCCAGATCTGAATACCTTGGATCTGCGGCTCTTGTTTGATCATAAAATGGGGATTCAATATAAATTAAAAGGAAGCGAGAAGAGGACAGCCCTGCCTAGTACCTAGGAAGAGTTTAAAAGGGCCGATATTATTCCATTACAAGTAATTTTCGCTGACCAGAATTTGCATATATTTTGATCCAATCAGAGAATTGATGGGAAACCAAAACAATCCATGACTCTTGAAGAAAGTGATTATAAACCCTATCAAATGCCTTCTCGGCGTCCAGGAGATTAAAGCCCTAGGCTGATCAGAGTCCATGGAAGCCGAGACATCATGGACAGGACCCGTAAATGGTCAGCTGAGGATCTCCCTTTCATAAACCCCACCTGCTCGGATCCTATTAGACCGGGAAGAACTTTGCTAAGCCTATCGGCTAGCAATTTAGTAAGGATTTTAATATCCTGATTTAGGAGGGATATGGGCCTATAATTAGCAACTAGATCTGCAGGTTTCCCGGGCTTAGGCAGAAGTATTATTAGTGCTTCAAATAGGGTATGGTCAGAAGCTTCACCATTTAGGATACATTGGAAAAGCCGCAGCAGAAAAGGGATTAATTCCTTTGAGAAGGTCTTATAGAAGTTAGCGAAGAGACCGTCCGGGCCTGGCGTCTTGTCTAAAGGGAGGGATTTTAATGAGCCGGTCTACTTCTTCTGCAGTGATAGGAGCCAGAAGTTGAGACTGGTCCATTTTGCTCAGTGTAGGAAAATTTAACCCCTTAAGAAAATGATTAATTTTCTCATCTGACGGTGGGTCTTTCATTGGCCCATAAACTCCCTTAAAGTAACTCACGAACTCACCCAAAATATCTTCAGGGGAGGTCATAATAGAACCCCCTTCAGAAGGGCGAATAGTCGAAATCCACTTGGAGGATTCTAATTGCTTAATTCTTCTAACTAACAATCAGCTACTTTTTTCCCCTTGGTCGGAAAACCTAGCCCTCGTCCTTATAAATGCCCACTCAGTCTGTTCATTTATTATCTTAAGATATGCGTCTCTTAACAGGGCTAATTCCTGCCTATAAGTTTCTGAGGAATAGTCATAAAGGCCCCGTTCTTTCTCGGATTTTAATAAGCAATTCCGAGATTTGACTCATCTTTTCTTTTTTCCTACGGGAAGCCAGACCAATCAGTATACCCCGGATAAAAACTTTAAAAGCGCCCCATTCTATGTCTGGCTTACCAGTAGAGTCTTGGTTAAAGGAAATAAACTCCATTATTTGCGAGGAAAGGTATTCAACCAGTCTAGGGTCTTTTAATAACTGGTTATTTATTTTCCACCTGCTCCCTGGTTTGGGAAGAGATGTAAAAACCAAAAGGCACTTAACTATGGAATGATCCGAAAGCGGCCCAGATAATATGTCAGTATCTAACACCCCAGTTAGAAGGATATGTGAGACTAATATATAGTCTATTCTAGATAGAGTGTTATGCACTTGTGAAGTAAAACTGTAGTCCCGCCCTTCTGGTTGGAACACCCTCCATACGTCACAGAGGCCTAGTCCTTCCATCATTTCCTTAACAGCTTTTTGCCCCGGGGACAGTCCTTTCCTAACAGGGCAGGATTTATCTAGTAAAGGGTCCATCACTAGATTAAAGTCACCACCCAAAACCATAGGGAGATTAGACCAAGGAGAGAGTAAATCCAACATTTGAACAAAGAAACTCGGGGTATCGACATTGGGGGCATATATTGAACCCAAAATAATCTCTTGGGAGTGCAAAGTGCCCCTAACAAAGACATACCTCCCATCATTATCCTCGAAAATCTGAATCGGATTAAATGGAACTGATTTATGAATCATTATCATCACCCCCTTACTGCGGGAGTTGTATCCAGCAGCAAAGATTTGACCTATTTGAAGTTTACACAATTGACTTCCTTCAGCTTTTAATAAATGGGTCTCTTGGAGAAAAGTAATATCCCGTGGACATAGCTCAGGTGTTTTAACATCTTGTATTGTTTTACTCTGTGGCGAAGTCCACGTGTATTCAAGACACCACATTTTTTGTCTAGCCATAATCTAGTGCATATGGATATCCCTGGTAACAGGAGGCCAGTCTCATAATAGAAAAACCTAAAAGCAAATAGGAAGTGCTGTGCAGAGGGTCCCACCCCCCTCCCGTTCCCCCTAATCCCCAGATATCCCACAAAGATAACAATCCCAAACCCCAATAACCCCTCCACCCCAACCCACCTGACTACCAATGAACATGGTTCCAGTGCTATGGTCTACTCCATCTCCGCTCCCCCCCAACCCACTGTAACATATATACAGAAACATATAATTGCTGCATCCCACGCACAACTCATATTCGTTTGGAGCGAGGTCCACCAAACTCGGAGGGACTTATACATAACTTTATATACTGGAAAAAAAAGGGGGAACAAGAATCCATGTTAATTGAGAAACACTCCCCCTACTAACAGTCTGTAGTCTTAGAAGATGTCCTCCAAAGTTGTAAAACGAGGGTTTCTATATGTCCATTTTTATATCCATATTGAGTTCCAGCCATTATAAAAACCGAAAAGACCTACACTGGCAACAATTAACTTGTGCCACAATTATTAAGATGTAGCCACATCAAAAAAAAAAAAAAAAAGTCCATGTTAGTTGAGAAACACTCCCCTTACTAACAGTCTGTAGTCTTAGAAGATGTCCTCCAAAGTTGTAAAACGAGGGATTCTATATGTCCATTTTTATGTCCATATTGAGTTCCAGCCATTATAAAAACCGAAAAGACCTTCACTGGTAAGAATTAACTTGTGCCACGATTATTAAGATGGTGCCAGGAGAGACAAAGGATGGTCAAAGTTCAAAATTGCTGGACAGGGACCCCCACAAAATTCAAGACCGGTAGCTATAAGGCAACTCCTTGTGTTATCTCCATATCTCCCCAAGAGACCGAGCTTCACAAGCCTTATTAACAGCAACCTCAGGGGTCACGAAACAGATCAGGAAGACGCTGTTTCAACGTGGTTAGAGCAGACTCAGGATTGTCAAAGCTGTGCCAGGTTCCGTTTAATTGGACTTGAAGACGCGCTGGGTACTTGACACGGAACCTCACGTTAGCCGCTATCAGCTTTGCGGCTATTGGGTGAAACGATGCTCTCTTTTGGCGAACTGAGAGAGGGAGATCCTGCGTCACCCGTAGCCCAGTACCCTCCCAAGTTAAATCTTTCAGCTCCCTCACTTTATTAATAAAATGCTGGCGCTCCAGGTAGTTCAAGAATTTAAAAATAAAGGGACGTGGTGGGGCTCCAGAAGGGGGTATGGCCCTCAAAGCGCGATGGGCTCTTTCAACTATATAGGACTGCCCAAAAGGAGAGGGACCAGCGATCTTAGCCACAAAGCATTGTGCAAATTTGACCGGTTCCACACCCTCCTCCTTCTCTGGAAGGCCGATTACCACAACATTGTTTCGGCGACTTCTGCCTTCAAAGTCCTCGACCTTACTCTCAAGTTTCAGGATCCTTTGCCTCATCAGAGTCAACTCGGGAGATATCCTTTCTTGGCTACGCTCTACCGAGCTGACGCGGGCCTCTACATCCGTGGTGCATCTAGAAAGGTCTTCTAAGGCACGCGAAACCCCCTTCATTTCACTAGCTAAATCCTTCATCGCTTCTCTGAAGGGTTGAAATTCCTTTAGGAAGGCTGTCAACGTGAGCGGTTCCCCCTCGGGCTCGGGAAGATCTAGTGACGCTGAATGGAGACTGCCGGAGGCCCTGGCTTTCTTCGGGGCCTTCTCAGGTGTCACGAGGGGAGTATGTTTCGGTAAGGAATCTTTAATCTCGAGATCCATTTTAAATCCTCCGACGCTGTGAGAACGTGGTGCAGAGATATTTAGAGCTAGAAATTAGCGTGCTGGGAGCAGGAATCGGTAAAACTGCGATTAGGGAGACGGAGCTCTGAGAAAGGCAGCTACTCCATACTCTGTCCCACGTGACCTCCCGTGCCCTTGCCTTTCAAACCGCCAACTCCTAACCCTGTTTGAAGGCACAGACTCCATTTGGCCAAGCAAAATGTTCAAGTATGCTGCTTGCCATGGCTCACAATTTAAAATATTACATCACCACCCAAAAACCTGCTGTAATGCTACCCACCCATGCACCCTGTTTGGTCCTGCACCTGTAAAAAAACTTCAAAAGGCCCTCATCTGTTGCTGTTGACCACGAGCCCAGTCATCCTGACGCACTCCCATCTTTTCCCAGTGTTAGTAAGAATGGCAGTTTCAGTTCATATAACTCTTCCCCGCCCCTAGGGCTTGTATTGCTTTACCTTAAAAGATCATAAACAAATATTCATAAAGCACAACATTAGGACACGAATAATAAACATGCCAGTACAAATCAAACCAACAGTGTTTGTTGGATGGCAAAAACTGCCATTGTTTCTTAGCAGCATGTATTTCTGGCAAAAACATCACTGCCCAGTTTTCTTTTCATTTTGTTGCATTCTGAACTGAGATATGTGGTTCTGATGCCTTCATTTGAATGTCTCTGCTCTTGTGTCATGCCCATCATGCAAAATTAAACATCTTGCTGAGGAGCTGTGCTGTTTACCATCAGAAGTATATGCTAGTCCTGTCCTATTACCTACACAGTATGAATCTAGTACGTGCAGATAAAAAGTAATCTGTAGGGTGGAGATTTTTAAAAATTACTTTCATCACAAAAATGGTATTAAAAGCTGTTTTAAAACTATCAGGGGCCCTATACACAGTCACAGGTACTGTTGTGGGACCACAGCACTCCCCCTTACCACCACACACCCAAACTGAAACACTCAGAATGGTGCTGTTGAGTGCAGGGGATGGGTGCTCCCTGTGACAGTGGTGCACAAGCTGATTGTGCATATCAGCTGTCTACATGAATGGGATGCACTTAGGCTGTACAGCCACTGACATACCAGACTGCAGCAGCTGCAGGGTTCTACCCATAACATAGCACCAGTCCAACAATATGTATATCATGCCATGGCAGTGCCTCGGGTACATGGCACTACTGCCAAAGTCACCCCCCCCCATCCTGTACCTTTTTTTCCTGCCTCTAAGACATGTTGCATTTGAAGTACTGTGTCTCTCAATGTTCTTCTGTAGTGGTTTACCAGCCACTTTTGATTTTGTATCTTTTTTCACTGCCCTGGTCACAAACCGCTATATCCTATCTAGCCCTATTACCAAGATGAAGAAGCACACAAATGTAGAATCTGATGGCAGATAAGGACTGCTTGGCCTACCTAGTTTGCCCATTTGTCCCTGCCTATACTGTTACTGCAAACCCTACTTGATCCCTGGCTCCTCCCCACCTTGCTTCCAAACTAAGATTCTCTTGTGCTTATCCCATGCATGCTTGAAGCTCACCACTGTTATTGCCTCCACCACCTCCACTGGAAAACTGTTCCAGGCTTCCACCACTCATTTAGTGAAGAAGTACTTCCTTGCATCTCCTAAATTGTCTCCTTTCCAGCTTCATTGCATGTCTCTTTGTTCTCGGGCATCTTTTCCTCTGAAAAATATTTCCCTCCTGAACTACATTCAGCCCTGTGAGGTATTTATAGTCTCTATCATGCCCCCCCCCTTCCAGGTCGTACATATTGAGATCCTTGAGTCTCTCCTCATAGGGCTTCTGATGCAGCCCCTGCACCATTTTAGTTGCCCTCCTGTTGACAGCCTCTACCCTGTCTGTGTCCTTCCTGAGATGTGGTCTCCAGAGCTGGATAACATACACCAGGTGGGGTCTCACCAGTGATCTATGCAGTGGCAACACCACCTCGTTCCTTCTGCTAATGCTACTCATCCTGATGCACCCCAGCAGCCCACTGGCCCTACTTACTGTCTTGTTACACCATCTCGTCACCTTGAGGTCATCAGATATGATTACTCCAAGGTCACATTCCTATTTGATGACTGTCAATACTTCTTTCCTCATTTTGTGCTCTGCCTCTTGGTTTCCATGCCCTAAGTAATGATTTTTTCACTTTTTCGCATTGAAATACAGCTGCCATGCCCTTGACCACTCCTCGAGTTTTCTCAGGCCTCTGCACAGTCTTTCCACTCCCTCTGGAATGTCTATCCTAGTGCAGATTTATTTATTTATTTATTTGAAATATCAGATTTACAACCTTTAAGCCAGACAGCTCATTTACAAAGGTGCCTTGTCATAATGAGGACAGAATAAGATTTTGGTGTCATCTGCAGCAAGGCATAACTTTACTTCCAACTCACCTACAGATGTTATTTATAAAGACATTAAACAGGACTGGTCCCAGTACCAAGCCATGAGGCATCCCACTGGTCATCCTTCTCTCCCCGGAGTGAACTCTGTTTACCACCACCCTCTATCGCCTATCCATTAGCTAATTTTGTACGAAATGTACCACCTGAGAGCACGCCCCTAAGCTGCCCAGTTCCTTTTTGCGTCTCTTACATGGCACAGTGTTACCAGTGCTATCACCTTTAAGGTACTTGTGTGGTATTTCTTCCAGGGTTCTGCATAAATACCTAGTATTAATACTTCGTATGTTATGTCCCTATATTCTGAACTTTTTAATTTATGAGCAAGCATATTCCAAAAGGTTATGACACATGAGCAAGTAAGAAACAGATGGTCTTGGGTTTCCAAAAGCATGTTACATGTGTCTCTGGGACAATATCTTTCTACCATAGGTTTGTGTTTATGATTGTCTTTCACTCCTATTCTGCCATGGCATGTCAAACATATACCGTATATACTCGCGTATAAGTCGGATTTTTGGGAGTGAATTTCAGTCTCCAAACTCATGTTCCGACTTATACGCGAGTCACTGAGAAATAAAAAAAAAACAAAACAAAGGTTCTGCTATCCTGATTGCTTCTACCTCCTGAGATGAGCTGAGCTTACACCTAATTAATAACATCTCCTGACCGGAAGATTAACACCATTGCCCGATTAACACCTACTGCCTGTTTGTCTTTGTTGTCTGTGCTCACCCTTATTAACACACATTTAAAAACATTTAGTAATTTTAGCAACTGAATAATGTTAGGATTCTTCACCCAGACTTCAACTTGCAATCAACAAAAAAACGCTGCCTTCAGACTGCTGGTTTCTTGTTCTGCTTAAAATCTCATTTCTCATATCTAGCATTGCATTGCAATTAAGTCAGGGCATTTCACCCGCCTGCATTCCGCCCGCATGCCTGCTGTAACTATTTTATTCAATAGCATTCCATTGCATTAATTACAAGTTTTCTGCTCACCGTTTTACTGTGCAATGGTAGACTGCAATAAATGTGTTTTTTACAGTAACATCAGTGCACTCAGACTAAAACAAAAAAGATGATTCTAAATTGAGATGAAATGTTTGCATTGATTTCAGGTTCTGTTTCTATTTGCTTATAAAAAAAGTGCCATTTAGTGAAATTCAGATGTAAAAGATGCACCGACTTATATGTGGGTCAAACACTGAGGCATGAAATTAAGGTCTGAATAATGGTCCCGACTTATACGCGGACCGACTTATATGCGAGTATCTACGGTAGTGTCCCATATCTGTTTTGGTAATTCTGTTATCTGTCAATGGTCAAATAGTCTCCTGGGCTGTCTGTTCAGTACCTTTGGAAATTGTAGTACCTCACTGTAATGATGTAGCAAAATCCAGTTGTAGAGTGCTTTCCTATTATTTGTTTTAATCCTTTCTACTGCGATTTTCCAGGTTTTAATTTTAGATAGGGTTATAGTTATATATTGTGCAATCATTTATTTATGTAATCTGAAATTCCATTTGTTTGCCATCCAGATTGGAATGATAGATGTAAACCAGTTCTTACACCAAATAGGCCATGGTGTTTATGGGCCATTGAATATAATGGGGATGTTTTTAGACCAAAATACAGTGTGGAAAAAAAATAGGGGATTTGCCATTTCCTAGTCCTCCTTTGTGTATAGGTAGATATGTGGTTTGTCTTTTAATGGGAAGTCTGCTTCCCCAGACTACCCTGAAGAAAACACTTCATAGCTTGGATTCAGTTATTGAGGTGGGGGAAATACTGAACCTAAGAACAGTAGAATGGGAATTATGAATGTTTTTTTTAAATGAACCTGTGTGAGTTTTGTAATCTATAAGGATTTCCGGAGCAGGTGCAGTTTATTGGTCCTGTCAAAATGGCGGAAGAGAGTTCCACAGATCGGGGGGCTGTGCCCCATGAATCCCCCCTCACATACATCTGATTGTTTAAGTTTTGGGGGGGGCAAAGCCCCCCAATCCCCCTCTCCCACCATGAGTAGTATATTATATCTACTCCAACTACTAACTGTATGTAGGGACATCACTGTTTGAAATCTCAGTAGTTGAAATCTCGACCGCCATTTGGGACCTGCATACTGCATATGAGCTGGATTTCCAAGCAGAGATCCTTTCACACTATATAAGCCTTTTTTTCCAATTTATTTTATCCATGACAAATGGGCCAAACTGTATGCCTAATACTGTGATTTCAGTAACTATTGGGATATTACATAAATATGTCAATCCTAGAGTTTTAATATTTCCAATGCATATTCTTTTATTTTTTTGAATATTAACCTTAGCTCCAGCTATTTGGGATTACTGGCTTACCATCTCTGCAGCTATATGACAGGCTTTTTCATTGGCGAGAAATGAGCAGAAGTCATCTGTGTTGGCCATAATCTTCAAAGAGGGTATTTAGTGATAATTTCAGGCCTTGTAAGCTAGGGGTCAGAATCATTTTATGTATTAGCATGTCAATACGAAAAACATACAGTAGTGGACTCAAAGGACAACCTGGTTTCATCCCCCTCGATATATTTGTCTTTTCCCCTACTGTCCCATTTATTAGAGAGTGGAAGTGTGCTTTTGAATATAATAATTTAATCCAGTTAATAAATTCAGTAGGGATTCTATGATATTCTAAGGCTTGATATAAATATTCGTAAGATACCAAATCAAAGGCTTTTTCTTGGTCTAAGGAAAGGACAAACCCATGTCATGTATTTAAATTACCTCTGGCAAAAACTTCTCTTGTGCATATCAGGTTATCTTTTATACATCTACCAGGTAATGCACAGGTCTGGTTCCTGACAATTATTTTAGTAGCCATCTTACGTACTCTATGACAAAGTATAAATGTCAGTATTTTAAGGTCAGAATTTAGGAGAGAGATAGGTCTCCAATTTTTAATATCTAGTCTGGCCCCTTTTTTATATAATAAAATTAAGAAAGCTTTTGCCATATTGTCAGGTAGTCTTAGATTATCTAAGATGTCATTAAAGGTTTCCAATTGAATGGGGGCCAAGATATTTGTGAAAGTTTTGTAGAAATTAGTACTTCGGCTGGCCCAGTGGCACTGAGGGCTGAGGCGCTGGACGCCACACCTCGCGCTGCGCCAGCGACCCGGGTTCGGGAACGAACTCAGGTGGCCGGGGGTCGGCAGGGGGTCGGGAGGATCGAGTGTCCCAATGGATGCTCTCCTTCCTCAGGGGTGGGAACCAAGAACGCATGTGTGTTCTACATCACCTTCATAGCCAGTGGAAGCACCGACAATTGAAGGGATGGAGGCGGCTCCGTTCATCGGAGTCGGGGAGGGGGGATGTCGACAGCGCATGAGAGGTCTGGCATGCGTCAGCATGCCACCACTCGGGACGTACGCCCTAGTGCTCGACATCCCAGAGGGCAGGGGGAAACCAGGGAAGAAAAAGGAAAAACTCCTCTCGGCAAGCCCTAGATGATAGCCTCTCGGTACCATCCAGGACCACCAGAAGAGGGACAGACCCCACTGTGCAGGGGAGAGAAGAAGGCACTCTAGGGGCAGATCCCCCCCGAGGTGGAAACGGAGGTTGAGAGGAAGGAAGGAGAGGGCTCCGAGAGCAGGAAGGCGGAGATAAAGAAATAAAGTAAAAAAAAAAAAAAAAAAAAAGAAATTAGTACTTAGACCATCTGGCCCAAGGGCTGTGTTTGGCCTTAATTTCTTAATGACTTCCTGTATTTCAGTTGTATTTATAGGTTTGATTAGTCCAAGTTTTTCCATTAGCATCACATTTTCTATTTCTTGTTGTGAAATGAAGCTATCTATCTGGCTAGTTGTTTTCATGGTTCTCCAAATTTGTGAAATCTGATCTAGGTTGTACCTTGGTTGTCTTTAACTGCAGTCCAGACTTTATTATTCACTCTATTTTGACTGTATTTAAATACATCTAGGGAGTGTTTTGTCCCCTGGGTCCCTAGTGATTGCTCTATTTTTAATGATTTAGCTCTATCATATAGATATTGTGTAATTTCTTGTTTTATTTTATTGACCTGGTCTTTGTAGTCAAAGCTCCCTGAGTTATGTAATGAGAGCAGTCTAAATAAATGAGTTCTTAATGTTAAGTATTTAAAATACTCTGTCGACGCAGACATGGACGCAGGGAAGCCGCCATCTGCCTTTACAGTGTCAGGCAGTGTGGCTCCCTGACAGCAGAGCACCAAACTGCTCTGAAATGAAAACTGTTCTTATTTTTTTCAGGGAGCTATGCCCTCCACACCCCCGGACTTTATGTAACAAACTCTGGGAGGGAGGGAGGTACATGTCAGGGGAAAGAGGAAAACCCATTGGGGGACAAAAGTCGACCTGACAGCAGGTAACCAGAAATCAAGGTGACCCTTGTCAGTGTCGACAAAAGTGAGTCACCATAAATGCCACAACATAAATACGTCACTGTTGTAACAGTATACGATGTTCTACCAGCATGTTTGCCTACCTTTTGATACATTTGTTTGATACCTTGTTTAGTGTCCTCCCACCACTCTCCTACTGAATCATACTAGACAGCATATATGATGATATTGTAACCCCATCAGTGGGGCTTACTTTTATTGTGTACAATGAAGCCTTCTATGCTGTTGACTGTTAAAGGAGAAGACTCCTGTATATTTATGATTTGGATATGTCTGATATATTTATTATACATTACATCAAGTACTGTACATATGTCAATAAGAGATCAGTCATTTCTTCTGTTGCAACACATATCTAGAGTTTGAGGCTCTGACACAAGGTAATAAAATGTCAAGCAAGCCTCCATTTACATGCAAATGAGTCACTTGTAATACAGCCCCTCCCATTCCTTGATGTCACTGCAGCAACAGTGCAGAACAAAACATAAGAGTATCAATGCTGTCTATCCTGATTTTAGTTTAAGTTTGCAATAGCTTAAGACAGTTCTGTCATGCAACTCACACAGGGAGTGATACTTGTAGCCTTAATACTGCATATGTAGAGCAAATAATACATCTAATAGTATTGCATTCACAGGAAAGAAAAGCTGTTCCTGTGTGCTGCTCATTTCTCTCTGTGAGACAGTTGTAACATGTTGTGGAAAGCAGTAGACTGAATCAGTTAATCAACCAATCAACCAATCAATCAATCAATCAATCAGTCACTCTGTAGTGAACCAGGTGAACACCCTTGAGAGGATGCATTTACAAGGTAGGCTTGAGCAGTTTCCCAAAGGATCACAGAAGACTGAATTCTTCCTTTGCACAAATGATACACTCCCCTTTCAGCAGCCTGAAAGTGGAGAGCTAGATCACTTACTTTATAAAGTGTATTGTTTTACATTTCAAATGCTCCTTACATCTGGGTTCTGACAGGAAATACCAAGATACAGAATGCATATGACATGGGAGGAATGAGCTAAGCAAATACAGAGTAATACAAACACTGAGACTGATTAGTTTGTTTACCTACAACAGCCGAAGTGTAGCATCTGATTTGTGAGGGACATCCTACTTCAAATACTGGCATTACAAAGTGGGGGCTGCCACAGCTTGTTTTCAGTACCTTCAAAGTGAAGTGCTGTAGCTCTCACATCACTGCTAATGATTTATAATGGGAATGGGGGTACTGTTAAAGTCATGGACCTGAGGGGCCATCACAGTTCCCAAGGAGGTTAGGGGAACTTGTTAAGGGTTAGAGAGTAAGGGACTTGAGTAGGATTTGAACCAGAGTTTCCCAGTTCTTGTGCATGTGCTTTAACCACTAGATTACTGTTCTTCGATATGCTGCAGCTGATGTCCTAGTAACCTATTCCTTGTTATAGCTGAACTCTTTATTGCCTTACATCAGCCATTCAATCACTGACTGCCTAGTTACAAAGGGAAAGGGGCATTTTTGCAAGATTGTGTCTCACTGCTGGTGTCAATCAAAACAGAGAATGCTAACACACATAGAACATAATAAAACAGCTATATAATGCCACTTAAGACTCTTGTTGTACCCAGAGTCATTTATTGGGTAAACTGTTTTTGCTAACAGAAACATTAACACAACTCATACAGGCACTTCCTTATAGGCATACTGTATATACATGTCAAATCAGTGCTGAACCACACTCGTATGGTCCTAGTCTCTATTAGACCTGCACTTCAGGATGTGCACAGTACTTAGAGTCCCCCCTTTACTCAAGTGGGGGACCAAACATTGTGGGTTCTGTTTACTGGTGGAACAGCATTTAGTGCAGCACCATTATCTGTTGCTATGATGACATCATCCTCCAGCAGCATTGATGGTAAAATGGAGGACAAACACATTGATAACTTCTGGGGGCTGTATATTTTTATTTATAATCTAGATTTGGACAGCAGTAGGACTGCTGGCAACTAGAGGATGAACACAACAGTTACACATAAGGAGTTGGGAAAATATGGGTGTGAAACTATGGGAGACTTCCCCTTTAAGAGATGCTCCTTGCTACAGAGAGGGTTAGAGAGTGAGTGACCAGGAGTGTTATTTCTTTGGTGCCTCCTGCATCTGGACTTGTGGTTCTGTTGAGGCATTGAATAGTTCTTCCCTGTAATCGATGGAGAGTCTGGCTGATTATTCTTGTGACAAGAGGGGACTTTCCTTGAACTGAAGCCTCAATCGTCTGGATGTTAATGCCATGCATTACATTTGAAGAGGCACGAAGCGTGTTTTGTGGGGCCAATGCCTCTTTAAAAAGGACTGTTGGAGACTGTGCATTTGGGACTGATATTTGCCACCATCATTTACTTCCCTGACCCCATTTCAGCATGGTCACTGGAATCAGAGGACAATTCACTGCCAACTGTACCCAAGAGCTTTTCTTCAGAGACACCTGAGGGCTCATGGACCACAGGAGGATCTCACTCAATTCTCCAAATTTGAGGAACTCAATCAGTTGTTTAGGAGATGATGGACAGGCCTTCCCCAGTGACTAACAACTGACTTTAGATAATGTGTGGTTTTCCATGCAGAACATTTCCAAGTTAGAGGAGTGCATTCTCGTGTGTCCAAGGAGTCAGAAGTCAGACCTTGTATCTGTGAATGCAAATCAGCACTGTAGTGCAGGCAATAAGCAGAAAGAGAAGTGGATATTGTGGGTGTTGCCAAGAAGCTGACTGCAGCAGGTTTGCTAATTAGCATCACATCCAACCAGCCACCCCCAATGAGAGTGAAACAACTGCGGGAGAGTCCAACTGTTTGACGGAGGTGCTGAAGGTTATTGTCAGGGAGAGCTGATCTACCAGAGGTGTGATCCCATCTTTAGAGGATGTAGCCAGTAAATCCAGCCACATCTGCCAAAACTGGAAGATGGCTGCTGCTGAGAAAACCAAGTGTAACCATGAGTAACTTGAACAGGGCTGACGGGTCTTGTGACATGCACCTGTGTAAAGTTAAACAAAGCCACAATGTAGTTATGTTTGTTGGACTAAAACATCGGGCCAGGATTACAATTTAGTGGCTAACTACAACAATTTGTTATTTACTTTAAGTGTACCAATGACAGCAAGTGCAACTGTTAGGGTATCAGTAAGCAGGTGGGATTGAAGCCCGGACAGTACAGTCAGGCAAGAGTATTGTGTAGGTTGCAGGTGCTGGCTGCAATAAAAGTTTATTAGTAACTGCCGGAGCACTGTTTGCATATGCTATTTTTAATCCTTGCTTTTCCTTCCCTTAGGGCCGAAATCCCTTTGATACTTGATTGGATTATTGACTCACAAGCATATTATTGGTAGAGTGTTAAGTTACTGTTTGCTGAAACTGTCACTGTACTGTATTGGAATAGGGTGGGCTGCAGCAGTGGGGCCATGATGGATTGGTAGTCTTCTTTTGGGGAGTAGTACTAGCATATAACCTAGCCTACTTAACATAAAACCTAGTCTGCTTAACATTTCTAATGTGGAAACACTGCAATGTGTCATCAAACTATAATATCATTGGATAAGAAATCCCAGACCCCTCAACCATGCTTGCAGCCACATGGCAGGGGTAGTGCAGTGAATGTCACTGGCCACACGGTATGCGCAACTAATATATATTGCCACTGTAAATTCCTCAGAAAAGTTATCCAATGACAGAATGGAGGAGGCATGTGCGAACATGCGCATTTTGAATTCAGCTTTAAAATTCTCCACTGAGATACTGAAAATGAATAGGTGATGCAGCATATTCTAGTGAACTGGTTTGGCCAGGATCTGGGCACTGACAGCATATCCAACTTGGCAGAGAGAAGAGGGTGGGCAGGGCATAAGGCAGCAGTTTAAGACTGGTCTGAGATATAGTGCTTATAAGTACCATTAAGTCACCTTCCAGAACATGCTATCACTCTATCTGTGGCATATCTCAGAGTGTACACTTTTCACTCACAAAAGAAGAGAAAGGGGAGAACATATTAGGATGGCTGGGAGTGATGGCAGCAGACAACAGGGGCATGTGGGGAGGGTGGAATTTCAACAGTTCTGTGTATGTTTGGGTGAAGGTGACATATTTTAAAATCAATCATTAAACATGGTGGTGTCTGAGAGACAGTGAGAGAGAGAGGGGGAAGTGATTTCTAGATCTGGATGCTCTGTGTGTGTACATTGTGGGTGTATTTTAGAATTGTTCATAAACATACGGGTTCTGGGAAGAAGAACCCCAGTTTGCCATAGCTAGATGGAAAGATTTAGAAAAAAAAATTGGTGGGGGTGGAGGGTTAAAACTGTGCAGTACTTTCGTTGCTCACAATTGAACAGTTATATAGAAGCCATACTGGATATGGTTTAAGAAATAGGACTAGAGTTGGGATCTGTAATGCGAAAGAGTTGTTGAATAGGGAACTTTTCCAGCCATGACAGAATCGTAGAATCATAGAAGATTGTCGGCAGAAAAGGACACTATTGCCCATCTAGTCTGCCCTGATACTCCCCCCACCATCCAGGTACACCTCTCGCCACCCTCCAGACAATACTTTATATCTCTCCCATGCCCTCTTGAATCCTCCCACAGTTTCTGTTCCTACCACCTCTTCCAGTAGACTGTTCCAAGGGTCCACCACCCATTCAGTGAAATAATGCACCCGTGTACTGCCCCTGAATCTTCCCCCCTCCATCCTCAAACTATGAACTCTTGTTTTATCACCTCTTTTGCTTGTGAATAGGCTTACTTCTCCTACCTTATTTATCCCTTTCATGTACTTGACCATTTCTATCATGTCCCCCCCCCCCAGTCTTCAGCGAATACAGGTCTAGCTCCTTCTGCCTCTCTTCATAGAGCATCATAGAGCATCCGATGCATACCCTGCACCATCTTGGTTGCCTTTCTCCGGACCCTTCCATGCCATTAATATCCTTCCGCAGGTGGGGCCTCCAGAACTGTACCCCATACTCCAGGTGAGTCCTCACCATTGATTTATAGAGGGGCATCAGTACCTCCTTCTTTCTGCTTGTTATACCCCTCCCAATGCATGCCAGCATTCCATTTGCCCTGCCCACTGCTTTGCTGCATTGATTCCCTACCCTGAAGCTATCTGAAATTAGAACCCCCATATCCCCTCCTGCCTGGTCACCTTTATTTCCTCCACTCTCAGAATGTAGCTGGCTTGTGGGTTGCTATGTCCCATGTGCATCACAGTGTATTTTTTCATGATGTGCTGATTGCCACAGATTACAATGGCCACTAGCCAGTGAAATCCAAGGAAAATCCCATGCCTTTTTACAATTTGGGATTTCCGAATAACAGCGAGCCTGTACTGTTAGTAATATCTACATTTTCTTCATAAAGAAAGGTACACTTTGTAAGCATTAATCACCAACAGAGGAGGGCTCTACCGGTGGATTAATGCCCGCTGGGGGGGATTGGTGCACGAGAGCGAAGCCCGAGGGTTCCAACCCCCCAGCGGGCATTAATCACCGGTAGAGCCCAACTTTGGAGGTGATTAATGTGCTTGTAACATAGGCTCATTGCGGCGGCGATGAGCCTATGTTGCCGGTGTGTGCACCTCGCTGCCGGCGACCCTAGGGGCACAGGGACAGTTTGCTGCCGAGACGGGTGTATGACACCCCAGTGACAGCAGTCACCAGAACCGGCCACAGGGCTCAGTCCAGCATGCATCGCCGATCGCGGTGCGGGGGGGGCGGGGAAATCGGAGCGATCACAGCAGGGCGACTGATGGCTGTGTAGCGCACACATTAGCTGCGCTTCCACCTGTCGGGTGCCTGCCAAGCACATTTGTTCGGGGGGGGCGTGTGGCCATGCATCGCTCTGGTGAGCACGACATCATCTGCCGTTCCTTGCGGGGCCAGGTGTCCTGCGGCGGGTGGGAGACTGGTGCCGGTGTGTGCCCTACCAGGCTGTGGCTTGCGAGCACCATGGGTGGCATGAGGGGGTGGTGATGGAGAGGGCGGCTATCCTCTGGTGCCTCCATGGTGACAGCTGGTACTGACCGAGCGGGCATTAGCTGTGGGTTAATACCCGCTTGGTTTCAGTCAGCTGTGCCACTTCAGCGAATCCGGAGGCTCCAGTCTGCCAGTCTGCGGCGAGCCATGTTACAAAGTAATATAAAAGTTTTACAAAACCAGAAAAGTGCACACTGGGATAGTGGTGCTCTCAAAATAATTAGTTACTGAAGTCCAAAATTTGGGCACACACCAGCCTTTTAAAACCAATGACTCCACTGCTCAGATATATTTTAAGACATTTATTAGAAAATAAGAAAAGACAGACCACAAGAGACTGGCGAAGTTGGTAAAATTCACTCTGTGAGTTAATTTGCAAATTTAGCGCAATTCGTATAGTGCAGATCGATCCACAACATGCAAAATTTCACCACGAATGATGTCATTTCACCATTCACAGGCAAAATTCCACACTTCGCGGGTGAAATTCTGATGTTTGTGGATAAAATTCCACACTTTGCATTGAAAACTTCACAATTTGGGTGTAGTAGAAGTTTTTGAGGGCAAGAAAACTTTGCAGAACTCTACAAATGCAAATTTCTGCCACTTTGCGGCAACTTCACTGGCGAATTAAAACTTTGGCACATCTCTTATTAGCATTAGTTTTCTAAATACAGATGCATAGTTTGTACACGATTTATGCACAGCATATTTTTTGATTGAGTACAGAATGGCAGTTATGTGCTTCAATCCCTGTTCTAAATCAGTCAGATATATTGATTATGACTTAATTAGTTATAAACATCATTGGAAATGTTAATATTGGAGGGTACATTTATAGACTACACTTGTAATCTTTGTGAACAACTCAAGTAATCACACTTTGTTTATGATTTCTGACAAGGAAAGGCACGTTGAATTGTGGCAGCTCATTTCCAGAGATATATCTGTGTGTGTGGAGGTGGGGGTGGGGGTACATGGATCTGTTTTATTGACAGGGTGAATGTTGTCTAGGACACTGGAGAACAGCCCTGCTCTTCTCTGATAAGTACCATGGGATCTTTAACTTCCACCTGGACACTGACCAAGGATGGGAAAAAGGGTCATTGGTTTAACATCTCATCTGAAGGACAGCACATCAATAGTGCAGCAACTAGAGGATCACGTGATGCAGCAGGCCTGAGAAGACGCTTTCCCGTTCTCTCCTGCCTACTGCCGCTAACTTCATATATTTTTATTGAGTATACCAAAATCAAGAGCCTGATCTATGTTGTATTCTGGTGGGGAAAGCCTTCAAGGGTGAAATTGGCGTGCCCGGTGAAGTATGGAAGCCGAAATGAAGAAACCTCCACCTAAACATATACCCCCGGTCACCCCAGAGAAGGCCCCTAAGAAACCACAGGCTGGAACTGCAGGATCAGTGCAGGCAACTGCACCTCCAAGCTCAGATCAAGAGCCCTTAACCCTTGCCGGATTCCTGGCCGAATTCAGGCCGTTTAAAGACGAGCTAAGAAACCTTGCTTCTGAATTCAAATCTCTTTCTCAAGCTATTGAGGACATAGCATTGAGAACATCGGATGTTGAGACTCGTCTTATCTCATTAGAAAGAAAAGTGGACAAACAGAGTCCTGAGGTGCTTACGCTTTGGCAAAAAATTACAAAGATGGAACAAAAGCTCGAAGACCTCGAGGGTCGTAGCTGCAGGAACAATACGGTTATCATTGGCCTATCTGAGATGGAAGAAGGGCAAGATGTGGGTCTGTATGTGCAAAAGTTTATCGAGATAATTATTGGACCTTCTCCCTATGGCCCCCATTACATTATAGAAAAGGCCCATAGAGATTTGCATTCTAAGCCTCCGATGGGGGCCTCTCCCAGACTGTTAATTTTTCGCTTTCTTAATTTTTTGGAGAAACAGCATTTTTTTCTGAAGCTGAAGACCATTCAAGAGTTACAATGGGAAGGAACAAGAATTAGAGTTACCCAGGATCTGCCGCTCTCTGTGAGGCAACGCAGAGCTGCCTTCCACCCAGTAGTGAAGAAGCTTCTGGCCACTAGCCTAAAATTCAGAATGTGATACCCCTCGACGTTACAGGTTCAGATATCCGGACAGTGGCATTCATACGAGGATTCTGATTCTGCTATAGATGGACTGAGAAAAGTGATGCCTGACCTCTTTAAAGATTCTTAATAGCAAGGGGGTTATTAGAGAGGACTGTTTTGTCAGTTTGAGATGGAACAGAATTTTTTTTTTTTGGAAATGTCTAGTGTTTGATTTTCTGGTTTATAGTTATCTATTCCCGACTGTTTCGTTATTTGGGGTTAAAGAAAATGACGAATTGTAGTATCTTTAAACTTTTCGGTTAGGCAGGTACACCTTAGTTCTACTGGGTGGAGGGTAAGGAGAATAGTGGGGACATCCCTGGCAAACATTATGGGAAGATAATGCCCATTTATGTATAAGGCATTGTTTTGGTGGGACCGTGTAGGTCTTCAGGGTGTAAAGGGGGCAGTTTCTTGCAGGGCCGTCCAGAGTGGCGATTTGGGCTGCAGGGATGAGGTCTTAGGTTGGTGGCGCCCGCACCCTGTTTGTGATTAACACAGGACCAATCCTATTTCTCCCCGCTCTCTCTCTTAAAAGCTGGGGTGCAGGAGTTCCATGTCAGTTTAACAGCCCTGGTGAGGAGAGTTCTGGTGGCTGGTCGATGGCTGGCTTGGTAGGGCTTATTGAATTTTAAGGGAGGTCAGCGAGGTAGAAGCCCTTTCAGGTTTTTATTGCTTACCACAGCTACGCGAAGGGATGCAGGGATTAACTACGGGGTGGACGGTCCCCATGCAGTTCTGCTTGGCAACCACTAGAGGGGAGTATTTCCTTGGTTTTTAACGCAGCCCTCACAATATTGAAGATGCGGCGAGGCAGAATGGGTGGTAATCAGGATATAGGCTAGGTGCTGCGCCACAATTATTGTTCTGAGACAGAGCCGGGGTTCGGCTCATTCTGATTCTCTTATTCTTGTTATTTCAGGGGGAGCTCCCCGAGTCTGGGTCTTTGGTCTATGTTGCTAAATAATATCCCTTCTCTTTTTTGTTTTACACTCTCTGTATCTTCTTTGATTGATCATGGGGGGAGATCTATTCTTGTTTGGACCTGCGGGTGGTGATTTTACCCCCTTTGTGTGCTCTTGCCTTGAGGTGAGGCATGGGATGGGAGATACCCTGTCTCAGGTTGTTCTGTATCAGGGGCGATGCCCATTCTTGTGTGGAGTTTGGATTAAAGATAGGGTTCTCGAGTTCTGTTAATACTACTATTCTGGTTTTCACAGTGGGTCTCACACTTAGTCTTGGTGTTAGTGGGTTCCATAAGTGAGTTGAACTGGTATTATTTTTTACTCTTGTCTTGGATAGTTACTATACTGACTTTCTGCACGGGGTGGGCGGGAGGATGGGAGCAGCTGTTTTTGTAGGAGTGCTGCTTAGCGATGCATAGGAGATTTGGGTGGGATGGGTAGGCAGGGGAATAGATGGGTATGCCATTGGGGGTTTATGTCATAGTTGGATAGTTTGGGGAATGGGGTCAGTAGGGTGGTGGGGGGAGGTTTGGGGGTTGGAGAGGTATTTCTGGGGGGGGGGGGCACAGTCCATCACAGGTTGGGTGAGTCTTCTGTTCAATCTAGTCTGTGACTTTAGCTACTGCAGTGATATATTGTTTTTGTACAATGGCTAAAGAGCTTTGTTTCTCAATTTGGAATGTTAAAGGGGCCCGGAAAAAAACTAAGCAATATAAGATATTGAAGCACTTAGACATTTTAGGTGCTAATGTTGCTTTTATCCAGCAATCTTAATTACTTGATTCGGAAGCCATTCAGATGAGGCGGATGCAGATTGGACAGGTCTTCTCAGCACAAGGAACTTCAAACAGCTGTGGGGTTCTAATTCTTATTAATAAAGGGATTCCTTTCAGGTTACTCAGGAAATTAAAGACCCCCAGGGCAGATTTGTTCTGGTTAAGGGCACTTTGTTCTCTGTAGATTTTGTGTTAGGCAGTATCTATGGCCCTAACAAAGATGACCCTTTATTTTTTATGAGATTACTTAATAATATTCTTCCATTGTTGCCTTCCACCATATCCTAGGGGGGATTGGAACCTAGTGGTAGACTCAGGTAAAGACCGGACTGGCTCTCACATGACTCCCCTTTCCCCTGCACAACGTGCACTACATGAACTAATAGATAGACTGGGCCTTTGTGATATCTGGAGGGTCCTGCACCCTACGAACAGGGAATATACTTTTGTGTCCCCTGTTCACAGGTCTTTCTCCCATATTGACTATTTATTACTGTCTCAGGTCTTGTTACCAGGGGTGACAGGTTCTACTATCCTGTCAGGTCCACCCTCCGTTCACTCTGTAGTGCTTTGTAAGCTGACCCTCACTTCTTTGCCCAAACGGCAAACCAGGTGGAAATTGAATGGCCAATTGCTTAAGGATTCTAAGTGTAGAGACCAAATTAAGGAACATATCACACAATTTTTCGATTTGAATGCTACGCAAGACATTAGGCCAGTTGTGCTTTGGTGTGCCTTTAAGGCATATCTTCAGGGCATCCTAAATGGGATGGCTGTGGTGAGGAAAAGGAAACGGGAGATCAGGTTGAGGGAGGTGCTAAACCGGATAAGAACATTAGAGACTAGCTTACATTCAAATCCATCTGACAATTCTATTCAAGAGTTGACAAAACTGAGGGACTCCTATATAGCTATGCTCAATGAGAAAGCAGAGTTTGCTATTTTATGTACCAAAGCCTCCTATATAGAACACAGGGAAAAAGCGGGCAAACTGCTGTCCCAGAAACTTAAACAATTGGAGTCCACTCGGTTTATCCCCCCAATTTGCTCCAAATTTGATGAAACTCTCAAATCTAATCCTCAGGAGATTGTCTAGGAGTTCGTAACTTACTACGAGCATTTATACGGCGAAATGCCTAACCCCCCCTCAGCCCTTACTCTCTCCTCTTATCTGGTGGAGGCCCAGCTGCCTTCTCTCTTGGAGTCCCAGGGTAGGAGGCTGATAACCTCTATTACGGAGTCCGAAATCCTGGCGGCGATAAAGGGGCTATCTTCAGATAAATCACCTGGACTAGATGGTTTTTCAGCAAATTTCTGTAAGTGTTTTAAGGAACAAATTACTCCCCATCTTCTGTCTCTTTTTCACTATATATTATCAGGGGTGCAAGCCGACTCCTCTTTATTTGAGGCCCTTATTGTGCTCCTTCCAAAACCAGGGAAAGATTTAGAATGCATTGAGAGTTATAGACCCATATCATTGTTGAACCAAGACATAAAAATTCTAACAAAGATATTGGTGGACAGACTCAGCTTGGTTCTCCCCAATTTAATTGGTTTGCACCAAGTTGGTTTTAGGAAAGGCAGATTCTCCACAGACTATCTCCACACTCTTTCGCATGTATTCTTGGTGTCCAGAGATGCTTCCTTGCCAATGGCATTGGTTTCTCTGGACGCCGAGAAGGCTTTTGACAGAGTCAATTGGAGTTTCCTATTTCAAACACTAAATTCCTTTGGATTTCCTCAACAATTTCAATTGTGGGTAAAGGCCTTATACCAGCAACTGATGGCTAAGATTTCAGGGAATGGAGTGTTCTCTAGGACCTTCATCTTGCATTCCGGAACCAGGCAGGGATGTCCCCTTTCTCCCTTGCTTTTCAATCTCTACCTGGAGCCGTTAATCCATAAATTAATTTCTTGTCCGAAGGTCCAGGGGATCACCATTCATGATACTGAGCTTAAAGTTGCTGCATATGCGGACAACCTGCTTTTGCACCTTTCCCATCCAGAGACTTCTATTCCCGCCATGTCGGATATAATTGAACATTATAGTAAATTATCTAATCACAAATTAAATGTAGGGAAGTCGATTGTGTTTCCCCTAAATCATAAAGTTTTAAAGAATGATATTACTCCCCTGGGTCTGGCCTGGTCTAAAGACTTGTTGCGGTATTTGGGTATTGTGTTAACTAGAGATCAACAGAGTACCTTTAAACACAACTTGGAGGCCATACTGTCCACAGTGGCTCTCGATTTGGTTAGATGGTCGGCTCTACCTATCTCTTTTTGGGGGGAGAGTCAGCCTGGTCAAGATGAATATTCTCCCACGTCTCTTATACCCTCTCCAGCTACTTGACATCTGTGTGCCAAGCGGCTGGTTCAAAAAGGTTCAAAGTTTGATTGGTGATTTTATCTGGTCTAAAAAGAAGCCTAGGTTAGCTTTTTATAAGCTTGTGGCGCCTAAGTCCAAGGGTGATTTACAATTCTCATACATATGGATGTACTTCTGGGCCTGTTGTGCGGCCATATACTTAAAGTGGATGGTCTCCTATCCCTCGGATTATCTGCCCGCGTGGCTTAAAATAGAGAGGGAAAAGATCCGTTCGGTTAACATTGCCCCTTCCGTTTTAATTTTCCTCAATACAGTGTCGATACCTAAGGAGCTAAAAGGTACCACAATCGGAATTTCCCTGAGGATTCATTCACAGTTGTGCAGATTCCTAAAATATAAAAATTGGATGGATGTGGAGCAGTCAATTTGGAACTCTCCTGCCTTTAAAATAGATAACAGAATGTTATCCCCCAGATGGTTACCTAGCTTAGGTGAAGGGAAGGTTCATTTTTTTCTCAGGGAGGATGGTACTTGGTTATCAGCTGACAATATTGTGGCGAAATTCAGGCTCAAGGGAAGGGACTATTTCAAGGTACATCAGCTTAGACACCTTCTCACTAAAAAATTTCGGGAGGGCATCCCTATATCTTACGATTTTGCCTTCCGTACAGAATTAGCCCCTTTGGTTAACTCCCCCCGAAGCATTTCCAAATTGTACAATATTTTGTATGGTTGGCGTTTCCCTGCACCGTTTGGCCCTACAGAGTTCTGATCGGTCTTTTTCCCAAATTGGGATAAGGACTGGACAACTATATGAAATAACTGCCATCGTTTTGTAACACAAGATAGGCTATGATTGATGCAATTTCATATTCTCCATAATCTCTACCACTATCCCCAGAAGCTGGCTAAATGGGGTATCATTTACTCTAGCCTATGTACTAGGTGTGCTCAGGCAGAGGGTTCTCTGCTCCACATTTTCTGGGATTGTCCTAAGATATTACCCCTTTGGGAGGCTATAAGGGACAAAGCCAACCCACTCCTTGGGCTGAGAGACCTGTTCATCCCAGAGGTTTGTATTTTCGGGGATTACTCGCAGATTTCAGTTAATAAGCAGAAGTTCCATATTGCCTAAATTTCCATGTCTGTTAAAAAAATGGTACTTAAGTATCGGAGGAGTTCTGAGGTTATCTCGTATTCTGAATTGCTAAAGGAGCTATTATTTAATCTCCGAGTGGAGAAGACTATCTCAAGTATCAATAATAATAATTCCAAATATGAACAGATCGGGGCTTCTCTTCATACATTATATACTATCTAATTTTTAATATTCTTTCTCTAATTTCTCTGTTGTCATGGACTGTCAAATCTTAGGGACTGTGTTGTGGGGTTCGGGGTGTTTGGGGGAGGGGACGGGGTCAGTCAATCGATTTTGTCTCAAGGATTATTCTATGGATGTTTTGACCCTGTCCATTTTGTATAGTGAAACTTTCAATAAAGTTTAAATTATAAAAAAAAAAACCAGTGCAGCAACTACCCGACTCCCATCACTGCACTACAGTATCAGTGTTGCATATTAGCTCACGTTCCTGGCATGAGACTAGAACCCACCTACTCTCCTGTCTTCAAGCCCCAGAGATGATTGTGCAACCTACTGACCCACTAACACTGACTTATTATGTTTTATCTTTAACACAGAACATTATATATGCAAGCATTGTCATTGTTCATGGATGTAATCCTTAGCAATAAGGATAGCCTGGTCAGAGAAGTGGAGACACACTAGACAACAGTGACCATATCCTCCTCAGATTCACTTTTGGAGGAAACAGGGAAAACCTAAATGAATGACATTTACCATGCTCTTACATAAGGTGAATTTTAGAAAGATGTGAGAACTCATAGCATGGATACCTTGGGAAACGAAAATCATGACCTCAGCATTCAGCAGTAATGAGATACCCTAAAAAAATACAGACTGTTTAAAGCAACACTCTATCCAGGGCCTTTAGTTCTCTGCAGCACTTAAGTCCTGATTTCTGAGGCAGGACTTCAAGGCTTCTGTGGCAGCATTTGTACATTCTTTGACATGACGTATCCAGTGCTGTGGAAAAATGTAGTCCTGCCATCACCTTAAATATGATGTGATGTCATCAATAACAACATCACGTGCTGAGCATGGATGAGGGGCTTTAGGATAAACAAGAAGGGGAAGGGAGTCAGGTACTGGGGAAAGGCAAGGCAATTTCATTTATATGGCGCCCATTCCCAAGAGCTCTGGGTGCCTCACAATTAGACTATACATTAGAACCATAGCAATAAAATATATTTAAAAAGTATAAAATTAAATCAGTAAAATTCAATCAGCTGCACTAGGTCCAAAGCACTGTTCAAGCAAATGTGTCTTCAGGTGTGACTTAAGAAAGGCCAGGGGTGCAGCTCCTCTTACCTCCAAGGGAAGGGCATTCCAGAGGATGGGGGCAGCCACCCCAAATGCCCTATGCCCTGAAGATTTTAAGCAAGCTTGAGGAATGGACAAGAGGCCTGCATCCACTGACATAAGGTGGCGACCAGTCACATATGATATCAGGAGGTCTTTCAGGTAGCCCAGACCCAGTCTGTGCAAAGCATTGTAAGTTAACATGCACACCTTGAAGTTAATGTGCCACTGCACTGGCAACCAGTGCAGAACGCAGAGAATCAGCACTGTATGCTTGAATTGAGAGGTCCCAGCAGCCAACTGGGCTGCCATATTCTGCAACAGCTGCAAGTGACGCAACAACCTCGCAGACAGCCCAAAGTAGAGAATGTTATAGTAATCCACTCTCAATGAGTCTAGGGTGTGCACAAGTGTTGCCAGGTCAGTTGGTTCCAGAATGGGCTTGATATAGGAGATGTTACAAAGATGGAAAAAGTCACTGCAGACAACAGCTGACATCTGTCATTCTAATGTCAGCTTGGAGTCCGCAATGACCCCCAGCTTCCTCCCCCTATCTACAACTTCCAGTGCAATGCCATCTAAGGAAGGTAGGCTAGTGCTGCTGCCCATCACTGATGGACTATACCAACCCAGCTTCACCAGTAGCACCTCTGTCTTCAAAGGGTTCAGTCTAAGCTAACTGGCTGCCATCCGCTCCTGAATTTCTCTAAGGCACTCACACATTTCTGAGGCAAACGCTTTGTCATCAGGAGCACAAGACACATATAGCTGGGTAGCACCAGCATGGCAATGAAAAGCCAAGCTGCAGCATCTAATGATCTCCCCCAGTGGCAACATATACACAGTGAACAACATAGGAGCCAGAATAGACCCCTGAGGTATGCCACAACAGAGTGCAGCACTGCTTGAGATAAAGGAGCCAAGTGCCACCTCCTGCACCCTGCTGGATAAGTAGGATTCAAACAACTGTAACACTGGCTCTGTGAGTCCTACATATTGCCCCTGATGAGCCATCAGCACTCCATGGTCCACCATGAAGTAATGCTGTAGTAATATGAAACTAAGAGCTGCACAATCGGGCAGACTTGATAGACCTGTGGGCCTTTTTTTGCCAGCAATTTCTTATGTTCGTATATTCATGTCAAAAGCCGAAAAACAATACATGAATGAAGTCATCAACAGTATTGAATTCCAATGCACCGCATCTATTGACAAACTGCTTTACAAGATGGGGGGTTCACCCATGCTGCAGCAACAATGAAATTGGTGGTGTAAACTACAGCACCAGCAATCCGCTGACACCAGCCATTCTGCTCTGATAATTTACCATCTGGCAGTAGAAGCGATCGCCATCAAGGCTATGCCCCCCGCATCCCCCAGTTATTTATATAACAAACTCCAGGTCACACTCCAGTGGAAACTAGGAGGAACAGTGGAATGGTAACATTTCAGGATGGCAAAAATTCAAAGTCGCAGAAGCATGCAACATAATTACCTCGGCAACATCATGGTGGCAATAAACAGTCAGCACATTAACAGACTACGCAAGATGGGGAGTGTGTTGCAAGTGGTTTTGTTCACATGAGCCCCCATATTCAAAGCAAGCTGTCTGTGCCATGCAGTCAATAGCTGTTTGGGCAATAAAGGAGATGGCCGGCCAGAGTAGCATAGTCAGACAGGCATCACACCCTGTTTCGTGTGTATTGCCTGTAGGAATATGGAGCCATATTAGCACTGTTTACAGTGACTACGTGCAGTGGTAACACATCCCCTGAAGGAAACTGACCTCCAGGAGCAAAGGGAGATGGAGAAAAGGCACTGTGCAGAGCCTCGGCTGCCACCTCCTGCCTGATCCCCAAATAGATGGCAGACAGCATGAGCTGTCATTTCCTGGCAATCTAGTGGTCCCCCAACCCCTCACTTATCATCTTTATGCTGTAATAACTAAAGCCACTGCCCTGGCATTCTAGAAGTTCACATCCCCCTGTTTCTCAGCAGTAAAATTAAACAATTATTCCCCCTTCCCTTGTAGTCTAGTGGTCCCCCTCCCCACTCAGACACCCATACATCTTCCGTACTCCCTCCTGTGCCACCTACTCAGTACCCACACCCCATGTCCACACTCGACTAGCTCTTAAAGTGTACACCCTTCCACTGTCCCCTCTGCAGTGATGTTGACCACCACAGCACTCTGATCACCACCTTGACTGGCCGCTGTCTGCATGACAGGAAGTGACTGTGAGCGTACATTGGAAATGGCAGGGAGGAGTGTTTTTGGTTGGTACTGAGTGTGTGGGACAGGAGAAGGGACAGAGTGGGACGGGAAGGGGACAGACGATATATTGGTGCTCAAGTAGTCAGAAGGGACCACTAAACTACCAGTGACAGCAGGGATAATTATTACCAACAGGGTACTTTGAATATGGCCCCACACCATCCAGATGTGCACAGCCCAGTCACTACATTGCTATCATGTTAGTGCAATGCTAATATTCTGCATACTGGGGCCTTAGTCCTTTTTCCATTTGAGATATGTTAAGCCTTAACAAATTTAGTTCAACCATCAGCATTCCTTGACTGCTTTTCTTAAATTTGGCAGACAGTTACGAACTGTTATTGAAACTGCTATGTACTTAACATAGCTGAAGTATAAATGAAGAGTACATTAGTAATGACCAGCTATTTTCACTTGCAAAAAATGTTAGTGAAAAATAATGGCTTGCATACAAAAATAAAGCAAAGGCTTTGAAAGTTCCATATTGCCTTTGAAATACTAGCAATTAGGGTTAACATTATTATTTAGCTGATGGGGTGTAGGTCACTTTTCCAAATAAATCTGATTTTCTCTCCCTGTTTCTTCAAGCTGGACATTAGTTAGTATGTGTTAATGATTGAAATCAAGACGGGGTTATAGCGTCGACAGATTGCATTTAATTTAATCTGGTTTCCTTGAAAAGCAGACATTAGTATACAGATGCTGCTGAGTGCGCAGTGAATGTAATGAAGCAGTTCCCATGGTTCCACCTGGAATGAGCTGTGTTTCTAATATTCCTGACCCCCAGGTAAAAGCAACTTTTGTTTAAAAAAAATAAATTGCAGCTTGCAAAGAAACATGTGAAATGGCCAACAGGAGAGTAATTCACTTTCACCTTGTCGTAGAGGACAAGTAGTAGTAAAAGATCCGCATTATTGGTGAGATTTTCTCCTTTCTGAATCACAGGTTCAGAGCTCCAGTCAGACTGGCAGCCTTCGAGACAAGAGCTGCTGACATCTCCCACCTAATCAAGTGGCAGATTATCTTGTCCTGATAAATTGGAGCAAGTGTCTAGTGAAACGTCTTTCCTGAAGTACTTTCCTTAGCCTGTAGCTAATAGGGTGGCAGATGTCTGGATCAAGCCCTAGAGCTTGTAGTGCGCTGTGTTTCTAATGATTTGTGCAGAAGTGTATAAATGTTTTAAAGGAGGGTTGTTTCTAAGGAGGAGCACAGTTAAATGTGATAAATTTGAGACCTGGGAAAAATACTTGAAAGCTGTATCAGATATTGTTTGTTACCCTGTGTGTAGACATCAACTGGTTATAAAGCACTTGTTCTGTAAATTACTTGTTTTAGAACTATGCTCTTGAGTATTGTACTCTTGTTAATAAGAAATTTTCCTTGCTTTACAGAAACATCCTTCTTGGCAGTGTCATTCTTATTGGGCTAAATGGTATACTAAGCTGAGCACGCTCTGTGTTCAGCTATGCCTTTGACCCAAGTAACAATCCATCTTAAGTTATAAACAGTGTTCCTATGTAATAACTAGGACACAGCTACAGGAAAACTGTAATAGGAAAGTTCACAAAAGACTTTGGAATGAGTTTTGTGATACTAAACACCTTGCCTGGTTTCACCTTCAAAAGTACACCTGTCAGATACTTTTAATGAGAATGACAATTAAGTTTGTGAAGATTCCCAAGTTGGTGAGGGGGACAATCCTACAAGGCAGGCAGCAGTCAGTGGGGGGATCTGGTGGTGAGACTTATTGTGGGTCCAGTAAGGTGGTTAAGATCATCTTGATGTAAGGTACCAATGGGATTTAAATATATCTACTTGTGTCCCTAAGGTTAGTAAGTTGGCCATACTATCCTGGAATGTCAAAAGCTTCAAAACTGTTATCAAGTGTAAAAAAAAATCCTGGGGGCACATTAAGAAATATAAGGCAGGCTTGGTTTGCTTCCAGGAAACCCATGCAGTGGAAGTAGAGTTAGACTTTTTGCAAAAAAAAGTGGGGATGTGGTATGGGCTGGTGCATCTTTTAACTCAGAGACAAGGGGACAGCAATATGGGTCAATTCTCCATGTAGCAGCCACTTTAACCAAAGTGATAAATGACTCTGGTGGCCACTATACCCAAGCACAACTGTGTTTTCAAGATGGGTGGAGGTATGCAGTGGAATTCTGTTATGGCCCTAATCATGACACCACAGACTTATTCTTGAAACTGTCCCTGGAGATGGCAGGTCTAGAGGGGGAATGGATATGGGGGGTGGGGGGGGTGCAAATTGTTCACTAGATGAAGTTCTAGATGGGTCTTCTCAGAACCCGTATCACCTTTGTTAAAATGTGGATTCTCTCTGGGCACTAATGGTGGACCATAGATGGGTAGACGGATGGCGGTTCTGTAATCCTACCACCAGAGACTACTCCTTCTACTCACATGCACATCATTTGTATGTCCAAATAGACCTGATCTTAACTTCACAAACTGTGTTGCAGAATGTAGTAGAGGTCCAGCTTGGCAATATAGTGGTTTGGGATCATGCGCCCATGTTCATGCAAAGGGAAGGGTGGAGCTACTCAAGGGAAACAGACTAAACAATGGAGGTTGGACCCCACTGTCTTACAGGAGTGTAAGAAGATTGTTCCCCTGACAACTGGTCTGAGACCAGCCTAGTCTGAGACCAGTTTCTGAGCAGCCTGGTCTGAGACCAGTTTCAGAGCTGCCTGGTCTTAGACCAGTTTCCTTGCCACCTGGTCTGAGACCAGTTTCTCCTTTTAGCTGAACTGGTCTGGGATCAGTTATTGTCATATATGTGCCTAACCACAGGCTTGTTAAGCAGCAGCCAGCATAATGTAGTGATCAGTGCACTAGGCTGTAATCCTGAAAGTCTGGTTTTGAATCTCACTTTTCCCTAAAATTCTTTTGACTCCTAATTTCAGTGGTATAGTGATCCATGGCGGCATGGAGTTGGTAATAGTAAATCTACACTAAAGGGAGTTGGTGCAGGAAAAAAACTAAGTGCAACAAAGAAAGTTCCTGTACAGTGGTGAAACTGTCCCCAGACCAGGAGGCTCGGAAACTGGTCTCAGATCAGGTTGCACAGAAACTGGTCTCTAATCAGTCGTCAAGGGAACAAACTTCCTGCAGCTCTTACTGGACAGTGGCTTCAGGAAGCACATAATCAAATGGATACAGGGATTTCTGGTGCTGGAGAGACCACTGATTCTATGAGGTGGGAGACTCTCAAGGCCTTCTTGAGTGGGGAAGATTATTGCTTTCGCTCATTATAGGAATGAGTGCAGTGCAGAGCATGCAAGCAGCTAGAAGAACAAGTGGCTGCATATGAAGAGCAGCATAAACAGCAGCCCACCCCAAGGATGTATCAAGGCTTCAAAAGGTGCCAATGGAGCTTAACACACTTAACACCAATAGAAAGGCAAATGCTACTTGCCTGGGCTAGATCGTACTTTGAAGGGGATAGAGTTGGCCTGGCAGTTAAAGGCAAAGTCTGGGGCAGCTTTTGTGCCATCCACAAAAATTAAGGGGGTAATCAACCAGAGGGTCTGATACTGAGCAGGCTTTTCACTATTTTTATCAAGATCTCTACTCTTCATATTGTCAACCAGCCAGTGCCGAACTGGACACCTTCTTCTTGGAGATTCAGTTGAGGGGAATCACTGAAGTACACAGAAGGTGTCTGGACACCACTCTTATAGTGCGAGAGATTGATAAGGCTATTAGGAGTTGGCGGGGGGGGGGGCCCATTACCAGATGGCCTACCAATAGATTTCTATAAAGCTTTTTGGAAGGCACTAAGGAGTTCACTGGTAGAGAGGTTAGTTGAGTGTCTGGCTAAGGGTGAGTTGCCCCCATCCATGCAGTTGGCCACCATAATCAAATTGCCCAAGCTGAAGAAGGACCTTAAGTAATACTCCTCATACTGTTGCATCTCCCTCCTTATGTGGATTACAAGATTAGGCTGGAGAGAATCCTTCCTATGATGATCTAATAGATCAGGTGGGGTTTATTAATGGTTGACAAGTTAAAGATATTTATTTAATTTTTGCTGACCGGGAAGGAGGGCTAGACAAGTTTTTGCCCATTTTCAGCCTCGTTCCAGGGTGGGGGGTTGGGGATACAGATGGATGCCAACTGAAATTGAACCAGATTTTAAGCTGTTGGTCGTATTTTTAGTGAATGGGGGAAATATGGCCAGGACACCGGGGAAATTCTCCTACTGTTCAGTAGGGGGAACACTTGACCATCAGAGGTTGTCTCTGTATGTCTCATACACTGAAGGAAGGAGGTGGTTCGGCCCTGTGGTCAGTAAGGATGGATGACGCTTATGTTACAGAAATAAGATTCCAGAAAGTGGATCCCATGGATGATATAGAAGAAGAAATGCCAGATTCTCAGGAAGGTATTTTTTTAGACACCCAAGAGAGAAATAATGTAGAAATTGAGACTGATAATGAAAATGTGTTTGTAACAGCAACTGAAGAAGAGGAAAAAAAAGGAAATGATCAGATTTAAGCTCCTCTACCGTAACAATGAAAAAAAGTTTGTTACAAAATAATGAGGAAGATGTAAGGGAAAACTCAGTACCAGACTCCACTGTTCAGCCCCAGAGCTCAGGATCGGTGCAATTTCCCTTTACAGCCAAAGCAGCAACTTGGAAGCAATGGAAAAGGCTGGTTGGATATTACAGAATGGCATTTGGGTTCCAGACCCTAATATTCCTATCCTGGGTTGTGATTCATATGTGAGCAGGTCCTTATTTCCACATCAGCAAAAAGCAAGCAAGACTGAGAAGTCAGATGGACTGCAAATAGTGAGTGACAGACTGCCAAAAGGAGTGGTCTCTGGGCCTGACACTGCCATGTCACATGCTAACTCAGAGACCGTAAAACAGCTGGGATCAAAGGGAAAGGTTAAACAACCACTATGAGCTATGGAAACTGCAAGGTGGGATGATAACAGAGGAGAAAATGAACCAAGGAATTAAACAGGTACGATTATAAATATTTCAGAAAATCAGAAAGAGGGAGAGGGAGAAGGGAGTAGACCAGAGCCTCAGAGAAGGCCTACAAGCTATGCAGAACTATTCAAGAAACCTGAAGAGGCAGCTAGAAGGTGTTTTGTTGCCAGAATTTATTACAGAGGTGGTTTAGCGCTCCCACCAGATAGTAATTATGTGGGGAGAATGTTAATCATTGAATCTCTACATTTTACTCCAGCAGAGGTGTAAGCTTTGATCCACGCATCTGGAGATCATAATTTTGACATAAGCATTAGGTCAGTGGGGCTTCTGGAAAAATTTGGGAAGGCATACTCTAAAGTAAAATCTTCCCTTATTTGGAAACCTTTCCTTGCAATACCTGTTACAAGACCAACAGCAAAAGCAATGACTGTTCTGTTCAGGAATGAGGGGGTTAATGTTTTGGACATTGTGTATTGGTTAGAGAAAAGATGTAAAGTTGATGGCATACCCACTGCAATTATAGACGATAATGGATTTTGAACTGAGGGATGGAAGTTTGCAGTGCAACTTAAACTCACAGAAGATGGCATATAGCATCTGACAAATTGTTTTTATATTGGAAGGGATCGTGGCATCTTGTTTTATCTGAGGCAGCCTCGATCCTGCTACAGGTGTGGTTCAACTTCTCATTTAAATTCAGATTGCGATCAACTTAAGCGTTCAGTGTGTGGGTCTCTGGGCCACTCAGCAACCACATGTATAGTCCCTCCATTTTGTAATTTGTGTGGGGAAGAAAATCACGTCTTTGCATGCTGCCCTTGGGCAGCACACAATACCTCAGATTATGTGGAGCATGATTTTTATATCAACAAAGCCACAAGAGCTCAGACTGGAAAACAACCTCAAAAGGAAGATATGTTTAGCCCTCAAGAGATAAACACATTCAGAAAATCAAACAAATAAGCCTCCAGAAAATGTGAAAAAAAGAGCTGATAATATGGGGCAAAGTACACCCATGGGTCCCCCCCCACCAGAAATAAACAAATCAGCGCCTAGCAATAGGAACACTGGATCATGGAAAAATAGTGGTGAATTCCAAACACTGACCAAAAGGAGGGCTACATTAAGGAAGACCACAGATAACACCCCAGAAGTTCCAATCAGTACCTCAAATCAATATAAAGCTTTATAGAGTTGGGGGAATATTATGGAGGGGACTGCATCTGATATATCACTCCACTCCACACAAAGTGACGCTGCTGACAGTATAGCTCACCTCTGGACAGATTCAGGGGGGACAGTAAAGAAAATAAACACCAGAACAAGGAAAAATGTCCAATGAGGTCAAAAAACCTACATGAATGGAAAAAACAAAGTTATCTTTAAGCTTGGCCAGCTTAAATGTAAACAGTATTAGATCAGAGTACAAAAGGAAAGCCACTTTTTCAGCACTTCAAGTTTTATCTTACAATGTTTTTTTTCTTCAAGACACAAGACTATACATGGATCAGGACTTACATCTAGCAACATCTGACTGTTTACAGGACTTTCATTATGGTCAGTTGGGCAAGATACATGCTCTGGGTTAGGTTTTTGCTTTAATAATACTGAGTGTTGGGTTCAGAAGTTGGTAGAGATAATACCAGGCAGGGCACTGTTGTTAGATGTCCAGATACAAGGTGCTAATTGTAGATTGATAAACACGTATGACCCGCCCCAACAGAAAGCAGCAAGGGTAGAGCTGTTTAAAAAAATAAAAAAGTATTTATTTTCAAGTCGCTTAATCTTTTGGGGAGGGGATTTTAACACAGATTTAGATACAAAACTTAAAGGGAAAATATATTGTGATACCACGGAGTTACGAAGTATAGTTAATATTGAGGGCCTGAAGGATGTTTTTGCCTCAAATCCTCTTTTTACTTATTCAAGGGATAAGTAAAGTCAAGAATTGTCAGCCCACTTGCAAACATCTTGCAGAGGCATCTTACCCATGGGAACATCTGATCATAATTTAATAACTATTCAATTTTCATCCCACCACCTAACTATTAATGGTAAAGGGGTGTGGAAATTTAACACAAGTCTGTTAAAAAAATGTCTGTTTTCTACAGAAACTGGCTGAGGTTTTAGAAGAAAGAGATTCAGTATTTAACTTATATGATTCAGCCATTGATTGGTGGAATGATACCAAAATATGCCTTGGAGAATTTTTTTAAAGTCAGTCACACTGCATTACTGACAGTAAGCACCGAAAATAGAATGAACTACGGAGAAAACTATATGCACTGTTTACAGAAGAACAGTATAACCAAGGGAATCATAGTGAAGATTTTTCTCAAATAAAACAAAAAATGACTGAGTTTCAATATAATAGACAAAAATCTTTAGAACTTGAACAAAAATTTTGCACTCAGGGGAGAACATTCCAACCCATATGATGATTGGTTCATAGGTTGGGATCAAGTTCAGAGCACAAACATCCATAATAGAACTTGCCACCATGTCAAACTGTCATAGTGGAGTTTAAAAAGCTCCTATCCCCCATAAAATCATCAAGTCTCTTTTTAAAGCTAGTTATATTGTCACTTTCGACCACTTCACTGGGAAGTGCATTCCATGCACCTATGATTCTCTGGGTATACTGTTGACTCCTTTTTTGTGTTTTGGAGGCTTCACCTAGTAATTTCTGATTATGTGACCTTGTAATATTATATTGCACAGGATTTTTTGTTAACCCAATTAGTTCTAGAACAGCATCATCCCTACTAGCTCTGGAAGCCATACATTAATCAACTCTCAATTTCCTATATTCGACAGAGTACAGATTTAGATGTTTTAACCTATTCTGATGTTGTACTACCCTAATCTTTTTAGTTACTTTTCTCTGGACTTTTTCCATCTTGTTTTTCCCTTGGACTGAATATGGGGCACAAAAAGGAGAGCAATACTTGATATGGGAATGGATTAATGCTGAGTATAAAGGAAGGACAATTTCAGACTCCCTACTTTTAATCGATCTCAAAATACATCTAATTATCTGATTACATTTTGTTAGTTTGACTTTATAGATTCTTTTAAAGGGATGTTATTTCATTTATAGTGAAACCCTAGATTGTTAGATCCAGAGTGCATTACTTTACATTTTTGCTCATTGAAAGTTAATTTATGATCAACTGCCCAGTTTGCCAAGTGATCCAGGTTATCTTGAAATAATTTTTGCCAATGTTTCATTATGGGCACTTGCACTAATTTTACAGTCATTGGCATATTTGCATGACCAAACCCCTGGCAGCATTTGCATCGACGATAGTAGGACATTAAACAAAATTGGTCCCAAGACAGAGCCCTGCGGAATTGCAGGAATAGATTTAATTTGAAACAAATGACAGAAATAAAAGGCCCTTCAGGTACATTAGTTCAGGGGTCAAATAAGATCTTACAGGTACTGGTGGGTTTTGTTGAAGATAAATTTGATACCCCCTTGGGGGAAACAGAAGAAATGAAGCTCTTTTTAAAAATAGCAGATGTTCCAAAATTAACACTAGGACACAAGAAAAACTTATTAAGTGATTTCTTACCAGAGGAAGTAGGGAAAACAATTAAAGAGTTAAAAGACATGACAGCACCGGGTTCAGACGGTATTCCCTTAGAAGTCTACAAACACTGTGGGAACAGATACCTATTAGGATAGTACAGGGTTTCAATGCCTTTATTCAGGAAGATAGGATTACAGAATCCATGTACGAAGGTCTCATGATATTTTTATTCAAGAAAGGAGAAAAAATGATATTAATAATTGGAAACCAATAACGTTATTAAATACTGACTTTAAAATATTGTCAAAATTACTAGGGAAAAGGATATTAAATATAATGGATTATCTGATTCATCAGTCACAATTTTATTCCATTCCAGGATGCACTATACAAGACGCATTAATATTAATTAGAGAATTATTTAATCAAGGAAGGATATAAGAAATATCAGGTTATTTGTTTAGTTTCAATCAAGCTAAAGCATTTGATCAAATTTCACATGAGTTTATATGGTTGACACTGACAGATTATGGGTTTCCTGTGGAGTTCACAAATTAGTTACAAATATGCTATTCATTACCAAACGTTAGACCGTATGTGGATGGTTGGGTAGGTAAAAAATGTTATACTCGGAGAGGGGTGCAGCAAGGCTGTCCCCTCAGTCCCATTTTATTTGTAATAGCATTAGACCCAATTATTAGAATTATTCAGAAATCACCACTAATTAAGGGAATAAAAGGCTCAGATTTAAGAGAAATTAAAACAATTAGTTATGCAGATGACCTGTGTATGATAGTCCCTGATGCTAATGTAGGGGCATTGATTTGTAAATTTCTGCCATCTTTACCAAACCTGGTTGGGTTAGACATTAATGTTGACAAAAGTATTTGTCTGAATTTGTCTGGAGTTTCAACATTGGACGGTCAAATAGGAGGGGTGGTAGTAGCAGATACACTGAAAAAGATATTGGGAATATACTTTGGGTCAGATAATATGGCCGAATACAATTGGGAACTCTGTATCAATAAAGGAAGAGGGAAAGTAAGTAGATGGCCCGACTGGAGGATGGGAAAGAAAAAATGAATATACCTAATTAAATCTTTCTTACTGCCTAATTTTCTTTTTGTAAGCCATATCTTTCCACTACCAAAAAAAAAAACTAATGACATCATTGCTAGGTCAGTTCTTTTTAAGTTTCTGGGGAAGTAGGCTGAACCCCATAAAGAGAAATATTTTATATTTATCAATAGAGGAAGGGAGAGTAAAAACGGTACAGCCAATTGTATTTTTTTTTTCACAATCTTTGTAAACACTAATTTGAAGCCACTAGGGGCAAGGTAAAGAAACCTTGGGAGGGGTGGGTTAGGAAACAGATTGAGGAGATAATGCTAGAATGGCAACAAAAGCCATTCATTCATAAAAATAAAAGAAGATATAGACTATCTGCAGATTGGGAAGTTATTTTGATTTACTTAAATGTTTGGACCTATCCTTTACAGAAGTAGTTAAAAATTCAACGACAGCTTTATATCAGATACTTATAATAAAACATTTTTCGGAACAAACATTTTTAAAATTTAGTGATAGAGAAAAAAATAAAAGAAAGGTTGGTAGATAAAAGAATCCCACAAGAAATGTGGAACATTACTTGGTTGGGTGTTCATGGCCGGATAAACACCAGACGAAATCATAAGCATAAGCAAATTCAGGATTGTTACTGTTTAAGGCAAACATGTATAATGTAAACGGAAACATTAGACCATTTGTATTTTGAATGCCCTTTTATTAAGTCTTTTTAGAACATTTGGAAAACACATTGATGCAGACACCCCTGGAAAAAAAATGGAATGCAAAACAATTGTATTACGGTATTTTTTCACAGGAATGGAGTAAATATAATACAAGTACGTTAAATATACTATCAATTCATATATTAAACTGGACATGGCAAATCAGGTGTGGATAAATGTTTCAGCAAAAGCAAGACACGATGATGGATTTATTCCTTGTGATCACAGCTTGCATAAATAGATTAGGGAGGCAGTATAGCACAGTGGTTTAAGGCTCTGAGCTGCAAATCTGGTGACATCCAGCAGACCAGACCTGGGTTTGAATCCCACAGCTTCCACTTGCATACTGTGTGACCCTGAGCAAGTCACTTAACTTCCCTGTGCTCCCAGGTCACACCTGTAAAAAAGCTTTCAGCTTAGTGTGCTACTTCTAGTTAAACAACTAAAAAAAAAAAAAGATTGCGACAGTGTGAATATCAGAAGTTGAAGAGAGGAATCTGGGAAAGATACTGGCAATTCTTTTAAAAAGACAAAACAAGAATACTGGACTAAAAGTGGGACATTTCTTAACAAAAGATTATTGTAGACTGAAAAAAAGGGGGCTTTTGAAAGGGGGATGATGGCTTGTGAATGTAGTAAATAGAAAGAGAGCATATAAAACATATAAAGGTATTACTTGAAGAGGAAAATGGGGAATACCACTGTTATTTAATACTTTGATAAGATGATGTTTTTTTGGGGGGGGTACTATCGCTATCGAACTGGTGGAGGGTTACAAAATTTATAAAACCTTAACTTTGAGCCTACAAAGTAGGTAATTAGGGGAAAATGATTTGAAGTTTTTCATTTCTGATTACTGTATTTACAAATGAAGAAAGATTTGATTATGTCATTTGTTTTTGTTTTTCTGTCTAGTTTTCACTACCTTATTAGTAAGGTAGGGGGGTTCATTGGTTTGGTATGATAAATATATGGGTGGGGGTTGGTAAAGACAAATTTAAAACTTTCATGTTTTAGTTTTACTTTATGAGGATTGTTAAAGTAAGATTGTTTTTTGTTTGTAAATTTCTGTTCAGGAGAGTTATGAAGAATCTTTTTTTGTATATTTTGTTTTTAAAGTTTTTAAATAAAAATTGTCCTACTGTTTTCGAGAAGTGCCATGGGATCCTTAACATCCACCTGAACCACCACCAGAACAGGCGAATGGGACCTAGGTTTAACATCTCATCCGAAAGACGGCACCTCAGAAGTGCAGCACCCCCCTCATGCTGCACTACAGTGTCAGTACTGGGATTTAACCCAAGTACCTGTAGTGGGGATAAAACCTACAGCCTTGTGATCTTCCAGCCTCAGAGGCAGGTGTGCAACCTGCTGAGCCACTGACGCTGATAGGGATAACATAAGGAAACCCTGAATGGTGTCCAGTGGTGGAAGGGAGTGTGGGAGACCTGGCTGGCATGCTTGCTCTTGATGCCAAAAAGGTATTTGACCATGTGGAATGGGGGTATCTACATAGGAACCTGCAAAAATTTGGCCTAGGGGAGAATTTTAGGAGTGGGGTCTGGACACTTTACACCCACCTCACTGCTTAGGACTTGGTGAATGGAGAACTGACAGAAGGGTTTGAGTTACAGAGAGGGACCAAGCAGGGGTGCCTCTTTCCCCCACTGCTATATGTGTTTTTTTCTTGAGCCACTGGCAAAGGCAGTTAGGGGCAACGATGAGATTGAGGGTTTAGTGGTTGGAGAGTAGTACAAGGTCTATTTGCTGATGACCTGCTACTATATGTAAGGCATTCAGAAAGGGCACTGTCGTCAGTGGCTGACACACTCCACGCATGTGGGAGGTTGTAGGGGCATAAAGTCAACTGGGGGAAGAGTGAGCTTCGCTGTAGGAAAGAGATGCAGGGGATGCCACTGGGCTCCTCTCTGAATGTGTATGTAGTGGGGCAGCTCAAATCCTTGGGTACCCATATATCTGACAAATTGTCAAAACTGTGTAAAATTAACATCCCACCTCTACTGAAGAAAATTAAAGGGGACCTGGAGATTAGGCACAGCTTCCACTAACACTAATGGGAAGGTTTTATACCTTTAAAATGTGCATGTTGTCCAGGATGCTTTGTGTTCTTCAAGCTGTGCTTATTAAACTGCCTCAGAGCTTTTTTGTATGGTAGACAGATTATTCCACCATTTTCTTTGGAAGGGAAAACTCACCAGGATTCAGACCACCACCCTCCAGGCATTGGTCAAAGAGGGAGGATTGGCTTTGCCCCACTTGCAGCATTATCACTGGGCTGTTCAACTGCCCTATTTAGCTGAAGAGGGCATGGCAGGCTTGACATAGTGGAAGGTGTTGAAGGAGGCAGAAGTGGGCAGTGACTTTCTGTTGAGCTCCGTTCTTAGCCCGTTACTTGGAGGAGCAACTGAGTCAAGAATTGGTAACTTACTCACTAGGTAATTGGTAGGGGGCTTGGCAACAGGCTCATAAGAACATACAGCATGTGGTGGGGGGCCTTGCCAAGGGTGGGGCTAACAACGACCATTAAGGGGCAGTGAGGGCATATGGTATTTGTCCACCAAGACTTACTCAAATGGGTAAAGTTGGGTCTTATAACAGTGAGCAAGCTGTTTGAAAGAGGTGTGTTGGTCATCTTTGCTGACCTAGGGAGGACTTTTTCCCTGCCCACTGGTATGTACCTTGTATACCTCTATGCAGGGGATTGCTGTGTGTTAACGGAAGGGTAGTACTCACTTCTTTGAATGCAACAACATTTGAAAATATAGTGGTGGCTTTCCAGCCACATAGTAAGCCCTCTTTCTTCATTTGTTGAGCTTATCTGGGGAGGCAGGTCAATTAAAATGGAGGACTATAGAAAAGTGTAGAATAGTGAAATGGAGGTACACGTGAGCCAAGAAGTTTGGAATAGGGCAATTAAAAATGCAATCCAGTGTGTCTGGTCTAACAGGCTGAGGTAGACTGAATACAACATAATGTACAGGACTAACTTTTCCTCAGTGAAGTAGCATAAATTGAACCAGAAACGAGTGCATCAGGTACATTCAAGCATGTGATACTCTCATGTGCCAAGGTCATTTCCTGTTGGGGGAAGTACACACTATAATGGAGCATGTGTTGCAGAAATTCCTGCCTGATAACCCGTTGGAGTGGTCGTTGGGGACAGATTCAAAAAAGAGGGGGAAAGAGGGTGACCCTGTTGGGCAATTGGCAGTGATCAACACAAAGAAAACATTGGCTCGGTATTGGGGGCAGGCACATTCCCCACCCATAGCCCACTGTCTAGAAAATCTAAGTGAGTGTATGAAAAGGAGAAGGCCAAACCGAAGGCAAACGGGGGGGGGGGGAGACAAATTCTGTGCCATGTGGCAACCCTTGCTGGAAGCCATAGAGAAAGGGATCATCTCTAGCTAAGGAGGCATCAGTAGAAACGGGAGCTAAGTGTGGGGTGAGCGCTCTGTTGGGGGAAAGTTTTGGCTGTTGACAAAGCCAGGAACATCAGGAAATGTGTTCATGCTGATCTAATTCTTACTACCTGCAATCTGTATCAATGCATGCAGTATTGTATTAACCAGTTATGCACAGGATTGGTTCTTTGTCACTTGCACCTGTTGGTAGAATGTACACTGTCCTTTTTTATTCTGCCTGTATGCTCTTGCCAAAAATTGAAAATTAAGTTAACAAAAAAAAATAAAATATTTTGGAAGATGCACCATGATTACTGATTAGGAAGAACCTATCTGCAATCCAGCTATTTCTCAGACTGCTCATTTTAATCGTTAAATGTTTTCTTGTTTTGCAGGAGAACCCTTACATGTGCAACAATGAATGTGATGCTAGTACTCCTGAACTGGCACACCCCCCTGAGCTTATGTTTGACCAAGAAGGTCGAAATCCAACAACATTTTGGCAGTCAACATCATGGAAGAAATACCCAAAGCCTCTTGTAGTCAATATAACTATGTCATGGAACAAAACAATTGAACTTACAGATGATATAATAATCACATTTGAATCTGGGCGGCCAGAGCAAATGATCCTGGAGAAGTCCCTTGATTATGGTCGAACATGGCAGCCATATCAGTTTTATGCCTCAGACTGCTTAGATGCCTTTCGTATGGAACCAAAAACAGTTCATGAGTTAACACAGCACAGAGTGCTAGATATCATCTGTACAGAAGAATATTCAAGAGGATATGTATGGAAATATGACAAAACTGTCCGTTTTGAGATCAAAGACAGATTTGCACTCTTTGCAGGGCCACAGCTTCATAATGTGGCCTCTCTCTATGGTCAGTTGGACACAACCAAGAATTTGAGAGACTTCTTCACAATCACAGATCTGAGGATTAGACTATTGAGGCCAGCTACTGGGGCAACAATTATAGATGAACGAAATTTGTCGCGCTACTTTTATGCAATATCCGACATAAAGATACATGGAAGGTAAGCTGTTATTTTGTTATTTTGTTTGCTTGAACAAATTCCCTTAACATGCCTTAAATGCTTATTGTGTTTTAGACTTACAGACTGTAAATTGTAGTTATTTTTAATTGTAACTACTGCTACCTGTTTGCCATGCTGCTGCCAAGTCCCCAGGACCCTTTTGGAAACTAGGTGGGTCACCTAAATGATGCTGTCTGGGGGTGTGCAAGTTCTAAATAAAATTAACAAGCTAGTGTACTGCCTGGTATAAATAGTAACTTTTAGAAGTAGTTAGCTATCATCTTTATAGCCAAAGTATTTTTTTCTTTTCTGTTTTGCTAATTAGGAGATATTCTACCGGATAGTACTAGGTGTGATATGTGAAGCAGCACGCTACACGGAGGCTGACATAGTCAGTTCTGTTTCTCCCTGTGCATCATTAGCATTGTGACCTTGCTGACAATAACATCACTGATAACCAGGAAGAGCCACTCTCCTGCTGCTTGATTGGTACTTGCGACACATGTTACCAATGAGGCAGAAGGCTTGTGGTGCAACAGTGAGTGAGGTCAAATGGTGATGTAGTGGGAAAAACAGAACTAGATATGTTTGCTTCCAGGTAAAGCACTGCTTTTGACATCACACATTATAATAGCAGGTATAAAACATATAATGAGCACACAGAAAAACACTTCCAAAATAAAAAGTAATACGTGACTACTTTTAAAATTACTAACATTTTCTGCCTATTGTTTGGTACTACTAGTTCTTTAATATTACCTGGTGATGCTTTTTGAAGTCTGAGCTTTCCATTGCTTAACCTTGATACAAAATGGCTGCCCAGGCATAATTTATTTTTTTTCTGTTTCTGCCCCTTCTCACTGGCTCCTCCAAGCCTTTGGGTCTGCCAGCCATCCCCAAGCCTCCCACAGTCATGGTCACTCTCCTCCACGTAGCTCTCACTTCCCCCAGGCAGGGCCAATTCCCTCCAAACTATGCATTTCATCAGGCTATGTCATGCTGGGGAGGCAGTGACCCAGGAGCTACTGCAGTATTCATCACGGAGGTGTCGGAGCCATTTTCCTGGTTTCCTCCCTGACTCAGAAGATGTCATATTCTTGGATGCCAAGGTGACCCTGCCCTCACTGTGTGTGCATCTGGTCACCAGCGTCAGTGATGTCCCCCCTCTCTCCCACTGCCTTTGCATCCACAATGCAATATGTTGTCACTCAGGTAGCAGTACTGCAGCGGAAGATGGCACCCTCCCAACCCAGAGGAGGAGACTGTCCTCTGGGATGCTCAATCTTCCTCCTCCTGGCTGGCCCCCCGATGACCTGAGCACATTCCCAATCCTGCAGTCACCGGTGTCACGAGTGGTAACACCACCGATGCGCTAATGGGCCGGTTCACCCAGGCATAAATTTTAGCATTCTTTTGCAAGTATGCAAGAATGCCCTATCATGAATTCACACATAGTTAGAAATGTTTTATGCTGGTCTGTTGGCACAGCGGTTGGATTTCCGCTTGCGACGCCAGCAACCCGGGTTCGGGAACGAGCTCGGATCGCTGGGAGGGCCGGCCAGGGGGAGGCAGCTTGAGCATCCCACGGCTCCTCACTGTCTTCAGGGAGGGAGGGAGGGTATTGCGACCCAGTGTTGATGCACCTACTGGTGGAGGCCGGTGGTAGAACAACACGTCAGGGTCATTAGGGGTGGTGTGTGACAGATGTCGGTGTTTGCCTTGACGTCTGGACGTCACGCACCTTAAGGAAACCAGGAAAATCACACGCTGGCCTCCGGATGATGGCTTTCTGTTCCCTGAGAGCCACCAGTGCCTTCCCAGTGCCTCCTGTTCCTCAGCAGCATCCCTGGGCCCTAGAAAGAGTGTGCTGGGGCCATCCCCCCGGTGCCTTCCCCCTTGGAGGAGAGGGACCCGCCTGGTGAAGGGATACACCGGGATATCCTGGGGGTCAGCTGCGACTTGACGATCAGAGGAGGGCTGGGTAAGGACAGAAGGGGTCAGGGGGAACTTGATAGGGCCCGAAGGAGTGGAGAACCAGTGAGCACGGGGGGTGGAAAAATAGATTACACAAAAAAAAAAGAAATGTTTTATTAATGTTACATGTTTAAACTGTCTTTGTTTAGTCAGATTTCACTCTAGTACTATTCATACTTTTACAAGGTTACAATCTATAGAATAATGCATTCTGTGAAACTGGAAACAGGTAGAAATACTTGTCCACTAGTCTGAAGGCAAGTGGCTCTTTGGCTAGCTACCAAATGTAAAACACTATTAAACAGTAGCTATGGTATTGGTTTATTGAACTAAATAGATATCTGCAGAGGCTCCTAGAATAAGAGGCCATAGTTTGAGTGCACGTCTTGGGTGAAGCGCCAGACAGTTGGTGGCAGAGAGTTTTAGGAAAGACCCATCAGGAGATGTTTTCTTTGGACTGACCCCCATGATATGGGAAGAACAAAGGGAGGGTCCTAGGTGACCTTATGCTTAAGTGTCAGGGCTTGCATATGGGATCATAGCTGGTATAAGCTGGGTTCACTATATTGATGTTTATAGAGGTATATTGGCCTGCTGTAATCAATTAATAAATCAATGTGTTAATCAAGCAATCAATCAGTCACTAAGTACACCAAAGTGGGGTCTAATAATATGGAATGCTCAAACAAAGGTAATCAGGATAAATGTATTCAGGGCACCTCCTCCAACTAAGTGAATGGTCTGCTCACCAAAGCCATCTCTATTTATAGGCTAAGATCACAGACAAGGGACATCTTCTGTGTCCCAAAAACAAAGCGAAAGATGAAAAGGCATTTAGCACTGAAGCATTTAAAAGCTGGAATGCATGGCCAGACCATCTTACCATCCGAAGTGTGTGGGCAGCCTTACCTAATTCAAGTCAGCTATGAATAGGCATTTATTTATTTTATTTCTATTTATTTAACAATTGTTAGCCAGGAGAGACACACTGAGCTGAGGATCAATCCACACAATGCCACAAGGTATAAAAGGTGATTCATTCCATCTTTAGTAACTAGCTGCTACTCAATTGTTATGCCTTATTACTTAACATGACATACCTCATATCTTGCACACATCTCAGTGTTTTCTATTGGCAAGACCATTTTCTGCCCCTTTAATGCTGTATAACTGTATATGTAAGATGTAACTGTGGAGTTCTGTAAATGATGTACTGTATAAATTATACCTTTATATGAATGGAATCCTAACTATCGCGTCTGTGTAGCTAGTTGTACACATGTAAGCTAAGCTGTTTATTTAAAATGTGCTGCTACTGCTGTGTTAAATGTCGCCCTAGGACTTCTTGAAAACTAGAAGATGCACCTAAATGAGGTGATCCTTTGGTTGAAAATTTCAAATGAATAAGAACTACGGAAAAGTGGAGACAAATAATTATATTTACAGGAAAATCGCACTCAGCTCAGATGTTTCCCTCCATCTGGGACAATCTCCCTTCTGCTCTGCAGCTTTCTCCCTCTGATGTCTCCCTTAAATGCCAGCTTAAACATCTCCCCAACCCGTCCTGCTCCTGCCAAGCTCCCACCTGGGTCTTCACTCTCCCCATCTCTCCAAGCCTGTTGGATGGTCTGATTGACCCTGCTTCTTGATTCTGGTTGCATATTTGCTTTGCTTTTGTCACGCAATTCATAACATGTGGGTTCTTTTTCTCACACTTATTATACCACTGATACGACTTTTTATCACCTGTTGGCTCTTTCTGCTCGCACTTTATTATACCATTGATACTGCACTTTATCACCTGTATTTTTGCGCACTGAATGCTGTTTACATTTTATTGCTATGCTGCTCGTAGCTCCATTTTGATGCTTATACTGCTGCCAATGCATTTTACTACCTGTACTTTTGTGCACTGTTTACACTTTACATCGTACTGTTATGTTGCTTGTTGTGTATCATATTGTTGCTTGTTGTGTATCATATTGTTGCTTGTTGTGTATCAAATTGTTGCTTGTTGCCATGCACTTTTGCCTCCTTTCCCATCCCCAAGTCACACCTTGAAATGAGCCTTGGCTCAGTGTGCCTTCTCTGCATACTGATTTTCAAATAAATAAATAAGCCAAGTCTTGTTTCCAGCTGCAACCCAAGGAGGGTCGGAGGATATTATGGCAAGGGAAAGGATGAGTGGAATACTGGTAGGGCAAAGAGGAGCAACAAAGTGCATAGTTATTAAAAGATACTGTAAAAAGGTGACATTCAATAAATCCTACTAGTTTATCCCTCACATTCCATTAGCCTTTTGTTAATCTCTAGCAAACACATCTGTAGAGCTTCAACATAGTGTATGGTTTTCTGAAAATGAGTCCCATGCTTCAAAATTATTTGTTTCTCCTACTGCTAGTGTTATTCCTTGACTTCAAAGCGGAAGCCATTAGTGTTAGTGCTACCACGATCTCTGTACAGAAAGAAACACTACAGTCATCCATGTCTGTGTTCAATACATATGTAGTAAAAGAGAAAAAAAAATGCCCCGGTCATTTGTTTCACCCTTCAATAAATAAGTGGTAAACAGTTTACCATGGTACCACAGGAGTCTGGTCAAAACCGCGAGCACAAATACGCATGGTCAAAACCTGCACGGTCATAACAGCAACGTGCAGCTTTGGAGTTGGTATATATAATCTGTGTGGTTTTGAACTGCATAGTTTTGTACTAACCGCACATTGCTGTTATTGACTGCGTGGTTTTGATGTTGCGGGCTTAACCTAGCGCCAGTACCACAGAACTCACTATTTTCACAATAAATATTATTTATTACACAAGTAAAAATCATCAGTGCACTGACTGCACAAGAGAGCCCACACAGAAGGAAATGTAGTGAAGACAAGGATACACCTGCTTGTCATCTGTTGACAGGGTTGTGCTCAAAGCATGACATGGACCCATGTAGTTGTTACTCTGTTGCTACAGTCATGCTCAAAGCAGGACAAGAACATGCCTGGGTGTTATTCAGTTGCTATAGTAACTTGAGCAAACATGACAAAACAGCAGAATTGTGCATTGTCAACATAATGACTGACAAGCACTTGTGCACATTTCTGATTGACACGTGATAGTGCCCATCTGCTCAAGCACATTGCCTGCCTCTTTTCATCCCTGGAAGTAGACAGACATCAGTGACAGCACAAGTATGCCAGTACAAAATTCAGAAGTAACAGTCTTAAGGAAACATAGAAACACAGAAACGTACACAATGACGGCAGAAAAAGAGGTCCATCCAGTCTGCCCAACTTCCGTATAATCCCTGGAACCTACTGTTCCTCCAGGGTACTAACCCTCCCCATCCTCTCTCTAGTCTCCTCCTTGGTCCTGCTGCCCCCCCATAAATACTATTCCCTTCATTATGTCCCGGCTCTGCTTGAATCCCCTGACTGTTTTTGCACCCACCACTTCAGTTGGCAGACTGTTTCAAGGTTCCACCACCCTTTCCGTAATGTAGTACTTCCTCACATCTTTCCTGAATCTACCTCCTGTAGGAGCTATTTAAAATATTACACAACAGTACAGCTCAGTTTTCACTATTTGTATGATGTCTTGCACGTGCACAAGCAACATCTTGTGGTAATAGAAGAAATGCAGGTGTGTCAGTGTTGTCAGTGTTGTCATTCCCCAATTAGCCAGCATGCTAGCACTGATGCAAGAATTATGTAAAGTGCCACCAACTTGAAAGAAATGTGCTGCTGCAATTGGACCATGCTCATCATGCAGTGGCAGAGATGACACACCTCCCATACGTGCCTTTCCTGGTGAAACATTTCAATAAACATGGCGGCGGCTCCTGCTGCCACCACACAATCCCCAAACAAAGCCGACATCAGGGGTGTAGTCCTGTGTCGGTATGTCCCACCTCCACATTCAGCACGCTTACATGGCGATATTGTTACTGAGCATGATAGCGGGAACCCCCGACTTACCTGGTAACTCTTTGATGCTCGTTTACATGTCTTCCCGATTAGTGGAGTAGTCTTCTCAGGCACTGCAGAGTTTTGCTTGTAGTTACTCAGTAACACTCTGCTCATGTAAACGCACTGATTGTGTGACACTCTGGGAGTCCACCCCAATGTGCTGCTGCTCACAGAAAGCCAATCATGTTGGCATATTCCCCCCCCACACCCATTGTGTGGCACACTGAGCCCACCCCAGTGGCCAACATCCCTTGAAATATTGGGCACGGGAGCTCACCAGTGTGTCGCAACATTTGTTTTATTTCACCTGTAAAGAAATAAAACTGTCCGTAATGTTAATATTTTTCTGCACCTGAAAACAGAAAATGGTTCTTTGTTGTCAGCGGCACCCCCTCCCCCAACCTGCACCCACCCTTTATACCCCGCTTCCCCACACCTCCCTCACTATACTTACCTCTGAGGTCTGGGCGCTGGCGCCTTCGTGAGGAACACATCTGGACTCTTTAAAGCCGAACTGCAAAATGAAGAAATCCCAGTATGCTGTATAATGGCATCAATGGGGGGGGTCAACTTAGGTGGATATGTCAACCATTTTTCTTTTAATTTGGGCTCCAAATTTTCAACATGAGGTTCTTGGGACACCACCTCATGAACACATGCACTGTTCAACTTGTTATTCAGTCCCAAAAGGTCATTTCACAGTCACTGTGCGGAATCACCTTTTGGGACCAATTAACAAAACGACAGTGCCACTGTTCATGAGGTGGGGTCCCAAAAAGCCTATTTTGCAAATTTGGTAAAAACATTCCAAAAAATGACTGTTATGAGCGTGCATTGCGCAGTCTCCATGCATGCTCATAACTTCGACAATTTTTTATATTTTCACTCCAGATTTTCAACATTGCCATGTTTTCACACCTCCTTATGACCAGTACATCTGTCCTTTTTTCACATCCTGCCTAAAATGTGTTTTCACACATCTGGCGCACAATGGCATAGTCGCTGTAGGAAATCAACTTCTGGGACAAATTAAAAATCACAGTGCCACTGTTCATGAGCAGAAGTCCCCAAATGCCTATGTTGGAAATCTGGTGAGAAAATCCCCAAAATAATTGTGTTACAGGCATGCATTGTGCAGTTTCTACTCACACTCGTGACTTCACCAATTTTTCATATTGTCACTCCAGATTTTCAGCATTGCCATTTTTACACCTCCTCATGTACAGTACAGCTGTCATTTTTCACATCCTGCCCAAAATAAGTTTTCCCCGCCTGTGGCGCCAAATAGCACAGTTGCTGTGCAAAATCATCTTTTGGGTAATGAACTGATAGTGCCACTGTTCATGCAGTGGGGTGACAAAAAGTCCATGTTGAAAATTTAGAGTGAAAATACCAATAAACGACTGGGGTGTTAGGGTTTCCAACTGCAATGCTCCACCCTATAGAGACTGACAGGCATCAGGTATGTGACTTGGGATTGTCGGCTGTAATGCTCACTCCATTCCACCCCCACCCTGCAGCCACTGACAGGCATTGAGGTGTGCTTTGGAATCTTTGGACCCAGAGTTCACCCTATTCTCCTATACTGCACCCATCTCAGCATATTTCCTTATGGAATGGGGTGAGCGTAAGGCCCGAAGACCCCAATACACACTGCAACACTTGTCGGTGTCTGCAGGGTAGGGTGAGATGAAATGGTGTAAGCGTTATGGCCGATGACACAAAGGCACACCACAATGCCTGTCAGTCTCTGCAGGGTGGGGGTGGGGTTGGCATCAGTTCAATACTTCTTCACTGCCATTCCTATCATGCATCTCTTTAAGACATGATTGGAGTGGTGCAGTTCTAAGACATGATTGGAGTGGTGCAGTGCAGTGGCTGTGGAGCAGCAGTCTTCCGGGAGATGTTCTGGAGGATGCGGTGTTGTCCCATCTGCAGGCACCTCTCTGGGCTGAGGGAGGAGGTTGCTCATCTCCAGGCTGAGTTGGCCAAGATTTGTGGGACCTCCTCTTCCATCCAGAGACCACCAGTGCCACTGCCGTTGCCTCAGAGGTTGCCAAGAAAGAGGAGCGGTTGGACCACAGTGGGCTCAGTGAGGGTGAGGGTGGTGGAACAGAGGCGCATCCCTCCCATTGTACCTCACCACAATTCCTATGCCATTCTGGCAAAGTGTGGTTCCTCTATGGAGGCACCCACAGTGGAGACCAAGGAGGATGCTGGGAACCTCCACAAAGGAGACCCACAGGAGGGTGGCAGGGGACCCTGCAGGGGAAGGAAACAACTCCTGGGGGGACTCCATTGTTAGGAAGGTAGAACTGGGGGAGGAAGGGGAGAGGGAGGTAAGGTGCCTGCCTGGCACCATGGCTTGGAGGGACAGGGAGAATCCTCAGGATTGCCGGAGCAGCTGCACAGGGGAGGGAGCTGGATGTCATTGTCCACCTAGGGACAAATGACTTGGCCAAGAAAGGGATTAGAGAAGTGCAGGAAGAGTTTGTGGAATTGGGGAGGGGCCTTAGTCAAGTAGCACGCACGGTAACCTTCTCGGAGGTGCTACCCATCTATGGCATAGGAGAGGCTAGGGTGTTCCACACCATGGGATTCAATCGGTTGAAAAACTGGTGTGGAGCTCAGGGATTTGGCTTCATTGGGGACTGGGGGTCCACCTGGAGTGATGCAAGCCTATACTGGCATGATGGGCTGCATCTGTCCGGGAGGGGAACCAGGATCCTAGGTGATAGGTTTAAATGCTTCATTGGCAAGCTTTTAAACTAGCCTGGGGGGGAGACACTGGAAAGGAGCAGGAAAATCCTACCCCCCCCAAATAATCACAGTGGTAAATGCAGCAAGCACCAACATAGAGGTGTCGATAGGGAGAAGGGCAGGGGTAAATGGAGAAAGTGACAAAGGCAAGAAGGACAGGGATGGGGCAAAAGGGAGTAAGGCCATCAGGAAATGGAGGGTAATGAGTACCAATGCCCGTAGTCTGGGCAACAAGCTCCCTGAGCTGATGGCCTTAATGGAAGAGGGATGCCTGGATATCGTAGCAGTCACAGAAACATGGTACACAGAGAACCATGACTGGGATGTTAACATACCAGGGTACAAAACCTACAGGAGAGACAGGCAGGGGAGAAGAGGGGGAGGAGTAGCTCTCTATGTAAAGGAAGGGATAAAAGCAACTGAACAAAAGAGTAAACAGGGAGGAGAGGAGGCACTGTGGGTCACCTTGGAGACTGGAAAGGGCACCACAATCCGCACAGGGGTTGTGTACAGACCCCCATGTCAGGGGGAAGGAATGGACCAGGATATGATAGAAGGCATTCTTAGAATGGCAGAGAAAGGGTAGATACTGTTGATGGGAGACCTGAATATGCCAGATGTTAACTGGAGCACATTTGCTGCAGCCACATCCAAGATCAGGGCCATTCTTGATGCCCTACAGGTGGCAGGCATTAGACAGCTAGTTTCAGAACCCACTCATGAGGGAGCAATCTTAGACCTCGTACTCTCAAACGAGGGCAGTGAGAGGATCTCAGATCTAGAAGTGGTTGCCATCTGGGACAAGTGACCATCAAACAGTGTGGTTCACGTCAAACTCAGCTACAGAGTCAAGCCATACAAAAGTGAGGGTACTGGACTTTAGGAGGGCTGTCTTTGGCAAGATGGGAGAGTGCCTCAGAAAAGCACTAGCAAACAGGCTAGAAGGAGTGTGGAGCAACAATGGGAATTATCAAAACTGCCATCACAGAGGCAACAAGCCTTTGTGTGAAACAAATGAACAAATCAAACGAAAGAAAAGCCACTATGGTTCTCAAAAGAGGTGGCTGTGAAAGTCAGGAAGAAAAGATAGCATTCGGAAGTATAAGGAAACACAGAAGGAGCAGGACAGAGAGCTGTACTAGTTAAGGCAGAAGGAATCAGGGAGGGAAGTCAGAATAGCAAAGGCCCAAACTGAGGAAAGATAGCCAACTCAGTTAAGAAGGGGATAAAACCTTTATAGGTACATCAGCGTGCGAGAAAGACAAAGGGAGGATAGTGAGGCTGAATAGAATGAACAGTGGGTGGGCAGAGGGGACAGTGAAAAGCAGGAATACTGAATGAATATTTCTGCTCAGTATTCACAAAAGAGGAGGGGAAGTGCCTAATCCAATTAACAGAAGCACTTTGATAGGGGGTCGATCCCAGTCCTTTCACAGAAGAAAGGGTTCTGCAAGAACTCCTAAAACTGAAGGTGGACAAAGCAATGGGTCCTGATGGAATTCACCCCAGAATTCTAAAAGAATTAAGGGAGGAACTAGTGAAACCACTGGCTACTCTTTTTAATAAATCATGGGAGGATGGTGTGGTACCCGAGGACTGGAGGAAGGCGGATGTGATTCCCCTTCACAAAAGTGGGTCCAAGACAGAGGCAGGAAACTACAGACCTGTCAGTCTGACCTCTGTGGTAGGGAAAGTGATGGAGTCACTTGTGAAGGAAAGAACAGTCGAGTACCTAGAGGCCAGTGGAGCACAGGACCCAAGGCAGCATGGGTTCACAGCTGGAAGGTTATGTCAGACGAATCTAATAGATTTCTTTGACTGGGTGACCAAAGTAGTAGACCAGGGAGGGGCTGTGGACATGGCCTACCTAGACTTTAGCAAGGCATTTGACACAGTCCCACCCAAAAGATTAATAGTCAAATTAACCAGCCTGGGAGTGGGACCCAGGGTGGTAGCCTGGGTAAAACATTGGCTGGACAACAGGACACAGAAGGTAATTGTAAATGGAGTCCATTCTGAAGAAAGGGGGGTTACTAGTGGGTCACCGTGAGGGTTCAGTATTGGGTCCAGTCCTTTTTAATGTCTTCATCAGTGACATTGCAGAGGGACTGGAAGGAAAAGCATGCCTTTGCAGATGACACAAAAATCTGCAACAGGGTTGATACACAAGGAGGCGTGAAAGGGTGAAAAGGGACTTGGCAAGGTTGGAGGAATGGTCAGAAGTATGGCAGCTGGGATTCAATGCAAAGAAGTGCAAAATAATGCACCTGGGAAACAAGAACCCAGGGGAAGAATACACAATGGTTGGGAGGTAGTAACAACAACAAAAGGAAAGGCACCTGGGGGTAATCATATCAGATGACCTTAAGGTTAGCAAGCAATGTGAGAAGGCAGTAGGGAGGGCTGGGGGTATACTGGGATGTATAGGGAGAGGCATCAGCAGCAGAAAACAGGAAGTTGTTATCCCTCTGTACAGACAGTTGGTGAGACCCCATCTGGAGTACTGTGTCCAGTTCTGGAGACCCCATCTCTGCAAGGACATAGACAGGATAGAGGCAGTCCAGAGGTGGGCAACTAAAATGGTGCAGGGTCTGCAAGAGAAGTCAGAGGAGGAGAGACCAAAAAGAGCTTAATATGTATACCCTTGAGGAAAGAAGGGAGAAGGGGACATGATAGAAACTTTTAAGTACCTCAGTGGAATCAACAAAGTCCAAGAGGGTAGCATGTTTCAGAAAAAGAGACTTGCAAGAACAAGGGACACAATTTAAAGATAGAAGGAGGGGTTCAGGGCAATGTGAGGAAGTATTATTTCACAGAGAGGGTAGTGGATGCATGGAACAGCCTTCCTGAGGAGGTTGTGGGGTCTAAAACTGTGGGAGAATTCAAGAATGCATGGGACAGACATAAGGCAATTCTTGCAGGGGGGAGGAAGAAATAGGCTGTTGGTTAACTAGGATCTGCGGCCTATCCTGTAGGTAGGGAAATGGGCAGACTAGATGGGCCTAGCGGTCCTTATCTGCCATCAAAGTCTATGTTTCTATGTTTCTATGTTTCTCTAACTCCTGCACTACCAATGCCAATGCCAGCAAGACAACATTTGACATTGACAAATGCTTGCTTATAATAGCAATAAGGGTCTTCCAGAGGTTAAATTAACAATCAGTTAATCACCTCTTAGGGGCGTGTGGCACTGTGCCATGTCTCCTGTCTCATGTACACCCTTAGGGGATGATTAACAAACTGTGAAGGCAACCCCTGGTCATACCTTCTTGCTTAATTTAAAGCTTTGGAAAGTTGCAGAAATATAGAAAAACAATAAGCAAAAAGGTAAACTAGAAACAGTAAGAGTAAACAGGGAGCAGATAAGGCACTCTGGGTCACCGTGGAGACAGGAAATGGCACCACAATCCGCATTGTAATTGTATACCGACCCCCATCTCAGGGGGAGGGCATGGACAAGAAAATGATAGAAGGCATCCTTAGAATGGCAGAAAAAGGGGAGATATTGTTGATGGGGGACCTGAATATGTCAGATGTTAACTGGAGCACCTTTGCTGCGGGCACATCCAAGAGCAGGGTCATTCTTGATGTCCTACAAGGGGCATACCTCAGACAGCTAGTATTGGAACCCACTCGTGAAGGAGCAGTCTTAGACCTGGTACTCTCAAATGGGGATGGAGAAATAATCTCAGATTTAGAAGTGGGTAGCCATCTGGGAACAAGAGACCACCAAACAGTGTGGTTCACGATAAACACAGCCATACAATCAAGCCATACAAAAAGCAAGAGTATTGGACTTTAGGAGGGCTGACTTTGGGAAAATGAGAGAGTGCCTCAGAAAAGCACTAGCAAACAGGCAAGAAGGAGGGTTGGCAGAACAATGTGGAGTACTCAAAACAGTCAACACAGAGGCTACAAGCCTTTGTGTAAAGCAAATCAACAAAACACAATGAAGGGAAAAAACGAGATGGTTCTCAAAAGAGGTGGCAGGGAAGGTTAAGGAGAAAAGGATAGCATTCAGGAAATATAAGGAAACACAGAAGAAGCAGGACAGATAACTTTATCAGTTAAAGCAGAAAGAGGCAGGGAAGGCAGTCAGAATAGCAAAGGCTCAAACCAACGAAATGATAGCCAACTCTGTTAAGAAGGGGGATAAGACCTTTTATAGGTACATTATGGAGTGAAGAAAGACCAAAGGAGGGATACTGAGGCTTAATAAAGGGGAGGGAATGTGAGCAGAGGGTGACAGTGAAAAAGCAGGGATACTGAACGAATATTTCTGCTCAGTATTCACAAACGAAGAGGAGGAGGAGGTACCTAAACCAAACAAGAGAAACACTCTGAAGACGGGGGTCGACACCAGTCCATTTACAGAAGAAAGGGTTCTGAAGAATTAATAAAATTGAAGGTGGACAAAGCAATGGGGCCTGATGGGATTCACCCAAGAATTCTAAAAGAACTAAAGGTAGAACTAGTGACATCACAGAGTACTCTCTTTAACAAATCATGGGAGGATGGGGTGGTACCTGAGGACTGGAGGAGGGTGGATGTGATTCCTCTTCACAAAAGTGGGAGCAGGACAGAGGCAGGAAACTATAGACCAGTTAGTTTGACCTCAGTGGTTGGGAAAATGATGGAATCACTTCTGAAGGAAAGAATAGTTGAATACCTAGAGGCCAGTGGGGCACAGGATGCAAGGCAGCATGGATTCACGATGGGAAGGTCATGTCAGACAAATCTAATAGATTTCTTTGACTGGGTGACCAAAGTAGTAGACCAGGGAGGGGCTATGGACATGGCCTACCTAGATTTTAGCAAGGCATTTGATACAATCCCACACAAAAGATTAATACACAAGTTAGCCAGCCTTGGAGTGGGTCCCAAGGTGGTAGCCTGGATAAAAAATTGGCTAGACAGCAGGACGCAAAGGGTAGTAGTAAACAGAGTCCACAGTGAAGAAAGGAGGGTTACTAGTGGGGTACCGCAGGGTACAGTACTGGGACCAGTCCTTTTTAAGGTCTTTATAAGAGACATTGCAGAGGAACTGGAAGGAAAAGTATGTCTCTTTGCAGATGACAAAAAGATCTGCAACAGAGTTGATACACAAGATGGAGTGGAAATAGTGAGAAGAGACTTGGCAAGGTTGGAGGAATGGTCAAATGTATGGCAGCTGAGATTCAATGCAAAGAAGTGCAAGGTAATGCACCTGGGAAACAAAAACCCAGGGGAAGAGTACACAATGGGGGGTGAGATACTGACAACAGTAAAAATGGAAAGGGACCTGAGGCTAATTATATCAGATGACCTAAAGGTGGGCAAGCAATGTGAGAAGGCAATAAGGAAGGCTGGGGGGATACCGGGATGCATAGGGAGAGGCATCAGTAGTAGAAAACAGGAAGTTGTTATCCCTCTGTACAGACAGTTGGTGAGACCCCATCTGGAGTACTGTGTGCAGTTCTGGAGACCCCATCTCCGAAAAGACATAGACAGAGTGGAGGCTGTCCAGAGGAGGGCACTAAAATGGTGCAGGGTCTGCACCAGAAGACATATGAAGAAAGACTAAAGGAGCTTAATATGTATACCCTTGAGGAAAGAAGGGAGAGGGACATGATAGAAACTTCAAGTACCTCAAGGGAATCAACAAAGTCCAGGAGGGTAGCATCTTTCAGAAAAGAGATGTGCAAGAACAAGGGGCACAATTTGAAGATAGAGGGGATGGCTCAGAGGTAGTGTGAGGAAGTATTTTTTCATGGAGAGGGTTGTGGATGCATGGAACAGCCTCCCTGAGGAGGTCGTGGAGTCAGGAACAGTGGGGGAATTCAAGAGTGTATGGGACAGACATAAGGCAGTCCTAGTGGGGGGGTAGGAGGAAGTAAGCTGTTGGTTAACTAGGATCTGCAGCTTATCTGTTAGGTAGGAAAATGGGCAGACTAGGTGGGCCAAACGGTCCTTATTTGCCGCCAGATTCTATGTTTCTATGTTTCTAAACCCATTTACAATTATATATTGTAGAAGAATCAAAGTATGCTGCAGGCAGGGAAGGCTGATGGAGCAGAAATAGGTTTCATACTCAGCTAGGATACTGGGAGGTAGGGAGATGAAAAAGGGGTAATACCCAAATGGTGGGGTTATGTATGGAAGGGGGAGGAAATGAGTAAAAACTGGAACAGGCAGGGAAGGAACTGAGGTCAGAGACAGGAGCAGGTGTGCGTGGAGAAATCAAGGATGAGAGATTTGAAGGAGAGGGAGGAGAAAGAGGAATAGATTGCAGGTGGAAGGTTATTTCAAAGGTAGCGAAGGCAATAGGAAAAGGCTGATTATATTACAGAAGTTTTAGACCAAGGGAGAGAGGAGAAGCTGGTGTCTTTAGAGCAGAGGTTGCATGGGGATGGGTAGAAGAGGAAGGAGAGATAGCGGGGGAGAGGACCAAGCCAGAATATGAAGAGAAAAGAGGCACCATGGAAGTGGCCCCTGCCCTCATTCTATGGAAGGAGTGATTAGAATAGAAGCAGTGGTGCGTAGGAGCTGGGCAATTTAAAATAAAGTGTCAGAAGGAATGGTAGAATACTTCACTCTTGATTGTGTGGTTTCTGGGTGGTGCTGTAAACCCCGTCTGTGTAGTCAAACACTGTGGAAATCATCTTGAGGATGAGCACATGGCACAGGGGATGGGAGGCAGCATTATTGTGATACAGGGCACAGAGCTTGGGAAAGAGCAGTTTGCAGCTAGAGCTGGTGGGAGAAAGGAGCTGAGGCAACTGTTCAACCACACACCAAGGTTAAGGGGGAGATTTCTTCAAAAGGGTAGCAGTCTTAAAGACAGGGATAGTATAAATCCCGCAAGTCCATTCCTGCTGGCAAGAGTCACACAGGCCATTTTTTGGTGAGAATTGGTTTAAGTGGAACCAGTACTGGACTATGTCGGAGTCATGCAAAGTTTATTGCAGCACAGGTATCAAGGCTCTGGAAGCAAAATGGACAGTGCAGTCTGCATGCATGTGGAGGCACAGACAGAGGGGAGGTCATTTAGGAAAATAGCAAGTGAAAGGAGTAGAAAAATGGGGCAGTAGTTACCTGAGAGGGTGTGATTACCTGCTTTTTGCAGAGGAAGATCTTTTGCATGCTCCCAGATCCCAGAAACCTTAACAAGATGAAAGAAAAGATATAATAGGGATGAGAAAGGGCTAGCAATGGTAGGAGGAAAAAGATGGAGGAGTTTAGGGCTGAGTCATCCACTACCCTTTGTAGAATTTAGGTAGAGCAGAATAGAAAATGTGGTAACTGAGAAAGGGTCAGAAAAGCAGATGGGAGGGTGGAGGGGAAAGAAGAGAAACAGCACGGGAAGGAAGAGGAGATGATGAAGAGGAAAAGGAGGAGGAGAAGAAGGAAGAAGTAGGGAGCAAGTAGGGAAAGTACAGAGGATGAGAAATACTAACTGAAGATAGAGGTGACCTCGGGGATCAGAGGTCATTGAACCCTTGTGTTTGAAGACAAGGGTGATTGACCGGTGATGAGGAGATTAAAAACCAAGTGGAAAACCTTCCAGAAATTAGAGGAAGACTTCAAATTGTCCTGGATGTTAGTGACAAAGTAACGTCATTTGGCTTCTCCAATAGCCTTTGCACTGGCATTGCACAGCTGTTTGTACTGCAGTACTGTAAATTCTCAAGGGAGCTGGAGTCTGTGTGCTGGTACCATGCAGAGCTATTAGCTTTCAAAGAAGTGATTAGGTCTTTGGAGTTTGAGGGAAGGAGCAGAAACATGAGCAACAAATCTTTGGAAGTGGCATGTTTGGCCCAGATGGAGAATGTGTTGCAGAAAAGTGGGATACTTATGTTGGTGGACAGTCATCAAATGGCAGACAGGTTGAATGACCTGAAAACCCTGCACTAGAGGTACTTAGGTGGGACTTCAGGCTGACACAGCTTATGGACATAGTAGGCCATCTAGTGGTCAGTGAGGATGTCCAGGAGGATGTCAGCATCCACTATATATTTTATTTTAGTTATTTATTTATTTATGTACTTATTAGATGTCTTTCCCAAGTTTCAAGGCCATACAATAAATAAAACAATACATACAATATATACACTCAAACAATATAAAATTCATAGTTTCAGCCTAAATTTATAAAATATTAAATTACTCTGCAGATCGTATACTTCATATGAATTCCATATGGCTGGTGCCAAACGCACAAAGGCTTATTTTTTTTTCTCAGGACAGTCTGCTCAAAGGAATAGTCCATAACTGACACCTAAAGATCTTAGTTCTCTTGAAGAGATGTAGGGAGCAACCAGACCTTCCAAAAATGCTGGTGCTGAACCTTGGTGGGCCTTAAGCATTAAAATTATTACCATAATCGTGATTCTGCTGGACATTTTAAAACAAAGGGGTAAGACTGATAATGAGGTTACTTAAAAACAAGTATTTGTCAATGCCGAATGTTGTTTGCTTGTATGTGCTATTTAGGTATTTGGAAGTGATAGTTCCATGCCTTCCTCCCACAACATCCACTGTGTCTTTCGTTCAGTATTCACAGAAGAGTGGGAGGGGCAAGGGCCACAGCAGTACAGCAGTTGCCAAGGGGGTGAAGAGGTGGACAATAGTGAATTCAAAGGCAAAAGAGTCCTGCAGGAGCTCACTAAATTGAAGGTGAACAAAGCGATGGAACCAGATGACATACACCCAAGGATATTAAGAGAACTGCGAAGGGAGATAGCAGTACCTCTGGCAGCCATATTCACTGAGTCATTCAACATGAGTGAATTGGAGGAGGGCACATGTTGTCCTTCTACACAAGTCCGGCAGCAGGGAGGAGGCAGGGAACAATAGGCCGTTCAGCCTCACCTCAGTAGTGGGGAAGATCATGGAGACATTGCTTGAAGAAAGGATAGTGGGGCTTCTAGAAGCTATCGGAGCCCAGGACCATAGACAACATGGATTCACAGTGGGGACATCATGTCAGACAAATCTGGTTGATTTCTTTGACTGGGTGACAAAGGAAGTAAATCAGGGTGGGGCAGTGGACAACGCTTACCTTGATTTCAGCAAAGCCTTTGACACCATCCCATATAGGAGGCTGATAAACTAGCTGGGTAGGCTGGGCATGGGGGAAAGGGTGGTAAACTGGGTTAGAAACTGGCTAACAGACAGGAAGCAGAGTGGTGGTAAATGGTGTGCAGTCTAGGAGAGGGGGTGACCAGTGGGTGCTGCAGGGATCGGTCCTGGGGCCAGTCCTGTTCAATGTCTTCATTATTAATACTTGCAGAACGCCTGAAGGGAATTTTTTTCACCAATTTTCAACATAGCCATTTTAAGACCTCTGTTCATGAACAGTGTCACTGTGATTTTCTTAATCTGTCCCAAACATTGATTGTGCACGAATCACGTCATTGTCGCTACATGCATGGAAACCATTTGTTGGCGATATGTGAAAAATGACAGCTGTACTGCTCATAAGGAGGTGTGGTAAAATGAATGTTGAAAATTTGGAGTGAAGACAGACCAAATTACAAGTGTGCATAGGAACGCGCAACGCACGCCGTAAACAGCTATTTTGGAATTTTTTCAATGAATTTTCAACATAGCCATTTTAAGACCTCTACTCATGAACAGTGTCACTGTGATTTTCTTAATGTGTCCCAAACTTTGATTTCGCACACCGACTGCGCTATTGTGGGCTACATGCGCGGAAACACATGTTGGGTGAGATGTAAAAAAAGACAGCTATACTGCTCATAAGGAGGTGTGGTAAAATGGCAATGTTGAAAATCCGGAGTGCAAATATTAAAATTTGGTGAACTACAAGCGTATGAGGAACTTATGCAATGCACGCTTGTAAAACAGTCATTTTAGGAATTTTTTCATCAAATTTGCAACATAGGCTTTTTGAGAGCCCACCTTATGAACACTGGCACTGTCGTTTCATTAATCAGTCCCAAAAGGTGATTTTGCACAGTGACTGCGAAATCACCCTTTGGGCCCGATTAGCGCCATGACCGTGACAGAATTCATGAGGAGGGGTCCCAAAAACCACATGTTGAAAATTTGGTGCCAAAATTCCAAAAATGCCTGAGATATGCAACAAAGTTGAAAAAACCTATCTATCCCATTATACAGCTTACGGCATTTCCTCAGTTAGGTAGTCGGCTTTGAAGAGTGCAGAAGTGTTCCTGGTCTACTGAAGATCGTCGCGCGAGGTCGGGAGGTAAGTATGGGTGGGGGTGGGGTGTGCAGTGGGTGGGTGTGGTTGTGGGAGGGAAGGATTAGTGCTGAGGACAGTTTTGTATTTACAGGTTTATTTTTTTAATAAAATAGCGAGGGACATTTGCCACGCTGGGGTGGGCTCCCAGCGTGGCAGCTGAAAGGCTGTTTGGGGGCTGGAGCCAAGGGGATTGGGCACCCTGTCGGCTATAACATTTTGCCATGCTGGGGTGGGCTCCCAGTGTGGCACCTGGACTCTTCAGGGGGCCGTGGGCCGACGGGGGATTAGGCACCCGTTGGCTGTCCTAACAATTTTGCCAGCTGGGGTGGAGCTCTCGGCATGGCACCTGGAAGCTTTGGGGGAGTGGAGCCGGCGGGGTTGGGCACCCCCATCGGCCGTACAGTGTGTGCGTGGGGGAGGGGAGGCGCATGAGCACACAGTATGCATGCGTGCATGTGTGTGTGTGTGTGTGTGTGTGTGTGTGTGTGTGGAGGGGGAGCTCTGCTCACTGAAGCGGAGCTCTCCTTTTCAACTGTACGACCACTGCATTTTCAACTGCTGTCATAGACAGCTGCAGCAGTGATTGGGGAACTGGGGCCACACCTGCAAACACACTGACTGAATTGGAAGACGGGTGCAACACCTCTGAAAACTCGGATGATGGCACTATGTTTCTTGCACATGCATGCAGGCAACATAAACATGCGTGCAGGCAACATAATGAGTCTGATCAACCAGTTTTGAATGATCTGTGAAGGGCAGAGGGCATATTCTGAAAGTCCTGCTCAGCAGAGAATTGCAATAGTCTAAGCATATAATAAGAAAGGGGTGCACCAAAGGTTTGGCAGCAGTAAAAGCTAAACCTTTCCTTATACATGGAATATTAAAAAGCTGAAAACAACAGGTCTCTACTACCACAGCAATGTAGTTCAAGAAAAGTAATTCAGCTTCAAATATGACATCCATGTTTTTTATTACATTACTGTAACTGGGAACAGTTTATTGACTATCAATCCACATGTACTGATTTTCCATGCTGTTAACTACTGCCTCAACCCCATGAACAGAATTTCAGTTTTTGACATATGCTGAACTTTAAAAAGTTAGCAGACATCCAGGATGAAGCAGATACAAGACAAATTAAATTACATCAAGAAAAGCAGGGAAAAAGTTTTGAAACAAGAAGTAGATCTGCGAGTCATCAGCATACAGGTGACTGTGGAAAACAAAAGCCCTTAAGGAATGACTACAGTGATAGGATGGAATTCAAAATATTGCTTCCCCCATTAAATCGTAAATGAACGGTCAGAAAGACAAGACAAATGCAAGAGAGCAATGTCCCCTGTTGACCAAAGATGCCACTTAATTTCTGTCTATCAGAATAGCCTGATCAATAGTATCAACAGCCATGGAAAAGTCTAAAAGAGTCAGGACCAACATTTTCCCTGTATGTTTAGCAACAAGTAGATCATTAGAGACAGTGTTGACTAGTGGTTAGAGCACCAGCTAGGGAACCAAGAGGTCACAAGTACAAACTCTGCCAGGGTCAAATACTCACTGTACAACATTGGGCTTGTCACTTCACCTCTCATTCCTCCAGTGCAGCCATTAGGAACCTATGGAAAATGAGATGTTGTAACTCAGCTGGATTATTCTGGGCAAGAAAATTGTAAAAAAGAATATTGTCCATGATCAGTACTGTTTCTGTTGAGTGAGTTATAAAAGTCCTGTCCCCTCACAAGTGATGATGCTGAGTGAGGCCATCGTGTGTCCAGTTTATACAGTGTATTTTAAATGGCAGGGCTTTCAGATTACTTCTTTTTTTTTTGCACCTCCCATGCTCCCCGACCAGCCACTCCTTTGGGTCACCTAGGTGCACCCCGCTGGCACTCCATCCCTGCCGCCATCCATCACCCCACGTTGCAGCCCCCCGAGTAACTCAGTGTTTTCCTTCATTGGATGGTGGAGGTGGCCAGCGCAATTACTTGACCTGGGTGCTACTGGGGACGGTCCGAGCTCTCCAGGGCTTCATGGTGGCGGGGGACCAGTGGCCATCATCCGACCAGTGAGCCTTTCCTTGGTTTTCTCTGGGATCACGACGTACCAGGATGGTAAGGTATAAGCTGATATCTGTTGTGCTCCATCCACAGCACTGCACAACATGCTGCCATGCCTCCAGCCTCCGCCGGAGATCAGCAAACACTGGGCCATGTATCACCTTCCCTCTTGGGAGAAGGCAAGCCATCATGGGATGCTCAAGCCATCTCCCCAGCCAGCTAGACCTCTGACACCCGGGTCCATTCCCGAACTTGTGTCATTGGCGTCGAAGGCGGAAATCCAACCGCTGTGCTGGCGGGCTGGCCCAGGTTACTTCTTTTAGTGAAGAAAAAACTGTCTCTGTTTGATTTCACTGCTCTGTTTTGAGTGCAACAGAGGTTGCTGTGATATCATCAGGCATTGTTCAAGCTGATCACCAATTGGTTAAGAGCTCTTTCGTGACCAGCCTCAAGTGATGCTAAATGGTGATGACCCACCTAGAGTAATGATAAATGATTTATCATCATTTTAGATCTTCAGGCAATAGAAATAAATTATTTATCTGTAAGGTTTCATTCTCACTTACATTTATATATTACATTTATTAAAAACCAAAAACAGCTTTCATGTTTTAAAAGTTTAATTTTAAAAATATTTATGTTAATTGATGTCTCCTTAAAATGGGAAGTATGGAATAGTCCAGAAAGTTGCATAAAAAGAACACATCTGTATGTAGGATGGTGACGAAGATGATCCAAGGGATGGGGACAGGACTTATGAGGAGAGGCTGAGGGAGCTCAACATTTACTCCCTGGAGGACAGAAGAGTCAGAGGGGATATTTTATTTATTTAAGACTTTGGTAACCGGGTACGGCCCACTAGGCACATGTACCTGTTTTCAGGGGCGACCTAGGAGCACTAGTTATATGATTGAAACCTTTAAATATGTGAGGGGTATCAACGGAGTAGACGGGGGGATTTGTTTAGATTGAAGGGGGAAGGGACCATAAGGGGACATAGCAGAAAACTGGTGGGTGGGTGGGGATACTGGAGGGAATTGAGAAGGCACTACTTTACGGAGAGGGTGGTGGCACTGTGGAACATGCTACCTGAGGAGGTGATCTCGCTAAAATAAGTGGGAAGTTTTAAGAAGGGGTGGAACAGGTTTATGGGAGAGGTGCAGGTAGGGAGGGCAGTGATGGGAGGAGATTTGCAGGGGGGCGCAAAGCAGTGGGAGAAGAGTCGGGGGAGGGGTGGAAGGAGGATCTCGGCTGTGAGCTGAATTCGAGCAGACAAGATAGACCTTATATGCCTAAATCTGCTGGCATGATCATAAGTTTGTATGATTGTAAATCCATTAAACATTTGAATCAGTCAAAATTGTTAACTTCTTAGTGTGAGAGACTCAAACTTTTTGAAGAGTATCTCTTGCTAAGTATTCACTAATCTTGGAACTACTGTTTATGCTCCACAGTGCAGCTCATTCATTCCTCAGTCAGCAGCCAGCCGTGGTGGTGTGATGAGGGCTGAACCAGTCACCAGCTCACTTTGTGGCAGATGGGTGGGCTGAGCAGGGGTAGCGCTACTGGGTGGGGGTACCACTAGACTACCAGGGAAAATAGTTTAATGTTATTTCAAATGGGGGTCAGGATACATGCTGGGGTGGGGTGGGGGGACCACTAGACTACCAGGGAAATGAGTTTCATTTTATTTGAAATGGGGGTCGGGATATGTGCTGAGGGGGGAGGACCACTAGACTGCCAGGGAACAGAGCTTAATTTTATTTGAAACGGGGTCGGGATACATGCTGGGGGGGTTGGGGGACCACTAGGCTACCAAGGAAAATGGATTTCTTAATGTTTTATGGGTCGAGATTCATGCAGGGAGGTGGGGGACCACTAGACTACCAGGAAAAAATTATTTCCTATGTTTTACAGGTCAGGATTCGTGCAGGGGGGGCCACTAGACTACCAGGGAAAATGGATTTCTTAACGTTTTACGGGTCGAGATTCATGCAGGAGGGTGGGGGGACCACTAGACTAACAGGGAAAAATAATTTCCTAATGTTTTATGGGTCAGAATTCATGCAGGGGGTGGGAGGACCACTAGACTACCAGGGAAAAAATATTTCCTAACATTTTACGGGGTCAGGATTTGTGCAGGGGGTTGGGGAACCACTAGATTACTGGGGAACAATTATTTTCTCAATATTTTGCTGGGTCAGTATTCGTGTGGGAGGAGTGGGGGCACCACTGGACTACCAGGGCATATTATGTTTCATTATGTGGAATGGGGATCGGGATTCATTGGGGGGGTCCATTCCTCCAACTGTCCCTGATGTTCAGGGACGTCCCTGAATTTGCCTCACATCTGACCTCTGCCCCTCGTGTAATGTGTGTTGTTATGACTGAACAGTGGAGATTGTCAGCATACCATAATGTCAAACATTAAAGTTACTGACGGTATAGTCTTCAGACAATACGTCTTACACTGATCCCTGTATTCTGTCATCTTTCTGAGTGAATAGTGCCACTTTGTGAGATGTGTCCCTGATGTGGGGTCTTTGTCCCTGTTCTTGTAAACCCTGTCCCTAATTCAGGAGGCATGGGGCTGGGAGGTCTGTATGCACTAACTGTGTTCCTGCTGCTTCCAGCCTATTCTTCTATTCCGACCAACAGGGGATGCTGTGGGTATGCCTTGGCCTGCAGCGTCTAGCCTGTACTTCCATTCTGACCAAAAGGTGGAGCTGTGTACATCATGCAGTAGCATCAGGCAAATTGCATGGTATGTATTCTAACCAGCACATCATGAGATGCAAATGTGCCTGTTTGCCCATGGATTACTTAAATAGGCCCATTTGCATGGGAGCTTTGAATATAGCTCCCGTTTACACTGGCCTAACCAATTTGCACTGGGCTAGTGTGTTAGCACTGTGCAATCAGGTTAGCCCCAGGCAAACCTTACTTCAGCATAGCACAGAATACCTCTCAACCTTTTGTCCCCCAAAGTGGAACATTGCCTCTCAAAATGTGGAACAAATGAGCAAAATGTGGAACACTTAATCAAATCTTTACCTAGGAGGCTTAGAACACTGTTAAAAGGTTTGCATTTATGTTCCGAAAGTCTGTTATTAATTGAATAATATATTTTTTGCATCACTTACTATAGATTTTTGCTTTAAAATGTTAATACTGAATGTTGGACAAGTCCTCACAATGTAGAACAAGGAGCTTTTGTGAAGCAAAATGAGGGCCCGTTCCTCGTAATGTGGTACAGTTGAGAGGTATGTAGCACAGTTCTGCAGTGTGTGGCTTACATTGTTGTTTGCAGTAGATGTCAGACATCTCTGCAATCACACACAATGTTCTTCACCTGCAACTCTGGCTTGCTCCAGAGTCGAATGAGCTGCAGTTGCAGTGTGCACTTCCCTGTTGCTATATTCAGTGCTGTGTTATTCCCGGGCAATTTTCACCCTGCACTCCTGGCCCTGTTTACTTGGCTTCCTTTGCTTGCAATATTCAGCTGGTTTTGCATGAGGCTATTTCCTTTTGAATATAGTTTGCTTTGCGCTCCGGGCTAAGTTTGCCTGCCGGCCAGTGCTAATTTAGCCCCAGGGCAAAGTTTTGAATATCTGGCCCTCTGTATCTCTGCACCCATGCATCTGACCAAAACGAAACTTGGCACATCAAGAAATTTTTGGTCCCTAATAGCACATACAAAATATAATGCAAATCAGTTGAATGGTTGCAAAGTTATTAAAGTGCACATTTTTGAGTTTAACATACAATTGACCATTCAACTCTAATTATAGGGGGTACAACTGCACCCCTATGATTGATAGATATATGTATATGTATATATGTGTGTGTGTGTGTGTGTGTATATATATACATATATATATATAGTTAGAGAGAGAGAGACAGCTGTGTGAAATGTGGAATTTTGTCAGTAGACTTTGTGCAGAATGACAATTCCATTTCTGAAATGCTTTTCAGAATTTCTTTTTTAATTCCATGTAATTTCAAAAAGCATTAGTAATATAGCAATCTTATTCCACAGATTGTGTAATCTGTGGTTTATGGAAAATAAATCCACAGTTTACATAAACTGCGAAATATGATTCCATGCTTAACATTCTGCTTTCAAAATGTTGTAATTCAGCTTACAGAATCCGATAGCATTAGGCAGAATTTCCAGAAATCCACAGAACTGCGCCAAAAGTGAAATTTGAAAAATTCCTTGCAGCTCTACGTATATGAGACAGAGTGAGTGTGTCAAATCATGCTCTCTCATTGATTGGTGTAAGTAAAATAATTTATAATAAAATGATATACATATTACTCCACCACTGCCTTTTTAATATATCCTTCATTCACCACACAAGAAGTCAGGTATGGGAAGAAGCAAAAACACTTGTACGTACCAACTTCAGGAATTTCCCTGAACTCTGACCATTTAACAAACCTAATAACCCTTCTGAACTAATTCTGCCTTACAGGTGACCTGCTTTACTAAATCAGGGTGATTCTCTCTGGTGACTAATGGAAGACTGTAGCATGCCAGCACCATAATTAAAGAGAGCCTCTCTTAGTCTTGATCTCATTTTAATTTACAGAGCAACGTTACAATAATATCACTAATGGAAGGTACATTAAAGGGCATCAAGAGGCATTAACTGTATTAAATTATGCTACTTGTGTTAATTAACTGCTGAGGCAAGATGGCCATAATGGCTTGAAAGGTCACATAAAGCATAAATAAGCCCTCTGTTATGAATCAGCATTAAAGGGTAAACTTTTTATGGTCATCTGCTGCCTCAGCTCAGACAGTCCCATGATCCCGCATGTTATCAAGATGGCCATAATGGTTTGAAAGGTCAATAATGTCATCAATAAGTCTTCTGTTATGAGACAGTAGTAAAGGGTAAACTTGTATGATCACCTGTTATAGAAAAGGAGTTTAACTATAAGACTAGCACAACCTAGACAGCTTCATAGTCTCACATATTTCCTAATTAAACTTTTTCGAAAACTATAGTGCTGTAAGTTTGTTTTGTCACTACCATATTATTACCCCTATCCCCAATTCCATTGGCATTGTTGTGGCTGCAACCTCTCTCTCCAGCTGGGGGAGCGAGTGTACAGCTGCAGTCATAACCAATGCCAGTACCACCTCTTTCTGGACTAGAAGGGGCAGACAGAGACTGGGCACCCAGTGCTCTCCCTCCCTGGAGTTAAGCTCCCCACCTCAGTGACACGCCCAACACCAGCTGCCTCACTGTGGGATTCAAGGGACCACACATAATCTCTAGTCTCACCAGTGGCAGTGCAGTGCTCTATCACTGCTCCACTGGACCAGTGCAGAGTGATCAGTTTGAATACATTGTTTTTGTTTTTTTAATTTATTCTGTTTTACCCCCTTTTCTGTCATTGGTCAGGCCTTGACCTATCCTCTGCCGTCCTTACTGCTTACCCCTTCTTTATGCTGCCCCCCAACTTAACCCATGAGGCAGGGCCTGGGCACAGCCAATCAATACTGCCTGCCATGTCTGGATGTATAGGGTGGGCAAAATCCATGGTGGGGATGGTGGCTAGTAGCAGGAGGTTGGACCTGAGAGTGTTGTTGGTCATCCAGCATGCACCAGGCTTTTTCTCTTAGTTTTCTCCCCAGTTCCTCAGGATGCTGGCACACATGGAGCTACAAGCACATACACATAGATACATGCCATGCAGAGCCCAGATGGCGTCCTCCTGCTCAGTATGCTTCCCCGCTGCGCTGCCATCTATGGTCATCCAGGAGACAGTACAGTGGCTGTGCATTTCCATCCTTACCAGAGGAAGATAGTGTCCTCTCGGGCACTCAATCCTCCTTCCACTGACTGGACCCTGATGACTTGAGCTCATTCCTAAAAGGATCTCCAGTGTCATGACTGGCAGTGCTCTCGCTGTGCCTCCTGCCTAGAACTTTTGAAATATTTTTTTCTCAAATTCAAAACTTAAAATGGACCCTATCAACCGTATCCATTGATTTCACTTATCCATGCCCACAGTACGCCAGGGTCTTAATACCCTACTTAATACAGGAAGCATTATGTTTCTTGTAGACATGTTTTAACTATTGCATTCTGCATTACTGTAGAAGAATTTGAAAATTATGCTAGGCCAATGAAAGACAAAACAAATTTGAAAACTCATCAAAAAAATAAATGGAAGTAAGTTCTGTGTTGGGGGGGTCAATTCCCTATCCGTATTTGAAAACAGACAAAAAAAAGCAGCCAGTCAGTGTTAACCATGTAAGGAATAAGACATGATGGGGAGTGAATTACACTGTGATAACCGCACTCCCAGGGACGTTGTATCGAGTGCCATCTGCCCCTGGGTGTGCACTTATCACAGTGCAATGCACGACCCGAAGTGTTTTATTGCACTTATAAAATGGCTTTCTATTTTGTAATATAGGTTTCATTATTAAAATAAGTTTTTTCACATGGAATAAGTAATTTATCTGTGATTTTAACCTAAAGCAGTCCCCTCCACCTTTAATTTACAGCTTTGCCTTTTGGTCTTTTGACCCAGTGGAGCCTCCAGATATGTGGTATTGTAGTTCTCATGCCCCCCCCAACTCTGGTTTGCACTGTTGTTCAAAATAAATAAAAAATATAATTGTGGTAAAAATAATTGTTTTTCAATGGTTGGTGTTCAATAATGCGGCCAATTGATTGTGTGCTTTTTGAGAAAATATTATGCAAGTGCCATCTGCTGTGAGAGCAAGTGGGGTAACACTGAAGGAGAGCCAGCATGCTGCATAAGAGAGAGTAAACAAAGCAGTCAACTAGGTCGAGCAGAGAGGTTTTTCGTTTTTCTAAATTACATAAACTATAAAGATAAACAAATTGATTGGTGGGTCTGAACAGTCACTCCATGAGATTGGGAATGAAGACGAATGTGGTTGGAAGGGAAACAGATGGCTGTATAGGTGAGGTGCAGTGAAGCATGATTGGAAAGAGACACTGAAAACAGTAATGTTAAGGCTGCCAGTAGAAAGTGTATGTGTTACAATCACTTTTCGGCATATCTGAGTTAGCAAGGGAGAGCTGTTTCTCTCACTTGCTCGATCGCGTCCACATTATAAGGTTAGCAGGCATAACAAAATGGAGACTTCAACTGATTGTAAAATTCTGTTTATAATGCCAAAGAAACGAATTACTGAGCCAGCAGATTCTGTGCTATGGGTCTTTTTCTAGGACTAGTTATTTATAGTATAACATTGTCCCATATTGCACTATAAATAACCAATCAGATTGCTCCATTGATCTCTGCCAATTTATAAGTCCCATTAAAGGATTTTCTTGACATTATTTATGAGTCTGTTTTGAATCAATGAATGCCAGCATGCTGCATCAGTCTTGGCTTATTACAGATGTACTAAAAAGCTGCTGTGCTACTTCTTTCTGAACGTGCATTAAAAATGTTAAAATCTGGTAAATGGCAAAATATGAGATTTTCCTAACACTGAGTAGTTTACTGAACAACTGTATTCTGCAAACTAAAAAATATTGTAAAGATTTAGGGTGAGACTTTTCAAAACAGGTAGACACAGATGTCAATGTATTCTGCACTTGTATCTTTGTCCACCCACTTGAACCCAATGTTTTGGCTTCCAGTTTTCAGAACCATCATCCGTTTGCAACACAAAGTCACAATTTGCATCAGGAAATTACAGATTTTGTTTGCATCCTTTTTCTTTTATGTTAATTCTGATGGAAATTGGATGGATGTATAGATGTGTTAGACCATTCAAAAGATGGTCTAGAATATCTGGATGGATGCAGAATAAAGTCTCTTGTTGAATGTGTGGACTGACAGATCCTAAAAAGATCCATTTGGAAATGTCACCCTTAGTTTTTCCAGTGCTCGTGCAGTTTGACTTTTACAAATTCTTGTAAATCTAAAAAGTGGGACCCAGTAATTGTTTGTTTTTAATTTGTCATGTCATGCAATTGCAGTCATTTGATCATAAATGGGACCCTAAAATATGCATTTATATCTGTAACTTATCAAATAATCATTTTAAAAATACTTTAAGTATGCATTACAAAATCTCCTAAATTTTGAAATTTGTTTTAAAATGTCCATACTTTTAGCCCATTTTAAAATGCTTGAAAATATATTTTGAAAGCTTTAACATTTGAACTGTTAATCATAAGAAACACATTTTTTTTAATGAAAGTCTGGAGTCCAATCAAAATGTATAAAGCTTAATGACACAGTTCTCCTGTGTCACTACATGTCTATACATGTTGATACAGTATGTTAGAAAATCACAGGACTTTAAGGAGCACCAGTTTCAGTGGTTTCATCAGGATCCCCACTGTTTCCTTACCTGAGCAGGACTCAAACAGTCCTTATCTTGTAATTTTCTGAGTAGCAGTTGTTTTAAGGGGATGGGATCGTAATTCCTGGCTCAGAGCTGGGTGTCCAAACCCTTCCCCTGTTTGGTGTGTGTGTGTGTGAGTGTATATATACATACATACACACACAAATATAAATATACTTATAAAATGGGGTAGTAAAATCATAGAAATTCCAATAACATGATTGGACAGAATGCATCACATGACCATGCATTATTTCCCAATGACCGCACACCTCCCATTACGACCACACGCCTGAACTACTTTCCATCCCACAGAACCTTCTCACCAGCAGTGAGATCACTTCACACCTGGCAGACACAGGCTGCCACACAAACACACACAGGCTGGCACCCACAGCAGTAACTAAAATGTGCTGTATGTAGCTGCCCCACACACCTCTTACTAAAGTCTGTATAACCTCTGTTTTTATGGTATTTTTTAAAGTCTCTGACTGTAATGGGGGCTAAACAAGCAAGTTGTCTCTTCTTTGTAGTAGTAGCGTGATCAGTAGTTTTATTGGCAGTTCAGGACGTGTTCATCAGCAGTAGTTATTTAGATATTGTTAAATTTTTATTTTAAGATTGCTCATAGTTTTCTGTTATCGATAGATGAAGAGCCATGCTTCAGAATTGTAGACAGAAGTCGAGCAGAGTTGTCCGCTCGCCTGGTTTACAATTCTGAAGCTGGCACTCGCCGGCCTTCACTCTTCTACAGTCGGCGGCTTCATTTTGTAGAAATATGAGCAATCTTAAAATAAAAAGGAGTTTACACAGTATCTGCAAGTAAAATACCTTGTTTTGAAGCTGTGCCAACACGTCCTGAACTGCCAATAAAACCACTCGGTCACGCTACAATACAGATATGAATGACTCACTCGCTCAGCCCCATTACAGTCGGACACTTGTTTCAAAAAATAAAAAATGAGTAATTGTTTTTGAACGTCTGCAACCAGGTCTATAATTACAGTTTACACTACTTGGTCATGCTACAGTACAGAAATAATACTGAAAGGGATTAGAGTGTAACACACTCTGACAATAGCAGGATCAACCAGATACATATTTTTATCACTTTTTTATTTAAACCAAGACAGAATCAACCAGATAAATAACACCTTTAACTTCAAACTCATCACAATTATGGCAGGATCAGCCAGATAACCTACTGTAAATTAAACATTTATCTCTGCCAGACAGGGACTACCTTTTGTATCTCCTCCCCCTGCCCAAATATTTTTCCCATTTTATAAGATAGATAATCCACTCTTAGGTGTCTTGATTATGGCTCTGATATCATGCCTTTGGGTGGTTGTGCCTACCAAGCGTGCATATATCGAACACAACCACCTTTTAACAGTTGATTATCTATTACTTATATATATACTTATACCATAATAGCTATTAGCTTCTCCCGGTGCCACACCGTGCTCTGATATTTTGTGACAAATAAGTTTGTAGAGCATGGGGGCACATGTTATTGATTTCAATGGGGGTAGATTTTAAATGTTGTTTTATTTTATTTTAGAAGTCTACTGGGATCAAATCATATCTACCACTCAACTAATAAGAGCCTTGTTAGTTGAGTGGCAGTTGACTCCTTCAAGTCAGGAATTACAGTCCATTCCCCTTAAGACAGTGCTACTTAAAATTTACAAAGATAAGGACTATTTGAGTCCTGGTCAGGCAAGGCACTAATGGGGGACTTGGGAGGGTGTTTAAAAATGGGCACAATTGTTGTTCTTTAAAATTTAGTGAGCCATTTTTTTTATATCAATATGAAACATTTAATTTTTTAAATTGTTTATATCAATATGCAGTTGCTATAGTAATATCTCGTCAATACTCCAACTTAGCAGACTCCAAGCTTTCATTTAAAAGAAAAATGAAGTCTCCAGCCCTAACAGTTCCAAAGTTTTTGTATTTTGAAGGAATTATCTTTTGAAATCTCTCATTATTGAACTGTTGGGGCAAAAACGTAACTTTTTTTTTAAAAGAACGCTTGAAATCCAGCCATTAAGAATTAGCTGAGACAATATTGTTTTTAATGTGTTGATACTATTCTGTATGCATCAATACTATTTGAACCTGCTTTTTCAGTATATCAACACGTTTATAGTCATGAAACAGCCAAACATGGCAACTACTGTTGATACTCTTTTTTTTAGTACTGATAGACTGTATCAACACTTTTTTGTATCACTCATTAAGTTATGTGACAGTTTAAAACAATTTTTTTATACAAAATATTTTTTAGCTTTTCATAATTTTGATAATTTTGATATCACTACACATAATTAGTAACTATGTCATTTTCAACTTAATTGTTATTCATCTTTTTACCTGAATCACATTGTGACCATTCCCCCCCCCCCAACCATACCAAATCATCCTCTCTCGTAGGATTTGCCTGTGAAAGCATGGGAAGATAATAAAAACAGTCAGAAATTCTTGACTTGACTGTGTCGATCATCAAAGTGAGTGTGTGAACTTTTCTTAGTGAACTCTTCATGCATATTCCCTCTTTGCAATCATTTGTGTACAAACAGTTTAGCATAAACTGCAATGAATGCATAGAATTTACAATATTTTGAATCTTTATGGCTTTTAGTAACAAGCATTTGTCAATGCCAAATGTTGTCATGCTAACATTGGCATTGGTAGCGTAGGAGTTGAACAGATGCATAATAGGAATGGCAGTGAAGTATGAAAGTGACGTCAAACCCCACATCACCCTACAGAGACTGACAGGCACTGAGGTGTGCCTTTGGGCATCGGCCATAATGTTCATGGCATTTCAGCTCACCTTACCCTGCAGTGCAGCAAATATCACATTGTGCCTTGGCATCCTCGGGCCTTACGCTCACCCCATTCAGCCGTAACGCTAATGGCATTTTACCTCACCCTATTCTGCAGACACCAACAAGTGCTGAGGTGTGCCTTGGGGTGTTTGGCTTTACAGTCACCCTATTTCATAAGGATATATGCTGAAATGGGTGCAGCATAGGAGAACTGGGTGAACTGTGGGGCCAAAGAGTCCAAGGCGCTCCTCAATGCCTGTCAGTGGCTTGAGGGTGGGGGGATGGTATAGTGTGAGCATGACAGCCATCAATGCAAAGACACACCCCTGATGCCTGTCTGTCTGTACAGGGTGGGACGTTATGGTTAGAAACCCTAATGGCCCAGCCATTTGTTGGTATTTGCACTACAAATTTATAACATGGCATTTTTGTGAACCCCACCTCATGAAAGTGTTTGGGACCACTGCTCATGAATAGTGGCACTGTGATTTTGTTAATCTGTCCTGAATGTTGATTTCTCACAGCAAATGCGCCATTCTGCGCCAGATGTGGGAAAATACCATTTGGGCAGGATGTGAAAAATGACAGCTGTACCATTCATATGTAGGTGTGAAGAGATGGCAGTGTTGAAAATCTTGAGTGAAAATATTAAAAATGCTCGAATTTATGAGCATACATAGAAGCTACGCAATGCACACTAACACAGTCATTTAGTGGAATTATTTCACCAAATTTTCAACACAGGAATTTTGGGACCTCTGCTCATGAACACTATCGCTATGATTTTCTTCATCTGTCCTGATCATTGATTTCCCACAACGCCACTTGTGCGAAAACACATTTCGGGCAGGATTTGAAAAATGACAGCTGTACTGTTCATAAGGATGTGTGCAAAATTGACAATGTTGAGTGAAAACATTACAGATTTTTGAAGTTATGGGTGTGCGTGGAAACTGCGCAACGCACGCTTGTAACATAATTATTTTATGGACTTTGGTCACCAAATTTTCAATATAGGCATTTTAGGACCTCTGCTCATGAACAGCATTGCTGTGATTTTCGTAATCTGTCCCAAACATTGATTTCTCACAGCGACCGTGCTATTCTGCGATGGTAGTGTGAAAACACATTTTGGCCAGGATGTGAAAAATGGCAACTGCACTGTCCATAAGGAGGTGTGAAAAAATGTCAATGTTGAAAATCTGGAGTGAAAATATTACAAATTGATGAAGTTACGAGTGCGCGTGGAAACTGCGCAATGCACGCTCATAACACAGTCATTTTTGAGAATTTTTTCACAAAATTTGCAACATAGGCTTTTTGGGAGGCAACCTCATGAACAGCAACACTGTCATTTCATTACTCAGTCCTGAAAGGTGATTCCACACAGTGACCGCAAAATCACCTTTCAGGACCAAATAATGCCATGACAGTGACTGCATTCAGGAGGAGGGGTCCCAATAACCACATGTTGAAAATTTGGTGCCCAAATTCCCCAAAATGCCCGAGATATGCACCAAAGTTGAAAAAAACCCTATTTATGCCATTATACAGCTTACTGGCATTTCTTCAGTTCGCGGTCAGCTTTGAAGAGTGCAGACATATTCCTGGTCCACTGAAGATCATCGCGCTGGACTCTGGAGGTAAGTATGGGGTGAGGGGTGTGTGGGGAGGCAGGGTGCACAGAAGTTGGGGGAGGGTTGGGGGAAGGGCCACGGACTTAACGAGGGACCGTTTTTTGTTTTACAGGGTTAAAACAAAAAAAATCATCGCAGGACTGTTTTTTTTTTCAGGGACATTTGGCACGCTGGGGTGGGCTCTCAGCATGCCATTTGTGTGTTTGATGGGAGGGAGGTCTGTAGCCGATGGGGATTAAGACCCTGCCGCCACATGCAGAGTTGGAGGCATCGTGATGAGCTGGAGGGACTAGGGCACCCCTGGCACACAAGAAATGGGGTACATTATGCCGACGGGATTGGGCACCCCCGTCGGCAAGTTAAATTAGGAGGGGGCATGCTGACAGGGGGATTGGGCACCCCTTCACCTTTCAGAGGGACTGTGAAAGGCTGCGGCTTCCCCTCAGCTTCTGTGGGGACTATGAGAAGCTAACGGGGAAGCCGCCGCCATGTTGCTTGATGGGGACAACAGACGAGGCAAGCAGTAATTGGCTGCTGCAAACAGAGACCCCCCCATGGCACTCTCTGATTGCAGCGGCTAATTTCTTTCAAGGTGGTGGCACGTTTTCTCAACAGCTGTCATAGACAGTGTGCTATGCCATTGGCACCACAGAGCCTGGCCACAAAAAGTAGTGGCGCCATTGGCTGCAGCAGGACTACACCTCCAAAACCCGCTTCTACACTGAAGCAACCACAATATGTTTTCTGTGCTGCACGCGCAAGACAACATAAAAATGCCAAAAATGGCTTATGGCTAGAAATAGCTAACTAAATAAATAAATACATAGATAGACGTTTACTAGATAGTGCAAATACAGAGGGATTACTCTTACAGAGCAGTAGTGTCCATCTCAGACATAGATAGATAGCTAGACAGACAGACAGACAGATAGATAGGTAGAACCCATGACAGGGTATACATTTATGGAGAATTAATGTATGCCCAGGCATGTTGTTAGGCATGAGGCCAAAGGTCGAGTGCTTCAAAATGTTTCCAGGATGTGTATTCATTTTCCAAAAATGCATGTCCTGAAGTGGGTTATTTCACTTAAAAATGAGTAGTAATGGGTTGGTAAGTGAAAAAATAAAAAACAAAGTAGAAAAAAAATGGTTTAAATACAGATTGTTACTGAAAACTGTTATACAGTATGAAGAAGTTCCAGGTGTGTATGTTTGTAATCCATTTTTCTACAGTGAGTCCCCCCCCATCTATCTACAGTTTTTAACCACTGCCACCTCCTCTAGTTTTTTAGTGCTTGAATAATCAATCCATAGTCATCCTCCTCATCCACATCTGTAGATTCTTCAGAGCTAACATGAACTCTGAAAATGTGAGCCGCTACACAGGAGTAACACATGCCACTACACAGGAGTAGCATGTGTAATCAGGATAATAAAAGCCAAGGGACACTATGAGAGCACTATCATGATTACTGCTGGTACTGTTGGTGATGTCACTGGTAGTGGGCAGCAGTGCATGAGTGCTGGCACAGGTAGCGAGAGATGGGGACACCACAAGAGTGCCAGTGTCGGAGATGGACATAATGTGAGGGGGCCAATGTTGGTAGTGAAAGCTGAAGGTACAGACAACAATTGTATCTTCATGCTGCTAAAAGCTTAAACACACAAAGGTAAAATAATTACCTTGAGCGTTGAACTTTAGCAAAGTGCTTTTTATGAGGACTGTAAGTCAGGTAAGGGATAGTAAATATAATGGTTGCTGAGATGAGGGGAAAATTTGTCTACCAAAACACTGTATTTTGATAAAAACAGATGTGGTATTCTGGTTTTGCTACTGTTTTTAGCCTGTTTCAAGGTAGACTAGGGGACAGTGATCATGAACTGTACTTTCACTGAGGATATATGCATAGTCAGGTGGCTTCTTTTAGTCAATTAAGTTTATGGGATTTTCCTACCCATATCTACATTATATCTATCCATCTATCTATATATATATATATATATATATATATATATATATATATATGTATATGTATATATATATAAATTGCAAACAACTGCATTAATGCTGTAGTAAGGGTGTCAGCCCTAATGCTCACCCCATTCCATAAGTCAATAAGCTAAGACAGGTACAGTATAGAAGAATGGGGTGAACGTTAGGGCCGATAACCCTAAGGCACACCCCTGACACCTGTTGGTGTGTGCAGTGTGGGGGTGGGGTGCTAGATTTGGAAACCCTAATGTCACATTTCCCTATTTTTGTGTCTGTAACCCTAATTAGAGCATTAACACCGTTTTTTTTTAAAATTTATTTCCTTACTTTTTGAGATAGTATAATCGTATCCTTATTTGCCTGTGGGAGCACATGGCTCTCCAGGCCCTGCGCTCCCATGCCTCCGTAGATGCATATACTGTATGTAGCTGTGGAAGCACAGGACCCTCCAGGCCCTGCACTTCCATTTATAGAACAACAGTAACCAAATTGTCAGCATAGTCATCGTATTACCCCACCTCATTTACCCAGCACAGAAAATTGTTGAATCCCCACCAAAAACATAATTCTGTGAAACTGCAATGCCATTCCACACTACAGGTGCCAAAACACATTTTGGGCAGGATTTAAAAAAGACAACTATACCATACTTGTGGTGGGGTACTAAGGCGGCTATGTTGAAAATCTGGGCTCAAAATATTTAACATTTCCAAAGTTATGAGTGGGCATAGCAAAATTGCAATGAATGGTCATAACTTTGGAATTTTTTCTTATTTCACTGTCCTGCAGTGCTTGTTTCATTGCACTGTTCTATATTTGCTTGTTTCTACCCCGGGTCAACCCTGAAAAAGGGACTGTAATTGTCTCAGTGGACTTACCCAGTTACCAAAACTCAAATAAACAAATAAACAAATAAATAATACATTTTATCCCCAAATTTTCAACATGGTCTTCTTATGACCTCACCTCATAAACCCTGTAGGTGAAAATGTTCAATTCCGTGCCAAAACATCATGCCACACCACAGGTGCGAAAAGGATGTGAAAAATGAAAGCTATACTGTTCATGAGGTGGTGTGAAAAATTGGATACGTTGAAAATTTGGAGTAAAAATATTTAAAACTACCAAAGTTACGTGCGTGCATAGAAATGATTCAATGAAGGCTTATAACTCGGCCATTTTTAGAAATTTTTTCATTACATTTTCAACATGGCCTTTTTGGGACCCCACCTCATGAAAACTGGTGGTGAAATTACGTCAGTCAGTCAAAAAAGGTGATTTCACACAGCAACCAAAAATCACCTTCCGGGCCTGAATAACAAAATTACAGTGCCAGTGTTCATGAGGTGGGGTCCCAAAAAGGCCACGTTGAAAATTTGGTGAAAAAATTCCTAAAAATAGCAACATTATGAACATAAGTTCAAAATGTCATTGAAATACATTATATGGCACCTACCTTGATTCCTCAGTTCACGGTTTTGCTTTGCAGAGTGCACCTCTCTTACAGAAAAGGCGCTCCAGGAGCAGAAGTGCTCTGATTCACTGGGTCAGCTTGCCTGCTGTGGCCTCCACCCACACCTCCCCGGCGGCTCCTGCATACAAGAAAAGGCACACATCTAGGCGCTCCCAGAGCAGAAGTGCTCCGATTCATCGGGTCGGCTTGTCTGCTGCAGCTACCGCCCACACCTCCCTGCTGGCTGCTGCATACAAGAAAAGGCGTACATCTAGGTGCTGCTGGAGCAGAAGTGCTCTGATTCACCGGGTCAGCTTGCCTGCTGCGGCTGCCGCCCACACCTCCCTGCTGGCTTCTGCATACAAGAAAAGGTGCACATCTAGGCGCTCCTAGAGCAGAAGCGCTCTGATTCCCAGGTCAGCTTGCCTGCTGTGGCCGCCACCCACACCTCCCCGCCGGCTCCTGCATACAAGGTACACCACTGTTCCATCTTCATGCCGATTGGCCATGTGCAGTTTTTGAGCACCACGATTGGCTGGCCTGCATAGGGTAGCAGCTCCGATTGGATACCTGCCACCAAGCCACATAGGAGCTGTTTTAGCTGAAGCTCGGTGCCCGAAGCCACTTCAGCACTTGAAATTCATTTTTTTTTGCCTGCTTTTTTAACTGCTAAACCTGATACACTAAATGTGGATAGAATGTATTAGTACTTGACATTTAGAGTGAACTGGAACCCTGTAAAAACTAGAGTTTATTTTCTCTTTTTTGTTGCTCTGTCTTTTTTCCCCCCCCTCTCTATATAGTAGTGTATGGAACCCTGTAAAAACTGTTTTAATTTTACCATATTTACTTAAGTTAGTAACCTCAGGTGTAGCCTCCTAAGCAACTGCTGATTTTTCTCTCTTCCACACTGTCCTGCAACCTAAGTTTTTTTTTGTCTCTGTTTTACCCCCTAGCTAACCCTCTACCTACTCGCACCCTTATTCTGTTCTACCATTCCCGCTCAGCCACCTTGAGCCTTACCCACTTCCATTTTGAATTTGTCTTACTCTTCCCTTGGCGCCTAAACACCAGCTCCTAACTGTAATTCATGTCTGCTTGTAATTTGAACTTGGCACCTTAATGAACAGCAGCAGACCTCTGTTGACCCCCAACCCCATAGACTCTCAACTACTTCTTTTGTCTGGGTCTCCTAAACCCCACCTACTGATTTAGTGCCCAGAGCTTCCCAGTCCACCTAGCTAGACCTAATCCTGCCTTTCTCTCTCTCTTATAGAAAAGGCACACATCTAGACGCTCCCAGAGCAGAAGCGCTCCGATTCACCAGGTCGGCTTGCCTGCTGCGGTTGCCGCCCACACCACCCTGCTGGCTCCTGCATACAAGGTACACCGCTGTTCCATCTTCATGCCGATTGGCCAAGTGTGGTTTTTGAGCACCGTGACTGGCTGGCCTGTGTAGGGTAGCAGCTCCCATTGGATACCCACCACCAAGCCACATAGCAGTTGTTTTAGCTGAAGTTCATCGTCTGAAGCCACTTCAGCGCTTGAAATTTGTCCTCCCTCCCTCCTCAGCCCGGCACTAATTAAATACACTTCCTCCCCTTTAGGACCACCTCTCCTCTCTAAAGCCCTCCCCTTAAAGGGGCTTTCTGTGCTTTAGGAACCAGACATGCTCTATCAAATCACCGCCCCCCCCCACGACCACCTAAAAGCTATTATGTTGGACCACTTATTCCTACGTGGTATATTGATCCTCCTAACTCTGTCTTTTCAAGTAGTGGACTATGCAGACCCAGATGGGGGTACTACCACTAACGGGACATTACCCACTATAAGGAGTTCTTACACTCCCAGAACTGGCACCTTGGCCTTCAAGGCAGCATCCATAACCAAACCAAGCATCAAAAATGAATTCTCTGGCTGGAAGCATCTGTCACAAATATCCTCTGACATCATCTTGGCCCTAATGGGGACTTATCCCTGTTCCAAATCCCACAAAAAAATCATGGTAATGCCTGCCTACACACCCTTGCTTACAGAGCATGGTGGAGGCATTATGTACTAATGATAATCCTCATCCTACTGCTCCTCTTGGGGAACATTCTCCCTAACCTGGAACCAGTCTACAGCCGCATACCATCATCCCTTGAGCTCATCAAAATTGCCTCGATAAACATCGGCAGCCTTCCACCTAAGCTACCTGAACTCCAGGTGTGGGTATCACAGCACAAGCCTGACATTATCACAATCACTGAATCTTTGCTGTCCCCCAAAGTCCTAGATACCGCAGTCTCCCTCGAGGGATACACCATCTTCCGACTAGATAGACTAGCCAAATGAGGGGGAGGTTGCCTAGTGTACCTGAGCAAAAATATTAAAGGCCAGGTCATAGCGTATAATACCAACACAAAATAAACCCAAATACTAACCCTAAAACTCTCCATCGGGCAGCAACCCAAAACACTACTAATAACAGCAGTGTACATTCCCCCGGTAAGCAAGGAAAAGGGTTAGAACTACTCTATGATCACATTTGTAAGTCCAAGCAGGACTGGGAACAGATAATATTTGGGGAGTTCAACTCAAATTGGCTAGTGCATGATACGGTGGATGTAAGAGACAAAATACACAGCCTATACCTCATGCAGATGGTCAATCAGGCAACCAGAAGGAACTACCACACAGGAACTAGCACACTTACAGACTGGCTCCTAGTAACTTTCCCAGATCATATTAAAAAGATCTCAGTCCTCCCTGACACATTGAGTGACCACTCACCGATGCCTATGGTCTAACAAGGGCTCCAAAGACCTCCCACAACTAGTCAAAAATTGGTCACTGAGGAAAGGCCAACTCCACCTATTCAGGCAATATCTTAAGGAAGCTGACTGGTCCCCTCTTGATGCTTGCCACGACCTCACCCTTTCCCTTGATTACTTCACCTTAGTCTTCAACAGTCTGTGACCTATTTGCCCCCATAAAAACATCCAAAATTAAGGGTACTATCAACCCCTGGCTCAACAGCACCTTAATTGAGCAAATGAAATCAAGAGACAACCTATGGCACAAGGCAAGAGCCACAGGCTCACCAGCTGACTTCACAGCCTACAAGGCAGCAATGAATAAATGTACTAGGTCAATTAGGAATGCAAAGGCTACATTTTACAAAGAGAAATTAAGACAGTGCTGGGAAAAAGGGAAAGATTTCTGGGAGAACATAAAAACACTCACAGGGAGGGATTTGACAGCACCACCTGACCTCATAGTTACTCCTTCAGGCCCTATTCAACATCCAAAAGACCTCACTAATGCATTTAATCTAGCTTTCATGGACCTAAGTTCAGTGCTACCCCCAGACTACCTAGACCACGATCCTAACAGGACGCATTCTAGTTCCCAAACTTCTCCAACTGCAAACCTCTCACAACCCTTTTTTTTACATCAAGGAGGTGTCAAGGTCTGAAATGATCAAATATGTTAGAAGGGTCTTAGGTAAAACTAGAATGGGCAGTGACTCCATTGACATGAAGCTGCTTGTTCTTTCCCTGGAAGAACTGGTCCCACCCCCTTACTAATATCTTCAACATCTCCTTAAGGTCAGGCATATTCCCTGACTCATGGAAGACTGCCCTAGTTACACCAGTCTTTAAAAATGGGGACAGAACATCCTTTGGTAACTATTGCCCAATCTCAATTCTACCACCCCTTTCCAAAGCCCTCGAGAGACTGGTGTCTGACCAGTTTATTGAACATCTGTCCAAATATAATCTACTCTCCTCCCAGCAGCATGGGTTCTATAAAGGCCATATACCATCACAGCACTCAGACTTCACTACACATCTCTACGACACCCTAGACTCTGGTATGATGGTGGGGTCTCTTTTTATAGACCTGACCAAAGCCTTTGACACCATCAATCACCAGATCCTGATCGCCAACCTAATGTCCCTTGGCCTATCTTCTGACACAATCTTACGGTTCTCGAGCTGCCTGTCCCATAGGTACCAACGCATTAGGATAAACGGAGTCACTTCTGAACCCTGGATCGTAACACTAGGGTTCCACAAGGGTCTATCCTTGGGCCATTACTATTCAGCCTGTTTATCAACTCACTTCCCAGTGCCTTCACTGCCAAAATGTTGCTCTATGCAGATGATACAGTGATCTCAGTCCCTGACCACTGCTCACTGGACATAAATGCTGCCCTTCAAGACAGCTTCTCAAAACTCAAGTCGTGGTTCTCACACAACAGGCTCCTATTAAATTACAAAAAAAAAAGTCCATGCATTTCTTGCATCAGCGGTCTAAGAACAACGCCCATCCCCTGATTGTCCATAGTCACAAAGGTGACATATTAGAACAAGTCTCCACTTTCAAATACCTGGGCATCCATATTGGTGACTCCCTCTCCTTTGCTACCCACATAGACCACATCATAAAATCTGCTAATGTCAAACTTGGGATCCTATACTGACACAGAAAAGCTATGACCCCGGAGGCCCTCAATCTTGTCACACAGAGCTCCATATTGTCAACTGTTGACTAGGGCCTAGTCATATAGCGCAGCCTCTGCGACCTCACTTAAGTGAGTAAAGCTTCTGCTTAATAAAGCCTGCTGACTTGTTTTGGGGGCTGATCATTACACTTGCACCTGCAGCCTGTATTCCTCAACTGGGTGGCTCCCTCTCCCCCAAAGGACCAAATATCAAGCCTGCCTACTTGGGGGAAAAAGCGCTATTAGGACATACACCAGATTCCCTTTCTATGCTCTTCCGATACAACCCTTCCCAAAAAAATACGAGGAGTCTATCAAGGGCCACCTAAAAGTACCATTTAAAAGAATCACCATGGCATCACAACACTCCCTTTTGTACCGCAGTCCACTATGACTTAATGACCTACCCCCCCCCCGGTGTCTGGCAGCAAGAAAATATTGGCCCGTTCAAGAAAGCTCACTGTCTACACTTGGCCAACTCCCCAACTGTGTCTGTTCAGCCTAGGGATCAACGCCTGGACTTTCAACAAGACAAAGCCACTTCTGGCTGCTATTGTCTTTTCTATCCTCTTTCCCTCAACCGTTCTTCCTCCCTCAGCACTTAGCAACCTCCTTCCTAGCACTTAGTAACATGGCTTATGCTTTCTATTTCTTGTTTTTCAGAGCAGGCGTACAAGCCCATATATGTTGTTTGCGCTACATTGTGTCCCCTAACTGTGTACTCAACTTATTTCCCACAATGATATTACAACTGCAATGCCTTGTGTTTGTACTGTTGTATTAAATGCTACCGCTCATCTTTTGGTTTAAGTACAGTTGTGTTTGTCCATGACATGGAGCCTTTGTAAAAGAGTCAATTAGCTCAAAGGTTGTAATTCCGGAAATGAAATAAATAAAAATAAATAAGATGTTTCTTGGGCCACTGAAGATGACAGCATATGACCTCCGGTGGTAAGTATAGGGCAAGAGGGGGTAGGGTGGTGGGTGCTCAGTGGGAGGGTCAGGATGGGGGAGGGGGATGGTGGGGACGACGAGAGACCATTTTCTTTTTTTCAGGGTTTGAATAAAAAAAGACGTTGAGGGACTGTTTTCTTTTTACAGGATAATAATAAATAAATACATTTTTCAGGACACTGGAGGTGGGCCTTCTTATACACCTTTAACCCCATGAACAAGAGTGGTGAAAATTTTCAAATCCTGCCCAAAAGGTTATTTCGCCAAGCAACCGAGCAATCACCATTCTGGCCTGATTTGCATAATTCCACCACCATTGATCATGAGGTGGGGGTCACAAAAAGGCCATGTTGAAAATTTGGGGTGACAATATGCAAAACATACAAAGTTATGCATCAAAGTTCAAAATCTCATTGAAATACTTTGACTTGCACTTACCTTAGTTTCTCACATTGCAGTCAGCAGTTCCAACAGCAAGACATGTCTTTGATTGGACAGCGGATCTATGCAATGGGACATGTTAAGGTGAGTAAGGGTGTGTGGAAGGGTGTGGAGTGGTTGGTGCTGTGTGGGAAGTCAGTTTGGAGGCTCAGATCAGTGAGGGACCATTTTATTTATTGCAGAAAAACAAACATATGAATTAAACTTACAAAAAAAAACAAAACAATGAGCAACAGTGTTTTCTTTATAGGGGACCTAATAGGGATATATTGACACTGGGGATTGGGCACCACAGTGTAGGACTACTGCTCAGTGGCACCAGGGGTGGGCACCCCACTGCCGCCACCTACAAAATGGGAATGGGGCAGGTGACCTGGAGGGGAGAGTTGTTGAGACAAGTGGTACCGGCAGGGAGAACAGGGGATCAGTGGCTCACTGCTGTTACTGTAGCCTGCAGCAGGACTCTAGCTGTGGCTGCAGAACTCAAGAATATCTCACTATTCTCACACAGAGAATGTGGGTGAACGGCTTCTCTTGCAAAGCTGGGCACCTTGGATATTGGGGGGCCCAGGAAAGGTGTCTCTGGAAACTGTTTTAAAAACAAACAAACAGCAGAATCTAGCTAAACAGGTCCCATTTAGCCAGGTTCAGGTGTTTGTTTTTTTTTTAAAAGAGACAAGTTTTAAGTATTCTCAATGTTTGTGAGTTTAAATGGAGAAATAAATGGTGGCCATTACGACTGGTATTTTTTTGAGCTCAAGAGGTAAATTATGAAAATTAGCACTTGCGAAAGGTTTTTTTTTACCAGTTAAACTTGAAAGTTAACTTACAAATTGTTATAACTATGAAACAGTATAATATTTTTTCACCAAACCATCAAAAGGCACTCCCTTGGCACAGACCACTTCAAACCTAAACATTTCAAGAAAAAATGCCCTACCCTCTAGGCTGTAGGTGACAGCAAAAAATACACAATGTAAAGTATTTTTTTTGATTTTATTCATTTTTGGCACTCCATATCTTGAAAACTGTACAAAATGCTGTCACCAAACTTTTCATGTACTGAAATTCTGACAGCCTGATTGTGCATGCAAAATGTTGTGCTATTTCATCAAACAATGGTAAAGTTAATAAGGTGCAAAAATTGGGGTTTAACATTGAACAGCCAACTCAACCCTAATTATAGGGGTGCAGTAGTTAGGGTTGACTATGGTGTTTAATGTTAAACTGACATTTTTGCATCTTAATAACTTGGGCGGCTTTTGATGAAATAGCCCCAAATTTGAACAGTCTAGCTGTCAGAGTCTCAAGACTTGAAAAGTTTTGTCACAGCATCTTGCTGTTTGAGATATGGAATGTCAAAAAAAATGAAAAAAGTACCTATTTTGTTTTTCTGTACTTAACATGTATTTTTTTTTTTTTTTGCTCTCACACACAGCCTTGATGGTACTGAATTTTTGACATGAAACTTTCATGGTAGAAGTAGCCTGTGCCAAGGTACTGCCTTTTGAAGGTTTTGTGAAAAAATATAACATAGTTCCAGAGATATAAGGATTTAAAGAGCTAGTGGAGCCATAACAGGCAGATGGGAAAGTAATACAAATTTTAAGAAGTAGTCAGTTGTAACTTTTTATTTCTGAAGTATTTTTCTTCTTCCTTTTGCTCATTATAAAGTCTTCTGTGTGATATTATTGTGCTGGGTGTGTGGAACAGCTCTTAGCCTGGTAGCTGACATGTCTGTCTCTATCCCCCCCCCACACACACACTACATCATCAGCATTGTGGTCCCACTAACAGCGACATCACTGGTGACTGTTCTGGCAGCTACTGAGTAGCTGTTCCTAAGCAGCAGTGATGTCACAGTCAGTGAGGTCACAATGCTGATGATGTAGTGGGGGAAGAGTTAGATTTGTGAGCTGCCAGGCAGAGCGCTGTCCCACACACCACACTTACTAACATCAGGTAAACAATCTTCTTATTAACCAAAGGGAAAAGAAGAAGTACCTCAAGTATAAAAAGTAATGGTTGACTACTTTTACAGACTGTATTAGTTTTAGGCAGTACACTAGCTATTTAAAGTTTTTTTTTTTATAACCCTCTGATACGAACGGTAAAAAAACACTGATCGAGAGGGCTCATGTCTCGTGATTTACTTATCATGAGAAAGGATTTACTTGTCATGCGATAAAAAATACCAATCATGATGGCAGCCATCTTGTTTTGTTTTAACTAAAAAAATTGAAAATATATAAAAATTATGTAGTTTCAAAGAATAAACACCTGAACCTAGGTACACCAGAACCCATTAACTAGATTCTTGTGTTAGTTTTTTTAAATATGCCAGAAAATATTGTTTCTTGGCACCCAAAAATCCTGGATGCCCAGATTAGCGAGAGGGCCTGTTCATCAGTTTTCTCAGTATGAGAACAACTGGACTTTCTTGAATTGTGAAGCTGCAGTAGTGATACTGGATTCAGTTGCAGTAGTGAGCCAGCAATCCCCCTGATCTCTCTGTCTCTCATATCTGTCTGTCTTTCTGTCTATCTATCTATCTATCTATCTATCTATCTATCTATCTATCTATCCACTTTTAGAAAATAGGTCTGCCAAATGCTACACCCTGATTGGTTCAGACAGCCAATCACCCGTTCTGGTATCAGGCAGCAGAGACTGGGAAATAATAAGTCCCAGTCTCTGTCTGTCTGATTACCCGTAATACTGGGCATAGAACTTTAAGCATCTGGGTAGCCCCCATTTTTTTTTACTCTCACTTAGTGAGACCAAGTTACTGGCTAACTACCCCCCTTTCCTCTTCACAGTCCCTTCCTTATTGTTTTAAATTAAAATAAAAAAGAAATCTCAGCATAACACTATCACATACAGCAATAAATCCTGGCGTCATCTCACCAGCTCATCGCGCCAACACTCCTCCGTCACTCCACCCACCCGCTAACTTACCTGTGACAAATCAGCAGTGCTTCTCCCTCTTCAAGAGACAAAACCATAAAAATACTACTGCTGTCATTGTAGCATTGATTCTACATTGTCACGCTCGCACTTCCCCTGCTTGGTCGGTGATGGACCATTCTCCGAAAAGACAGTACAGTAGTCTCCACCCACCCACCAAACTCACATACTGTAACTTTGTGCCTCCTTACAGTCCCCTGATCTTGATTGCAACAGCAGTTTGTCCATAAAACATGAAATTCACCTTAGAGCACTGCCTAGTTTTCTCACTCAGTTACTTCGGAGTCTGCTGTCACTGCCGCTCTGCCCAACTGCGCACTTCTGATTGGGTTTAAAAAACGTGAACAAACTGAAATAGACCCAAAATCAGAGTGCCATTAATTCATACACTGTACCAATCCTTTTTCTGATGGTGCTCAGTACTTCCTATGGGGGAAGGGGAGTAAACACACATTTAAAGACACCAGTGGAAAAAAGGCTCTCAAACAAAGCAGTGCCCTCTTCTGGAATGTATACCAGTAAAGGGACCACTTTGCAAGAAAACTTTTTTAATAGATTTTTACTATTTTTCCTATTTATTTTTTGTTTATTTTTTAAAATATTCTACAAAAATGTCATCTATAACCCATTTTCTAAGCACAAAAATACCCTCTAGGGTGGGTGGTATGGGCTATACCAGACTTTTCAGGGGCTATAAGACCCTCCACCTGTGGTGTCGGGCCTCATCACGACCCTGGGCAATCTGGTGTAGCTCAATATCACTCATCCTGTTGGGTATTATTGCTTATGAAATCCCTCCCCCTCCCAGATCAGCCAGCCCTCCCCCCCGGTTATTTCCATTTTTATTTTTAAAATGCAGACCAGGGTGCCCACCCCAAGTACTGCATCTGTCCCCTCTCTATCCAGGTCACAGGCCCCCCCATTCATAGTTGGTGCCAACGTAAATTATATGCTGACACTGGGGTACCCAGTCCCCAGTGTCAGATTCAGAAGTGTTAAATACACTATCTGCAAAAAAGAAAACAGTCTCTCATTGTGTTTTTTTAAACTGTAAAACAGCAAATGGTCCCTCACTGACCTGACCCCTCAGACCCCTCCCACCCCAACCCCCCTAGTTAGCACTCACCACCCCACACACTCTCACGCACTTGAATATGTCCCATGGTGTTGACCCGCTCTCCAATCTAAGACACGGCAAACAGCTGCACTATGGCCGCTCCCCATTGACATTGCCACCAATTGTATAGGACTAACTGTATAGGACATCTCTGCTGCTGATCTCTGTCTCTGCTATATGACAATGCCCTAGAGACTGCACCTACACTGTAACTATACCTCCTGTACTAATACCAATACCCTAGCTACTAAATGTATAGTTCAACAGCCACCCAGGCTACTATATGTAAATACTTCCTTAAAACTGTGTTGTCTCACTATTGTATAGATCACTGTTACTACTATACAACAATGCCCCAGAGGCTGCACTTGTATTATAATTGTTCCACTGTAATAATATCAGTACCCTAGCTACTACACATATAGACTTTCAACCACCTTGGCTATTATATGTAATTACTTGAAATGTGATGTCCCACTAATGTACTATCTCTGAATATATGACTATGCTGACGCAGAGCCTTTGTAAATGAGACTATGACTCAAAGGGTTGTAATTCCTATGATTGACTAAATAAATAAACATGTCTTGCTGCTCTAACCAGTGACTGTAATACGAGAAAATAAGGTAAGTCCAGTTTAAAGTATTTCAATGGGGTTTGAACTTTTATTCATAACTTTGTCATTTTTTTTAAATATTTATACATCAAATTTTCAACAAGACATTTTTGGGACACCACCTCATGAACAAGGGTGGTGGAATTTTTGAAATCCGTCCTGAAAGGTAATTTGACGGTTACTGTGCAAAATCATCTTTTGGGAGGGATTTGAAAATTGTCACCTACCAGGTTCTTGAGGTGGGGTCATAAGAAGGCTGTGTGGAAAATCCAGGCTCTTTAATAACAACCATAACTGGGATAAACAAAGTACTCTAAACATAAAACAGTACTTATCTGATACATGCTGTCAGTCTTCATTGTTCCACTGAACCTGTAGACATAAGAGGGTCTCCTGACACAGCTGGTTACTGTACCTACTAGGCCAAAGAACACTTATGATCTAGTATTGTCGAATGGGGAGGCAGTGAGGGAACTAAAGGTAGAGGACCCACTAGCCAACAGCGAGCACCATACAGTGCGGTTTAATATCACAATGTGTTGGGAGACAGAGAAATCAGTTACTCGGGTGGTAAACTTCAGAGAGAAAGACTTTGGGAGGATGCAGGAAGTACTGAAAGGGAAACTGGAAGGCATAAGGCAGGAGATGGACGTGGAGCAGAAATGGGATATTATTAAATGGGGGGTTACAGAGGCAACAGAAGCCTGCACCAAGGCACAGAGTAAGAGGAGCAGAGCAAGAAAACCATGCTGGTTGAACAGCGAGGTTGTGGAGGTGGTGAGGGCAAAACGAGTGGGGCACCAGAGGTTTAGGAGGACAGGGAAGGAAGTGGACAGGGAGGAATATGCAGGATGGTCCAGGGAGGTGACCAGAAACGTGAGAGAAGCCAGGGCCCAGAAGGAGCTGAGATTAGCACAGGGAATTAATGGGGGGGGAGACTTTTTCAGATACATCAGGGAGAAAAGGAAGTGCAAGGAGACAATAGTGAGGATAAAAAAGAGCGAGGAGTGGACAGAAAAGGGGATGGAGCAGGCAGAAGCACTGAATGAATACTTTTGCTCCGTGTTCACGGATGAAAAAGGGGGGACCGCTACCAGTATGGGCTGGGAGGGTGGGGACAGGGGGAGAGGAGGCGACAGATGGAAGAATCGAGGCAAGTAGAGTCCTAGAGGGACTGAGGGCACCAAAGGTAGATAAGGCACCAGAGCCAGATGGTATCCACCCCAGGGTGCTGAGGGAGATGGCAGAGGTGTTGGCAGAGCCACTGGGGGATCTGTACAGCACCTCACTGGAGTCAGGATGTGTGCCACTGGACTGGAGGATGGCACATGTAGTACCATTACACAAGAGTGGGTCAAGGGATGGACTGGGTAATTATCGTACGGTAAGTCTCACCTCCATAGTATGCAAACTCATGGAAATGATACTAAAGGAAAGACTGGTGTCGTACCTAGAGGACAATGGCCTCCAGGATGTGAGGCAGCATTGGTTTGTTTCAGGGAAGTCTTGTCAAACCAACCTCATACAATATTATGACTGGGTGACAGGTGAGCTGGATAAGGGTCATGCGGTGGATGTTCTTTACTTGGACTTCAGCAAGGTCTTTGATTCTTTGATTCAGTGCCTCATGGGCGGCTTGGGGGGAAACTAACTGGTGTAGGGGTAGGGGCAAAAATGATGAACTAGATTACAAGCTGGCTGAGTGGCAGGCTGCAACGGGTGGTGGTGAGAGGGGAGCTCTCAACTCCAAGGCTGGTGATGAGTGAGGTGCCACAGGGCCCTGTGTTGGGGCCAGTATTGTTTGGGCTCTTCATATCAGACATTGCACATGGGGTGGTAAGCAAGGTAAGTCTGTTCACTGACGACACCAAAATTGGAGGAGTGGTGGATGGAGAGGAGGGATGGAAGCAGCTGCAGGGGGACCTACGCAAGCTAGTGGAGTGGTCAGAGAGGTGGCAGCTGGGGTTCAATGTAAAGAAGTGTAAGGTTATGCACTTTGGGGTGAAGAACCCAAGGAGATAATACTGGCTGGGGTGGTTAAGCTGGGGATCACTGAGGAGGAGAAGGCCCTATGGGTAATGATAACAGGGACCATGAACAACACTGCCCAGTGCAGGAGAGTGGCTGTAAAAGTGAACAAAATGATGGGGGTTCATAGCAAGGGTTTTTTCATCCAAGTGAAGAGAGGTGATCTTGGCCCTCTACAGGTCACTGGTAAGGCCGCACTTAGAGTATTGTGTGCAGTTTTGGAGGCCATGCCTAAAGCGTGATATCAGCCTACTGGAGGGGGTGCAGAGGAGGGCAGCAAAGATGATATGTGGAATGGAGGGGAGAGACTATGATAGCAGGCTGGGAGACCTGAATATGCACACCCTGGAGGATAGAAGGGACAGGGGGGACATGATAGAGAGATTCAAGTATCTGAGGGGAATCAATAAGGATGGGGCAGATGGGGTCTTTAAGTTAAGGAGGTGGGTCACCAGGGAGCACGGGCTAAGAATAGAAGGGGGAATATTTAGGAAGGACATGAGGAGACACTATTTCACAGAGAGGGTGGTATCAAAATGGAATGCCCTACCAGAATGGGTTGTATCATGTAAATCTGTGAACAGCTTCAATGGGCATGGGACAGGAACAGGGGAGAGGAGGGTGGGGAGGTGGGGGTGGCAGTAGGATGACAAAGGGGGTGGGTCAGCTACAAACTAGGGATGTTGGCTGCACACTCGAGCAGACTTAGATAGACCAGGTGGTCTGTTTCTGCTGGCACAGTCGTATGTTCGTATAACATTAAAAAGTGGTTTAGTATAACTAATACAAATACCAATCGGCTGTATTGGGTGGAACTGTATTGTCATTTTTTTAATTTTTTTTTTTGGTGGGTTTAAAGTGGGTTAGTTGGGAGGGTATATACCGATACCATGGTAGCAGCCCTAGTTTGGGAACGGACCTGGGTTGCTCGTGAAGGCTAGCATCAGAGATGTTGACAGGATTCAGCATCCCAGGGCCCTCTCTTCACATGGGCTGGCAAGTTGCTCTGCTCATCGACTGCCACCAGGCCAGGATAAAGCCACCACCTTTTGCATGCCCTGCAACACTGACAGGTTGATGGACTGCCAAACTGGCTGACAGTCAAGGGGGTGGATATCCCTGTCCCTCCTATCCCCATCATGGGAGTTAATCTATGGGGGTACCAAGGTTATAAGGTAAGTTCCTGAGTTGGAGGGTGACTGGGCTAAGTAGCTGACAGCAGTAGGGGCCTGTCAGTGGTGCATGACCTGCAGTGACCCAGCCTTCATCCTGCCAGGTACTCTTCCCAATTTTTCTTGCCACCCCACTTGTCCTGATACAGTGAATGGGTCCATCAGGCTTTGACATACATACCAACCCCTTGTGAGAGAAGGCTCCCCAGCCTGCCACAAGGTGTCATTTGTGTGCTAGAACACTGCCCTGCCACACACTACAGCACCTCCCCCTCACAGCCTCAGCCCATTTAGGTGGCTTACTGAGCTCACACCTGAACTCAGATCACCAGCATGAGAAGTCACTGTGGTTCCCACTGGGCCAATGGTCGTTCTTGCAAACAATGTTATTTCATAATTTATTTTGTTGTGACATCTTGACCCTGAATTTTCAGCATAGTATTTTTATGACTGTGCCTTCTGAATGTGTAAGGGGTCATTTTAAAAAAAAACTGGCTGAAACGCTATTTTGAGCCTGAAGTGCAAAAACACATTTTGGCCAGGATTTGCAAAATGACACCTGTCACATTCATGAGGTGGTGTGAATAAATGACTATGTTGAAAATTTGGGGTCAAACTATTTTAATTACCAAAGTTATGAGTGAGTGTTAGAAAATTTCAGTGTACGTTCATGACTGTGTTGTTCCTTAATATTTTGACCACAAATGTTTAACACTGTCTTCTTATTACCCCACCTTGTGAACCTGAAATATGAAAATGGTCATATACTGAAAAAAAGTTGACTTTGCAGAGTGACTGCAAAATCACCTTTTTGGGATGGATTAGAAAAATTTCACCTGCCTTGTTGATGAGGTAGGGTTCCAAAATGGCCATGTTGAAAAGTTTGGGGAAAATATTACAAATTGACCACGTTATGAGTAAAAGATAGAAATGCATTGAAAAGATATTAACCAAACTTACCTTGTATTATGTCACTCCGGTTGGCTCTGTAGAAGCTGGACATCTTTTGAAGATTGACTTGGACATTTTTAGGTGAGTGTGGGTGTGTGTGGGGGGATGGTTTACAGTGCAACAGGCATTGATGTATGCTTTTCTTGTTTCACAGGGATAAAATAAAAAAAAAAAAAAGAGAAGAGGACAAATCCAGACTTGGGATGACACTGGCAGTTGGGCAATGCAGTGTCGGACTGGTGTTTGGTGGCACTGGGAGTAGGCACCCTGGTGTTGCAAAACTAGCAAGGGGGATGAAGCAATAATTTGAGTAGGAGGCAGACATTCCACTCATTCAGAGTTTTCCTGTGGGGGGGGTCAGACATTTGGAATTGGGAACCCCAGTGTCCCTGAATAGTTTAGTGGTGCTGGGTGTGGGCACCCTGGTGTTATATTGCATAGTGGAGGAGCAGACATAGCCAGCAGTACGGGCTGGGCACCCTAGTGTCTGCATGTTTACATCAGTGGTGGCTGATTGAAGAACGCTGCTCAAAGGGAGACACTATTGGTAGGATTCCTCATCACCTACAATTGACATTTTGTATACAGTATCTCTCCGGAGAGAGATGGAATGGGAAAGGCCCCACACTGTGTCAGTTCTTGGCATATAGTGCCGCACTGACATGGTGATGCATGGCCACGTCCAGCCACCTTACAAATATTATATTGTCAAAAGGCCACTAAAACAGGTTTCTCGCATGGGTGGTGATGCAGCAAACACGCGCTACTTGACAAACAGACACATTAATACCAAACGGACACATGTATTTATGTGTCCTTAAAAATTCAGTTATCTTTAGAATGCTCTTTTTTAACACCGAGCATGTGTGAAAAAAGTGGTCATTTCTGTAATATTTCAAAAACTGCTTGAAATACAGATACTAAATATGGACACATAACCCTGGGGCAAACTTTATCAAACCTGTATGTTTTATATCTCAAACCCTAATAATTTCTGAGTTAGAGGTGAGCAAAAAAAGGTTTGATTTTGCCAGTTTAATGTTTTCTGCACCTCTATAGTTTTGCCCCCACTGAACCAATTGCCATGACATTTTCAGGCTCCAAAGATCCTGCCACCAGCTCAGTACCAGGCACATTTTAAGTAAATCAGTTAAATGGGGGCACAGTCATTAAGGTACAAAGATCAGGGTTTAGCATGAAAGTGCTTTCTCAACCATAATGTACAGGTGCTACTGTGCCTGTATAATATATTGCGCCCCTATAGTTCAGATTGAGTAGCCTATTTAATGTTAAGCCTCACATTTTGCATATTAATATCTTTGGCTCTCTTTTACAGAATGAGATGATATTTTGCATGTGCTGTCTAGGAGGCAACGTCTTGATGTGTGGAAATTTTTGTGATGGCAGCTTATCTGGTTTCTGAGATATGCATCAGTCATTTTATGACAAAAACCTTTTTTCCTATATTTAACATTGTTTTTTTTTTTTTTTGGCCTCGCCTACAGCCTACATGCAAAGGAACTATTGCCCCAAACTTGCAGGGGACATGTGTCATGTCCCAAGGTAGTGCCTTTGACAGATCTAGTGAAAAAATGTCAAAGGGTTCCAGAGTTATAAGGCTTTAGATTTTAATGTTTTACAACTTGCACATGCATAGTAGGGGTTTTGAAATAATGTTCTGTGGTGAAAGAAAAATTGTGATCCTGCAAATGCTCGTTTTTCTTTCAGGCCACTTGTTTGGCATGGCACCAAACATTTTTTTTTGTGCCATGCCAACCGCCATCTTTTTTACCTTTTCCCCGAACCAACAAACATGGAAAAAACACAAAAATGCTGTGATTTTCTTAAATAAACATCAGAACCTAGTTAAACGGAACCCATTTAGCTACATTCTGATGTTTGTTTTTAAATATTGTGACCACATATATGTTTACTGGACACCCCAGATCCCGGGTGTCCAGGTTAGTGAGAGGAGCACTTCCCCATATTCTCTGTATGAGAACAGTGGGATTTTCTTGACTTCTGCAGCTGCAGCTGGCACGTGTGCTGCCAGCTACAGATTCAGGTGGGAGCCGCCCTTTTCCTTGCTGTCTAGTGGCACCCCCCCCCCCATCTGCTGATCACTGTCCCCAACTCCCCATAAATACAATAAATGTTCCAAACATGTTAGCCATTTGGCTTAGTAGCAGTTCTCTTTAAAAAGAAAGTACAATACACTCAAATTTAGGTTCCCATAACATTTAAGGGCATTTTATCAGTTGTGCTAGGAAATTGTCAATCAGTCCAGAAGAATTTACAGTGTTTCCCTGCGTTAAATATTTAACATTTACTTAGTAAGGTGGTGCATACATACAAGTTATAAAATACTATGTCTACTGGCTACTCAGAACTGTTTTTAGCCATTCCAGAAATCGATCAACAGTGAGCACAAACTCTGCCACTTCCCATCAAAGTACGTTTCTGTCAGGCCCTGATTAAAGGGACACTGTCAACCTTTTTTGCATCATATTATTTTTTGGCTAAAACACACATTTTATGATTGCTTACTTCCTCTAAAATTCATTGATGTTGATGGTTGTTTTGTCTGCCTCCTTGCTTATTAGAACTGAAATACATGGTGATGTATAGCTATTCCCAGCTTTGTTTTGCTTCATATCATTGAACTACTCTTAGTTCACACTTCCTGAACATTAGAAACACCCTCAAACAGTGCAGCTACTCATGATACAGTAGTCTCCTCTACTTCCACTGCATAATGAGTGGCTAGACTGTGTTGGGGGTGTTCCTGAGTCCAGGAAAGATGCAGTGGGAGCTGATCAAGAAATATAAACAAACAGATTTTGGTGTGATAACACCAACATGGCGGGCAGTCAGTTTTTCACTTTTTAAAAGAAAAAAGGGATCTGAATCAAAACAAAAGCTGCATCGACAGTCTCTACAGAATGTGAACAATCATAAAATGTGTTTTTAAACTAAGGACACTTTGAGGCCTAAGGGGGTTGACAGTGTCCCTTTAAACTCCAGGTTCTCATCATTGACTTCCCCCACTGGGGAAGAGGTTGGCCGTTCTTTAGCTGATTGTTTGGGTTTCTTTTTCCTGTTTTGCCATGCTGTTTGGAAACATCTGCAGTGTGCTGCGGCTCACTCATTTCTGAGTTGGCCTTTTCAGAACCCTCCTCATGACCACTCCCCTTGGAGCTAACCTTTTCATCAGCTTTGCCCAGACTTTGACTCTTTTCTGCAAGCCTTACACGAGACTCATCTGGACCCTTTCTACATATTCGTGCTTTCAGGATTTTGTCCTCACAGGCACTTTTCTTTTTCTTTATTCTGCCAATGACTTTTTTCCAATACTAGCTAGCCTTCATGCTGCATGTGGAACACAGCTATGGGTGCCCCATGTACTTGCACCAGTAATTCTTGCCATCTGGCCAGTTGCAGTTCACAAGGAAGCTAATGTCTTCATTTCCAGAAATTTCCCAAGAACAGGTGTGGTTGTCTTTTGTCACCAGCTTTCAAGAGGTTGGGAATTTTTTTTTCTCTTTATGACTGACTTTCTTTTCTCTTTTGGCACCTACTCCTTCCAAGGATGCAAAGACAGTAGCAGAGGAGAGTTGAGGACAGGAAGCAGGACACTCTCATCTTCTCAAGTCAGTACTGCTTAAAGCTTTTCAATGCAGGTGCATTTGAGCAGTAGTAATCACTTTAAACATGGGAAACAGAAAAATGGAAGGTTTGGTTTCTTTGTTATTCAGAAATCACTCAGAACATAATTCTTACGGTACCTCAAGGCATACTGCAAGAGGGAACTTGTTTATGATCAGCACTGTGGCTTTCCTAAAACTTTTTTCAAATGTTCGTGCTTCACAAGACACAAGACAGAAAGTTATTGGTGCTCTTTAAGCACAGACTGATCTAAAAAATGTTCACTGTGTAAAGGTAACAGTAACAAAATGGATTATTTGAAACATGTACTGTACTGTAACTTCCTACTGACTTGCTGCCTTTGGTTTTGATCAGCTTACTGCTTACTGACTTGCTGTGCTTCACTCTGCTGATTCTGCCTCCCGGTGGTAACTCTCAATTAGAGTTTGTGCTAAGCTGCCATAGTATTGTTATCGACCGCACTCAGCCACACTGTACTGAACAGAAAAACATACATAGTCCGGCAGTACTGCATAAGAATGTTTTATTTTTTTAACTTCCTTCAAGCTACAGTACCTGCCTTACGTACCTCTCAAGTACCAGCAGCTGTACTACAGTATATAGTATAATAGAAACACAGGAGAAAAGGGTGCCATTCATTACAGAGGGAGATTTGGATAATGGGGGTTCAGTGCATCGGGGTTTCACTGTAACATGTTTCAAATAATCACTTTCATTATTGTTACCTTTACACAGTGGTGAAGAAACATTATCACGTCTTTGTCAGTGCATTAACCAATTTCCATATTATATACAGTACCTGCATTCTACATTTGGTTTATAGCGCTCTCTATTTAGGTTCAACAATCGATTCCTTTCCATGTTGTAAACGTTTTAATAACTTATACCAAGAGTTGAGTTTTGTATCTAAGATTTGTTTCATATCCTGTTTATCCTTGCTAATGAAACTAGTTTTAATTTGTACTTTAACCACATCCCTTGTTAACCTCAGTGCATAAGCAGAGATCCAGCAGAGTCCCACTGGTAAAAGGCTGTTTTAATAGTTGGAAGATTAAAGCTCCTTGTTGAGTAATTCATTTGCTCTTTCAAGCACAGATGAGGAAGATGGAATTCCAGTAGCCTATAGACCTCAGGAAAATTGCAGTTAATCAGTGCCCTGCTAGATTGTTGGCCAAGTTTTGCTCTTAATGTGGCAAATTTTATAAAATTTGGTACCCTTGGAATAAACCAGTATAATTTACATTATGAACTTTCCAAGATGATGTGTCAGTGTATATTCAAATATCTGCTGCATAGATAAGTGAATATATTACTTTAGCATCTAAAACTGTCAGGAGGCAGTTGACCAGATAGCTTCCATACTTCACAGTAAGAATCCTAAGTCCATCTATTGCTTTTTCCTGTTTTTGATAAATATATTGTATCCAAGATGGGTTAACAAAAAAAGGATCCCTCAAATAATCATCAGAATGAGTCATTGGAATTTTAAATTTTATCTATAAACAGCTTCGAGGATTTGTTGTTAAGTTACTGAAAACTAATAGACTTGTCTTAGATCTGTTGATTATAAGATAATTGATGTTACACAAATTAATGAATTTATCCATTAGTCTTTGCATACCTAACAGGAATGCTGTGGTTAATATTAAGTTATCTGCACAGATGACAGTTTTTTTCTTTTTTTCTTTTTTTTGTCATATATGTGTTTATCCTCCCGAACAATGTATTTCAATGGGGTTTTCAAATTTAGTTCATATCTCAGCCATGTTTTGACATTTTGACCCCACATTTTCAACATAGCCATTTGGGGACACCGCCTCATGAACAATATGACTGTCGTTATGCAACTCCCACTGAAAAGGTGATTTTGTGGTCATTTGGCAAATTCCCCTTTAGGGCAGGATTTGCATAAGGACAGTCATATTGTTCATGAACTGGGGTCATAAGAAGGCTATGTTGAAAATTTGGGGTCAAAATATGAAAAAAATTCAAAGTTATGACCATTTCTTGCAATTTCGCTACACACGTACGTAACGTTGGAAATTTTCAATATTTTGACCCTAGATTTTTAACATAGCCTTCTTATGACCCTACCTCAAAAAACTGCATTAATGCTTTAGTTAGGGTTAGCCACAAAAGTAGGGAAATGCAGCATTAGAGTTTTCAAACCTAACACCCCACCGGGGTGTGCCTTGGGGTCATCAGCCCTAATGCTCACCCCATTCTCCTATACTGTACCCATCTCAGATTATTCACTTATGGAATGGGGTGAGCATTAGGCTGGATGACCCAAAGGCACACCCCCGATACCTGTTGGGGGGTGTGTGTAGGGTGGAGGTCGGGTGGTAGGTTTGGAAACCCTATCACCATATCTCCCTACTTTTGTGGCTGTAACCCTAACTAAAGCATTAATGCAGCTTTTTGCAATTTATAATATATATATACATATATATATATATATATATATATATATATATATATATGTGTGTGTGTATATATCCATTGCAAAAAACTTCTTTAATGCACCAGTTAGGGTAACTTAATGCCACAAAAGTAGAGAATGTGGCATTAGGGTTTCAAACCCTAATGTCCTACCCCCACCCCCAAGCAGTAAAAAGGAAAACATTAGGGTTTTGGTTCTCTTGAGTCTTGGCAAATCAGTGAGGTCTTCCTTGAGGGCTGTCAACTCTAATGCCCACCCCATTCTGTGAGCAAAGGGCACACATGATCTCCTTTCTTCACACAGGGCCCTATGTGAAGAAAGGTACAACAAATTGTGTTGGCAACCTGTGGCCAGACATACCTCTCTACCTTTGAATAATGTATCATTATGAGGCAGTGGCTTGGAGCTGTACCTTGTGCTTCGGATTGCAGGTCTGGGGCTGGGGGAAGGGGTGAGCATTATGGTTGATAACCCCCAAGGAAGACCTCACCATTGATCTGCCAAGACTTGGGAGACCCAAAACCCTATTTTTTTTCCTTTTACTGCTTGGGGGGTGGGTGTGGGGCATTAGGGTTGGAAACCCTAACACCACATTTCCCTACTTTTGTGGTGCTAAGTTGCCCTAAGTGGTGCATTAATGAAGGTTTTTGCAATGAATTTTCTTACTTTTTGAGACAGTGTAATCAAGTCCTCATTTGCCTGTGGGAGCGCAAGGTCCTCTGGGCCCTGCATTCCCATCCCTACATAGATGCATACGTGTATGTTGCTGTGGATTGCATTTTTAGTTGGTCCTTTTTCTACCTTGGCTCCTGGTCTGCATGTCTGCGCCCAGGCATCCGAATTCCTCCAGCCACTGTCCCAAGGATCCCAGCTCCTAATAAGACCATTCGCAGCTCTACCTCCACAGCTTGCCCCCAGCGGCGGGGTGGTGGAGAGCCCCCGTGCTTACCCACCAGGACCAGATCCAATAACATGCCACGATGCCCTCGGAGCCAAGCATCCCCACAGAAATGGCCATCAAGCCGCCGCGACCATTCACCATTTTCCCTATTCTGAATCCCATTGTGAGTGGGATGTGCAATGATGCCAATGGATGGGGCGCATGTGCTTCCACACGTGCTTCCTCCTGGAGCCGTGCCCCATCTCACCACTCATGTTGCTTCTGCCACTGCACCACTCCCAGCCTCTGCTAGCAGCCACCAGTGCACCAGCAGCTGCACACCCCCCACCCAGAGAGGGAGAGCAGTCCATCAGATGCTCAATCCCGCTCCCTCCCTGTTGACCCCCGATGACCCAGGCTTGTTCCTGAACCCGTGTCGCCAGCATGGTGCGAGGTGTGGCATCCAGTGCCTCAACCCTCAGCACCACCAGGCCGGCTTGCACTTGCATTTTTAGCAAAACAGGAACCAAATTGTTAACATAGCCAGCCTTCTTACCACGCCACCTCATGAACCCAGTAGTGAACATTTTCAAATCCCTGCTGGAACATCATTCTGCAGCATCGAAATGACATTCTGTTCACAGGTGCAAAAACACATTTTGGCCAGGATTTTAAAAATTACAGCTGTCAAGTTCATGAGGTGGTATAAAAAATGGCTATGTTGAAAGTTTGGAGTCAAAATAGTGAAAATTAGTGAAGTTATGAGTAAACGTTGAAATACTGCAATGTTCACTCATGACCTGGGCATTTTACCATATTTGTACACCAGATTATCAGCATAGTCTTCCACATCAGTCTTGTTCCCATTAAGTAATTTGTTGGAAAAGGTAATCAATGAACAGATAACAGAATATCTAAGGGCTAATGGACTGCAGTCTCCGGAGCAGCATGGCTTCCGGAAATTTTATAGCATGGGTAGTGCCTTGACATGTTTCACAGATCACACTTTAAGGACAATGGATCTTGGTAAATTAACTGGTGTGGTCTTTGCAAACTTGTCAAAGGTTTTTGATTTGGTGGATCATGCCATGCTGCTCTGGAGACTGAAAGACATTGGCCTGGCAGAATCTCCTTGTAGGTGGTTTCAAAGTTGCCTTACAAATCGTTCCATGTGGGTTAACTTTGGTGGAGTGCTGTCTAATTCCCATATTTTGGATCAAGGGTTCCCTCGGGGGTCCACTTTGGGACCCGTGGTATTTTCCTTATAGCTTGACTCCATTTCAAAAATTCCCCCCAAAAACCGAATCTCTTATTTTTTGCAAATGGCATTATTCTTTTTTTCTAGTGGGAAAATAGTCGATGAGATAAAGACAGTCCTAAATCTTGATTTTTCAGCATTAAATATTTGGTTGCTACAACACAACAGTTTGTTGTTAAATACCAAAACAACAAAGTGTGAACTTTTTGGATCTACGCCCAATTTAACTAGATGTCAGCCTTTACAAATAGATGATTTAACTGGAACATTGCTGCAGCAGGAAACAGAATTTAAACATTTGTGAGTGTTACTGGATTCTAGCCTAACCTTTTCTGCTCATGTAAAGAACACTACTAAAACTGTAAATCAGAAATTGTGAGCCTCATATAGATTGATGGATTGCTTAAATAGAGAGGCTAGGGAGGCTACTTCTAAACGTGTACTGTTGCCTACTCTTTATTATAATTCATTTTTGCTTACAATGCTGTCGGAGAATGATTTAAATTTAACAAATAGGACATTTAATTCAGTTTGTCGATGTGTTACTTCTAAACCATGCAGTACCCACCACTGTATACTATACAAAGAGACTGGGTGGTTACCACCAAGGCTACATTTTATGTGCTATCTAGTGTGCTTCGTGGGCAATGTTTTGAGACTGAAACATCTGTCTCCTTCATTTGATCATATTGAGATTAGAAAATAGAGTGCTGAGGTCATCTATAGGCACTCAACTATCTATACCTAAGATTTCAACTTCCACAAGGGAACAAGCTTTCTTGGTACAGTCCTCCAAGCTCTCAAATACATTACCGCAATCTTGCTTAATTACAAACAGTCAATCAAATTTTAATTTTTTGTTAAAATCTTATTTTCAACAACAAACTGGTTGTGAATGTTTTAAATGTTGTATGTTATATATGTATATTATGTGGTAAATGTATTTGTACAGTGTTTTTTGTAAAAATTGTTTGTGTCTGTAAAAATGTTTGTATCATCCTGCCACAACTGCAGTGGCCCGGGTCGTTCCTGAAAAGAGGCCTTTGGCACAGTGTACTTATTTAACACAGTAAATAATTAAATAAAATGAAAATATTACCCCACCTCATGAACCCAGTAGTGAACATTTTCAAATCCCCAACAAAACATCATTCCATGGCATCAAAATGTCATTCAGTGCCACAGGTGCAAAAGCACATTTTGGCAAGGATTTGAAAAATGACAGCTGCCATGTTCATGAGATGGTGTAAACAAATGGCTGTGTTGACAATTTGGGGTCAAAATACTTAAAAATTACCAAAGTTACAAGCGAGCATAGTAAAATGTCAATATATGTGATATCTCTGTTATTTTTATGATCCCAATTTTCAATATAAATTCTATGACTCCACCTCATGAACAATGGCAGTGAAAGTTTCGAAATCCCACCCAAAAGCTGATTTTGCCAAATGACCATGATATCATCTTTGGGCTGGATTTGCATAATTCAGCCAGTGTTCTTGAGGTGGGGCTCCAAAGAGGCCATGTTGAAAATTTGGGCTCAAAATATGCAAAAATAGCAAAGTTATGCATCAAAGTTGAAAACCCCATTGAAATACATTGAACCACACTTACCTTAGTTTCTCATATTACAGTCTGTGGTTCCAGCAGCAAGACGTGTCTTGATTGGAGAGTGGATCTTCCCTGTGACCTCTTCAGGTGAGTGAGGATGTGGGGTGTACTGGGGGTGGGGTGGTTGGTGCTGAATGGAGGTGGGGTGGGGGGTCAGATCACCAAGGGCCTTTTTTTTTTTTTAAGGGTTTAGAAGAAAAAAAAACATTGAGGGACCGTTTTCTTTATTTGAAACATGGGCTGCAGTCAGAGGTGGGGTGCCACAAGACACCAGGGAAAGACAAAAAAATTATGGGGATGGTGATTAAAGGGTGAGGGGTACCACTAGACACCAAGGAAAGAACAAACTATTACAGGGATGGCGATTGGAGGGTGGGGGGTTGCCACTAGACACCATGGAAAGAACCACTTATTATGGGGATGCAATCAGAGGGTTGGGGGTGCCATTAGGCACCAGGGAAAGAATAACAACATTACAGGGATGGCGATCAGAGGGTGGGGGGTGCCACCAGACACCAGGAAAAGACAAAGACATTATGGGGACAGCAATTGGAGGGTGGGAGGTGCCACTAGACACCAGGGAAACATTAAATAAATTTAGGGATGGTGATCAGAGGGTAGGGGGTGGCACTAGACACCACAGCAACATTACATACACAAAGATATGGCAATGAGGGGGTGCCATTAGATGCCAGGGAAACGGTGACTCACTGCTGTCACTGCAGCCTGCAGCATGAGTTCCAGCTGTGGCTGCAGAAGTCAAGAATGTCCAGCTGTTCTCATACAGAAAATGCGGGTGAAGGGCTCCTTTCATTAAGCTTGGCACCTGGGATTTTGGGTGTCCAGAAAAGGTATTTCTGGCCCTTGTTGTAAAAGTAACAAACATCAGAATCTAGCTAAATGGAGCTGTTTAGCTAGGTTCTGGTGTTGCTGTTTTTTTTAAAATGCCAGCATTTTATGTATTTTCCATGCTTGTTAGTTCATGGAGAAAAGCAACAAGATGGCAGTTCTCACAGCACAAAAAATGTTTTCATGTTGTCCCAGACAAGTGATGAGAAACCAAAAAAGGGTCCTGCAACATCCAGTTTTTAATTTTGCACCAGAACGGTAACTCAAAAACCCTACTGCGCATACTCAGAACGGAAAAACACAAAACTTTAGAGCCTTATCACTCTGAAACAGTTTAATATTTTTTTCACCTGACCTTTCAAAGGCATTAGCTGAGGACATGCCACCTGTGTCATGCAGTTTGGGGAAAAAAAATCATTCCATGTAGCCTGTAGATGAGAGCTAAAAAAGCCCATGTTAAGTATACAAAAAAATTAGACATTTGCAGAAAATTACATATGCGGATCTCAGAAACCACGCAAGCTGCTATCACAAAACATTTTGCAGATCAAAACCTTGCATACTAGACAAAACATTCAAAATGTCAGCTGATTTAGTCAAATGGTGCTAAAGCTATTAATGTGCAAAGTTAGGGGTTTAACATTGAGCAGGCTATGCAACCCTAACTATAGGGGTGTGACTGTGCCCCATTATCTATGTCTAGAGCATCTATATTCTATATATGAAGATGGGACAATGCTATGCAAAAGTAGACTACATCTACAGCAAGGTAAGCTCAGACTTTATGTGTGTATATGGTAATAAAGTTATTTAAATATTGTACCATAAGTACACTGAAATTAAAACATTACATTCATTATCACTCTGTTTAGAGCAGTAGCTTAAATAAATCTAATAAAATATGCAAGAACAAATATTAAGAACAAGTACGAACAACTAAAAATATAGATAAATGAGGTATGTTTACCAGTAATGAAATTTAATGTATTCTTTAGATCAAGAGCCAGGTCATTTAAAAAAATGCAGCAGTACAGACAAAAGCAAGCTCATTTTTTTCAGAATGAGCTCAGAGAAGTGCCAAAGGCCCTAATCATAATGCCACACAAACTATAAATGGGTAGCCAGTGGTGGGAACACTGAGGTCAAATATGGGGTAGTCACATCTTTGATACTTTATTTGAACAATCTTCAGCCAATTAAAATCCTGCCCAGCAGGAAAAACAATTTAACAAAGAGTAGTACAACTACACTGATGTACCTTACAGTTGTCCCCCTAGGAAGGAACCTGACTAGTCTGTTATATACAACTTATCAGGATTATTCAGTAGGGTGCAACCTGCTGATATAATTGTATCCCATATGCCAGTGGAGTGAAAAATAATTGGTTTCATTATCTGTTTCTTGTCCTTCTGCCAAAGGCAGTGTGTAGCCCTTTCCATATCTCCCACAGAATGTTCTGGTCAAAGACTTCAGGGCAATGATCATAAAAAGAGTTCCTCCCATTCTGTGCTCAAGGCTAAAAGCAGTTGAGAATCAGACTCTAAATATGACTAGCAATCTGAACATGTGTGAGGCACTGAATATTAAACTGCAATGACTGGACTCAAAATCAAATTCCAGAGGTTGCCATTTAGTGTTTCAACAGACAGAACAGGCACGTTAGTCTATCATCAACTTATGATCCCAGCTCAGTATCCCAGAACAAGGTTTCCTAGCATTCAGAACTAGTCTATTATGCTGCATGTATATCCATGGCACTCCACCTCTTTACCTCTAGGGTTATGTCCACCTGATAGGCTGCTAGATGCACATGTGACCTAGGATTGCATTTCGATCCCTTACCTAAGCCCCTGCAGCTGCCATCTTCCTCAGTTTAACTTATGCATTTGAGAAGGCTGCAGACCACTCACTGAGCTCCTGCTTTTTGTCTGTTAATCTACACTCTATATTCAACGTAAGTATCCCTTATGATATGAGCCTGTGAAACCACTTACTCAGTGCAGACTGTAGGTGCTTATATCTATTTAACCTTTTCACCCTTTCATGACTTTTCCCTGCATGGGCTAGCTGGTGTGGGCAGTGCGCTTGATGAGCAGTATTACCACCTCTCTCTATCAAGCTAAAGTTCCCTCTACCATTGACTATCAGGATACAGCAGTAATGATAATATTTGCAAGATTCTGTTTAAAATTGGCACTTCTACACTTTGTGGCATATTACTCGCTAGCTGCCCCCCCCCCAACAGATAGGAGCAGAAGCAGCATACAAGCTCCTGTAGCCCCTCCTTAAGCAGCTACAGTGAAGCGTGCGCTTGACTTTACAAAATACTAATGTGGCATTGGTACAGCTGCCTATTGCAAAGTGACATCTAAGATTGGAGACCGAGTGAAAATAATGAGCCCGGCACTTCTAGCCCCTACAAAAGCAGCTAAAAGCAGCGGGGGCACCAGCACTAGCAGGACATTTACACAAGGTTCCTTTTAGCCCCTCCCACAGTAGCTGAAAGTGAATATGATCTTAGTATTCAGGTGGAAAAGTCAAAGTTTTTGATTTCAGCATTATGAGGAAGGAATTACTGCATTTCGCCAAATGCCCTTGCCTCCCACCTATTGGCATATGTGGCAAACAAACTCTATATCATGGAACAACAGAGTGGCCCTTAAGCATAATGTTTCACCAGCATGAGCATTCTCGATACCAGTGCCATCTTGATGCTACGCTGCCCAGTGCCATTTTTCTACACCAGATGGAGTATAGGAATCCCTATCAGCACCATCTTGCTGTGCCCTTTGAGGCACCATCTTGTCACATCCTCTGCTCCTTGCCTTGTTCTCACCACAAACCTAGCCATCTCTCCCTCTGCTGATGCACTATGCATCCGGGCTCATGTGCATGATGAAGTTGACAATATGTCTAATGTACAGTGCACATGCACATAGAGTAACGGCTATGCACCACCTCACGAAGATGCCTCCATGACTTGAGCGCCCACTGCACTTTATACATAATGAGTGGAAGTACTAGCTAATTAATAGCAGCATACCACTAAGAACAGGGTTCCTTGCCAACACTTGCCCTTAGTACATTCACCACTCTGCAAGTTGCTCCATCAGCCATCAGATCAGTTCCCGACACCTTCCATTCCCTAGTGCCACCAGAAGCAGCACATCACTTCTGGCGGCTGTACTATGTGTGGCCCATGTCAAAGTGAAGTAACACTACATGCTGGCCCGTCAGTGCAGCAGTTGGATTTCCACTTGTGATGCCAGCAACCTGGGTTCGGGAGCGGACTCAGGTTGCTGGAGGGCTGACCGGGGGAGAAGGCTTGAGCATCCTAGGGACTGTTCACCTTCTCTGGGGGGGGGGGACAGGATCCGTGACTTGTCTGACCTCG